>CM031238.1:326562364-327217364 GCA_018340775.1 Taxus wallichiana var. yunnanensis | reverse complement strand
ACAAAATGTATAAGTCACCAATGCACAAGCCACCAATGTAGAAAATGTCCACGCAAACCTCGAGCTATTGTTAATGCAAGAGCGAGCAAGCCCATGTCACAAGACAAAGCAGAATACTAGAGCACGAAAATTCAATGCATGAGTCGAGTTAACAATGCAAACAACGAGAGTGTCGAGAAAACAAACAACCAATGCAAAATTGTTGGCGAGTTGAAACAGCGACAAGGCAAATCGGTGATAAATGTAGAATGAGCTAGGAATAGTTCGGTTCCCAACTTGGTGAGTTGGGGCCAAATTGGGCGCTTAAGTGGCTCTTCTAACCTCTTTAAAACACCAAACCAACACCTTCAAACTTGTAATTTTTTTGCATGAACATGAACACAATAAATACCAGCAGGGCAACACACCAACACAAAACCAAGTACAAGTCCCTTGAAAAATGCAAGTAGAGCACAAAGCAGGGAGTTGAGAACTTGCACATGAAACTACAATATGGAGAGTGGTAAGCAACACCCGTAACGAGAAACACAATTCCGATCCCCGAGCTTTGATACCATGATGGAGGAAGGATGAAGACCTGGAGGGAATCTATGGACATCAAGGAGCTGCACTCAAGCGAGATGAAGTAGCTTCAAGATTCAAACAAGCACTCAACCATGAAAGCAATGTGCATGCATTAAGGGAAACAAAACTCAATTCGATGCTCATAGATCAAGAAGAGAGGTGTACATATAGGGGAGTGTTGAGTAACTCCCATGCATAACAATGATGCCTCCATGATGGAGAAGATGAGTTACTTTTCGAAAGGGGAATGTAACTCCTATGACACACACTTACACATATGACATGATTCCATGATAGAATCTATCATAACTAATATGACACCTATGATCCATGTTCCCACCTAAGTGAGATGACTCACCTAGTGAGGTGGCAATACATCTAATAAATGAATAAAAGATGGAAAATTACCACTCACACCAACAAGTTTGACCTAGCCATCTATAGAGAGACAATTGAAAAAGACCAATCATGGAGACTTTGTACTCAATGCAATCATAGGGGTTGTAATGGACAAGGCTTATGGAGACATTATTGGAAATCTACAATTGGAGAGCAATGACTTATTCTTTGTTGGGTGTAATACTTGACCATAATGAGTTCTTTCATTTGTTCATCATAGGGTCATTGCGGTAGAAACACCACCTCCTTCAAAAGAAAAATTAAGAAGCCACATAACGACACACAATACTAACTCAATGTACTAAAATAAATGAACCATGATGTCAATGTAACACATTTTTTTCTTGTTCTTGCCTTGATATAGAGAACATAAATGAAGAAAATAAGATTGAGAAAGATGTCTAATTGGGTTGCCTCACAAGAAGGAAAAGACAAAGAGAGTAATATTTTCAATAAAAAGTGTCAAACTCAAGAGTACAATTTGTATTTGAAACTCTTCACATTCATATTAATTGCATCCACATTGACTCTTGTCAACTTAAATTATTATGATTACAAACATTAAGAAAAATATATATATATATATATATATATATATATATATATATATATATATATACACACATTATTTTTTGGTAATTAAAAAAAAATTAAGGTTTGCCTAGTGACCTAGAGTTGCGAAACTCTAACATAAGGTGGGTCTCACTATAACCTTTGGGTTGAATAAAATGGACTACTTAGTATCACACGAGTATGTATACATAAATACATAGAGTCTTACAAGGAAAATTTTCAAGCTAACTCTATTTTGAATTGTAACCCCTCTATTAAATTTTTATTGAAAAAAATTAGTAAATTTAAAAATTGTAACCGCTTGGAAGGGCTGGGAAGGGTGCAATTTTTATCACCTTGACATGCGGGCTGGACAAGATATCAGATGTCGGCCGGCTCGACGGGCCCAAATAAATTTCGTATAAATTTAAAATCCACTCTGAATTGTCTACGTGGAACGCGGGAATCAGTAGAGTGAAGTAAAAAAAGACTATCAATTTTTGTGGTCTTCATTCTGCAATAATTCCTCCATCAGATCTGACCTGAAGGGCAGAATGAAGAACTCAAGGCAGTCCTCAAGTTCCAAGTAAGTGCATTCTCTTCAATATATATGCATGAATCATCAGCATAAGCCTGTAGTTTTGGGTCTAACAAGGTGGAAGACCCACAGTGCATGGAATTATGAAATGGGCTATCAAAACGTTACGTTTCAGGATTTAGCTCCGAGTCTTTTATTAATTCAATTGATTGCCGATTGTTTGGATTACAGGTCCAATCTGGGTAATCAGCTCAACAGTAAGTTTTTGAACTCTTCTTTGTTTATGTCATTAAAATTGAATTGAATTGAATTGAAAGATTTTAATGACGTCCATGAGGCCAAGCAGCCTATGGGACCCGAAAAACAAAAACAAGCCAGCCAAATACACCAAAGAAACTGGCCCAAAACCGCTACTTCTGTTTTTTTCGATTTCTTTGCTAATCTTGAGCCTTCTATTATGGATTTTAGTCAAGTAATCTACTGTTTTTGCAATCTTATCCTCTTCAAACAGGGTTGTGAGAGCTTCCGTTTTAAAAAATCAGCATAGCTACTCGAATGTCCTCATATGCTACACACTCCATTAGGAAATGCCATTTTCGTTTCCACAGAACCTGACCTGCAAAACTGACAAACTCTTTCAGACCATTCCTCTTTCGGCGTTGTCCATCTTCCTGTTTCACATCTAAGATGATGCAAACTAGTTTTCAGTTGGGCAATTAACATTTTAGCTTTCCACTTTATTTCCGCCTCCATATAGTGCTTTTGCTCATGATCACATGTGGGATTAAAGTTCTTGACATAATATTCTCTTTTTCTTCCCAATTGTTTTGTCCACATGGCAGTTTTGAATTTCTCTCTCACATACTTTTTGATATCCCCATTAGTGTTAGGACAGTCCTGCATGCTAATTCCCCAATTCTTCATCCACTTTTCATTCTGCTTCATCCAAGTGCACTTCCTTCTATTCAACTTTTCTTCCACTGCTATCTTGGGCCACCGGAGACCGTCCATGCTTTCCACTTTCTTCAAGTACCCCAAAAGCCGAATCAAATCTGCCGCCTCCATTGGGAAGGCCCCAACTTCAACAAGAATGATCTCGTAAGGAACCATGGATTTTATTTTGAAGCTACTTGTGATAAAATGTTTTTGTAACCTTTCTATTTGTCTCCATTTCACCGCCGATGTGTTGTTGCCCCAAACTTCACAACCATATAAAACCACCGAAGAAACAAGCAACCCAAAAAGAGTCAACTTGGTTTTCCAATCCCACAATTCTGCTGATCTGCATCTGTTTTGGAGCATATATAAAGCTTTCCATCCCCCTTGTATCCTCTTAGCTCTATAGGCCTCCCAACTGAGATTATTGTGAAAGTCAAGACCCAAATACTTGTAATCATTTACCACTTGCAAGGGACCACCTTCGAACTCAAAATTTATTTGCTTTGGTTTTCTTCTTAAAGTAAAAATCATTATTTTGGTTTTACTCATGTTCACCTGCATCCCCACCTCTTTACAAAATAATTCCAAAGCTCTCAAGTGTTCTTGCAATCCATGCGCTGTTTTAGCCATTAGGATAAGGTCATCAGCATAAAGCAACAATTTTACCACATAAGAAGCTAGGTGGACTCCACTCCCACCCATCATGTCAATCCACTCCTCTAACTTGTCTATGTATAGCCCAAACAAAGTGGGAGATAGAGGACATCCTGCTTGACCCCAATGTCACTCCCAAAGCACTCGGATAAGCCATCCTTTGTTCTTATTTTGGCTTGAACTTGATCATAAAGCCTATGAACCGTTGCCCTATACTTTTCTGGTATACCCAATTCTTCCATTCTGGCCCAAAGTTTGCTTCTAGGCACCGTGTCAAATGCCTTTTTGAAGTCAACAAAACAACAATAGACCTCTTCCCCTTGCTTGTCCCATACCTTTTCAATCAGGTGTCTAAGGGTGACACAATGATCAATAGTAGAATGTTTTGTCGAAACCAGCACCGACCTTTCGCCCTCTTACCTTCCTTTTCAGCCCAAATACTAATTCTACGTTCCACCATACTACCAAAGAGTTTTCCAAAAATAGGATTAATCATAATAGTGCGGTAGTTTGATGGATTGTTGACATCACCACTTTTGTGAAGAGGAATGACAATGTTGGTTGTCCAGTTTTTCGGAAAACCGTACCGAATAACTCTGTTGAAAATCTCTTTTATGTATGGTGATGTCATCCATACTCCATTTTAAAAATTCCGCTTGTAGCCCATCAATATCTTGAGCTTTGCCTGCTGCTAACTTTTTGATTCCTTCCTTGATGTCCTTTGTAGAAAAGAGTTTGTCCTTATTTTCAATTACAGGAGGAGGAGGGAGAGGATCTTTGTTTTGATACAACATTTTTGCATATTCTAACCATTGGATATCGTGATATTGTTCTCCACATTTGTTCTAGTCTGTTGAAGCTCTCTCCAAAAACCTCTCGGATTATTCTTCCCCATAGAAATCAGCTCCTTCCTCCTTATCTTCATGAATTCTTCCTTTTTATCTCTCACTAGATTTTTGTACGCTTTTATATATGTTTTATCCTTTCCCGAGATATTCACCATTTTCTTTGCAGCCTTGCAATCATCATCAAACCATGATTAGTTGGGAAACTATTTTTGGTACTTCTTCTGGCTCTAGAACGCTTGCACTCCAGGAGTGCCCTATGAATTATAACCATCAAATCCTTGTTCATAAATCTCTTGTTCCCTTTGAAATTGTCAAAATCTTGAATTTCCTGAATCTGTTTTGTAATCATAGCTTTAAAAGTGTCTTGATTCTCCCGAGTCAAAAGAATTTTGCTTTGAGCATCTACTTTTTATTTGGCTGAAGATTAGTCCTTTTGATCATAGTTTTTCATATTAATCTTCATAAGAATGGGGTTGTGATCTGATTTCATTTCAGTTGGGCAACTTCCTATCTCTACCTTTGATACTGTGACATAATGCTTTGTGAACAAATAGCATAATCCACAACGCTTTGTCTGTTGTGAGTATGACATGTGATGCTTCCTGACTTCGGCCATGCTTTTACCCCATTACAAATGATCAAATTATGTAAACTACATATCCCCAATAATTCAGCTCCAAAATGAGAGATACCACCTTTTTGTCTTGTGAGATCCTTTCCCACTTCTGCTTCTCATCTTCATCTAACCACAAAGGGTTGTTGTTCCACCCTCCATACCAAGGTAAAGAGCCTGATTATTTGTTGTTCTTGCATTAAAGTCCCCTAATAAAATGACCTCGCTTGTGGCATAAAATTCTACAATATCTTTTTCAATGTTGCAAAAGGATCTTCTCTATCCAGGTTCCTTTTCTTGTATGTTTTAGAACCATAGGGAGCAAAGTAACAAGCTGCTAGATAAATTGTATCTTCCTTGTCTTTCAATTTCATCCATATGTATTGATTGTGCGGATCCTTTTTTTCCTCCTTTATGACTCCTTGCCATGTTTCCCTAACCAAGATCGTTACCCCTCCATGCCCTTTGCCATTATCCACCAACTCATTCCAAACCGAGACTTTTACATAACCTTCAAATTCGGCACTCTACAGCCCTCATGCTCATGAGTTTCAACTAAGACAATAATATCCTTACCCTCTGCTATGGGCCCCAACCCAAGACCCCTCCTCCAAGGGTAGCCTCTACAATTCTAGCTAACCAAAGTAAGATGATCCTGGGGGACCCCGACTCCCTATTTATTATGTGTTTTCTTATCACTAAATTGGGCTTTCCCCTTGTATAGCCACACTTATCTTCCTTCCTTTCTTGCTGCCATCACTTTTTCCCATTCTTTCCTTCTTTCTTCCAGTTGTACAAGAGTTAGATCCTCATCTATATAGAATTGTGTGCCTTTGAGAGACCGCTTGTTTCTTAATATTTTATTCTTATCTTCCACATTTTTCAAGGTTATCTTTATATTTCTAGTTCTGCCCCCTTCAGTCACTTTACCAATTTTGTTTGCTTGGAGAATATGCCCTACCCATTGTAGTTTATCTAGTAAGAAGTCATTTACAAGCCTGCTGGTAATTTCTCCTTCTCCTTTCTTTCAACCCCTTGATTATTATGTTTGATGCTCTATCCTGACGATCTTTTTCTTCCCACATTTGCAACTTGATCTGCTTATTTATCATCTCTTTTTGTGTTTCTGTTGGTTCTCTTACTACTGTGCCCATGACTTGACCTCTTCTAATTTTTCCAACATTTTATTTTCCTTGATTTCCATGTTTGCCATTGCCGATTGTATCTCTTTGATCTGCGGAGTATCTCTTTCTCCACTTGTTGAAGCTATGCTACTGTTCCTACTTTGTTTTAGCCTACGTTGCCAAGATACGGAGTGCGAGTATTGTGCGAATGCAGTGCGATACGCGGATACATCAATTTAAAAAAACCTTGGGTACGATATGTCTTGGATACGTCCGTACACATAGACATATATATATATATATATATATATGTATATATATATATATATATATATATATATATATATATATATATATATATGTATACATCTACTCATTTTACTCATTTTTTAGTCTATAAATAACTGAAATAGTAATACAAAACTTAAATCAATGTTCAAAACATTCAATATACTTAAGACTTAGCATTTTTATTGATCATGTGGTTGCCATATGTATCCTTGGTGTATTAGTATCCGTATCCGTATCGGACAGGAAACGTGGGGGGTTAGGGCATATCTTGGCAACATAGGGTTTAGCTCAAACTTTAATGATATTATCTCTTGCTGCCCGTTTCCATGATGTGTTGCAAATTATTTATCTGTTCTTTGAGCATCTTATTTTCTTGTTCTAATTTCTAGTTGGATTTGGCAATCTCATGAAACTTAGTATCTTTCATTTGCTCCTTCATCTCCATGCTATCCACCCTTCTCTTTAAACTCAGTAACTCCTTAACATACAACTCTGATGACCATGTTAGAGGTGTTGATATGGGGCTATAATCCCCTTTTTTTTGATTTCCAACCTCCCTCTCTGTGTTAAATTCCGGTGTTGCTTGACCTCCTGCTGCTTCGCTTCCCCTTTCTGCCAGTAAACTATCTTTGAGTGATCACCTTGGTTGTTTACCCACATTTTGAGCAGTTCTTGTGTTATGTTTGCATTTGGCGAGGCGAGGATGTTGCTGGTAGACTTGGGAAGAATTGTTGTAAATTTTTACCTCCCAACTGCTTTATCTTTCTTGCTATTTTAACCTGTCTACGCAGCAAGATCCTTTTATATTGTTTGACATTCACATATGTTAGTCTCTCTCTGTATCCACAAGTTTGATCTGATTGTCCTCATGCTTTTTAGAGTGAATAGGCAATGCTTCTATGTCTTCTGTTGTGGGCGTTGTGTGGTTAGCCCGGTATTCGAAACATGAGTCAAGCTATACAGATTAGCATGCTTGTTTGAGGATCCAAATGTTTAATCTCTGAAACCACTTTTCCCTCTTGAATTTTCTGTTGTCCTGTTAAGACACAATCTGTCCTTCAAATTTCTGGTTACTGTTTGCTGTAGGTGTGGCATTCTCTTCCATGATTCTCTTGTTCCCCATGCAGAAGATTTATGGCTGTCATCACATTAAGTCAATGCAGAAGAGATCATTTCATGCAACAATAAAGCCCCCAAATGCATATGAGATGACTCTGTAATCAGAAGATTAACAAATCTGTGCAGTAATTTTGTCAAACACTTCATATACAACCCAGAATAACCTAGTGCATTGTGTCAAACAATTACCAATCAAACCAAAACACCCAACACTTTTATCAGAACTATCTCAAACAACACACGTTTCTTGGTTGAAGTAGTTGTTTTGACCACTTTGTATGAAATCCGTTGCTTTGTTTGAGCTTGCTGCACTGGTTAGATAGGTAACTCACATTTCTCAGATTAATGACCCGGTTGAATCAATGGGTCTGTAATGTTTGGGCTCGCCGTGTCACACAGAAACCTAGATCTAAAAAATGTCTGCTTTTTGTTTGCTTTGCTGATTGGATCGGCTCTTCAAATTTGCTGTGTAACCTGTTGGTGCTTACATCTAGGCCGCTATCTCACCCGCCAATGCATGAAGGATTTTGGGACTCTGCGTGGGCTGCTATCTCTGCTTGAGTTTGGGACTCTGGTTGAGATTGCAACATTGAAAAGAGTTTGGATCGACTCTTCAAATTTGCTGTGTAACCTGTCGGTGCTTACATCTGGGCCTCTATCTCACCCGCTTGTGAAGTGAATTGAAGGCAGCAATCTGAGAAAATTGTGAAGGTGGATGTGGTAAAATGATGTGGCGGAAATTTTATGATATTATCCATTTTGAAGATTTCAGAAAAAAAAACTGAAAATCCTTTTTATTATCACCTACATGATGTTTGAGTTTGAACTCATGCTTTCTGTTTTGCGTATTTCTCATGTGGGTAATTTGTATGGGCTACTTTTTGTCAATGAGAGGTCATTTTACACAAAATTTCCAAAACTTAGATTTTATACATTTGCATTTTTTCGTACAAAAACTTATTAACAAATGCCCATTCAAATTTTACATAATCTCGCCAAAATATAACTGTAGTAGTAGCAAATCCCATTGATTTTCAAAGAATTTGGCTGTAATGCATATTTTTGATTGATACACATTCGCCAACCATTCTTTACTTGTGAATTTTTTCCATCCCTTGAAAGCATCAATTACTATTTTTCCTGTTTTACTTTAACTTGCTAAATATTTTACGAGTTAAAACAATTAGATTTATCAGTCGGTAAAATTTCCATAAAACTTTAGGCCATTTTTAAAAATAAAATGCCACCTGAAGTGGCTTTTTACACCTTAATTTAACAACAATTTCCATGCATTTCCTTAAACCTGAGCATATTACATTTATGTACATAATATGTTATGGGAAAATTTGTATACTCATGATTTTTTTCCATAGCTTAAAGTTTCCCATGTTGGTAGAACATTCATTAAGGCATGCACTAACGGACTTGAGGGCATGATGTCTATTTCCCAATTCAAACTTCTGCCAAATTCCTTATCTTTCGTACGGGGCTTATGTTGTTCTATGTCAGATATAATTTCAGTAGTACATTTGTCCCCTTATTGAGGACTCAAGTATTTGCTTGATAAGATAATTTTCCAACAAAGTTAGAGTCTTAAAATCTTCAGGTTGTGGACGAAGCTATCTCTTGAAAGTTGAAATACAGCAAGGCATATTAGAAGCTATATCAACAGCAAGCTTCTAGTTCAATGAAATGCATCTTGGTTTCTATGGAGTTTCAAGGTTTACTAAGGTAGGCTTCTCTTATCATGTTTGCCAAGGTTCTATTTTATATGACTCGAAGTTGTGACATTGCCAGGGCAATCAAAAAAATGCAAGGTCTGAAAGTTCCCTGAAACAGGTTGTAGAGCATCAATTTGAGGTCAATCATTCTAGCAGTCCATTGCAAAGCAGCTAGAAAATTGTCCGAGAACTAGCCATTACCGAGTATTGAATCTCTCAGTATTTTTTCAATCATTGGAAAAATAAATCCATTTGTGATGCCCTTTGCAATGATTTTGTTGCTGAAGTGTTTGCTTACCGTTCCCTTTTTGAGCACTCTTTGCCTATCTGTAAATCTTGCACAGGCTATCTAATGTCAGACATACTTTTTGTGCAGAGAACCCCATTTTACACCTCACATCAACTTGGACTTATGACGTGGGTGGGTGGATGGACGGATGTGTAGAACATTGAAGGATAACCTTTTTATAGATATGTAACTCAATAATAAATTAAAAAAGAGACAAATTGATGCATTAACATCTGGGTTCATGTGCAATCTTGTATCGACCAAAAAAAGATAGAGTAGATTTTGTGTTTGTACATATTCTTGTTTGCGGCATTGATAATTTGCGATAGAAAGGTCCGTGGTATTGTTCTTAATCTAGACAAGTATTTATAAGTTGATGCAAGTTATATCGATGGTGCATAGTACAAATGGTTATTTTATGGCTAGAAGGTCTTGCATAAACAATGAGTGTACAACGTGCATCACGACACCTCCATGTCATGTGTGCACACTTCTTGGGATGGCTAAAAACCTTAACGCAGGATCAAAACATTGCACAAATAACTGGAAGATAAACAAAAACAAAAGAACCATCAAAACATGTGCAGCAACGCATAGTGCACTTTCATTGAATTATGTTAGGAGAGACTCATCTTGATACTACACATCTACCTATGAAACTGCAAGCTCATTAGACTTCTGCGCAACAAATTCTTGAAGATACGGTGTACATAGGCTTCACGCACAATAGTGTGCAAGGTTATTAGATGGCACAAACGATGGAATTATTTAATTGGCAGCATCGAGATCACAAATGGGAGCCGAGGATGACTTACCTACTTTCAAATTTTCATTGGGACGACTTGTGTTTGCATCGATTTGTGCTATGTTATGGGTACTCGGCCTTTTTCCTCATTTAATATATGCAACACAATTAATATGTTTATGGGTAGGATATAGTTGACCTTAATATTGTAAGTAGCTAATTGTGTATTTACATAAACACATCACCACTCTAGAGAAAGATATTCAGAAATCTTGTGAGGAAATAGTCTAAGGTTTGGTTGTGAGATATATTGCAATTAGAGATCTATGTGCATTTTACGGGAAGGGCTAGGGGATTGAATGACTTGGGGCAACATTGTGGTGTTTGATTGCTTGTAAGCGTGTGGGGATTGTGTGTGTTTTATTTTCGCAAGCCAAATTTGCAAGTGTGTAAGGTTGTGTGGGTCAATCTCATTTTTGTTGAGTAAAATATATAGTTGTTGATGTAGATTCTGCTATGTAAGTGTGTTATATGTTAAGGCTACATGGTCAAGAGCATCCTTTCATTAGGACCCCAAACCATGACCGCATCATTTGGTATCGGAGTGAGGAACAACCATGGGTTGAAAGAGTGAAAACTTAAAGTTCTCCATCTTTTGTGAGGTGGGTAGAGAACACGGTGAAACAAACAACTAGTGTGGTCTGTAATGTCCCTTTCTAGGGCTGAAACTGAAAAAGGAAATAGCACAAACCCAAATGAGAGTAATCTGATTTTTATAACAACAGTTCTAAAAATATATGAAACCCTAGCAGCAAACTAAATCTACACCTTTAGGGCATCAAACACCCTCCAAACAAGCTGAAAATAGGTGTATAAATCCTCCTAAATATTGTATTCAATCAATGGAATAAACATCAAGCCAAAGTACTTCAAAACATGTGCAAATTATGAAATTATACCCAGCTGTAATTAAATAAATGACAACAGAAATACAGCTCACAATAAGGGCTGGAAATGGAGATTCCAATCCCCAAAAATATCATAAAAGTGTGAAATCAACCTTATAAATTATGAGGAAGATGAATATCAACTCCAATTGCCAAGATGTGCCCTAGAAGGCACTCAACTCCTCCAACCAAGTCACTACCCTAGGAGAGGGTCCAAAATTGATGTAAAAACCTTAGTAGCTCTTCCTCTATCAAACCCTAGCTGAAAACCAACAACATCACTTTCCTTGAAGACCTTAGGAACCACCAATTGAAGAGTTTTCGTTCTTCAATTTGAACAAGGGTTTTGTCCTCCTTGTATGCCACACCAAAGGATTTTTGCCCTCTAGTGGAAAGGAATTGAGCAATCAGCCCAAAAACCAAGCAAGTATATTTTTATGACAAGATAGATGCCCAAAATGAGTCCAAGCGACCCCTTTTATATCCTTTTGGTGGCACCAAAATCAATTAGGGAGTCTTCCCCATAACCGACCTCATAAGGATGTTTGCTTTTAACTTTATCTTGGCTTTTCACCTCTTCAACCCAGCCGACCTGACTTATAAGAGAAACTATGAAAGAAGAATGTAAATGCTCATGAAAAAGACTGAAAACATAACAAACACTTCCCTTGTTCACTTCCTTCTTGCCCACGGGAAGTGGAATGGGCTAGAAGTCTCCAAAACGAACTAGTTTGAAAAAGGGGACATTACATTCCTCCCTTCCCAAAATTGCTTGTCCTCAAGCAATTGCAAGCTTGGATGTTCGATAATCTAAATCTGTATGTGTGAAATGAAAGATCTCTTGCCAACACAAGCTCATATGCCCAAATACCATCATACCAAAACAACTAAATCCCATAGCTGTCAAGTGGAACAACTTCCGCCCACAATGATCACGGTGTCTACTCCTTCCATCACCCATATTTATATGCTCTCCCTCAATGAAGCCTTGTACCCAAAGCATGAGAACATCTTTCAACATAACTTGCATGTAAGTTGAAAAAAGTCATAATAGCCATAAATCATTCGGGATTCCCTCCAATTCAGCAGTAGGATTGCTGGGAGGAGTGTCTTCACTAGTGGAGCCTCTCCATTATCATTACGATGCAAGGAAACCCTTTTAAATTGCACATGTGTACAACTGTTCATGACTGAAAATATTGTGATTAACAATATAGAAATGATACAAATATGACAAACCCATGCGACCTTTGGTAATGCCTTTATCGTTGCTTCTCCATGCGTCATGAATATGATGGCAAGTTCTCTTCAATGCTTGCAATCATCTCATATTCTTCCCTCAAGTGATGGATGTTCAAAATTTCACCCAAGTTGTCCCAAACACAGCTGCACTCATGCATTTTTCCCCACAAAATCAAAAGGATAGTGGCGAGATCCATCTTATGATAGCTGAAAACACATCAATGATGATAGTATATTGGAAAACCTTCATCCTCACGGCTGGATACTCATCTCCAATCACAAAAATGGATAGGAGCTTGTTGGCTAGATTTTCTGCATAGCATCAAACCTAGGCGATCACGAGATAAATCTCCTTCATTTAACCGGTGAGGCTCCGTGTCGATTTGTCAATAAAAATGTGTTTCTATCTATCAGGGGTTTTACTTTAACAACTTAGTTCATGAACCATAACTAAGAAGTTTTGCAGCAAGTAAGCAGCTGTTTAAGAAAGGAAGAATGAAAGAAGAAGAAATTCAAGGTATTACAGAGAGGAAGTAAGGAAGATGTGCATCCTAATTAGTAGATTGCAGAGCTAATCACATGCACATAGAAGAAACTCAAATAGATTTGAACACACAGAATTATGAAACAAAGGCAGCTCTAGATCTAGATCTAAAATAACACAAAGTTTACTTAAAGATCTAAGATTTAAAGCAAGAAACACAGTACGCCGTGACACAAAGTTCTCCGGAAACCTGCTTCTTTGTATTCCTCTGCAACAAGTGGCTCTCAGGGGTTCAGCACAAAGTCTAGAACACAAGATTGCTTCTTACAAATTCTGATCGATGATTAACCCGAAGGTTCTTCCTCTACTTATAGAATGTAGAGGGGCAATTACAAGCTGGAAGCTTTAGTTGAACTGACACATGTGGAAGTCGAAAAAGAAACAGCTGGCAATCTCCTTCCTGGAATTCCTCTTTGCGTGACATGTATGATTTGCAACTGAAAATAGAACCTTCTATTATGCACGTCCGCCACCTATCTCCAAGTAATTGACTTCTTCAAGTAATGGCTTTTAAACCAATCACTTAAGTTGTATAATTGAATTGATCGCTCAATTACTTTGTCGAAGGAAAGAAGAAGGAAGAGGAAAGCTGACTTTGTCGGAGGAAAGAAGAAGGAAGAGGAAAGCTAACTTTGTCTTTTTTCATGTCTGCATGCAGCTGATTCAAACTGGATCTGGAAACAAGCTAGAATTAGTTGGATCTTGAAGCGGCTGGATCTGGAAACAAGCTGGAATTGCAAGCAGTTGGAATTGGAAGCAAGCTGGATCTGGAAACAAGCTGGAATTGCAAGCAGTTGGAATTGGAAGCAAGCTGGAATTTTTCCTTCACATTGTCTTCTCTTTTATCCTTTGAAGCTTTTGCAGTTCTTCTGTTGTACATGCATCAGTGCAAGGTTGGCCGTAGATAACTCATCATCCTTATTTTTAATTGCATATGAGCAATTAAAAATTCTGGAAAGCACTCCGGATGAATGAAAATTCAATGAAAGCTTCAACTGGAAGATGAGAGCACATGCACCGGATCTTGGAAGGAATTTTCCACGCACTATCTTCTTCACGGGTTGCATTCAAAACAAGAGGATGAAGCCTTTGTGCCAGAAGCTTTTGCAACTATGAGATCTGGATCTGGATCTGCATATGGATCTGGATATAGATCTGCACCTGCATAACAAACTTTGGCAACTGGGCTATGGATGGAAAAGCTGCAACTTGAATAATTCCACTGCTTTCAATCTGCACGCATGAGTGAAGTTTCTCCTGCTCTGGATCTGTCTATCAATTTAGCAAGAGGTTTCTTTTTCATCTTTCTTCGCCATAGCTTTGTCTATCTTTGTCTGAATGTCTTTTTCTTCTTATTTGACTGGAATTCTTCAATACTGGTGTAGATCTGGACAATTCTTCAGATTCGGAGGATATATGCAATGTATTGGACATTGATAAAAGCTCCTCTTCTTTTATAAAGCACCTGTAATGAATTCCTGCAATTTATTCAGACAAAAATGGCCACCGGGGTATGAATAGTGAATTTAAATTATAAAAATCTGCACTTTTCAAGCCTGCTGCCCCAAAAATTGGTGTCTAATTTGCACATAAAGAGAGCATGAATCCTTTCAATCAACACCTGAGCTCCTTTAACACCTGTGAAAACAATTGTGCAGACGAAGATGAACCTTTTCCAAAGCATGCGCCAAATCTGGAAGCTTTTATCCTTTGTTAGCACTTTGTCTGTGCAAAATCCTTCCTCTAATGGGGGCGCACTTTTTCTCCTTGCTGCAATTCTTTACCTGTGTGTTGAATAATAAATCCATATGGCTGCCCATGCTTATATAACCTTCATAATTCTATAATTAATAATTGCCCTAACAATTAAAGGCAATTAATTAATTAAAAATCATGCTTTTCTCTTTTAAAAAATAGCATGTTTAAGGACAGCCATCCAATAAATTAAATTAATCCAATTTAATCCTCCACACTTCACTTCACTTAAGCTTCACAGTGTGCTTTGACCATAGCCACTGAAAATAGGAATTAATATAATCATTTAATACTTTAAAAAGTATTAATTCCTTCTCAAAAGGGGCTGCATTAAATAAATTAAATTTATTTAATTTTAGAATTCTATTTCCAATTGATTTATTCCCCTTTGCTTTTGTTGACTTTTCCACAAGCCTGGGTGCCAAAATTGGGTGAATAAATATTAACAAATATTTATTTAATGCATTATTATTCACCCAAGGTGGGTCGCACTTTTTTGCATAATAGAATTCTATTTTTAAGAATTTCTGACAATGGGATTTTTTACCCTGCAAGGTAGGCACCACAATCCCATGATCCACTTAAGTGATTTGACTTTGACAATGGGATTCTTTACCCTGCAAGGTAGGCACTAAAATCCCATGATTTCACTTAAGTCACTTTCCTTTTATTATATCATGGGAATTTTCACCCTGCAAGGTAGGCAATAAATTCCCACCTGCCTGCGGCCTCTATTTTTCCCACTGCAGCTTAAGTGACTTTTATAACACGGGAAAAAGTACCCTGCCAGGCAGGTATACAATTCCCATCCTGCCTGCGGCTTATGTTTTTCCCATCGCAGCTTAAATCCTTTGTTTTCCAAAAATGCGCCCATCCCGAGGGCTTTCCTGTGCACGACTTCGCTTTTTCCCAGTGATCCAGACCTCGGATGATGACTTCCTCCGGGCAAAATGTGCGTGTATGTTTTCCAGCTGCTCCAGGCCAAAAATCGGGCTTACCCGGCGAAGGAGTTATTCCAGAGAAATTTTACAGAAAACGAAACGGGACACCACAAAAACACGAAAAATTGCCAAAAGTTACATATAAAGCCCAAAACTTAGAATAAGTTAAAATCCTTCTGGTACATAGGAATAATAACATATCCGCTCATAACAGAGTTAAAACGGAGCGCAAATAGCCTCATACGGGGCTCAAAATAATTAAATACAAATTTCCCGCAGACAAATCCCGATGACAGAATAAAACAATTTTGGGCATCTGGGTATTTGGCGAAAAGGGCTAATATGGCTCTTTAGGATTATCTTGGTGCAATACAGGAACTTTCAGGCAATAAAAACAACAAATGACCCATTATTTTAAAAGTACGAAAATTTTCGGATAGGGTAGTCACAGATTTCAGGGTGAAATCTGAGTGACACCTGAGCTGAAGTTGTTGCGGACAGCGAATGGAAAAAGGTACAACTGTCATAATGATTACCTTAGCCTCCAAAAGATGCTTCCTAGCTGCCCCAAACTAATCTCTTCAAAATTTGGTCCAGATCAGAACTTATGAGTGCTGGTATGTAAGTATAACAGTCATACTTTGCCCAAAATTTCTTCCCAAACAATACCAAATATGTTGGAACATGGGCCTTAATTGATCTCAATGAGTGAACCCTCTTACACACAATTTTAAATGAAAAGAATGTCTTCAAACCTGCCCCTCTATTGCTGTCCAAAGAAGATATGCACAATCCAACACATGAAATTGGGGAGAACATCCCATCATGGCTGTAGCATTGCATTTCATTACTCAAATTCAAAATTGTAGTGGCCAGCAAACATCTTGTGATAGTTACCCTTACCTTGTCAATGTCATTAGAAGAAGAGTACCACTTCCTTGTGATAGAAATCCACTTGGTGGCTGCAAATAGAACGTGGAACCAGCTGGAAATAACAGCCACAAGATTCGAGACAACTCCTATAATGTGAAAGATCCCAAACCCCTTTTTGCTCAAATACTTTTTTTTATTTTTAAATTTTTTTGTTTTATATATTGCTTTGGCTCAATTCTGAACTGATAACAGCAAAAGGATCCATAGAATACCATTCTAAAACTGCATAGATAAATTAAATAAAACAAACCCCATCTGGGTGAATACAGAAAAGGCGCCTAGGGTTTAACAGGCAGATTTCTTCATAAACAATTCAGCCGTGTATTTAATAATGATTTCTGATGCTAAATATTACGGCAATACAATTATAAATCTGCAGATAGATTAATAATAAAGATTGTCCAAAAACCCACTGTAAATGATTCAAACCAAATCGATTTGATATATATCTGATGTTGGGAATTACAATAATTATCTATCATGAAAAATACCTCAGATACTGCATAAAACAACTGTAGAAGAAGTCGCCCCACTCTAGAAGAAGTCTGTATGCCCACTGCTGCAATTTATTTCTCTGTCTAACTGCTGGAATAATAAAAACCTATGAATACCATGAAGATCCCTGAATGGAAACTTCTCTCACTGCTCCTGGGGTTTCCGTCCGCAAGAGGAATAATCCAGAGGGTTTCCGTCCTTGGATTTTGTCTGCAAAGCTCGAGTGCTAGCTCGCCGGGAAAAATAATAATAATCTGAATGCCCTTTCCCCAAGTCGCATTTTTCCCTTATAGCCAAAAAACCTTCCAAAGGAACAAGTCGCACTTTTTCCAAATCCTCATAATTAATTTTTAATTAATTATTTCCTTTTTCCAACCAAGTCGCATTTTTGGCTTAGGAAGGCACATTAAATAATTTATTAATTTATTTAAATGCACTTTCCTAAGTTAAAGTCACTTAAACAGTCTATTAATTAATTATATGTGCTTTAATGATATTTTACTTTATTTTGAGCACAATATAATAAAATTAATAAACCGAAGTCACCCTTGAAAACACCCTTTGGCCGTCGGGTAGACAAAACAAGCCAAAGGTCTTCGACCGAACTATCCGAGAAAGAGGGACATTACAGTCCTCCGTTCCCGAGATTGCTTTTCCCCAACAATTGTAAGTGGATGCTTTGTAATATAGGCTCGCCCTCCCATGTAGCATCCTCCCTTTGGTAACTCTTTCCACCTCACCAAGAACTCCCGAATAACTCTATTCCTCAGTCTCCTCTCACGGCTGTCCAAGATCTCCTCTGACACTTAGTCTAATCTCCCTTCCTCATCCAGGGGTGGTAACTCTGTAGAAGAAATAATGTGCTGCCCCAAGGCCTTTTTCAAGCAAGATACATGAAAGACATTGTGTATCTTACTCTCAGAAGGCAACTCTAGCTCATATGCCACTTCACCAACTCTCCTCAACACCCTGTATGGCCCATAGAATCGCGGCTTGAGCTTTTCAGCCCCACTCTTCTTGAGAGTACTCTGTCTGTAAGGCTGAAGACATAGAAAAACCATGTCTCCTACCTCAAATGATCTCTCCACTGTGCCTATCTGCATACATCTTCTACTGATTCTGGGCCCATTGAATATTTTCCTTAAGTACCTTAAGGATGTCTTGACTATCCTGTAAACTCTCCTAAGCCTTGGGAGCTCTACTGTCCCCAAATGCCATATCAACAAAAGATCTCACATCATACCCATACAGTGCTCGGAATGGAGTCATACCAATAGACATATGGTAAGTGGTGTTATAGCAATACTCACATAAATATAACAACTTTACCCTTGCCTTACGCTGTCTGTCTGCTGTGACATAGTTGCGAAGATAACCCTCTATCCATTTGTTCACAATCTCTGTCTGCCCATCCGTCTAAGGGTGATAACTAGTGCTAGGAGTCAACTCAGTGTGAACTAAATGGAAAAGCTCCTGCCAAAATATGCTCATAAACCTGCTATCCCGGTCACTAACTATGTTCTTTGGAAGTCCATGCAACCTGAATATCTGACGGCAGAACAAATCAGCCACATGAGGTGCCTTAAAGCTGGCAGGGACAGCGAAAAAGTGTGCATATTTTGTCAACCGATCAACTCTATCGCATAAATGCGATCATTCCTTGCACCACGGGAAGACTGTAATGAAATCCATCGAAATACTTTCCCACTTCGCTCCGAATTGGCAATGGTATGTAGCAAACTGTTGGGAAAGTATGCTCGACATGTTCTGTTGATAAGTCATACACTCACAAAATGGCACAAGACATCATCCTTGAGACTCTTAAGGAGGATCGGGAGACTCGTAATGAGTTAAGGAGGAAGAAGCTTTGCTTTCAATACCAAAGATCATTGGGAGTGGACATCGTTGCCTTGAAAGCAGCATAATCATCTCATTAAGGTGATTTCAGAACGGGGAGGATGATCACTGCGCCTTATACAAAAGGATGAGGGCTATTACCTTATATGATGCACAGGGAATTTTTCCCCCATAATGTCACATGTCCAGAGTGCATTTTTGGAATGTCAACTACAGTTGAGATTTCTCGGAGTTCTGCTGAAATCTCGCTCAAAGTGCATAGGGCAGCGAGATTGGGTTTCTGGTTGAAAGTGGAACCACTACATTCTTCGTCCCTTGACATGATGAGGGGTCAAAATCATGCGGCGGGATTCTTGACCCATTTTTGAGGGGTTTAGTGCTTTTGTTCCAAGAAAATTTCAATTTGTTGTAGTCGGTTCTTACCAAGAGGATTCCCACTCACTAGTATTCACATGGGGGACAACACATGCATACTGGCGATGACTTCTATGTTATTGGACTTGGTGAGATTGCCACAGCATTGGGTATTCAGGTGGTTATAGTCCTGCGGATATCTTGGATTCCTACTCGGAGGATGGAGATGGAGATTTTGGTGGATAAGAAGAAGATTGTGCTTCAATCTTTCGAAGCATCACTAGAGTTGTTTAAAATGAAGGGCTATGAGAAACATGGAGAGCCAAAGCTGGCAGTGCTCATAATTGTTTCATTTCATCTAAATCTTCTTGCCTTAGCAGCCTTTTCAATGCACATTAGTGTAAGATCCATGGAGCTACTTGAGGATAACCCTTTGACCTCTTGTGTAACATTCCCCCAAGTAGATCACCGAGATAGAGGGTGGTGGCATGTTATAGAGCTTGAGGAGGGTCTTCTCCGTGATGACCTACGACCCTTATCGCCCCTAATGACATGTAAGATGAGATAGAGTAAGGCCAAATTCACAGGACATCTTAGAAATAAAGGGACGACATCCATTCCTAGTTCAGTCCCTTTGCTTCTTCAATTGTTTTGATGAGGAAGAAGGATGAGACCATGAATATCATCAAAAATTACCAACACAAATTGTGCTCAAGAAAACCATCAAGAAATGGTTCATCCCATTCCTCGAAATGTAAGATGAGGCATTAGATGAGTCCAAATGGCATCACCAAGAACTCATGAGTGCCACGCAGTTGAGTTCGGGATGAGGATATTCACAAGAATATCCTGGTGTCCCGAACTATGAGTTCTTGGTGATGCCATTCAAAGATCAATTTTCGAAATGTACATTTAGATCCATGTATGAACCATTTCTAACAACTGATCAGTGCGGTTGAGGAATGGTGTTGGTATTTTTGATGATTTCGATATTAGCAGGACATGGGATAATCATTGAGGCATCCTCATGAGGTACTTAGCATAATGGAGACTCATCTTTAACAATTAAGATGCGAAAGTGTGAACTTGGACTAGGAGATATGTGTATCTCAAGACATGTCATCTAATGGCCTTGGGGTCAAGGTCCATCCTTAGAAGATAGGATGGCGATAAGCAAGAGTCACCACCCGGGAATATCTAGCGACCCTCCTCGAGATTATAACATGCTCAAACCCTCTACGGAGGTCTTGTAAAGGGAATTCACCTAGTAGCTCCATTGTGAGATCTTACAGTAAGGGTGCATTCAATGTGAGAAAGGCTGCTCCAGTGTAGAAGATTTGAGAGGCTGAAGGTAATTATGAGCACTGTCTCAGCTTTGGACCTCTCCATGTTTCTCATAGCCCTTCATTTTGCGTGTGATGCTTCGGGACTCTAGGATTGTGCGAGAAAGAGCAGATCGCCATCTTCTTCTTATCCAGAGTAGGAACTTGAGACTCCATAATGAGAAATCCACACATATAACGGAGACTATGCCATTATGCATACCCTTGTGCAAAGTCTCACCAAGTCGATTTAGTGAGTGGGAAGTTCGTGGAAAGATGTGTAGTCCCCCATGTGAATACTAAGCCGTGAAATTTTTCTTGGAACAAAAGCAACTAATAACAAAGAGGCAACAAAAATGGGTCAGCTAAACCCCCAAATTCCTTTGACATTGAATGTCAAGGGACGAAGAATGTAGTGGTTGATGCACCTCAGAAACCCCATCTCGCTGCCCTATGTTCTTTAAGCAGATTTCAGCAGAAGGGAAATCTCAAGAACTCCGAGTTGTATTCCAAAGTGACACTTGGATGAATGACATTATGGATGGAAAAATCTATTTGGGGATGCTCCCCGATATCATAATAGCTGATTTGATTTTGTATAGGGGCGAGTGATCATCCTAGTTCTGAAATCGAGCTTAAGGAGAAGATTGTCTTTTCCATGATGCACCACGATGCAGGGCTCCCATGGTCTTTTTAAAACATATAGGCAAATTAACTCAGAGAGTCTCTGGATCCAGTCTAAGATGATGTGGTGCACATGTTTGTGGAATGATAGAGCGCTGAAATGGCACGGAGCTCGTGGGAAACTTCTTATTGGGCTGATAAGAAGTGGGGCGATAGGAAGTGGGGATGTGTCCAAATCCAATGCCATCTGGATGGCATCATGCAATGTCCTAGCTTAAGAGCCTTGACCAATCCTCTCATCCTGTCATGAAGGCTCTTTATAAATAACATCACCACCCTCTTCTTAGGCATTTTTGGGCTGTTATCCATATTTCGCCCCCGTGCCAAATATTGGATCAGTCACAACCCCGTATAGAAGGAACCTGAGAAAACTCATTCAAATCCTATAAATTAGTTACAGGTAGACTCAACTATGGGATAGCAGGGTCAGACAAGAAGGGGCGATGCCGCAGAGGAACCAGAAAGGAGAAGGGGAAGAAACGGTGAAGATCCGAAGCCCTCGGGCTCGAAACAGTTCAGAAAAGGTTTCAAACTTGGGCAAGTATAAAGGTGTAAGCAGAGAATGCCAAGTGTTAATATGGTGCGTCTCGAGGGTGAATAGAGAAAAGGTTTATAAACAAGCGCTGGCGCCGCGTGTCCGGAAAAAGCGGACCGTCGGGGAAAAAGTTGGTTCTTTGCCCCTTGTTATCTAAAAAGGGGTAAAAGTTGCAAAATGGCCCATGACTCCGTCCGAGGAAAAAAGTCGCATTTGGGCCGAGTCAAAGCCAAAGCGGGAATCGGAGGAAAGGCCAAAAGATAAATGCGGACCCGTAGGTCCAAATTTTGTTCCAATCTGGCTGCCATGTGTCTCATATCAAAAGGGGACCCATTTTTCAAGCTGTTTTCCCGCCCTCTGTACGGACCCGATACAAACTTCGAAGGGGCATATCTTTCGACTCAGGGCTCGAAATATTGAAAATCTGACACCATTGGAAAGATCTCGGCCTCACCTATGCCATGGAGGTCTGAGACTTTAATTTTGAGGAGGTTAGGTAAAGGAAAATGGAGGAAACGTCTTCGGGCCTTCAATGTAGGATCCATCTATCTCAACAACCAGATCGGATTCGATCTATTTCCGCCGTTTCCTCTTCTTTCAAGGCGCCGAATCAAGGAATCATGCAGTAAAGACGGATTTGGGGCATATTTTATCAGAAGCATTAACAGCAGTGGTTGAGCTTCTACCCACTTTTCTTGTTTCCCTCTCTCTTTCTTCTCTCCGATCAAATCTATAAATACAGGGGCAAGATTCATTGTAAAGGGTTGTTCATTCTTCTTCCCTGCCCCCCTCTCTCTTTCTTCTCCAAGGTCGAATGTGGAGTTTAAGTCTCCTCCCTTGGCTTTGTAATGGCGTTTTCTTGCCTCTTGCCCGTTAATGGTGTACTGTGTGAACTCCTGGAGCAATAAAATCTGTTTTGTGATGCGTTTTATCCATCCTTTGCTCATTTTGTTGTCTCTTCTCGCCTCTCACCATTGCAGGGTATACTTGTGCATATCTCTGATGTCCATTGCAAGTTTTGGGAGTTGTGTTTAAGGGGTTTGAAATGGTGTTCTGTGTGAACTTTATCCTTGGTCTGTGATGCATCTGTCCATCCTCTCCATTTCTCACCTCTCTCCATTTCAGGCAGTTGGGTTTGTGATCAGCAGTTCCCTTTTCTCGGTGCTATCACCTCTGTAGTGTAGGATTTCTTTATTTTCATGCTCTCTCTCTCTCCTTGGTCCCTTGGAATTGTTAGATTAGGAGTAGATAGTTGCATTTCCTTCCTTAGAAGTAGTTTAGTGCTAGGATTAGGAAGAGGAACCAACCTTCTCTGGAGGATCATTCCCATTTGCAAGTCCCACAACTTGGGGAATGATCCAATGTTATGCAAATCACACCAAATGACCCTGCCTTAGAAAAGCAGATCCATAACTCATTTGGGGGTGTTGTGATTTCGCACTAATAGGAACCATAAGCTGCTTATCCGCTGAAATTCGTTGATGTATGAATCAACGTGTCCACTCGATCGGGGCTGTCTGCTAAGTCCCTGTACAACTCCACATCCTTGCGATCAAATCTCGCAATCAACCTCTCGCTGAAATCCTGTATGACCGTAGAAGCTCGTGACCTCATTGTGTAACTAACCCATGGTGCCACCAATCATAAGCCACCCCACGGACGTGTAATGTAGCGAATCGTATGGCCTCCTGCTCCCTCATGGGTTTGAGGGTAAGATAGGTGTCGAGCTTGTGAATCCAAGCCCTGGCACTGATCTTTCCACTACCATCAAAAGTGGAGAGGGTTACCTTATTGG
Source organism: Taxus wallichiana var. yunnanensis (assembly GCA_018340775.1). Lineage (NCBI taxonomy): Eukaryota > Viridiplantae > Streptophyta > Pinopsida > Cupressales > Taxaceae > Taxus > Taxus wallichiana. The sequence goes on along the minus strand of CM031238.1, from coordinate 327,193,564 downwards.
TAAGCTGCTTTGCAAATCCCTATTCTGCTGCGCTCAGGCCTCTGTCTGTCCGACCCTCATCTTTATCTCTCCTCACGAGCATAATATTGTGGAAGGGGAAATACATCCCTCACATCTTTGCGCGTGCAAACTCCTCCACTCATCACTGATTGCCATAATAGTATTTAGAAAAGCTACTTCTTCCGATCGTCCCTCAATCTCTGGTGGGTCACCTCTAGGTAGGAAGTTAGGCTGCATAGGCCTATCTGCAGTCCGCGTAGGTCTCCTCTCACTTGTATGAGTGTGTCTCCGCTCATGGCGTGGCGATCCCCTAACACTCCCAAGCTCTGAAGGTGATCTGCTATGATCCCTGTAACCACTGGCAACTGATACGGATCTATCCCTCCCACCGTGCACTGTCCATGAGACTATCTAGTGTCGGCTTTGTCTAAGGTAGTGCCCATGTGCTCCATGGTTTGTAACAACTGCCTCTGCGTGGCTGCCATATCCTGAATGAAATCCCTATCTAGATCTGCATGTTCCTCTTGAGGAGGACTCTCAGGTCTCTCACCCAAATATTCCATTCTGTCACCTCCTGCAATACCAGCTTCGAGTCGTGCTCGTCTGCGGGTGTAGTATCTGTGTGGACTGTCCTCTCTGTGCTGCATTCAAAGCTGATTTCTGTTTTAATACACTCTCTGCTTCCTTCCCACACAGGTTGGGAGGATACACTGCTCTGATACCACTGAAAGATCCCAAACCCCTTTTTGCCTGAATACTTTTTTTTTTATATATATTGCTCTGGCTCAAATCTGAACTGATAACATCAAAAGGATCCATAGAATACCATTCTAAAACTGCATAGATAAATTAAATAAAACAAACCCCGCAAACCGGGTGAATACAGAAAAGGTGCCTAGGGTTTAACAGAGATTTCTTCATAAACAATTCAACCATGTATTTAATAATGATTTATGATGCTAAATATTACGGCAATACAATTATAAATTTGTAGATAGATTAATAATAAAGATTGTCCAAAAAACCCTCTGTAAATGATTCAAACCAAATCGATTTGATATATATCTGATGCTGGGAATTACAATAATTATCTATCATGAAAAATACCTCAGATACTACATAAAACAACTGTAGAAGAAGTCACCCCACTCTAGAAGAAGTCTGTATGCCCACTGCTGCAATTTATTTCTCTTTCTAACTGCTGGAATAATAAAAACCTGTGAATACCATGAAGATCCCTGAATGGAAACTTCTCTCACTGCTCCTGGGGTTTCCGTCCACAAGAGGAATAATCCAGAGGGTTTCCGTCCTTGGATTTTGTCTGCAAAAGCTCAGTGCTAACTGCCGGGAAAAATAATAATAATCTGAATGCCCTTTCCCCAAGTCGCATTTTTCCCTTATAGCCAAAAAACCTTCCAAAGGAACAAGTCGCACTTTTTCCAAATCCTCATAATTAATTTTTAATTAATTATTTCTTTTTCAACCAAGTTGCATTTTTGGCTTAGGAAGGCACATTAAATAATTTATTAATTTATTTAAATGCACTTTCCTAAGTCAAAGTCACTTAAACAGTCTATTAATTAATTATATGTGCTTTAATGATATTTTACTTTATTTTGAGCACAATATAATAAAATTAATAAACCGAAGTCACCCTTGAAAACATCCTTTGGTGTCGGGTAGACAAAACATGCCAAAGGTCGAACTATCCGAGAAAGAGGACATTACATAATGATGCGGGGTTCATGATTCACATTTTCCAGATTCATCTCAGTCATGTTTGAAAGATGCCTTACATCACAATACTCCCATGGAATCCATGTCTCATTAGGCATTCTTGCTAGGCGTGTTTTAGAGAACCAATCCCAAAGAATAGCATGATACATTACTTCACCTTGGTTCATGAAAACTGAATTATTGCATACCTTGTAGCAAGCTGAATTTATATTCCATGCAGCTGAATTTATATTTTCAGTGGATGAATCATCGATAACCTTCACATACATCCAAAAGTGGCAATCTTGAAAGTAACTTGAGTCCCACAAAACCATAGCAAGCTGATTCATACAATCTTGAAAATAACATCTAGTTTGCTTACCATCTTTACACCTTAAGCATCCAATTAGAATTATCTTCTTGGCCATTCCCTACGATCTTGTCTTCATGTGTGTTTCTTAGCCCCAAGAATGTTCTATTAACCGAGAACATTGATCCTTCACCATGTGGTTAGAAGCCACAACAAACCCTCTATGATTGCTCATAAGTTTCCTTTCAATCTAAGTACAAGAAATGAAATTTGCCTTGATCTTTGAAGACCACCCATGCCAAAGCAATCTTGGCCTTGAATAGAAGAAACAACATGCCCATAGTTGTCTCTAACATGCTTCTGAGTGTATTTCCCATGATGACAAAAATATGGCAGCGATATAGGAGGAATTAACAAATCTGAAATATGATCATTACTATCATACCTTAGGCTGTCCTCAACATGCTCACCTTCCTTTTGCTAGATGAGGAATGATTGAGATATATTCTACACTTCCGACCTTGTGACTCAGAATTTCTGAATTAGGATCAACCTTCTCCTTCACCTTAGATTCAACAAGTGAAGCTCTTTCCACCTTGGCTTCATCCATATTTTGTTGACACATGCTTGGGACATCTCCATGGTTCTTGTCGAAGTTATGTACACCATCAACTTGCCTCTTATTGACTATTGTTCTGAAAATTCCAGCAAGCTGAACATCAACATTATCATCGATAATTGGGCTTTAACCACCAATTCCCCTCCACAATTTGGCGTATCATATTTCCCTTCTTTCTTGGGCTCATGCTCCATGGTTTCTTCATCAAACACATGCCCCTTCACACCACTGTCCTGAAAATTAGTCAATGGCTCATCCCTAGGAAGAGTGATAGGTACTTCTAGGGCTTCCATGGGCTGCTCCCTCTCAATGCCCAACAACTTCGAGTGTTCTTCTTCTTCCTTGATCACAATGGAGGGATTCTTTCCCTCTAGGGCTGGAACATCTTTCCCATTTTCCTTGGGCATAGCTCGGGGTTTAGACCTTGGTCCAATTCCCACTTTACCTTTCTTCAACCCTATGAACTCAACGAGTGATATGGCATCATGAATCTTCTTTGGAAGAGCCCTATACTCCTCATAGCTGTCCATAATGTTGTGACCCACTGAATGTCGTGTTTTAACCACCGGAATGACTTCCTTTCTTGGGAGGAAGGTAGGCCGGAATGACCTAGATGAAGAATCACTCACGATTCTTGGTGGCTGAATATTATTGCTTGCCCTTGAAGAGCTTCCTTCACCATTTAGGTTTTGCATGGCATGGATCAACTGTGCCATCTTATTTGCCAATCTTTTTTGCCCTAGGGCTAAACCTCTCAACCCTAACATCATCAAAATGTATGTTTGTCATTTATCTACTCCTTCGAATGAAACCCTCTAAGATGGGAGGATCGATGCTCTGATACCATTGTGATGTCCCTTTCTAGGGCTGAAACTAAAAAAAAAGAAATAACACAAACCCAAATGAGAGTAATCTGATTTTTATAACAGTTACGAAAATATATGAAATCCTAGCAGCAAACTGAATCTACACCTTTAGGGCATCAAACACCCTCCAAATAGGCTGAAAATAGGTTTATAAACCCTCCTAAATATTGTATTCAATCAATGGAATAAACATCAAGCCAAAGTACTTCAAAACATGTGTAAATTATGAAATTATACCCAACTGTAATTAAATAAATGATAACAGAAATACAACTCACAATAAGGGCTGGAAATGGAGATTCCAATCCCAAAAATATCATAAAAGTGTGAAATCAGCCTTAGAAATTATGAGGAAGATGAATATCAACTCTAATTGCCAAGATGTGCTCTAGAAGGCACTCAACTCCTCCAACCAAGTCGCTACCCTAGGAGAGGGTCCAAAATTGATGTAAAAACCTTAGTAGCTCTTCCTCTATCAAACCCTAGCTGAAAACCAACAACATCACTTTCCTTGAAGACCTTAGGAACCACCAATTGAAGAGTTTTCGTTCTTAATTTGAATAAGGGTTTCATCCTCCTTGTATGCCACACCAAAGGATTTTCGCCCTCTAGTGGAAAGGAATTGAACAATCATCCCAAAAACCAAGCAAGTATATTTTTATGACAAGATAGATGCCCAGAATGAGTCCAAGAGACCCCTTTTATATCCTTTTGGCGCCGCTAAAATCAATTAGGGAGTCTTCCCCCATAACCGACCTCATAAGGATGTTTGCTTTTAACTATATCTTGGCTTTTCACCTCTCAACCCAACTGACCTGAATTCTAAGTGAAACTATGAAAGAATGTAAATGCTTACGAAAAAGACTGAAAATGTAACTAACATTTCCCTTGTCCACTTCCTTCTTGCCCACGGGAAGTGGAATGGGCTAGAAGTCTCCAAAATGAACTAGTTTGAAAAAGGGGACGTTACATGTTTTGTGTAGGTTTGCAGGGAGGTGCGATAGTAGATCTAAGTTTATGAGAAGACAAGATGCCGCCAAGAAGAGCAGGCCAAGGAGGCACATTAGTCAATAATGTAGTAGAAGACTTGATGAGATCGTGGAAATGTTGCAGACAATGCAGATCAAATTGATTACAATAGAGGAAAATAGAAGAAGAAGATTCGTCTCGAAGGATGATGTAAGTGATGTAGAAGAGTAAATGCAAGAAGTGAATGAAGGTGGAATGGAAGAAATAAGCCCAATGCCTAAATGTTCGGATGTTGGAGAAGAATTCTCAAAATCATGTCAAATGGAAGAGGAGTGCGAATGGAGGTTCCATATTTTTTGGGATGTTGAGCATATAAGAGATGATTGATTGGCTCTTGGAGATGGAAGAATACTTGAGTCTGATGAGATTGTAGACGAGTGCGAGTTGAAGATCGCACTAACCAAGTTGAAAGCTCATGCAAAATTGTGGTGGAAAGAAGTTCAACTAGAGTGCAATAGGAATGGTAAAAACAAGATTACTTGATGCGAGCTGATGGTTTCCAAGATGAAAGAATTTTTTTGCCTAGTGACTATTAGTGGCATCCTTTGATTTAAAACTCACACTTTTGTCAAGTACTTGTGAGAAAATGCGAGTCAGGCCTAAAACGAGTCAACGTTGGGAAACTTCGTGAGCCAAATTGACGCAAGAAACTAAACGAGTTTTGTTGAGTAGTTTCTGCATTACTTGGTGAAGCTCATCAAAATTCTTGGGTCTATTTGACCAACAAATAAAATATAATGTCCATGGCATAAAATGATTTTATCCCAAAAACAAAGTTGCAGCTTCATTTTTCCTTAGCGAATTCAATGATTTATGAATGTAATTGATTGGCACCGATAGTGGTCTGTTAGAGCTATGGTATTCAAAAAATCAAGGAATACATACAACCTTATTTATAGAAAATAATTATACATTCTATTAATTCATTTCTCTTGTCATTTAGCAATGTTTTACATGTTATTTAAGTTTATTTTATAAATTTATGTTTTTTAAAGGAGCGATAAAGTTTGCAAGTAATGTCGAGTAATAGTTGAGAAACTCTCGAGTCCACATAGTACGAGTCAAAATTTTGGCTGCCAAGTAATGTTCGAGTACGGGTATTTGAACTATGGTGGATCTACTAAAAAGGTTGCAAAATTTGCAACAAAATGAGCTAAGTATGAAAGATTACATGAGTTTTACAAGATCACAATTAGATTTGTTTCTAGAGAGATGGATCAAGAGAAGATATCGTGGTATACCTATGGATTGTGGTGGGTGATATAAGACAAGATCAACATAGTAAAGATGCAGATGGTGGAAGAGGTGTACCAATATGCCTTGAGAGGTAAGGAAAAGCTGGTGCACACATGTAATTATGTGTAATCTCCCCATTCGTACGCATAAGGCTTAGGAGGCTTAACTTAGTCTTAGCCTTGGTCATACCCAAGAGGCTAGAGATGTTGGAGGCTATTGGGTATGGGTTTTCGTCACCATCTTCACCTTATGTTGTATTTCGTCATTGACTTAGGTGATGGGTGAATATGTGGTAGTTTATGTTGCATTTCATTGTCGGGACAACTTAAGTCATTTTTTAACATGTGCACAATAAAGTCACTTAAGATGTAATTTTTGCCTAGACTGTTTGATGCAGTGCAGTGCGAATACGGTGTACGAATACGGTATGATGCGATACGGAATTTTTTTAAAACTTCGGAGTACGATATGCTTTTGGGTACGTATATATATATATATTTAAATTTAAAGAAGCATTTGCATACTTATTGAAATAACATAGTGGGCAGGAAAATGTTGACGGTTAAGAGGGCCCCACCACCCAATTGCTCGTGTGGTAGGCATGTACCGAAAAGATACGGTGTTCTGCTTCTTTGATATCCGATACGTGGCTAGTTTTTTTAATATTTAAGAGAATTACGAAAATTGATATTATCATTGGAACCTTTTAAGTATTTTAATATTTTAACAAGGCCCCAATTTATTTATTTTTTGGTTTGCTTAAAAGGGGGCATAAAAATAAGACTTTGGTTTGCTACAAAGGGGGGGAAGATGAAACAAAAACATTGCCCTCATTTAGATTTTAATTGAAACAAAAACATTGGCCTCATTTAGATTTGAATTGAAAGAAGAGTCTTTAAAGATTCTGCTCAAAGTAATGTGGGGCTCGACGCTGAATATGAGTCCACTCTTTACGACAAATGTTACGCAAACTCCAAAAGCATGAAATATCTGTGTTTTCTGGGCATCCATCCGTATTTATCACGGAGTCGCCATGCTTTTATAATGCGATGTGTCATCTTACATAATTAAAGACACCGACAACATTAACAAATCATAGGATTCGCAACACTTTTAATGAATGAAGGTATATTCTAGGAGGAATACACCTCAAAAGAAGGTCAAAATATGACAGATCGGGAAGAGAATGTGGAAGAGCTATACGAGGATTTTATGAAGAAAATGTTTATCAACACGGTGAAATAACAAGAGACAACCAACCTCTACTTGAGCCAACTCACACAGAACATGAATCAGATCAGATTTGGGAATAATAGGGAAACAGGCAAGAACAATAATTTGCGGCAGCAATCCCACCATTCTCCTAACAAGCCTTTGAGTCTTTATGAGCCCTCTTTCTTAAAAGATTCTAAAGCATCACATGTGGGAGAGCCAACAGATGTGCTTGATGAAGATTCTTGTTGGAGGAAATACCAATCTTTGAGCGAGGGTTTCAGAGATAATATGCCATTTCAGTATTGTAGGATGAAGTTTGGTAGCAAGACCAAGAGAGATCATGTGCGGTACATGAATTACAAAGACGTTTGGGGCAGATTTCTATTCCACACTTTGATGGCTCTAAGAAGTGTACCGCACGGTCATGGGTACAAAAGTTGAAGACCTATTTTGATTTGAACCCCATGCGTGAGGAGGATGCAATTAAGTTTGCAATCCTACATCTTGAGGGAGATGCACATGATTGGTGGCATCATGGACTAGTGACACAAGGGCACATGCACATTACTACATATACAAAGTTCACATAGAGGTTAGAGGACAAATTTGATAGGAGAGATCCTGATAGATTCTTTAGGGAGTTGACTCACTTGAGACAAACAAGTTCCTTGGATGTCTACATTGCAGATTTTCAAAGACTTTCAGTGATGGTTCTTGATATTTCCGAGATGAGGTTGATTTCATTATTCATAGCAGGGTTGACAAATGCTTTGGTTGGATTTGTGAAGGCATTTGAACCTCCTTCATTACATGAGGCCATTAGGAGAGCTCGAGATTTGGAGTTGTCTACTCCAAAATCTAGATTTACACCTAAAGTTCAACAAAAAGTGCCTCCACCTAGATAGGATGACAGGAGACAGGACTCGGCGATGATCCATTCATTTCACCAAATTTTAGGGAGGAATTGAGGCGAAAGAAACTATGTTTTGAGTGCCATCAACCATGGACACGTGGACATATTTTCTCTGGGAAGGGCAAGGCCCAATATATTGAGGTCTATGAGGATAGTGATGACGAGGGAGATGAGGTATTAGAACCTCATGAGCTTGATGATGGTGATGCATTGGATAGTGTTGATGTTGAGACTGCAGAGGAGACTTTTCCCCGTTGAGACCATAGCTACATTGTCTAGTACCCCCAGTACAAGGCATTCAGGGTTCGAGGAGTCATGCAAGGACAACGTGTGGTAGTGCTTATTGATAGTGGGGCCACCCACAATTTCATTGATGCCACTTTGGTGGAGAGACGGGGTCTACAGACAGAAGATTTCGAGGGATTCAACGTTGTTGTGGCCAATGGTGAGTCCATGAGATGTACACGGAGGGTCCCACAGTTGAGCATCACTATGGGTAACTATACAACTACCGAGGATTTCTATATTGTTGGTATTAGTGAGACCAACATAGTGCTTGGAGTACAATGGTTTCACTCACTTGGTGAGTTTCGGACTAACTTTCAGACAATGGAGCTGAAGTTTAAGTCCGATGGCAGGAATGTGGTCTTGAGAGGATTATCTTCAGATGCACCCAGAGTTGTCACGACCAAACAGATGGAGAGGATATTCAAGCACAATGATGTGGATTGGGCAGTTCAGTGCTTGGTTTCGACCAAGAATTCAGACGAGGATAGACTAGAGTATCATGTTGATGTCCAGCCCTATTGGACAAGCACAGTGCAGTTTTCAGCGATATACCTCTAGTGTACCTCTAGATAGAGGGTTCGAGCATGTGATCGAGCTTGAGGACAACAAACCCGTGGTCACAAATCCTTACCGTCACCCCAAACGGTTTAAGGATGAGATTGAGAGGACCATACGTGAGCTCCTAGATATGGGACATATCAGGCCCAATTCCAGTCCCTTTGCTTCTTCGGTTGTTTTGGTAAAGAAGGATGGAACCATGCGTATGTGCATAGATTACCGTGCCTTGAATACGAAAACCATTAAGAATAAGTATCATGTGCCTTGTATTGATGAGTGTTGGATGAGCTACATGGTGCAATCTATTTTTCTAAAATAGATTTGCGATCAGGATACCATTAGATCAAGGTCAGAGAGGGGGATGTGCAGAAGACAACTTTTAGATGCCACTAGTCACTTTGAGTTTCTTGTGATGCCGTTTGGTTTGTCTAATGCACCCTGCTACATTTTAGTCCTATATGAACCATGTGTTCAACCACCACCTACGGAAGTTCGTGTTGATATTCTTGATGACATTTTGGTCTATAATAGGACATGGGAGGATCACATGAGACATCTTGATGAGGTATTGAGTATCTTGGAGGCTAGTTCGCTATACGCGAAGGCTTCTAAGTGTGAGTTTGGCATGACAGAGCTATTATACTTGGGCTATGTGATTAGAGGAGGTGGAGTCAAGGTTGACAGGGAAAAGATTCAAGCGATATTGGATTGGCCACCGCCGAGGACTTTGACACATTTGAGAGGGTTCTTAGGTTTATGTACTTACTACAGGAGGTTTGTGAAGGGCTTCTCTCGCTTGATTGCACCATTGATAGACTTGACCAAGAAGGGGATTTTGCTTGGTCAGATTCAACACAACAGGGTTTTGATCACCTTAAGAAGGTGATGAGCTCATGTCCAGTCCTTGCACTACCAGATTTCACTCGGCCATTTGTACTCGAGTGTGATGCATCAGGTGAGGGCATTGGAGTGGTACTTATGCAAGATAGGCATCCCATTGCCTATGAGAGTTGGAAGTTGAGTATTGTGGAGAGGGGGTACTCAATTTACGACAAGGAGATGTTGGCCATTATGCATGCATTGGTCAAATTCAGGCAGTATCTTGTGAACAATAGATTTGTGGTTCGTACAGATCACAACAGTTTGAGGTTTTTCTTGGGGCAAAAGGATCTCAATGACCACCAACAGAGATGGGTGAACAAGGTACAGGCTTATGACTTTGACATAGAATACACAAAAAGGTAAGAATAATGTGGTAGTTGATGCTTTGTCTTGGATACCTTACCTTGATTCTATGATTAGTTCTATCCTAGAGATTTCAGCTGATTGGAAGGCTCGCATACTTGTTGAGTATTCCAAGAGTCAGTTTGCATGTGAGATCATGGATGGCATTATCCAAGATGATAGATACAAAGTCTTGAATGACCTCATATACTACAAGGATAGGATTTTCCTTGTACTAGAGTCCAAGATGAAGGAGAAGATCCTTCGAAAGCAGTGCATGATACACCTTTAGCAGGACATCTTGGGTATTTTAAGACCTACAAACATATCTAGAGAGAGGTTCACATGGAAAGGGTTAAAGGACGATGTCCTTAACCATATTAGGGAGTGTTTGATTTGCAAGCAATCCAAGGCTAAGCATTCTTTTATAGCAGGACTTTTACAACCTCTTCCTATCCCTGAGTAGAAATGGGAGAGTATATCTATGGATTTTATCATAGGCCTTCCCTCAGTACATGGGCACTATGGCATCTATGTGGTGCTCGATCAATTGACCAAGTATGCCCATTTATTTTCTATGCCTTTTGGGCATAAGGCACCACAGATAGCACAAACATTCTTCACAGGTGTTTTTAGGCTTCATGGCTTGCCTAAGAACATTGTCAGTGACAGGGATGGCTATTACATGAGCACATTTTGGCAGGAGATTTTCTGACTTGCAGGTATGGAGTTGACTCTTGGTACTAGCTATCATCCCAAACAGAGATGGGCAGATAAAGATAGTCAATAAGTGGATAGAGGGCTATTTGCGTAACTATGTAGTAGGACATAGGCATGCATGGGTTAGATGGCTACACTTGGGTGAGTATTGTTACAATACCACCTATCAGATGAGTATTGACATGGCTCCCTTTCGCGCATTGTATGGATATGATGCTTCATCATTTGTGGGCTTGCATGTTGTCGAATAGTCGAGCTCCCAAAGCTCGTGATTAATTACAGGAGAACTAGGATATTTTGAAGGCCCTCAAGGAGAATCTATAGAAAGCACAAAATCAACAAAAGATTTATGCAAACAGATACAAGGTTGAGAAGTCTTTTGAGGTAGGAGATTTGGTCTTTCTACGATTGCAGCCCTACATGCAATCCTCACTTAACAAGAGGAGGTGTTGAGAAGTTGAAACCGTGATTCTATGGGCCATACATGATAGTACGGAGGATTGAGGTAGTTGTATATGAGTTGGAGCTTCCAGAACAAAGCAGGATCCACAATGTCTTCCATGTTTTGTGCCTCAAAAGGGCACTTGGACAACATATTGTACCTTCTACAGACTTGCCACCTTTGGATGAGGAGGGAAAATTGGTTTTAGAACCAAAGACTATTATTGAGGTGAGGCAAAGGAAGCTCAAAAACAGGGTTATTACAAAATATCTAGTGTGGTGGAAGGATTTTCCACTTGAGGATGCTACTTGGGAGGGAGAGCAGATTTTACAGACATCCTGGTTTGCATTTGCTTGTGGGCAAGCAAATTTCGGGAAGGGAGGAATGTAATGTCCCCATTCCTACGCAAGAGGCTTAGGAGGCTTAACTCAGTCTTAGCCTTGGTCATACCCAAGAGGCTAGAGACGTTGGAGGCTATTGGGTATGGGTTTTCGTCACCATCTTCACCTTATGTTATATTTCGTCATTGACTTAGGTGATGGGTGAATATGTGGTACTTTATGTTATATTTCATTGTTGGGATAACTTAAGTCATTTTTTTTAACATGTGCACAATAAAGTCACTTAAGTTATAATTTTTGCACATGGGAAATTCCCAAAAGGGGGATGTAGGGCTTCTTGGGCCTTTTTGGAGCTAAGAAAGGATTCTTTTATGGTGAGCGTTGGATTTTCCCTAATTTGGATCAGATTTACGGTGGAGATTATAAACATCAGTGTAACATGGGGGGCGCGTCCGGAGGTTTTCATCACGTCGGGACGTCTCGGGGACTTGGGGATGGGGACGGGACGTTTCCCTGCCGTCCCCATTTTCCAAAAAATAAGGGGCGTCCCTGGGACGTCCCCTGAAAACTAGGAACGCACCGGGACGTCCCGGGTGCAAACAATGTTTGGGGACTTCATTGGGGACGTCACGACGTCCCAACGTCTTTCACACTGCGCAAAGCTAAAACAACTTTTATTTTATCTTTTTATATTTTTTAAAACTTTTAATGCTTTCTAATTAAAACTAACATGACCTAACCCTAAAAGCAACAAAAAAACTTATAAAAAGAGCATTTCATACTCATTCTAATCACACCAAGCAAGAGCAAAAAAAGAGGAGCAAGAGTAAAAAAAGAGAAGGCAAGAGCAAGGAGCAAGGTGCAAAGAGCAAGAGCAAGGAGCAAGAGCAAAGAGCAAGAGCAAGAGGTATGTACATACATTACTAATTTACTACCATTCTTTGTTTTGTTTTTTTTTAATTTCCAAATGCAAAGTTGAAAGTGAAGGCATTGCATTTGCTTGTATTTTTTTTCCTATTTGGATTAGCAAGTGATGGAATGAGATAAAGCATAAAGGGAGGGCATTTTTATTGCTTGTTTTTTTAAATTTTTAAATGTATTCATCGCTTTTTTTTTTTAATTGTATTCATTGTTTTATTGTATTGTATAGTTATATTGTTTTGTATTTTAATTATTGCAGTTTCAAAATGAGTTTTGATAGTGATTATCAAGCTGAATATGAGGTTCAAATGGGTGTGCAAGGAGAAGGAACACAATCAGAAACACCTAATACTGCTACTAGTTCACAAGGGAGTGTGGACAAGTTCAGTTGCCCCTCCGAAATGTTGAAAAAGTATGCTAGGGGCCTTTTGATAAGAAAAAACCTTTGAAACAATTTGGTCAAATTATGTAGGGTCCTAGATCAAACATTTCAGGGGGCACTAAAATATGGAAATGCAACATATGCTCATTATCTTGGTCAGGCAAAGCATTACTAGGTTGAATGCACATTTATTGCACATTGCGGGGAAAGGTGTAGGCATGTGTGGACAGCTATCACTTGAAGAGAGGTCAGAAATGGTGAGGTTGTATAATGGAGATATGGTGGAAAAGGTTCCAAAAGTTCGTGGCCGTCATGTTAGTGGCACTGGCACCCCTTCTAGTTCTGTGAGAATTAATATTGGTAGTGTTATAGGTGCATCTTATGAGGTGTTTGAATTGGATGCTTTTGGTAGTAGTAGGGGGAAGAGGAAGGTTGTGGCCTCCAATCCAGTTGTTGAAATGTATGATACAAAGGCTAGAGAAGAGGCTGATGATGCCATTGGAAAATTCTTTTTGCTCTTTGGCATTCCATTTCATGCTGCTCGCTCTCCTTATTTCAAGGAGGCTATGGCTAAGGTAGCCAAAGCAGGTGTGAGTTATGTGCCCCCAGGAGACATGAAGTTGAGAACCACAATCTTGGATAGGAACTATTCCAAGGTTAATTTACTGATGGAGGAAATGAGGTGCACATGGGTCTCTCACGGTTGCAAGCATCATCATGGATGGGTGGACAGATATCAGACACCACCCACTCATAAATATCATTGTTTCATGCAGAGAGGGTCCTTACTTTTTGAGGGCAGTTGATTGTTCATAAAAGAAGAAGGATGCGAGTTCCAATTTACCATTTTGCGAGATCTTTATTGAGGAGGTTGGCCTTCGGCGTTATTGAGTTATTACAGATGCAACTTACGTGTGCAGGGCAGCAGGTAAGCTTGTTGAGGCTCATTACCGACATATATATTGGACCCCATGTTGTGTGCATGCATGAACAATCCACTAAAAGATATTGGAAAAATTGATTGGGTCGAAAATGTAGAGGCGATGCTAGAGATGTGCGAATGTTCATCTGCAACCACCACACGTCATTGGCACTTCTTAGTAGCTTTTCGAGGAAGGAATTCTTCAAGCCGGTGGACACACGTTTTGCATCATATTTTATTTTTTCTTTGGATAGGATGGTGAGTTGCGCAGAATCTTTACGGTGTATGGTTATGACATCGAGTGGTCTAGATGGGATGGGTGAAGACAAAGCGGGAAGAAGGTGAAAGCAATTGTGGTGAATGAAACATTTTGGATAGATGTGAGATATATCACATCCATAATATCTCCAATTTTCAGTGTGATAAAATATGGGGATTCTGAGAGCCCTAGCCTTGGTGAGATATATGAATGTATTGATAGTATGCTTGGCTAGATGAAGGTTGTTGTTCGAGCAAGGGACCCCACCTTGGAGTTCTACCATCACCATATTCAGCCTATCATTGAGCGGAGATGGGAGAAGTTGAACACTCCTTTACACATGGCTGCATATGCACTAAATCCGAAGTGGTATGTTGAGAGGCTTGTGAGTTCCCGGTAGATGATGAGAGATGATGAGGAGATGAGGAAGGGTTTCTTGAAAGCCCTCAAAAAAAATGTATAATGCAGAGGATGCTTCATGAGTCAGAACTGATTGGCTCAAGTTTGCTTATTTGGATGGCTACAAAAAATCATCAAAGATAGACAGGACCACATTGGCACAAGAGAGTCCAGTTAGTTGGTGGCGATTGTATGGACATGCAGGATTGCTACGTACACTTGTTATTCGTCTTCTTTCTTAGGTTTCTAGTTCCTTTGCTTTTGAGAGGAATTGGTCAACATATGGGTGGATCCACTCTCTTAAGAGGAACAAACTTACCTCTAAGAGAGCAAAGAAACTTGTTGTTGTACATAGTGCCTTGCGTCTCATGGATCGCAAGACACCTACGTACAAGGAGAGCCCAACATTGCGGTGGGATGTGGATCCTGAGGATGCAAGGTAGATTGATGAAGATCAAGAGCAGCGAGGACTGGTTGATATCTCCTTTGCAGATGTAGATGACGTTGATACAGATACTCCTAGTGAGGAGGAGCGGTTCACAACTGTTCCTTCGGAGGGCTCTGATAGCGATTTTTGAGTTGTACTTGTCACTTGTCATTTTGGTTATGTAATGTCATTTTGGTTATGAGACATGACATAATATTTCATAGCATATGTAATGTGGGTGTAGTTGTACTCTTCTCATGTTGATTATTGAAGAGTAAGACTAAGACTTGTTTTTAATTTTCAGCTTTACTATTTACTATTTAGTCTTTCATTGTCATGTTGAAGTTTTGAACATTGAATATAATATATATAGCTGTAGCATTTTGGGCCTTGGCTTATGTGATGAATAATTGGATTAATCATTAATGGTTTCAATCTTCAAACTTTCAATTTTAAGTCTTAGGTTATTGAATTATTCATGTTATATTTGTAAAATTAATAAATTATATATATTTTTATATATTTTTTATTAGCCGTCCCCACCGTCCCGAAATTTTCAAAAAAATTTGCGTCCTGGAAACCCCGTCCCTACGTCCCGACGTCCCGCCGTCCTGGAGTCTTAGGTAACTATGTTATAACATGTTTTGGAAGATGATTATATATTTCCCCTTGAGGTTGTTTGAGGGGGAATCATCTACTTCTATTTTCAGATTTTGCTTGTGCAAACCCTAGAGCTGCATGTTTTGGGAGTTCTCTTGCTTGTGGAGGTCAGATTCTACAGGATCCCTAGCTTCGGTGGTGAGAGATCCATTCCTAGCTGGTAGAGCATTCTTCGGTGAGGGTTTCAGATCCATATCCCTAGCTTGCTGTCCGTATTTGGGGATATTTCATATTTCCATCCTTCTACATTCAGATTTTCAGTTCAGATTTGGAACAACTATTTTCTAGGGTTTTGTCTACTCAGTTCCAGATTTGAGGAGTAAGTTTCGGGTGCCTTCTACCCATTGGAAAATTGTGTTTGAATATGCATTGGATAGATATTAGATTTATCTATCTTTTGAACTATCACTTGTAATCAAATTCCAAGTATTTCAGAGTTATTACTTTTGTAAGTTTTAACTATATTTTCATCATAAAAATTCAATTATCAGAATTTTGGAAATCCAATTGGATATTCTTTTTATATGTATTTTTAGCCATCTTGGGTATTAATTTCGTTAAATTTGAGTAGCTGGAAGTGATAGATCTCAATTTTGCCCGAGGCATTGGGGTTTGGGCGTTTTCAGATTTTGTTCACTGCTGTAATAAAAATCAGAATTTCAGTCTGCAGCTATTTTTGGGATTTATCCCGAAAAGGGGATATTTCACTTGTGAAGACGAAAGGGAAGCTTGATGATGGTAGAGATCCAAGGACACATGTTTAAGAGAGAGAGGAAGCGCAAGTAATACTCAAGGATTACAAACGAGGGAAGAAGGCCTTTCGTGAGAGGGAGAGGTCGAGGTGGAAGATTCAGTGGTACATGTTTTTGATGTAGAGAAGTTGGACATTGTGCATATGAGTGTCCTCATGTCCATTGTGATGGTGAGAAGAGAGAAAGTAGTGGAAGTGCAAAATAGTTCAAGTAGAAGAAGAGCTGATGAAAACTAGTATAATTGAAGCTAAGGAGAGATGTTACTTTTAATGAGTCTTGAAGGATGTGGTAAAGAGAGAAGAATTGTGGAAAGAGAGGCAACTTATTTTCCAAACAAGATGGAAGACAAAAGGTAAATGTTGCGTAGTGCTGGTTAAGAGTGGGAGCACAAACAATTTGATATTTGCAAAGATGGTGAGGAAGTTGGGATAAGAGAGCAAATTGCATCCAGATTCTTCTAGAGTAACTTGGTTGGTAGAATGGCAAGTTGGTGTTGTGTGAGAGCAATGTGAGGTGGAGATGAAGATTGGTTGGTCTCGCGGACAAAGTTCAGTGATATCTTATCGATGGATGCATGCCATATTTTGTTGGGGAGACCATGGCGGTTTGACCTAGAGATGTTGTATGATGGGAGAGCCAATACAATGAGAGTGTGGAATGATGGATAAGAGTCACATTTTGAAACCTCTAAGGGAAGAGAGTAGAGTGGCACACCAAAGTCATTTAGTCAGTGCATAGAAGGGAACAAATCATGTAGAATGAAGTAGATAAGATAAGATAAATATATTAATGTGCAACAAATGACCACAAAAATAGGTCAAAGGGACTACAAAAAACAACGAGCATCGATACAAGGCATGAAAACCAAAGAGTTCCTAATAAAGAGGAAATACAAAAACCATAAGAGGTGGCCAACATGAAGAAGAAATCACACACCCAAAATGGGGGTGGAAAAACAAGCGAGAGGAAGAAAAGGGGAAAGACGACCAAGGAGAAGAAAAGAGGAAAGCCCATCAGGTGTAATATCCCCTTCTTAGTCGAAGACCCTTAGCCCATTCATTGTTTCCTCACGGGTAAGGGAGGAATAAAAGGGAAACTTAGTCATAATTAATTAATTATAAAGTGCAATATAAAATATTATTATAAGCACTTTATATTAATTTATTAATGATAAGGTTAAATTAAAAAGGAAAAGAAAAAAAGTGATAAAATAAAAAGAAATAAAATGATAAAGTCACTTTATTTTATTTTATTTCCCTAAGGAAAATGTGACCCATGTGGAGGAGAAAAAAGTAAAGAAAAATATTAAATGCGGGGAAATAAATCTGATTGGTGGTTGTGGGTGGCTAAAAGGCCAAATGAGGTTATAAAAGCAAGTCGAATTGCAAGGGGAAGACATCTCTTTTGTTATGATAATTTTTAGATTTGTGTAAGCTTGCATGCTTTCCATAAAAACTCCAAAGGACGAAAACCCTCTTGAGGATTAGAGAGAGAGGAACGAAAACTCTTCTTTCTCTTGAGAGGATTCTCCATTCAGGGGTTTCCATTGAAGATCAAGGATTTATTTGTGTTTTCCAGCAGTTGTTGAAGGCTAGATTTGTAGATTTGTGTTACTTCCGGCGAGGGTTTGAAGGTGGAAGCTTGTTGCAGATTTTTACCTCCATTTGCAACCATATCTAGGGTTATCTACACCTGGTTGATAGAGTTTGGTACATTCTAGGGCACGGCTGTCCCGAATCTCATCACCAATAGCTTTGCCATAATTTTAGAAGCCAAGATCAGCTGGTTTGCATAATTTTTGGGCCAAGAAAATTGTATTTTCAGCTGTGTTTGAGGACTATCATCTGCAGATTTATAATAAATAATTCAACCTTCTATTTTGATCCAATTTGGTATTTTTATCATGTTCTTGCCCTTATAAAAATTGTTGATCAGTTTGGGAAAGAAATTTAATTGAATTACTTCAGTTTTGAGTGATTTCGTTCCTTCATGCAAGTCGCAATTTACTAGTAAAATTTAGATATGCAGTTGGTTATTTTTATATAGTTTTTACTACTTGCATTTTTGGTTGGGATTTGCGGATAATCCGTTTGGGGTATAATTTGTCCAATTGGGGACATTACAGTGGTATCAGAGCGGTGATCCTTGCCAAGCTGTGGGAGATATTAAAAAAACATCAGGCATGCAACCCCATAGAGAGTTACAACCATGGTGGGGTAAGATTTCTATTTTTGATGGTACTAATAAACTTTCCGTGAGATCATGGTTGCTAGAATTGGAGGCATACTTGCTATCAAACCCTATGTGTGTGGAGGATGCCCTCAAATTCATCCCTTATCATTTGGAAGGGATAGCAAAGGATTGGTGGTATCATTTGATAAAGACCCAGGGGAAGAATCATGTCGCTTCTTTGATGACTTCAGCCAAAGGTTCATGGAGAGGTTCGATGTACTAGAGGGAAAAAGTGAGCAAGTGGCAGAGATCAAGGAGCTTGAGCCCGAGAAGGAAGAGAACTCCAATCCGCAAGTTGATGATGAGAGTTTGGTGGTGAAGGCCCAAATTCCAAATGATGAGGACTACTTTCAGCTTGTTGTCTTATCCGGAACAACAATACATGAGGAGCGTGATGATGTGGAAAGAGGCATGTCACCTTGTTTATTGCAGCAGTTATTTCATGAGGGTAGTCAGGCCATTGATGTCAAGAATGTTAAGGATTTGGTCCAGCAAAATCAAAATATCATGAAGGAAAGAGGAAATGAAGATCTTGATGGCATTGTAAGGTATGGAATGAATGAGATAACATCATATTTATTGCTGCATATTCAGATTTATTTTCCTCTTGAGAAGAATGATGAGTTAGAGGATCAAATCTGCAATATAAAGTATGTGATACCCTTGATGCAAATTTGTGTGTATGATCATCATGAGAGCTATGTATTGTGGCAAGAGCTCTCTCATTTGAAAGGTACAAGATGAAGACTTGTGGAACACTACAAGTATGTTTTATCTATTGCACAAGGAACTTGGGCATAAGAGTTATAATTGCTTGAGGGCAAACAATTTGGGGAAGGGAGGATTGTAATATCCCCTTCTCAGTCGAAGACCCTTAGCCCATTCATTGTTTCCCAACGGCTAAGGGAGGAATAAAAGGAAACTTAGTCATAATGAATTAATTATAAAGTGCAATATAAAATATTATTATAAGCACTTTATATTAATTTATTAATGATAAAGTTAAAATAAAAAAAAAAAAAAAGTGATAAAATAAAAAGAAATAAAATGATAAAGTCACTTTATTTTATTTTATTTCCCTAAGGAAAAGCGACCCATGTGGAGGAGAAAAAAGTAAAGAAAAATATTAAATGCAGGAAATAAATCTAATTGGTGGTTGTGGGTGGCTAAAAGGCCAAATGAGGTTATAAAAGCAAGTCGAATTGCAAGGGGAAGACATCTCTTTTGTTATGATAATTTTCAGATTTGTGTAAGCTTGCATGCTTTCCATAAAAACTCCAAAGGACGAAAACCCTTTGAAGTTAGCTCTTGAGGACGAAAACCCTCTTGAGGATTAGAGAGAGAGGAACGAAAACTCTTCTTTCTCTTGAGAGGATTCTCCATTCAGAGGTTTCCATTGAAGATCAAGGATTTATTTGTGTTTTCTAGTAGTTGTTGAAGGCTAGATTTACAGATTTGTGTTACTTTTGACGAGGGTTTGAAGGTGGAAGCTTGTTGTAGATTTTTTACCTCCATTTGCAGCCATATCTAGATTTATCTACACCCTGGTTGATAGAGTTTGGTACATTCTAGGGCACAGACTATCCCGGATCTCATCACCAACAACTTTGCCATAATTTTAGAAGCCAAGATCAGCTGATTTGCATAATTTTTGGGCCAAGAAAATTGTATTTTCAGTTGTGTCTAAGGACTATCATCTACAGATTTATAATAAATAATTTAGCCTTCTATTTTGATCCAATCTGGTATTTTTCTCATGTTCTTTCCCTTATAAAAATTGTTGATCAGTTTGGGAAAGAAATTTAGTTGAATTACTTCAATTTTGAGTGATTTCCTTCATGCAAGTTGCCATTTACTAGTAAAATTCAGATCTGCACTTGGTTATTTTTGTATAATTGCTACTACTTGCATTTTTGGTTGGGATTTGCGAATAATCTGTTTGCGGGTATAATTTGTTCAATTGGGGACATTACATCGGGGATGGAAGATCCAAAACTCTCCTAACATCCAAGGCCGACTAGAAGAAGCAAAGGATAGAATGCCGACTAGCCGAAGAGAGAGTTTGCCTATTATGCCGTTGTCTGGATATAGTATTATCCCTCGGTGTTTGGTGGATTCGATTGTCTCCTGAGGCCATGCCTAGTATGGGCATGTCTGTGATGACTCGGGGAACCATGGATGGTGTCCCTGGGCCGAACAACCTAGAGGAAGAAGCGGGGATGGTCTCACAAGGGCACTTAATGCCTCTCTCTGTTGTTAAAACTGTGAAGAAGGAAGTGATCCGCTCGGTAGAGTTCGGTCTAGGATGCGGCTGAAGAGCGTGCTCACGAAGCTTCAAAGCCTCCTATAAATATAAAGCTAACGTCTCTGATCCTCAAACCTGAAGAAGTCAGAAAGATCCCGTGTCCTCCTAAATAAACAGTGAAATCTCCCTCTGATCTTGTAGTAAATGGGGCACCGAAAGATGAAGTGTGTTTCCGTCTCGGTCTCTAGGAGGCTACACAACTGACAAATCCTGTCCAAACGATCAAGGTGGCAATCCGTCTCACAAAGGAGTTTATGAGAGTAAACTCCGAACTCGACCAAGGGGAATGTGAAGGGCATGCATCTAGTGTCGAAGGGTATACTAAGGGCGGATAATGAGACCGTCACTCAACGCTAAAAATGCTCGGCGTAAAGGCCATCTTGAGACGTAACCCCGAGGGTTTACCCAAGTGGTATGGATGAACCGCTTGTAAATATCCTCTCGATAATTATGTTCATCTCTGTTTCATAGACAGGAGGTGGTTTGGTGTGTCTAAGGAGTACCGAAAAGGTGGAAGATGGTCCAACTGAATACCAATTGCGACACCGGTGAGGAGAATGCGAAGAGCTATAGCCTCAAAAGAACAATATCCCAAGTAATACAGTACAACCCCCTTAGCAGTGTCCGTGAAGCCCCGAACGTAGTGCAAGAAAGAAACCAAATCAAATATGGTCTCGATCGAAAGGATGGGCTCCAAACTCCGCTAAAATGATGTCTTTGGGTGCCGATTGCTTACACTGATGAAGCGGCGAAGGAGAAGATTCTGGACCCTCTTGATGGAAGCCCATTCAGTACCCAACAAAGAGGGTCCCCAAGCAATATAGCTGTAGAGGATGTCCTGAAAGTGATGGCGGAAGCACTGTCTCTCAAGAAGAACTAAGGACCCATAGCCCTCGTTGACTCGATGCTGGAGAGCCTGTCTCAAATTGAAACGAGGGCCAGAAAATAGAATCCCCAAATAGGTATAAGAGTTGATGATCTCAATCTCCTCACCTTTGAAAAGAAGTGAGAGATGCAAGGTCTTGGACCATTGAAGACCATAACCTTGGTTTTACCAAGGTTAACCATCAACTGCCGAAGATCACAAAACAAGGCTAAGGCATTGAGTTGTCTCTGTAAGCCCTTCGGAGAAGAAGCTAGGAGAACCACATCATCCGCAAAAAGAAGAATGGATATCAAAACTTGGTGTAGGAGGCACCCATCACTTTCCTGAATATGCTCATGAAGAAAAGACTCAAGCTCACAATGTAGATTCCAAACAAAATTGGGGATAGGGGCACACCGCTTTACCCCAATGGTACTCCTGATGAACTTTGACTCTCCCTGGGTGGTGCGGAGGCGGCCTGAAACATTCTCGTACATACGCATGATGGTCGTGAGAAGGGTCTTGAAATGCCAATGTCACGGAACCGCTGAAAAAGTGCCTGACGTAGCACCAAGTCAAAGGCTTTCCGAAAATCCACAAAGCAACAATAGACCTTCGACGAATGATGACGTGCCTCCTCGATGATGGCTCAGAGAGTGAAGATATGGTCAGGAGTTTGGTGATCAAGCCGAAAGCTAGCTTGCCCCCTAGCTCTAATGTTTCTCCTCTCAAGCTCCTCGATAATTGCATATGTAACATTGTAGCATAAAGCTTGGAGAATGTATGACCCACCATAATGGTCCTGTAGTTATTGGGGTCAGAGTTGGGACCCGATTTGTGAATCGGGTGAATGATATAGCGTGCCCCAAATGGTGGAAAACCCGAGCAAACCACATGATTAAATAGGTCAGTCAAATAACTACAAAGAACCCCTTGGCCAAGTTTGAAGAATTCTGCTAAGAACCCCTCCTCATCTGCTGCCCTGCTACAATTCATCATCTTGATTGCCTCTCTGATTTTAGTGTAGGTGAAAAGGTGGCACAAGGAAGGTGGATTGTCACAACCTGCATAAGTGGTTGTTCGGGAATATCATAAATACGGAGGTGTGGGAGAATATGGAATTGGGGTTAAACGCAAAGGGAAGAGATGAGCGATGGGGAAGGAAAATGGTGCGCCAAAAATGTTTAGAAGAGTGCCGAAGAGACTCACATAAACTTCGTCTACGCTGGTAAATGAAGAGGCATTTCTTTCGGTGAGGGAGACAACAGCATTGGTAATAGAAGCATGTGCAACCGTAGAGAAGCATTGTGTAGAGAAGAGTGAGGGGAATGCGTAGAGAAGTGTGAAGGACCATGGAATAGAGACAAGAACAAAGAATGATGAAGAGTAGATATTTTAGTGAGAAGACACTACACAAAGATATTCCGCAAGAAGAGATGATGTGGAGAAGGAAAGATATGCCTTGGGAAGAGAGAGGAGGTCAGCCTAAGGAGAGTAGGAACAAGGGTGTAGATGTATAGAGTTGGCTTTGGTGGAGGTCGGGGCCATACCCAAATGAAAACAAACAATTTGAAGACGGGAGTACCCATTGGTGTGTAGGAACATTGAGACCTTACTAAAAGGTCGTAAGGGTGCTTCTACCTCTCATCCGCATGTGTGACCACCTAGCTCACACATTTTCTTATTCGGGGTGCATGATGTAGGAACATCCGGGTTTAGGTACAATCTTCAATCAACCAAAAAAATAGTGTAGATTTTGTGTTTGAACATATTCTTGTTTGCGGCATTGGCTAATTACTCCATAAAGGTCCACAATATTGTTCTAAATCTAGACAAGTATTAAGACGTTGATCCAAGTCTATATATCCTATGACATAAAGCGAGAAAAGGTAATTTCATGGCTAGGTCTTGCATGAAATAATGAACATAAAACATGCATTGTGTCACCTTTGCATTATGCATACACACTTTTTGGGATGGCACAAAATTTGTGAGCCTTAACATGGGATCAAAACATTGCACAAACAAGTGGAAGATGGCATAGAACTGGGGAACCTTCAAAGAAATCGAGACAACATATAGTGCACTTTTTTAGAAGCTTGCGTTAGGAGTGACTCATCGTGATACCGCGCATGTACTTACACAACCACAAGATTATTGAACTTACGTGGCGGGAAATTCTTGAAGACATGATGTGCATACATTTATTGCGTAATAGTGAGCAAGGTTTTTAGATGGCGCAAATTGTGGAACCATTTGTTTGGCAACATCGAGATCACAAACGGAGCCGACGATAATTTACCAACTTTCGAATTGTGTTCATTGGGCTGACTTGTGTTTACATTGAGTTGTGCTATGTTATTGGTCCTCGGGGTCTTATTCCTCAATATATATATATATATATATATATATATATATAAGAGTGTGTACAAAACTATATATGTCCACAAGGGACAACCGATAAAACCAATATTTAGAATCAAACCCAAGAGAATGGGTCACAAAACCAAGTATACCAAAGTCACATGAAAAGACCTCACAATATCAATAACTAAGAAACTAACAAAAATTTAACAAGGGACAATCATGTTAAAGATTTCTACCAATAATGTGGATGAAATCAAGGCCATCCATAGAGGAATACAGGAAGCTATTAAAATAGGCTGGCGAAAGATCAAAATCCAATCGGATTCGAGAATCATGATGAACTTATTGAGCAATTCTAGTAATGGATATCCTCCATGATGAAGAATTGCTAAGAAGGTATGCGAAATATGAAATTTACAACAAAAGATTCAAGAAATTCAGTTTTCCTAATCCCTGACGAGAGAAGAATAAAGGTGCAGCGAGAAGAATAAAGGTGTAGATGGATTGGCAAATTGGGCTCTTGACAACAAGGATATCCTTTGCTATGGATCACCCCCTTTATGGTGGTCAACAAAAATTCAAGAAGAAATCAGGGAAATCACAAACCTTGACTCTTATCAATGATTGTTCATCTTGTTATTTTTGTATATAATGCTAGAGATATGGCTAATAGATTCCATTCTTGGCATGGTAGAGTATGTAATTCAAAATTTATATCAATGTAATGGGTGACTATTTTCTTTAAAAGAAAAAAAAATCATGTTAAAGATCATGAAAAACATACAACAATTTTAAGTTTCTCTTCTCCTCTTGTTCTCATCCATTTTTTTCACAATTTCTTTTAAATCTTGACGATTGCCTTGGAATTTAGAATTAATGAGAACTTCACCACCGAGGAACATTTGCGTAATAGCCATGCTATCGGGAACTTCACCATTGTTGGTATCATCAGAAATGCCCTACTCCTCGCAAGCCTTTTTCCAAGGATTCTTGAAGAACATTGATTAAAACCTTATCCCTATACACCACAATTAGCTCATGTTGATTGAAATATCCCCTTTTCGAGATAAATCCTAAAAATAGTTGCACATTGAAATTATAATCTTTATAACAAAGTAGTGAAGAAAATCTAAAAACACCCAAACCCCAACGCTTAGGGAAAAATTGATATCTATCACTTCCATTACTCAAATTTGTGAAATTAATACCCGGATGGCTTTATATATATATAAGATTTCCAAAATTTTGATACTTGAATTTTTAATGATGAGAATATTGTTGAAACTTATAAAATTAATAACTCTGAAAATGCTTGGAATCGATTACAAATGATAGCTCAAAAGATAGATAAATTCAATATTTATCCAATGCATATTCAAGCACAATTTTCCAATGGGTGGAAGGCACGTGAAAGCTTGCTCCTCAAATTTGGAACCGAGTAGAAAAAACCCTAGAAAATAGTTGTTCAAAATCTGAATGTAAAAGCTGAAAATATGAATTATCCCCAAATATAGACAATAATATAGGGATATGGATCTGAAACCCTCACCGAAGAATTCTCTACCGGCTAGGAATGGATCTCTGTAACACCCATGTTATATTTCAACAAACAAAGGGTTTTTTTATATATAAGCCTTTAATTACCTTTTATGCCTTAGGTGATTTTCAACACAACATATAAATCCAACATTATAATTAAGTTTACAAAATCCCTTAATTCCTTTCATGTTGTAATGATTAACATTATTACTTAGATCAAAACTAAGTAATCCAATATTATTAATATTCTAGAATCCATCTTGACAACATACATTAACCATGTGCAACTGCAAAGGGTTCTAGATCATTCTCGATCTCCCTTTAACACTCTATATGAGCCGATATACATTGTATACCTTTGGTTAGACCTTTTATAGGTTCTAGATCCTGCGCATCTTCTTTGTGTTAGCCAGTAAAGTATGCAAGTACTTCCCTCTACTCAAAACACTATTGAAAGAAGAAATGGTGAACAGACAATGTAATTAGTCATTTGCACTATTATGGCCATAATTTTTCAGCATTGCGCTAGCAAGCCAGTTTCGAGACTGCACACTAGCCTACGAAACCTGTCTTCCATTCACCGCACAACCGTCTCAATATAGTTATCAGGATTCTTTTTCGTTGTTTAGAATTTAAGTTAAAGTTAACCATTTTAGTTATTCGTTTACGATAAGTAATTGAATTCAGTTTTGAAGTTGTAAGGATCATGACTCGATATTCGGGTCACATGAATCTGTCAATACCATCTTAGGATCCCTACGGGAAAGGTTACGCTCACGTAATGACTTACGTCATTACGTGTTCGTTACCCTCCTCTTGTAGCCATCTTGAGCTGGCACGGACAAGGTTCGAGGACGACACGAATGTTTCATGATTCCCACTCTTCATTGTTATGTTATGCTTTCATCCTAGAGATAGGTTATACTGAGTTTCATTATGTCATCCAGTTCACGATAGAGGTGTACTGTAAACTCATCGAGTCATTGACTAGAGTATGAGTACCTTCTACTGCATGTCGTAAGTAAGCTATATCAACCTACGATCATTGGTTTAGCTTAGTTAAGTATAAGAATAAACCCATTCATATCAATAAGATAAGCATCACTTAGGATCATTTACGATCGCTTATTCCTTTTAGTTTACTTAAATCAATTGTGTACATCTGTACAATTGCTTATGATTACAATGTAATTTCGTATTTTGTTCCATATTATTGTGATTGTTTTCTGCTAGGATAAAGTAGAAACAAATATGATATTTTACAACAAATATATTTGATCATAAACATGTAAGTTGCTGGTGTTAAAAGACAACATTATGTCTCTTTCGTTTCACACTTATATAATGGTACTTATCATCTTGTATAATTATGGTGAACTAAGGAAACAAACATATCTTAATAATATACTTATCTTCTATAAGTTCAATGTTATATTTCCTTGTTTTGTCTTACTGTTTTTGTCACATAATCATGAAATCATAACAACATCGTAAAGTAGTTGTGTTAACACATTAAACATCAATTTACAATAAAAGCTTGCTGTAAAACAGCGATACAAGTATGTCACTTATCACAATCATAAAGCCCTGAACAACAATATTTAATTTCATAATTAATAACAATAATACATAGTCATAAAGTGATTATCGAAGATAATCAATAAATACATTAGGCCCAATTGCCTTATACAATCTGTGAAGTAATACTTTTGCATTTAATCCAAGTACAAATACAATCATTACATTCATTGAAATAGAACAATAATAATCAATGCATGATGAGTCAAACATTATCCAATCCTTTAATCACTTCGTAATACTACTCAGTCCTGCAAGCTGTAAGAAAGATAATAATGTATGCATGGCCAGTTCATCAAACTAACATGGATTAACAACTCTAAATCATGTTGCATCATTATGAAACAAAGAATATAAATTGGATACCTATCCCCTGCTATTAAATCAATAAACGTAAAGGAATCAACAATTTAATATTGCAATCTCAGTACTGTTCTTACAATCAACAATAAACTGTAATACAAAATCATGCAGTCCTATCATAATGATGATACCAGTAAGTCAATGTTTCAAATCAAAACATTTGTGTTCAAGTTCTACCACAATAATCAATTGTGCGTAAGTCTTAGAACTTATAATTAAGACTAAAATGGATGTAATTTAGACAAGGAGTAATCAGTCATTGCTTGTCAACCTAAGCCAACACTTTTTCAAATATGCTAAGGTCTGTAACTGCCCAACAAGACAAGAGTAGTTTAGAATATAAGCTAAAGGATTACACATCCTTATAACATGACATATTAAGGTATATATTTTAATTAAGTAAAAATATGTTAATACCAGAGAGAGAGAGAGCATATCCACACTCAATATTTGCTTGTCGATCTCGTGAGAGATCTATACTTCGTAATTCAATAACCAATAATAGAACATAAATCTAAAGTAATTCCACAACCCCGACCTATAGTCAACCGATATATATATATATATATCTTTAATAAAGCAAGATATACTACTACCCCGCTTGAGAGGGAGCTATCGGTCTGCTTTTGCTTTACTTGGCGAGCTTATGAATCTTGACAAAGCTTAGGCTTTAAAGCCAAATATTGCAGGTACCTTTAATACATTATTGAGATCGACCCATGTCAGAAATCGAACCAATCAACTTAGCTAACCAAGGAAACTTGGTTCTTGTGCTAAAAATCATCGGCTGAAGTAATGCATAGGAACCTTTAGTAACAAACTATCATCTATCCCATTGCGCAGAAGTGTATATGACCTTGCAGATTGATTTAGTATAAATACACATTCAAGAGGAACTGTTATTAAGCAGGGAAAGACTAAAATGCCTACAACATACCCAGATTTAAAACATGATATTTGCACATTCTCCCTTCCCTATACTATTCTGGATTATCAACAATAAATGCAACACAGTAAACAAAGAGCCCATGAATGTTTTGAACGGACTGTTGTTATAGAACTTGAAAATCCAAACAATAAGTCACAATTTTATTCAGAGTTCAACACCTAGTTCGATTCCAGCCAAAAGGAGTTAGATAATGAAATACCCATATGATAACAATGCCTCCATCTATTTTTGTAACCAAATCTCATCGATTAAACACACACACTTCCGGATTTTTAGAGGAAAGAATGCCCAATATATATTCCTTATTTCAGAATGATTCAACAGAAAAAAGTTAGAATGACCCATGCTTGATAGTGTGTACAATCTCTACCACTTTTCTTCTGTTTTTCCTTGCAAACTCAGCAACTAAGTCTATCAGCAAAACTCA
The DNA here is from genome assembly GCA_018340775.1 of Taxus wallichiana var. yunnanensis. Classification (NCBI taxonomy): domain Eukaryota; kingdom Viridiplantae; phylum Streptophyta; class Pinopsida; order Cupressales; family Taxaceae; genus Taxus; species Taxus wallichiana. The sequence continues at coordinate 327,164,740 of CM031238.1, read as the reverse complement.
AGAAATTAGAACCCCCATGTTCTCAAAACACATCATCTTTATAACAGATCAATGCCAAGGTTGCCCAATATACATGCATTGCATTTTTAGCTCAGAAGCCCTATTTTTGTCAAAACTGAAAATAACATCACAACCTCCATACACAACTCGCTAGAAGAGCTCGACTGGTAAGGGAAAAGAAAACACTTAAAATGAAACCACTTTGCATGCACTTAGCTTCTTTGGGAAGCTTCCAACTCCCGAGAAACCGTCTCCCAAAAATATTTAATGCCATTAATATCTGCAGGTGCCACGTAGTGGCCTATTAAAACTCGTTGACGCCTTCCAAAATTCCCTCCAATATTTAGTGAAGTTACGAGCGGTCGAAGACTTCCAATTTAACAATCAATTTCCTTGAATGCATGGTGTGGTCGGTTGACCAAATTAGTTTAACTAAAACTTGTCTAAGCTCATGATATGGTCGAAGATCTCATAACTAACAAATCACATTCCTTTAAATTGCATTGTGAATTATTGATTGGTCCAAGACTTTGATAACAAAACTTATTACTTAATTTCGTAGTTTGCATGTTGGTCGGTCATAAAACGAGTATAATAATCAAACAATCATCATTCACTGTGATAAGGTTGGTGCCCCCAATAATATTTTAAAAATATACGATAAAGTCTGTGGTGAAGTCAAAGACCTTATAGAACAATTAACAACCACCTTTGAAATCATACTCTATGGTCATTGACCATAATTAAAACATTCAAAATGTATATGCCTTGAGGTCTTTGACCTATTTCTAACTATATAAACTTTGCCAAGTTGGCATGGTCCAAGACCATTGAATTAAAACATTATATTCTAGCAAATTTGCTTACTAATGCAACGATGGTCAAAGGCCAATAAAAATAAGCTTTGACAATTATACATTGTTTTACCTTATCCTCCTTACGTAACCCTGTCTTGAGTAGCGAAGGAGATTATTACAATGCTTTGCGGCTGAAGACCAATATTATATTGACAAGAAGATTAGTCCAACATTAGGATAATAATAATTATTTCCAAGCACCATCTTATGCAAAGTACAACCATGTAAAAGATTGGCCGACATTATGAATCACCCCTTACAACAAACATAATCATCCAAGATAGGTGAAGATTGAAATAGGTCTATCGTCATTACGAAATCATCGCATATAACCACAAGATAAAATTCAATCACACAAACAAGCATAGTGAGAATAAGTTGAGAGTTATTAAATAGTCAATGGACGTAAGGTGACGAATGCGGGTATGGTGTTGGGTATGCACCTACGCACGCGCATATATTTCCTTGCGGAAAATATGTGTGTATGTATAATTGCATACGCGGCCTTGCATCGACACCATTCAACTTGCTCCCGCATGTTATTTATTACTTCACAACTCATTTTTGCAACCAAAACATAATTAAAATGCGGGATGTGACAATCTCTCACCATCGAAGCTAGGGATCCCTGCAGAATTTGACCTCCACAAGCAAGAGAATTCCCAGAACATGCAACTCTAGGTTTGCACAAGCAAAATCTGAAAATAGAAGTAGATGATTCCCCCTCAAACAACCTCAAGGGGAAATATGTAATCATCTTCGAAAAAGATGATTCAATCTCCACCATAGATTTGATCCAAATTAGGGAAAATCCAACATTCACCATGAAAGAAGCCTTTATTAACTCCAAAAAGGCCAAAGAATCCCTAATGCCTCCTTTTGGGAATTTCCCATGTGCAAAAATTATAACTTAAGTGACTTTATTGTGCACATGTTAAAAAATGACTTAAGTTATCCCAACAATGAAATATAACATAAAGTACCACATTCACCCATCACCTAAGTCAATGACGAAATATAACATAAGGTGAAGATGGTGACGAAAACCCATACCCAATAGCCTCCAACATCTCTAGCCTCTTGGGTATGACCAAGGCTAAGACCAAATTAAGCCTCCTAAGTGTCCTGCGTAGGTATGGGGACATTACACAGATTTACTTGTTCACCATCCAACTAGGGGTCAACTGGTTTGCATTGACTGGAATATGAGTTATTGATTAATCCGCATTCGTATTTTGAGATTTCCATAGAGGCAACAATAGGATGAAGAGTCTACCAGTCAGGGGAAGGGTTATATCTTGGATCACCACCCGGGCCAATGATTTAGTCAGCTGTAACATTCAACATACCAATCTTCAAGAATCGCTGAAGTTGTTTCTTAGGTAAATTAATTTGTAAAGAGACCTGCACATGGACAATTTTGATAATTACTTCACTTGAGAAGTCAGTAAGGACCCTAGCCTTTCCTTTGAAACTGTCAAGATTCCTTTGCTTCCATAAGAACCATAGAATTTCAGTAGACATTATAAGCCACAATTTTTGAAAGAAAACATGAATTTTATGATCAAAATAGATATAACCAAAGAGAACATTTAGCCAAGTGATCTCATTTCCAATCAAAATAGACCAAGGTTTCAAGACAAGGATCTAGATCAAGACAATATAAGGTAACTGAAAAACGAATGCTCAAAAGATTCATTTTCACTGCAATCTGAATAAAAATGATTAACAGTTCCAAATTTAGCAACAAGAGACCTGACAACAAGCTTTTTGTGTAACAACCACTTAAAACAAGACTTTTTGGCTCAATACAGGTAGAACAAAGAACACTAAATATGTAGGCCCAAGAATGTAGGGGATCATAGGACCACTTTTGTTAAGAGAGAGGGACCTCATGAGAAAAAGAGAGCTTATCATACAACTGTCTGACAGTGATATCACAAAGAGGGGGTCCTTTATTCCACTTAATGCAGGGCCAAAAGTACTCATCTTCTTCCATAGTAATTTTAGCAGAGGAAGGCCCAATAGCCCTCTTAAGAATAGTGTTAAGTACGGAGTTGTGTGTTAGGAAGTTGTTATTGCCTTTTGACGTCCTCCCAAGTTAAGAGTCTGCCATTTTGAAAGATGTCACCCATCATTTTAATGCCTTCTTTACACAAGAAGCTGGCAGAGCGTCCTCTGAGTCTGGTTAAGGGAAGGTCATTATACTGGAGGTTCACCAAACAGATCTATATTCCTTACATATGGCTCCCTGCTTGGAGAATAGAGGTTTCCTGACCATTAGATGGCTCGCCTTTTCCCAGGCCTTCCATAGAGAAACAACTACTGGGGAGCCTGAGGTTTAGACAAAAAATGAGCCAGACATCAAATCAGCCATATGCAATCCCCTCATTTAATATTTGCAACACAATTAATATATTTATGGGTAGGATGTAGTTGAGCCTAATATTGTAAGTAGTTGATTGTGTATTTATATAAACACATCACTACAATAGAGAAAAAACATTTAGAAATCCCGTGAGGAAATAGTCTAAGGTGCAGTTGTAAGGAGTACTGCAATTAGAGATCTGTGCGCAGGTTTGGGAAGGGCTAGTGGGATTGAATCACTTGGGGCAACACTCCAGTGTTTGATTGTTTGTAAGCCTATGAGCATTGTGTTTGTTTTATTGTTGCAAGCCGGATTTGGAAGAGTGTGTGAGGTTGTCTGTGTGAATCTTATTCGTTGTTGAATAAAAGATATTGTTGTTGCTGTAGATTCTGTTGCGTAAGTGTGGTATTTGTTAAGGCTGCACGGTCTAAGCAATCCTTTCATTAGGACCCCTAACCATGACTGCATCACAAATATGAATCAAACTTTTCAAAAAATATAGCACTTTGAAAAGTTTGATATATAATGTCAGCTACGTGCTTGTGTATTATAATGATTTTTTGTTATTCATTATATATGAAAATTAAATTTAACACCAATCCATCTTAATATGGATTTGATAGGTTCTGCGAGAGCTCCAAAAGTCTTGAGATGCCAATCTCTATGTTCTTCCACTTATGCGGTGGCAGGATTGGCACCTCGAGTCATTTGGATACGTCTTGGTGCACAACAGGTTCATATTAAGATGGATTCAACAGGTTCATATTAAGATGGATTTGTGCTAGTGTATTGCCAATGCTATTTACAGTCTGCAGACACTATATAGCAAGTTTGTCATTCATGGCTGTGATTTTAGTTGCCACACGAATTCATAATGTCCTACAAAATTGCAAGATCAATTCCATTGATTTTTGACCCTGGCTGACCGTTCTTGCCCTCAAAGACTATACAATTTATATGGGGAGATTTTATTTTATAATTTCAATGAAATGAATATGAATGTGTATGGTATTTTTTTACTGCTGTAGTTTCTTACAGCTAAGCAGAATTGAAGTTTAAAGGTCAAAATTAAAATGCCAGGTATGCCAACAGAGTCTCATGTGCTTCTAGGAAAGAGTTAAACCATACTTGTAATTAAAGACTGATATACCTATTATCACAGTGTATACTTTATACTTCATCAAAATTATCACTATGAAAAACTAAGCTGGCTCTTGAGTGAGGTAGCACATGATCAAAAGTCATATGGGTGCTAATTTTTTCTCATCCTGAATTTTTCACTAGAAAAAGTATAAACTAAATAATTTAACTAATGTTTTATATACTCTGATGAGGTATATGCAGGTGCAAGTGTAATATCAGATGACTGTTCATCAACATCATATGTGGCAGCTTTAAATGCACTTTCTTCTATTGTTACCCCACGCAGGCGTGCAGATGAAACTGGCAACAATTTCCCAATCATGTATGAGTATTTAAAAGTAAGTTTTGATATCTTACCAAGAAGAGCTTCCTTAAATCTTTTCCGTGTTTTCTTTGTCTCCAAGCTAGTTTAACAATTATTGTCTTTCTCTCATGTTTCTCAATCTTCATTTTAGTCTCTCTCTCTTTTTCTAATCCATGTTAGACTAAAACAAACCACAGATTTTTTTTTGCATCAGATTGTTGAATGAAAATAAGAATGATCTCACATTAGCATAATTGAGGTGAGAAAATTAGTTGTGGGTACTTAGGTTCCCTTTCATGCCCATGAAAGGCAACAAGTTTTATGATGGATGCTAAATTTTTGATCAGGGGCAAGATACAGTTTGAGTGGTGAGAACAGTTAACTTTTATCCTGAAATGAAAAAGGGCACTGATGCTACATGATCGAACTTAAAAAATAAAGCGCATACACAGGAAGTGAATCAATTGTTTGATAATTGTAAGACATGTTCACATTTGTGGTTCTTTGAAGTATGAACCCACAGCTAATTTGTTAGATAATGAGACAAAAGACTTTATAATTGGCTACTAAGAAAGAAACTGACCGTGTGATTAAATTCTCAGTATTTAGATGTCATAATGGTACTCAGCAAGATTTTTATTCTCATTTTTAGTGGTTGGAGTTCTCTTTAGTACTATTGATAAGTTATTGTAACTTGCTGTGACTTAGCTCTGGATATTGTCGTCAATATTCCCTTCTAGGACCTTGCAAAAATCCAGCTGGCACACACGTTCCTTCTTTGAGGTTCACAGGATCCCCGATAATCCACTCAGCTGTGACTCCTGCACTGCCACGTGCCTTGTTTTTATTTGTCTTACGGTATATGGCTATTTCCATGACACATGGCTCACTCATGTTTTGTGGGTAGCTGTCCTTATAATTGCGCCCAAAACTATTGGTCAACATTGCTCCATCAAAGTACAAAGTCCAGAGGTCTTGATGGAGCTTGAATCTGCACCTTAGGGATTTTGGTGAAGAGGGACAAAGGTGGGTCATTGTAACTTTCTCTGGTCATTTCTGGACATTAATCTGATTTTTTTCTTTCTAAGTTTGAATGTTACTGATGGAAACTTAGTATATTATGATTAAGCTAGTAAGTTGAAGCTTACGACCATACACAATTAGAACAGTAGAACTAGATACTCAATAAATGGTAGGAGTACTACGAAGATCAGTACATGAGAGTTTAGTTTAGAATTTTGATAGAGCCTTTGCTTGTACGCATCTTCTTAAAGGAGGATTTTAAATCAAAGGGAAAGATATTAAGAAAATGATACTAACTTGGGAAAGGAATGTGCAAATTCATGTTCTAATTCGGACATGCTAAAAATACAAAACACAATCTGTACGAGATCATGTTATATCCCTCTAAACAACTTCATCAAATTATTCAATAGTTAAGACTTTGGGATGGCAAAAAAATTCCCCGATTTTCAGGATGGTGAGGGATGACTCTTAAAGCAATATATAAAATTTCTATTCATTACAAATATAACATAAATAAATTAAGATTGGCTAAAAGCACGAAGGCGGAGACCATTAATTCAATAATCTATCACATAAGCCAAAATCCAATATATATATATATGAGTTACTGATAGAGAATCAAGATACAATGATACATCAACAATAAACATGCAACCTCATAGCTGAGAGTTGTAACAATGAAAAACAAAACAAGCCAAAATCTGAGATATATATTATTGAGTCATTTACAGAGAATCAAGATACATTGATACAATGATACATCAACAATAAATATGCAGCCTCAAAGCTGAGAATCGTGACAATGAGAAACAAAATACTCAAGCATACATGATGATGATACATATTTGATATTTTTATATAATCCTTAATCAGCATGGGAAGAGTACACATGTCATAGTAAAAAAAATCAAAATGGCAAAAACTAATAGTCTAAAATGTAGTCTGCAATTCACTAATCTAAGTCACCCTTTGAAGTACCACTTGTGAACTGCCCCTCCTTGCTGGATCTACAGGCATCATCTTCATCTTGTAAGGGGATCCCAACCAAACCTTGCTGCTCCTCCTTATCATTGTAAATCTGCCTTGGCTCCCAGGATCTACATCCCACCGTAACGATGAGCTATCCTTGTACTAAGGTGTCTTGTGATCCATGTGAGACACAAGGCCTTGTGCACAACAAGAAGTTTCTCCACTCTCTTAGAGGTAATTCTATTAGACTATTAGTTTAAGTTTAATCGGGTTTGCTTTTTTAAAAGTGTTTTTAAGTTTTTTTGAAGGTTGTAACTTAAGTGCCATAGGGGATGCCACACCACAGGGATGTCACGTCCAGGGGATGTCGCAATGTCCCCTTTGGTGTTCCCTAACAGCTGAAGCTCTTGGAAGTTCTTGGGAACATTAAGTGCCATAGGGGATGCCACACCACGGGGATGTCATGTCTTGGGGACGTCGTAACGTCCCCTTTGGTGTTCCCTAATAGCTGAAGCTCTCTGGAGTTCTCGGAAACGTCTTAGGGAGGTCCCCTTTTTCACATTGGGGGTGTGTGAGGGTGGGGGATTTCATCTCTGTCCCCAAGTTCCCAAAATGTCGTAGATGTCTAGTATGGATTGGAGATAGGGGATGCGTGTCCCCATATAACAGTGAATGATTCCCATCAATCTTTCTATGTCCAGTATTTATATGTGAATTTGAAATAGATTTAATCATTGTACATGAATATAATACATCAATCATAATTATTGCTGGGAGAAGCAATGTTTGACATTTTGTATAAGTAGAGTTAGGGTTGAGTACAATGTACTTCATGCTAAAGACCACACAGTTAGTAATCAGGAGCCTTTTTCAACGTTGTTGAGTATAACACACCTCTAAGGTGACTGTTTCAAGCATGTATTGGGGAGTCAAACTGATTAAATCAGTCCTCATAGAAGCTCAGATTGTAGCCACAACTAAAGTGACAAGATCAGTGTCTTTTAGGTCATCCAATATTTGGCATGGTCTCTCGAACATGTGTTTGGTTGCCTCTCAGTTCAAAACACTGACAATTTTTTATTGTTTCACCTCTCACTTTGCAACTTGGTTTCTTTGAAGAGGAGAAAAGCTAATGTTCGCAATGCATGATGAATGATAAGTTCCAGTGTGTAGTGGCTGATAAGCTCTTGAGGCCTCTTTTTATATACACATAATAATGACTATAGGTTGACTGTACTTCTCAAAAAAATTTGATCATGAACAGTACTATTTATCACATAGATGGCAAGTGTGTCCCGTACTCAGGTTTCAGCTTTCTGATTTTCTCTTGGACTTCAATTGGTGAGATTTATATGAGCAGTAAGATTTCTAAATCAATTTGTCTGTAACAATCAAATATTTAACTTTGGAGAAAAGGCCTTGAGGAGCAGGAAATGTAAATGAAACCCAATTTTCGAAAAATGAGATTTGGGAGAGGAAGAAATCTGCATGTTTAGGAGGACTTGACTGCTCTCACTCTACACTTTCTAAATATTACGAGGTGGTGGTTGAGAGGTGTGAGCCAACCTAAGACATTGTAATTATGTTGGTTATTGTTTAGTGAGAAAAAGTGAATTGTTAATAGGTCCAAGCGTAATGTCCCTTTCGGGCTCAAAACTGAAATAAACGGATATTGCACAAACCCCAATAGATAACGAACTGAAAATGTATGACAAGTACAACAAACTGATTTATTTATAACAGCAATCAGATTTTTGCAATTTCATCCCAAAATACTCAAATACAAATATACCCAGATGGTTCCAAAGCTTTAGAAATATTTTTAGAACACTTAGGAACAAGGAAATGATCATCCAAGCCACCAACTGATTTTATTTAATTAAATTTATGACAGCAGCGAGTACACTCACATATATGGCTGGAAATAATGATACAATTCCGGAAGGTACAATTAACCTCCAAAAACATGAAGAATCCAAATACGGGAGGAAAGTGAGTTGTTGTTCCCTAAAAACCTAAGTTACCGAAACGTTTTGGATACGGGAGCGGGAGCGGGGTATCCGATACGCGGAAACGGCAAATTTTTTTGACCCCGGATACGGCGTAGGATACGGCAGTACAAAAACTATATAAAAATTAAAAAATATATAAATTTCAGCCTTCTAAATAGGAATTTAATTATTAACCACATATTATGCATATGAAAGACAAGATAAAAGACAAGTTATAAGCTAAATAAGTGAATAACCACAACAAACAAGCTAGGATACCGATAAAACTTAGAAACTTAAAAACTTAAAAGTTAAATTAAAATTTAAAATACTTAAATCAAACACAATGTGAATGTCATGAATCTCATGATATATTAAATTCAATCATAGATCAATATTCAAAGCTCAAACTATCTTTCATTGTCAATATTCATCATATTCCTCTTCATCAAGAGGATCAAAACCAGCTACATCATCATCATTATGTGGTTCATTAGAACCACATGGGCTCGAACCACTCGCACTAGGGCCACTGCCAGTTGCACCCCCTTGTGCATGTAGGTCTCGTGGTGCCACAGAACTCGTCTCATCATCATATGCTCCATGGTGGGAAATGGAAGCATCCAAGTCAACTATCTCTGGATCAATGTCCCAATGTTTTGTTGACCCTTCCTTGTACTCTGGCTGCTTGTGGGATAAAAGGCGCAAGTTGGAATGTATGTATACCAAATCTTCAGCCCTTTTAGCCCCCCCAACATTGCGCTTATGTGAGTGGATGCAATTATACGTACTCCAGTTGCGCTCAGAGGAAGATGAACTTACTGACCTATTAAGGCAACCCAAACTTCAAAGTCAATGTGAAGTTGACTTGATTTAAACACTCAAACTTAAATTTTAAAAAACTAAAAGAAAAGAGAATAAAAAAATTAAAAACTTACCTGTGCCAAGACCTTGATTGCAAGAGGTTGCAAGTAAGCCGATGAAGTACCATGGAGGTACCACCACATATGTGCATCCATCTTGTATTTGCTCCGAAGAGCGAGAAGGCTATGACCCGTTTCTGCTATGAAATTGCCAAACTCTACCATAACTTGGTCTTGGGCCTCAGGATCAGGGAAGAGCCTAGCCAATGCCGCCATATATCCCTCACTGACTTCCGCATCCCTGTATGGTGCTACCCTCCCTGGCAAGGAAAGGATCTCTGTGCTATAAAATCTAGGAGTCAATAAAAGCAAGTAGATGTAATGGGGTGGTCATTTTGTTCCACCGCTCAATGAGGATTGATTTCACTTGTTTGAAAAATATTTCCTCGGGATCTTGTTCTTTTGCATTTATGACGGCTTTTATCTTCTCAATCATTGAGTCGATGCCGTCATATATCTCTCCTAGACATGGTTGATCCGTGTCAGTAAACCGGATCATGCTCATAATGGGCTCCGTAAAACTCAACAGATAACCCACTCTATCCCACCAAGAGTCCTCTAAGATCAAGTTCTTCACTTTTTGAGCCCCTTGAGTGTTTGATTGCCTCCATACAGACCAAAGATTGGATGTTACCATCCTCATGAGTGCCTCTCGCACCTTCACTAGTCGTCTCAAGACGATTGTGTGTGATGCAAACCGAGTCTCAGCAACCTAATAAGAACGAGGAACAAAAATTAAAAATAAAATTGAAAGCTAAAAGAATACTAAAAAACTTATATTAAATTTTAAATTAAAAAGAAAGAAAGAAATAAAGCTTGTCCTTACCTTCAGTAGCTCTAACTGCGAGAATGATCTAAAAATGCCCTGTGACATGTGGTGGTTGGTGACAAACATTTGGATTTCCTCAAACTTACGCATACACTTGCTTTGGATCCACTCTATTTTGTTTGCCATTTTTTTAGCATTAAATTCAATGAATGCATAAAGCACAAGGTGTCCAAAAATATGCCCATACCGTGTCTCAACTAGCATCCCCCATGACTTTGCGATTTTGGCGTTGTTTGTTATCACTTGGACAACATTTTTAGGCCCCACTGCCTCAATGGACTCAAAGAGAATGTTGGCTATGAATTGGGCATCCTTCACTTGCCCCTCACAATCAACTGCTTTTAAAAACATTGCCCCCTTAGGGCATTTTTGCAATCACATTGATTAAAGGGTGGTTTCTTGCATCTTTCCATCCATCAGAAACAATGGACACACCTGTTTTGGTCCATGAGTCCCTAATTGGTTGCAAGGAGGTTTCCACATATTTTTTTGTCTATCCAAAAGGGTGGTGCGGATCTTCTCATATCCTGGTGGTTTATACCCTTTTGGTGCCTCATTGATGGCTTTCACCATCTCATGCCAATAAGGTGATCTCACTGACATTAAAAGAAAGACCATTAGCATATACACACCTTGCAATGCATTCATCTCGCAATCTCCCTGTTCTCATTCTTAAAGGCCTTTTCAATGGCCCTTTTGTCTTACTTTTCTTTTGTGCGGGAAACATCCTCATCTCTGTGGAGATAGGAGCCCTGAATGGATGTGGCATGGCCATTGGGGATCCACTAGGTGATGGAGCAAGCTGGAGGCTTTGTTGAATGAGATGAACCTCCTCTTTTGGCCAATGGATGACCCACTCTCATAGCCACTTTAGCCTCTGCATCCTCCTGCTCTTTGATATATGCCAAAACATTTGCTTTTGGCACCCCAACATTATTCCTCCCCCTACATACTCTTATACCATTACCCGTTATGGCACACAAGTGGCTTTTCACCCTACTGTAAGAGCCTTTGAATAGTCCATCACACTCATTGCATTTCCATTCAAAACAACCACCACCTGCAAGTTGTTGAACTATTGTTACGTGCCTCCATAACGGTGAATTTGGGTCAAAGTCTTTGGCCAAAGATTGCCCAGAAGAAGTAGAACTTGTTGCCATTGTAGAAATACCTACAAGGTTTAAAAAAAAATTAAGCAAAGAAAACAATGGCATGCAATTGCATTGTGATTGAACAATGAAAATTAAAAAAATTAAATGGAAAGAGCAAAATAAAAATGAACATAAGCAAAAAAATGTAATGTGTGAAAGATTAAATAATAAAAAAAAAATAGAGGAACAAGGCTAGAAATTAAAAAAAAACTTACCTTCACTTAGTAAACCACAAATCAAATCCTTCACAAATCCTCCTTTGCAGCTCCTCACACTCCTACAAGCTTAGCAATAGCTCCTCAAACCCTAGACAAGCACAATGCAATTTTGGAGAGCCACAATGTGAGTTTGTTTGCTTTATGTTTTGTTTGTGTGTTGTTCTTTTGTTTTATTGTTTAGAGGTAGCTTTTAGGTTTTAGATTAGAAGAATTTATAATTTTTTATTGTTGTGTGCCTTTAAAAACATAAAAAAAAAAAAAAATTTAAAAAAGCGTTTTTTTCCTACGCGGGAGCGGCCAAAGACGGGCAAGGGCGTGGAAACGCCTGTGCAGTGCAGTGTAGGCCCTACCGCGCATTTCCTGACCCCTCGGCCTCTCCTGGCCACTCCCCACAGGCGCTCCCGCTCCGCTCCGGCTGCCTGTACAGGCGTTTCCGGTAACCTAGCTAAAAACCAATGAAGCTGCTCCCAAGGAGGAGGTCGCTACCCTAGGAGACGGTCTGAAATTGGCTAAATAGCCCTCCAAAGTATGGTGCTTCTACCCAATGGACTGAAAACCTGCCCAAACCCTTGTGCTGATCCAACATGGACTCTCGTGGCTGTTCCACACTCAAAACTATGCAAAACTGATCTGCCCTAGCTGAAAATGGCTAAAAATAGATAGTGCACCAAGGAAATCTGAATGTAGCCTAATGTAATCTCTAAATGAGACCATCTTATGCAAATTTTGAGGGTTTTTGTCCCCAAATCTGAATGCTAGTGAGGGGATTTGTCCTCAATAGATCTCCATGGAGGGTTTTCGTCCTCAATGGAAAGAGAAAACAATTTCGTTCCTACTCAAAGAAAATGAATTCCAAAGTAAGAGTCCCTTTTCCAAGTCTAGTGTCATGTCCTTGATTCAAATAAAGTCTAAAAATTAATAATATAACTTAAGTGTCGAAAGTGACTTTATAAAAGACACTTATGTTATTATTATTAAATAAAGGTGACTTTTCTATTTTAAGTGAACTCAATGATTAAATAGAAAGTCCCTTTATTAAATAAAGTTAAAGCCCATATGTGGTGCACCACTTGGGAGAAGCAACGAAAAGGTTATAAAAGGAAGTGTTGGGGTCATTTGGGGGATATCTTTTGTCTATTATCTCTCTCCTTTTGGGAAATGTTGAACATTTTGCTTGTTTGTGCATTGAGGACGAAAACCCTCCATTGCATTCATCACTTGAGGACAAAAACCCTCATTGTGATCAGATTTGAGGATGAAAACCCTCAATATCTTCTTGGTGGCTTCACTCAGGGGTCACATTTGAGCGTAATTTCAGATCATTAGAGCTAGGGCACGTCTATTTTCAATTTGTGTCAATTTGTAGTTCAGCTAGGGCACGTTTTCTACTTTTCCCGCTTCAGATATGCGTTTCAAGTGAAGAAATTCAGCCAATGGAGAGACAATCCACCAGACTTCAGTTAGGGACAACTAGGGCACGATTTGTAGCCATTTCTAGGGTTGTCTACACCCCTTTGGATTTCAGATCAGCATTTAGGGCATCAACAACGGACGGAATTGGTTGGTTTCAGTTTGCAATGTCTCCTTTTGGTCTCCTCTTGTCATCTGGAGCGTCTTTTGTGAGAAAATTGCTGTAATCTTGTGGGTATTTTTTTATATTTTTGGTGCAAAGCTAAATATAACAAAATTCGAACTTTGGTTGGAAAATTTATTTATCATCTACTTATACCAAGAGGGTTTCTAGATGCTTTGGGCCTTTTGGGTATTTTTGTATTGTGATTATTTGATAAATAAAGGAAGATTTCAGATTGCTGTATTTTCTGTCTTACGGGTTTGCATAAAAATCAGATTGCTGTTATATTTTGTATAAGGGTTTCAGGAAATTCCAAAATTTCTTAAATCTGTCCCATACAAGACATTACACCAAGTGACCCCTTTATATAGCTAAAGGTGGTGCCAAAATCAAAAGGATGATCCCCCAAAGAGGACCGACCTCCTTGTAGAAATATAAGTTTCTTTTTATTTTTCAAGTTGGTATTTGCACTTTTTCGAACCAACTTAACTTTTCTAAGTCATAATTAGAAAGTTGCTTGAAAATAATATAAAGCTACAAAAGCAATTGACGATCACGACGTGAAATGCTTCTCTTTCTCATTTCCTTAAAGCCCACGGGAAGTGGAATGGGCCCAAGGTCTTCAAAATGAACTAGCCCAGAGAAGGGGACATTACACCAAGATACCTTAGTTATCTTATGCTTTGATTTACCATTGAAAGGCAAATTTCAAAGCTCCAGCTTTATACCTTGAACTTACCTTATGCCAACATATTGATGGAAAGTACACAATATAAGTAGGCTACAAATCCTAGTTAGAGATACTACTCAGAGTTGCATGGATATAGATATGGCTACGACTAGTTTTTAAGGTCTAGGGAGGATTAACATTGAGCCCGGACCTTTGTTTCGGGCCTTATATGTTGGAGAGTCTCTTAGAATTACTCTAGCAAGAACTATCACAAATCAAGCTTCACCATCCCATTGTGTTCAACATGCACCACAACAAACATTTATGTGAAGGCATCGAGGCTTTTAGCATGTAGGCCATTTTTGGCAGTAAGAGACTTTCAAGGAATTGTAATAAGTTGCTAGTTAGGCTTTATACTAAATCCAACCTTTCATAGACTTGTTTGGGTTCTATAACAATGCCAAGATTTGCATAAACTAATTAGAGTTCTATATTAGGGCTAGGTATTTCATAGACTTTGCAATGTGTATCTTAGGTATAGGTTATTATTCTTTTCAGTTACATAAAAGTGAGAATAGATCGAGAGAGGTGCTTTTTCTATTATGGATTCAGGATTCCTTTTTGTGTACAGTGATTTAGTGAATACAGTTATTAGTTTTTGGCCATTTCCAGCTAGGGTGTCCCATTTTGGGAATTCGGGATGGAATTTCTAGGTGTTCCCATTGCTGGAAAATTCTGTAAGAAATATCTATGATTTCTGTCATCCCATAGATTGTTTTCAGCTATTCTGTGTGTTGTAATTCTGCATATTTCTCTAGATATGAATTTTCAAAGTTTGCAGTTGTTTAGCCTGGAAAATAATTAAATTAAATTCAGATCTGTGTTTTCATCTGAAATAAAAGGAGGATTTGGTTCTAAAAATTATTGCAAGTGTTTCCCAAGAGTTTTTAAATTTTTTGCAAGGGTTTAGAGTGAAGAAATCAATTTCTTTAATTTTTGCATAAGGGTTTCAAGCAATTTCAGATCTGCTGTGTTTTTATACAAAAAGATATTACAGAAGCAAGTTGACAAGAGCTGATCCAGGCAAAGAAGAGTATTGGTAAATCAACCATGGAAGATAGAAGAAAAATTAAAATTGTGAAGACATAGTCCAATTGATACAACAAAAAATCTAGTTGCATACAATACAATGAAAGTAGAAGAAGGAATTGAAGGCACAAGAATCAAGGCAGTTTTTTTGGTAATATGGTTGTACATGCCAAAAGCAAGGTTCTACGACCTATCAGTTTTTCGTCAGCAACACCATGACAAGGCCATATGTTTAATCGGGACATAAAGGCTATATAGGGTTGTATGGGCCATGTGGCAGCAACAGGGCCGCAAATACCTGTGCAAAAAAATGAGTTTGTATAGGCCCAAGCACAATAGACACCTACATGTCTAATTTTTGAGGTGGCCATATAGGGACGTATGAGCACAAAATTCAAGGGGGTTTTACAAGGCCGTATGAGTTGTAGCACACAATTTGAGGTTTGGTAGTTGGATGGTTACAAATTGTCAAATTCTACTTCTCAGTTTCCTGTAACTGAGTTCTTTTCGAGTCAATAGACATAGTTAGCTGCTAGTGCTTGAGCTTCTGTAGGAAGGTATTTTATATCATTGCCAGATTTTTTCAGCAAGTTATTTCCGAGTAAAATTCTAGTACAGTTGAGGAAATTGAGGGTTTGAAGTGCCTCAATCAATAGGTTGAGTGAAGTTCTTAGACTATCAAGCGACTGCCTAACGTCCCTCCTCGACTTGAAGATCAAGGGAGAGGGATAGAGGAGCCCCTAATTCGGTTTAGGCAATTGGATTGAATGGAATGTAGATGCTCTACTTCACCTTGACAGCTCAAGGCCCTAAGAATTAAAGGAGGTTGAGTACTTTTTGACCTCTTCCTATCGACCAATTGAAATGCTTTCATCGGTTGGCTGAATTCTTTGCGCTCGAGAATTCAAAATCTCAGAGATTCCTTCATCCTAGTAGCCAATCAGTCAATTGATTACTTGACAGTGTGGCTTGTTGTCTTTTGCTCATTGTACTTCTCTCTTTTTGGTATCGATCATGCCCTTCCCCAAAACTTTAGATTCCAAAGATCTACTAGACGGTAAACTCCATTTGCAATTGTTGCTGAGTTGTTCAACTTCTTACCCAAATCTAGTTGTGGATTGTGTTAGGGAAGTTCAACTTGATCTAGGCTGATAGATAAAATCCTTTCCATCTGCTCAGAAAGAGAGGAACAAAATGATTGGACTAAAATGATGCTGGGTAATGAGAGTCATATTACCAAGTAGAGAACATCATTTGGTAGGGTCTTGTCGGTATCAAAAATGGATTGATCCTATCAACCATTATAAAGTTTGTCGAGAGGTTATCTTTGTTGGTGTAGGTATATATTTTCCTTGTATTTATTTATTACTTGGAATATTTCCTACACACATGTGACTCATCTTGCTTAGGTGTTCTTTGTGTCATAAGCTCTGTTTCAAAAATTGTGATTTATCTGCGATAAATCGTTTGCCTTCATCAAAACGATTAAACTTCTGAAAATCATGATTTTTGTTATCCCGATAAATCGCCGATTAATCGCGATAAAATACCCTGCAAAATCATTGAAAATCGTGGCTAAAATCGGCGAAAATCGTGGCCTAGGGTTAAATATGAAAATAGACCAAATCGATTTGTTTTAATCCTGTTTTCTCTTTCCACGAACTCGTTTTTGCTACTGCGACTTGCATTTACTCAATCCGTGTTCATTCGACGTCGGTAGGAGGGCATTCGACGTGGGTAGGACTCAGGAGGGCACGCAAGTTCAGTTCGCGGCAGGTTCGTGGCAGGTTTGTGGCCATTTCGTGCCCATTTTCCAACAGTTCGTGGCAATTCCGTGCCCATTTCGTGCTCATTTCCAACAGTTCGTGGCATCGTGCCCTAGCAGGTATTAATAGTAAATACTAAATACAATAATAGTAAAACTAAAAATACAGTAATATTAAATTATTACAGTAATAATAAAAATGTTGTATATTAAGTATTAATATTAATACTTTGTATATTAATGTATATTAACAATAATCTTTTGTATAATATATATTAATATATTATAAATAGTAAATACTATATATCGTATACGATGTATATCTTGTATATTAATATTAATAAATACTATAAGTATTAATATTAATATTAAGTATTATATTATTAACTATTAAGTATAAATAATTTGTATATTCTATAAATTTGTTTGCAAACTTTATACTCTCTTTTTGGTCAAAACTTAATCAAAAATATGCATATGGGCCTATGGCATTCTATAGAGTCACTTCTCGCATCATTTAACATTGTTTTTACATTTAATTTAAGTATATTTTATGAATTTAAATGTTTTTAAAAGTAGCGATAAAGTTGCCGATTAATGCTGAGTTTTTACCGATTCCCGATTTTGGATTCAAAATTTGGCTCACCGATTAATCGATTTACGATTTTTTGAACTATGGTCATAAGAGTTACATTTGATAGGGTATTTTAGGAATGTAACTCCCATTCCTATTCTTGGACTCTTGACCGCTATTCTCATGGAGAAGTTACTCATCACTCTCCGATTTGTACACACCACATATGAGCTATTGAGTAATTTTGTGTTTTAGCACCGTTCTTGTGTTTTGTGTGAGTATTTTCATATTGCATCTACTTGTTAGTTATTCCAATATTCGTGACTACATATGCATTCGTTGTTATCCGAGAGATTTTGACGAGAACTCCGATATGGTATTATAACGATTCGGTAAAACATATGTCCGTTTTGTTAAGTTGTGTTTTTTTGAAATCCTCAGTGGTGTGAATCTAACAAGTTTACGTGCAAAGTTTGTTAAATTTCATTATTAAGGGTTTACATAAATTTGGGGTGTTTAATTTTTTTCAAAGCGACTGATTTTTTTAGGGTTGCTTTGGATCATGTCCTTGTGTGGAAAAAAGGGTGTTTTGTGGTGTGTTTATATAGATCTAAGCTCGTGTGAGGCAGTCTTGGTTAGCTTAGCCTCCATTGTTGTTGGCCTCGGCAGTCGGCTCCTTGCGAGGCACGCCAACTTGGCTTGAGTTGCATTGGGATCTTGAACTCGGCCAGCTCGGCCCTGCCTCAACCCCACACTCGGCTAGTGCGGCCCTGCCTTGACCCTGGACTCGGCCAATTCGACTCTCACTAGACTCGCTCATCTCAACGCTCGATTGGCTCGGTAATCGTCTTGGCCTTGGCTCAACTTGGCCCTTATTCGCACCTAGCTTGGATCTAGCCAATGCTAGCCTTGGAACGAGTTCCTCTTGCTTGGCCACTGATTTGTGCTCGGCCCCTTCAACCTGGCCCAAGCTCTATTCCGTTCGGTCTTCAAAATCCTGTCGTGGAGTGTAATGTCCCCATTTTTGAAGACTCTTAGCCTATCTTTCCCTATGGGCTTTGGGATGTCGCAAGGGGAAAATTATATTAAATAATTAAATATTATTGCTTGAGAGTGGTTTTTATCATTTGACATTATAAATCAATAATTATTTAATTATGTAATTTATTTAATTTAATTCTCAAAATGCAAAATTAAAAAGGGGAATTAATTAAATAACTTTTGGGTGGCTTTTACTATTAATATCACCCCTAGAAAGGGGACGCCACACCTAGGGAGGATAAACTAGTTTTATTTAATGATTTCCCTCTCCTAGGGATTTGAATTTTGTGCCTCCTTGTTTATAAAAGGAGAGTTTGGGATCATTGTGAGACTTATGTTGAATTAATCATTTGATTTCACTCCATGCTTGGAGTATTGAGATGTATGCCCATGGGATGTATGCCTTAGTTCTTGCATTGTGCTCTCTCTCATTTGGATCCATTATTGAAGAATATTGAAGACTCATTGTTCTCACCATTGTGTTCTCTTGAGTTGAATGGTTTTGTGCATTATTTCTCCATTAGAAGATTGACACATTTATTTAGAGTGAAATATGCATGTTGTTGATGAATGTTGAAGAGTTTTAGAGTGTTCTATGATCTGATTTTTAATGCTGCAATTAATTCCAGTTATGGCGACTTGTGTTGGGTCATGTTTTGGCATGTTTTGAGGGTGAACAAGTTAAAATATAATCTGATCTATGTTGGCATAATTTTCCAAGTGTAGGACTGTTATTTGGAGGGTTTTTGAAGCATAGAAAGAGCTGATAATAATTTATGCCATTCACTCTAACCCTAGCGACTAGTTTGGGGATTTTGGGGCTATTTTGGAAGGGTTTTCGGTGGTCTAAAAATTTAGATTTTCACCTTTGTGGAAAGCTCTTGAATTATAGATTAGTTTGCACTTTATTTCACGACAAAAGACGAAGTATTGAGCAAGTTATGAATTTTAGAAGATTTCAGCTGTCTGCAAGCTTTCTTGTTATTACAAATTAATATTTATTTTAGATCTGCTGTTTTAGGGTCAGTTTAATAGTGGATTTGATTGTAGAAATTAGGAGAAATAAAGAGAAAATAATTTTATAATTTTTGGAGTTATTTGGATACCCTAAATGTGTTGGATGCCCTAAATGTGTTGGGCGACCTAATTTTTAGGGCAAAATTAGGGTTTCATGTTGGCTGTGCAAAAACTGGTTTTGGGATATTGTTCTTCATATTTTTGTGGCCCAAAATCCAAAGTTTGAAGATTTTTGCTTGAACGGTTAAGCGGGAATTAATTTTGGAAAATTGTAGCAGTTGGGGTTTGAATTTTTAATTAATTATCTGCTGTAAAAAAATCATATTTGGGTAATATTAGCATTCTAATTAGTTTTTCCATCTAATCCACCACCTTGGCATACTCCAATCCCACTTTGGGTTGTATTATTGCCAACATTGAGTTATTTGAGGTCAAACTAAGAAGATCTAATCTTCCTAGGGTGATCCGGATAATTAATTTTTGCATATTTGCATAATATCCCAAAAGGGGATATTACAGTGGTATCAGAGCATGTTCTTTTGCACCTGTGAGGTTTGACGTTGCTTGTCAGTTATGGATTTATCTAGTGCAGGTAACATGAAAGCAAAAGTTCGGAAACTTGGTAGGACACTCAAACACCTACCTCCATCAAAGAACAAGTTGCTCAATATTCTAGAAGAAGCAACAAGTAGCTTAGCAACAATGTAACAAGATGACTATGGATCCATGTTTCTTGCAAGGGACTCATTGTTTATGTAGTTGACTAGGCACAAGTTGTTGGATCATGAAGATGGGGAGGTAAGAATTATGGTCATCTTTTGCATTAGTGAGGTTATGCGGATTACAGCCCCAAAATTGCCATATTGTGATGCCATCATGGAGGACATTTTCGAGGTCATGGTGGGAAGTTTCCAAGGCCTTTGGGACCTCACTAGCCCTTGTTTTGGTAAGAGGGTTAGCATTTTGAATACTATGGCAAAAGTAAGATCTTGTGTGGTTATGATAGATCTAGAATGTAATGATCTTATTTCTCACATGTTTGAGGTGTTCTTTGATGTTATACATAATGATCATACTCAAGAGATAATGGTTTCCATGCAAACCATTATGTCTTTGGTATTAAATGAATATGAGAGTCCCCCAACACAATTGCTATCTATGTTGGAGGAAGGATTGAGTCAAGAGGCATCATGTGTTGCTCATACACTAGCCCAAGGTGTTCTAGAGCAATGTTCAAGCAAAGTGAAGACTATGATTCTTCAAGGTATGAGTTCTTTGGTGTTTAATGATAAAAATTTGGTATCTAATACTTGCATGAAAGTTGGCACTTGCACAGAAAAATCAGATTTAGTTCAAAGGGAAGAGAAGGAAGAAGAGCCCCTAGATGCAAATAAGCAAGGTAAAGATTCATTATTGATTGAAGAGGTTTCTTTGCTTTTGTATGATTGCATGCATAATGATAAAATGATCATGGGAGATGAATCCAAAAGGAAAGAGAAATCTGATTTGCAAGTTTGCATGGACAAGCAAAATGAGGGCAGCCAAGAGGTAACCAATGGTCATTATTTAGTTGTTACTAATGCTACTTGGGTTGAGAATGAATGCAAGGAAAAATCAGATTTGGTTGATGGGCATAAAGAGGACATTGACAACAAGCATATGCATGATGAAGAAGAAATGATGGCTAAAGAACTCATGGGGGACAAATCAGATTTGAAGGACATCATTCACCTTCACCATGAGCCATTTGAGAAACAAGAAGGGAGCATGAGTCTCATAGTTGCTCCAAGTCATCTCCCACCTAGCATGAGCATTGGTAAGGAAGAAAAAAGGGGTTTGGATGAAGTAAATGATGAAGAAAAGAGCGCTGTCCTAAACTCAGAAATTCTGAGTTTTGTAGATGTTGGGAGCAGCCCAAGGTATGATCTTTCTTATTTTATTTCTCCTCATATGTTGAGCTTTGATGGGTATGTTTATGAGCATGATAGAGAGGTGGATATGAGGTACATAGATCATACTCTTGTTGGTACTTTTTCCCTTAATACTTGGGTGCATAAGGAACAGGATGGAAGAAAAGAAAGAGTGATTATCACTCTTCCCAATGAAGGAAGCCATAATAGTAAGCCTACTTATCATCATTAGAGGACACAAAGGTATGATAGATTCCTATGTTTTTCTTCCTCTCATAAGGGAAAGTCATTGGCACAAAGAAAGGTATCTTGTTGGCTAGATTTTCGCATAGCATCAAACCTAGGCGGTCATGAGATAAATCTCCCTCATTTAACCGGTGAGGCTCCGTGTCGATTTGTCAATATAAATGTGTTATTATCTATCAGGGGGTTTTACTTTAACCACTTAGTTCATGAACCATAACTAAGAAGTTTTGCAGCAAGTAAGCAGCTGTTTAAGAAAGGAAAATTATAGAAGAAGAAAGTAAAGGAATTACGAGAGAGAAGTAAGGAAGATGTGCATCCCGATTAGTAGATAGCGAGAGCTAATTGCATGCACATAGAAGAAACTTAATAGATTTGAACACACGAATTATAAAGCAAAGCGGCTCTAGATCCAGATCTAAAATAACACAAAGTTTACTCAAAAGATCTAAAGATTTAAAAGCAAGAAACACAGTATGCCGTGACACAAAGTTCTCCGGAAACCTGCTTCTTTGTATTCCTCTGCAACAAGTGGCTCTCAGGGGTTCAACACAAAGTCTAGAACACAAGATTGCTTCTTACAAATTCGATCGATCATTAACGGAGGTTCTTCTCCTACTTATAGAATGTAGGAGGAAAGTACAAATAGAAGACTCAAATGAACTAAAGTATGAACAAGTAAAGATGACATTTGCAATCATCCTCAACTAACTTCTTCTTAAGTGACACATGTATCACTTAACTAATAGAATGGTTCCACATGACTTCAAGTAATGGTTGTAAAACCAATAAATTAGAAGTTTTACAATTTCATCCGGGAACATAGAAAATAGAAGAAGAAAGAATAGAAGAAGTCATGCCAAGCTGTAATGTTTACATCTTCTTCTTGTTACGATATCGATATACTTGTCGAACATATAATTCACATCCTTCCATCTGTTTTAGCCCTGCTTCCTTCTCTCTGTCTGAAGCTGCGTGACCCTTCATTGACACTTTCTTTGCATGCTTCCACCTCTTCGAACTCGGCCCGAATCTCGCATGATATGCACTGCGGCGCCACCCGATCTACTGATAGAATTCATCGTGAAAGGCTTGGTAGCTTTATCAATTCTCTTTTGCACCATCAGAAGAGAACCTTCCAGGGAATCATGCACCTCGTTAGAAACAATCCGCACGTATGAAGTAACACCTCCATCCACTCTTTCCTCAGTGAAAGAAATGATCTTTATGTCAGTAAATTTGATGTTCTACTCTCAAGCACTGCATCCTTTTCAAGCAAAACTCTGCAGATCTCAAGCGGAAGATCTGCAAACTCTAAAGTTTACTTCCCCTTCTCGGTGATCCATCCGGTCAATTTGTTCTGCTGACAACAATACATCTCCGGTGACTTGTTGATCTCGGCCAAAATACTCGGGTTACTCTCTCTGTGCAATTGTATTCATGCCTTCCATGCTTTCCATCGATTGCTTTAGTTGATTTTTGCATCTTTCATAACCTTTAGGCGGTGGCACTTCCCAAGTTGCACTGAGAAGCAGCGAATAATCAGATCCTTCCATTCGTCAATAGCCTTTACTTGATTGCTTGCATCTTCCATTTCCTGCATAAGATGATCACTCACCTGCTCTGAAATGGGCTGAATGGAAGGTTTAACAACCTTGGCTATGATCTCACATAATTGAGATATTTGCTTTGCAACTCTTCTTTCTCCGCCTTTTCCTTTGCATCGAGCCTAAGGAGCAAAGCATCCAGCAACGTTTGCGTGTCTGCTTGATCCTTCGGTGGTAGCTTGGCCGAGTGGTATTTTGGTCACCGTCACATCTTACGCCATGAGCTCCTCTCTTATCTTTCCTTCCGCGGAATTGATATCTCGGCAAACTTCTCTCCCGAATCTTTGATGATCAACCTAGAAGTTGCTTTAGCAACTTTAGGCCTTCTGTCTCTTCTGCTCAGATCCTGAAGTAGCTGCAAGTCATGCTCCTCTAAGTTCATCTCTACTCTTGCTTCCGGAACCAAGCTGCAAAGCTAACCATCCCGAGAAGTTATT
The DNA here is from genome assembly GCA_018340775.1 of Taxus wallichiana var. yunnanensis. Taxonomy (NCBI): domain Eukaryota; kingdom Viridiplantae; phylum Streptophyta; class Pinopsida; order Cupressales; family Taxaceae; genus Taxus; species Taxus wallichiana. The sequence continues at coordinate 327,141,035 of CM031238.1, read as the reverse complement.
TCTCGGGAGTAAGAATCACTTGAGTGCACTACCATCTCCGCTCTGCATCCTCTCCGTCGAAAGTGCCACGCAGTGTCATGGCTGCCATCTTACGAAACATCGAGGACAAAGCTCTTTCGAACTCCGTCATCTGCGGCTTGACATCTCCTCCTGGAGCGGGTCTTTGAGCGAAGTGGCTGGAGAGAAAAGCGAATGTCGTTGGTTTGATGAAGGCATGGAAGCATCCTGCTGCTGCGGTGCTGATAGTTGGTGATCTTTGGAGTCTTTGGAGAAGTCGGAGTCAAAGCTATGGTCGTAGAAGTGGTCTTCTCTTTCTCTTGAGATCTTTTGTGTACTTTGACTTCTCGGACCTTCTGCTGCTTTCTCCTTCATGCTTTTCGTTTGAGGAATCTCTGCGCCCGAAGTTGCCGTGATTTGATTCATCAATACTTCATCAAGCGGTATCCTTCGTTAGTAGCCATTTCGAAGTATTCACCAACACGACTCAGATCTCTCTTGATTGAATGGCGGCCTCGATGTTATCTGAAGTATAGCTTTATCTCCTCCCATCGATGGTAAGTGTCAAGTACCACGTTCCCATCATCTTTAAGATCCGTGAGGTATCGCGCTAGTCAAAGTCGAACACTTGCTTTCTTTGATAGCTTTGCTGAAATCTTTCTTTCTAACCTCGTACTCATACGCACTTCATCCAGAAATCTTCTAACGAAGGCACATGTGCGTACTCCTGGGAGATTGTCTTCCTGGCTACTCCAAATGGATCGAAGTTAAGCCGTGCAGGGAAGAACTCTTGCTCATACTCGGATAACATTTGCGCTTCCATCCCTCGAGCTCTGTGAATCTTTGATCTGTTGTAATATCCACGGTGATTGGGAAGAAGCCCGTAGACTTGTGCCGTTTCAACTGAAGGTCGTGTAACTCTACGAGTTGCCTGCTCAGCTCCATGGCGATCACTCTATCACTTGGATACCTAGGCATCTTTATAGGTTCTCCAGAAAAGCCCGTAACCCTGAGGTATGTGAAATCTGCAAACTGGATGAATAAGCGCCAATCTTGGACACTTTGCTTCCCATGCGCTTCCTTGCTTACCCTGTGAGTCTTCAAGTCTTTGTGCAGCTGCGAGATGAAATCGTAGAAGAAGTCATCGTTGATCACTTTGAAGTCCTTCTGCGCATGCAGTACATGGGTGTGGGTAGCACTCGAAAATGGGGTCCTTGGAAAGAACACCACATCTATCCGACTTGGAAAAGACACCCTGTGAAGGCTGCAGCATATACCAAGTATGAAGTCATCTTGAAGTGAAAGTACGCTTCACGTTCGAAGTTGCTCACCGATGTTGTTTGCTGCTTAATAATTTCCGACCGATTGATTATAGAATCCACCTTGTTGATTTGATGGTCTGATGAAAGCATACATCCATGTACGGAAAGTGTAGGCATTCGCTTCGCCATTCACCTGCGCATGTGATTTGACGACATCATTGCCTCCTGCACCAAATTGGACCGTGGAAGAGTTCTCGGGAACTTTGAAGGGGATCTAGGCTTCTTCATGAACCGGCATTCATTATGCTCATGCAATCAGCTCTATGTTTCTCCCATCTCTTGTCGGCATCACGAATGCTAATAGAAGTCACCACCTTTTCGCCTTTGGAATCTTTAGACAATAATTGATGAATTCGCATCAAAGCGAATTATTGTCTTTCCCATGACATCACGCGATCGGATGAAGGATGATAAGATCTAGCACACTCCATCACGAACTCTGGCAATTGGGCTGTACATGGGAAAGCTGCAGCTCGGATAATTCTGCTACTTTTGACCGCACGCATGAGTGAAGTCTTTCCCGCTCTGGATCTATCAATCAAATCGGAAAGAGGTTACGGGCCTAGATCGTGTCTCTGCATATGCGAAAGTTTGGAAGCAATGCATGAATCCATCGTGCTCTCTTTTTCATCTCCTTTCGCCATGGCTTTATCAATCTTTGTCTGAATAATTCTTTTTCTTCTAACTTGGCCGGATTTCTTCAATACTAGTGCAGATCTGGACAAATCTTCAGATTCGGAGGATATTTGCAATGTATTGGACATTGATAAAAACTCCTTTTCTTTTGTAAAGCACTGTAATGAATTCTGCAATTTATTCGGACAAAAATGGCCACGGAGCATGAATAGTGAATTTAAATTATAAAAATCTGCACTTTTCAACTGCTGCCCCAAAAATTGGTGTTTAATTTGCACATAAAGAGAGCATGAATCCTTTCAATCAACACCTGAGCTCCTGTAACACCTGTGAAAACAACTATGTAGACGAAGATCAACCTTCTCCAAAGCATGCGCCAAATCTGGAAGCTTTTAGCCTTGTTAGCACTTTGTCTGAACAAAATCCTTCCTCTAATGGGGGCGCACTTTTCCTCCTAGCTGCAATTCTTTACCTGTGAATTAAATTATTCACCCATATGGCTGCCCATGCTTATATAACCTTCACAATTCTATAATTAATAATTGCCCTAACAATTAAAGGCAATTAATTAATTAAAAATCATGCTTTTCTCTTTTAAAAATAGCATGTTTAAGGACAGCCATCCAATAAATTAAATTAATCCAATTTAATCCTTCACACAGCACTTCACTCAAGCCCCACAGTGTGCTTTGACCATAGCCACTGAAAATAGAAATTAATTTAATGTTTTAATGCCTTAAAAAACATTAAATAATACCCAAATGGGGCGCACTTTTTGAGAGGAAGAGGGCAGCCACTAAATAAATTAAATTTAATTAATTTAATTCCTTTCTTTTATTCCATCTTTGACTTGTTGACCTCCTCCAAGCTTGGGCGCACTTTTTGAGAAGAAAGATTAATAAAAATAATCAATTTTAATTCTTTTAATCTCTCACCAAAGGGGGCGCACTTTTTTGCACATGTAATTCTATTTTTAAGAATTTTTTGATAACGGGATGCTTTACCCTGCCAGGCAGGCACCAAAACCCCGTGATCCACTTAAGTGATTTTTATAACACGGGAAAAAGTACCCTGCCAGGCAAGTATAAAATTCCCACCCTGCCTGCGGCTTATATTTTTCCCATCGCAGCTCAAATCCTTTGTTTTCCAAAAATGCGCCCATCCCGCGAGGGGCACTACTGTCTGCGACTTCGCTTTTTCCCAGTGATCCAGACCTCGATGGCGACTTCCTCCGGGCACAATGTGCGTATATGTTTTCTAGCCGCTCCAGGCCAAAAATTGGGCTTACCCGGCAAAGGAGTTGTTAGAGAGAAATTTACTGAGAAAAGCAGAAGCGGGACACCACAAAAACACGAAAAATTGCCAAAAGTTACAAATAGAGCCCAAAACTTAAAATAAGTTAAAATCCTTACAGTACATAGGAATAATAACATATTCGCTTATAATGGAGTTAAAGCAGAGAGCGCAAATAGCCTCATACGGGGCTCAAAATAATTAAATACAAATTTCCCATGAGACAAATCCCGGCAATGAGAATAAAACAATTTTGGGCATCTGGGTATTTGGCGAAAAAAGGCTAATATGGCTCTTTAGGATTATTTTTGGCCTTAATACTGAGGAACTTTTAGCAATAAAAACAACAAATGACGCACTATTTTAAAAGTACGAAAATTTTTCAGATTGGGTAGTCCACATTTCGTGGTGAAATATGAGTGACACCAGTCACAAGGTTCCTTGGTCTCTCTATGATAATATTCATACATGCATGCACTATATTTCAGTTTTCTCTTCTCATAAGTATAGAAAAAGAGGAAATTTGGGGTGTCATCTTGCACATATTGCTTCATGTGGTATGGGGATAAAAGGATTTGAGTTTTGCAAGTTTTGTTTGGATACAAGGATATCATTTCATTTCCTTTGTCAAATGATGCTAATTCCTATCTCTTTGGAAGCCTTGAAGGAACGGACTACACCTTGCATGGTAAGAAGTTCATTTTCAGATTTTGAGCAACAGTTATGTCTTCCATTTGGGTGCTTGATTGATATGCTTCCAAGGGTAAAATCAACCAAGGATAGGTATTGGGAATGTTTGGTTGATGTTGCTTGCATGGCCACCATCTTTTGGGCTTCAATGAGAAGTAGGAAAAGTTTGAAGGAACATGGTATGAACTTTTCTCAAGACACTTCATTTTCAGCTGTGTTTTTGGATAATTTTCAGTTTGTTATGGTTGAGGATGAAATTTTGGTTACATGGGAGCCATTTTTGTTCACTAGCTTGATGATCATTCATGTTGGGAAAAAAATTCTGAATTATGCTAGCTGCTGTCCTCTCATTTTTATGGATAATACCATTAGGACCAGCTCCACTATCACTTCCAAAATTCAGATTTTTTACATACATTTGGTGACATGGTTGTTGGTGCTTGATTTTGGCTCATGGGTGACTATTTGGGGGTGGAAACTAGCAGCACTCTAATTCTGATTTTTGAAGGGAGAATGCATGATTACAGCGGTATTGGGAGCCACATGTCAGAGTTTGGGGGCAGCCCATGTATGAGGATGAGTTGGGCATCATCCATGACATGGAGACATCAAGAGGAAGCATGAAAAGTGTTCTTCCACCCTTGTTTTTCTAACTTGTTTGCTTCTTGTGCAGATTTGAAAGAAAAATTACAACGGAAGACACTCCTAGCTTTAAGGAGAAAGAAACATCCTAAGTTATTACAAATGTTACACTATTTGAGTGGCATGGGAGCTCGGTTTTTGGAGTGTTTCACTTTTAGACCCGGATGTATGAGCTTCTGCATTATTGCTTGAGGGCAAGCAATCTTAGGAAGGAGGAGGACTGTAATGTCCCCATTTTTGAAGACCCTTAGCTTATCTTTCCCCGTGGGCTTTGGGATGTCGCAAGGGAAAAATTATAGTAAATAATTAAATATTATTGCACGGAAAGTGATTTTTATCATTTGACATTAGAAAATAATTATTATTTAATTATTTAATCATGTAATTTATTTAATTTAATTCCCACAATGCAAAATTAAAAAAGGGCATTAATTAAATAACTTTTGGGTGGCTTTTAATATTAAAATCACCCTTAGAAAAGGGATGCCACACCTAGGAAGGATAAACTATTTTTATTTAATAATTTCTCTCTCCTAGGGATTTCAAATTTTGTGCCTCCTTGTTTATAAAAGGAGAGTTTGGGATCATTGTGAGACTTATGTTGGATTGATCATTTGATTTCACTCCATGCTTGGAGTATTGGGATGTATGCCCTAGTTCTTGCATTGTGCTCTCTCATTTGGATCCATTATTGAAGAATATTGAAGACTCATTGTTCTCACCATTGTGTTCTCTTGAGTTGAATGGTTTTGTGCATTATTTCTCCATTAGAAGATTAGCACATTTATTTAGAGTGAAATATGCATGTTGATGAATGTTGAAGAGTTTTAGAGTGTTCTATGATCTGATATTTAATGCTGCAATTAATTCCAATTATGGCGAGTTGTGTTGGGTCATGTTTTGAGAGTGAACAAGTTAAAATATAATCTGATCTATGTTGGCATAATTTTCCAAGTGTAGGACTATTATTTGGAGGGTTTTTGAAGCATAGAAAGAGCTGATAATAATTTATGCCATTCACTCTAACCCTAGCGACTGGTTTGGGGATTTTGGGGGCTGTTTTGGAGGGTTTTCGGTGGTCTAAAAATTCAAATTTTATCTCTTTGGAAAGCTCTTGAATTATAGATTAGTCTGCACTTTATTTCACGGCAAAAGACGAAGTATTGAGCAAGTTATGAATTTTAGAAGATTTCAGCTGTCTGCAAGCTTTCTGGTTATTACAAATTAATATTTATTTCAGATCTACTTGTTTTGGGGTCAGTTTAATAGTGGATTTGATTGTAGAAATTAGGAGAAATAAGGAGAAAATGATTTTATAATTTTTGGAGTTATTTGGATGCCCTAAATGTGTTGGGCGACCTAATTTTTAGGGCAAAATTAGGGTTTCATGTTGGCTGTGCAAAAACTGGTTTTGGGATATTGTTCTTCATATTTTTGTGGCCCAAAATCCAAAGTTTGAGAATTTTCTTTTATGGTTAAGCGGGAATAAATTTTAGAAAATTGTAGCAATTGGGGTTTGAATTTTTAATTAATTATCTGCTGTAAAAAACAGATTTGGGTAATATTAGCATTGTAATTAGTTTTCCCATCTAATCCACCACCTTGGCATACTCAATCCCACTTTGGGTTGTATTATTGCCAACATTGGGTTATTTGAGGTCAAACTAATAAGATATAATTTTCCTAGGGTGATCTAAATAATTAATTTTTGCAGATTTGCATAATATCCCAAAAGGCACAAAGTGAGCCTTGAGCATTGTTCACTCGGCCTTGGCACAAAGTGTAATATCCTCTTTTGGGATATTATTTAAATTCTATTAATCTACTTGTTATGGAAGTAAACTTAGAAGAAAAACCTTTTTAGGTTCACTTCAACTAACCTAGTGTCGGCTTCAATACAACCCAAATAGGGTTGGAGTGAGCCAAGGTAAGGGTTCAGATGGGCTATCTAGTCGGAATTAACACTTCTTTAACCAATTAAATTGTAGAAGTAGAAAAATAAATTAAAACTGTTGAAAATGACTGCAAACTTCAAAAATTAATATCTTCCTTAATATTAACTCTTTTTGCATGAAACCAAATGCAGATGGAAGATAAAATTAAGAGCTTTCAAAAGAACCCACAATCAGAATTTTCCACCCACTGAAACCCACTCAAAACAGCCCTGAATCTATAGAACAAGTCACTAGGGTTAGGAGAAATAATTAAATTTATTTCCAGCTCTTTTCCCTTCACTTCTCAGCCCAATAAATGTAGTTTCAGATCTGCAATAAGGAAGTTATAACAACAGATTGAAAAACCTTTCAAACCCTTCCAAAACACTATTAATAAATGCCCAGGTAAGTCGACTTGCATTAAATAAATTCCAGCAGTGTTAGCAAGCTCCAAATATCATGAAACAAGTGCATTTACCATAGAATAATGAGCAAGAACAGTTCAGATTTTATTCTTGCAAAAATAACATTCAAAACACCATAAATCTCCTTCAACAAGTCGATTTACATCATAACAAAACCAACAACAATTTCCATAATTAATTGATCAAATGACAACTTAAAAACTCTCCAAATAACCTCACAAACTCATTCAAAAATAGTGCATTCACTTATATTAAATATAAATGCAAATAACTTATCAATTCAAGATCTCAAGGGCACAAACACTTCACTCATGGGTGGTGTTGAAGAACACCTTTTGTTTTAGATCATTAGTGGGCATACATCCCTCTTCAAGCATGAAGATAAGTTTGATAAACTGTCAACATGCGAAAATGAGTGCCCATCATCTTCTTTTATATCTTTTCCTTGCTCAATCTCCAAAGTTCCTTCTCCATTTTTGGCGCCAAAATCTAGGAGAGAATCTTTATTTAAAAATTGCCTGGAAATCACACTCAAAACAAATATTAAATGCATGGGGAAATTAAATCAAATGATGCCCATATGAATCGACCCATGCTTAGAATAAATCAATTTATTCCAAATATTAATTATTAAATAATCCCAAGAAAATGCGACTTGCTTGGTTATTTAATTTTACCTCCAAAAATAAATAATTATCATCCCAAAGATAATCGATTTTCTCTCTTATTTTTGATTTGCACACAAAAATATATTTTGATTTTTAAACTCACATGTGCAAATTGATTTTCCCTTATTTTAATTTTTTATCGAAAAATGGGACATTACACAAAGTCGACGCCTCGACAAACTCCCACTGCTCCCACCGACTTGCTAGTTTAGCCTCTCAACTCGGTCAACTACCGCTCAAAACATTCAAAAGGCAAGTTCAAATTTGTGAATAGGCCTTGGTTACTTTTTTAAAGGGTTAAAAATGATTTGAGCTCTTCTTAGAGCAAAAGTGAGCTTGAGGCTAATTGGCTAAGTGCCTTTGGATTGTAAGTGGGAGGTCTTGTGTTCAAACCTCTTCCTCTGTTTTTGCTAAAACTATCTTGTAAGTGCAAACTTGATTAAATAGGTAATAACAAGAAACAATTTTGACAATAACTTTTGACTAGCTACTCGGTTTTGAGTACCGTTTTTTGCAAAAGTGATCATTTTTTGTTCCCGTCCACATGGGATTGTTTAATTTGTAAAACACTAATATTTTAAAGTGCTAAAATTGGGTGGGTGAAAGCATAATTTCGGGGGGTGTATTGTGTTGTCTCCTTTTGCATTCTCTTTTCTTTCTACTTTTCTGCACTTCCTTTTCTTACGAAAAAGTGGAAATAAGTTATGTAACTCCATTCATGCCCTTTAATTATCACGAATGGAAGTCTAAAATTCAACTCATTATGAGGGGTAAGGGACTACATTGAATAACAATGGGGCTTGAACTTGAACCGACTCTCACTGCAAAGAAAGTGAAATGGTACAACCGGTGTGATGAAGCTTTCGAGTCGTTGTGTTTATATGTTTCTCTAGATCTTCTATTTCATGTTGAATTTATCAAAACTCCTAATGAAGTTTGGACCATATTAGAAACACTCTTTGGGAAACAAGATGAAATGAGAGGGCATGAACTGGAAAATGAGCTTATTAGTTTGAGCCCCAACAATTTTGACACACTTTAGGACTTCTTCACAAAGTTAAATCAGTGAGATTGTAGTTGAAGGAATGTGGAATTGAAAAGGACTCACAACTTATCCTTTCTATCCTTTCAAAACTAGATCTAGAATACTCATTGTTTGTCTCCACCTTTCATGCCACCAAGGATGCACTTGGAACATTATGGAAAATGCCCTCTTTTGATGTGTTTGTTGGTTAGTTGACTAGGGAACAAGACAAGTTGATATGGATAGGAATGTTGAAGTCTTCTAAATCACATGCCTTGATTGCGAGGAATGTGAAACCAAATACTTCAAATAACAAGAAGAAGAAACAAGAGAAGAAGGATCAAAGGAAGAAAAAATTATCAAAAACCACCCAACCCAAAACAAATAACACCTTGAACACTCCTCCGAAGCTAAATCTAAGAAGGAAAGGGTTAAGTGTGCCTATTGAAAGAAAACTTTGCATGATGAAGACAAGTGTATGAAGAATTAAATTGACCACCTTACTCAAATTCTAGAGAAGAATAATATAGGGGTCCCTAAATCTATCAAACAAAATCCGTCAACCTAAGATTCTTCTAAGGCAAAAGACAATAGTAAAGAGAAAAAAGAAGGGCAAAGCTTTAGTCGCAGTAGTGGCTCCAACTTCATCACGGGTCATTGACTCTAGTGCTTCGCACCACATGGGTTCCTCACAGGTCAGTTATCTTCGTGGAACCATGTAGCATGTCCTCTATCACATTGGGTGATGACACCTCTATAGAAGTTGCAAGGAGTGAGTCAATTGAAGTAAATGGTGGAACATTCAACAATGTTTTAAGTGTTCCACCAATTTGCTGTTAGTGTACTAGATCACTCACATAGGGAAGGGCACGAGAGTTGAATTCAACCCATATTTGGTGATCATCAGAGAGCTACATGGTGATCTGCGTTGTAGAGGAAGGGCAAATCGCTAGGTACATGAGTTATATACCTTCTCTCATTTTGCTCCCGACATTTCTTTGATTGCATTGCTGACTCACTCTAATGGGGTTAACAAACTATGACATGAGCAATTTGGCCATCTTAACTATTGGTACTTTGAACAATCGAACAAAACATGATATGGTCGACGACTTGTATGATATGGTCGACGACTTGTTTAGAGTTAGTTTTTCCAAAGGCTTTTGTGAGGGCTGCGCCTTGGAAGGCATCCGAAGAGAAATTTGACAAAGGCAAGGCTTGAAAGAGCTACAGTGTATTGGAGTTGTTACATAGTGATGTCTTAGGGCCGTTTCCCAAAACTTCCTTCATTAGGGCATGATAGATTCTCACCTTCATTGATTATTTCTTGTGGTACACTTGGGTCTATTTTCTTCTTCAAAAGTCTGATGTTTATGGTTTTTTGGGACATCAAGAATCTTGTAGAGAAGCGATCGGGAAATTCATCAAAATTCTATAGGCAGAGATAATGGTGGGGAATATATCAAGAATGAGTTTGAACAATTTACAGTACTCTGAGAGGGGATTGAGTTACAACAAACAGATTTACCTCTGATCCTTCAGAATAGAGTTGCGAGAATAGAAGCACATGTTCTTGAAAGAGATTGCCAACTGTATGCTTCACTCCAAATCTCTGGCACCACAATACTGGGAAAAAGCTATTAATTGTGTGAATTACATACAAAACCATGTCCCTAATAAAGCCTTGAAAGGAGTCACCCCTTTTGAAGCTTGACATGATCGGAAAGCCGTTAGTTAAGAACTTTAGAGTCTTTGGATCATCAGCTATGGATCACATCCCTAAAAAGAAACATAAGGTTACGGAACCCCACAGTCGGCCTTGCATCTTTGTGGGATACCCAGATGGTGTTAAGGGATATAGGCTTCTTCATCTAACCACACATGAGTTGTTTATTGAGAGGAGTGTCAAATTTCAGGAAGGCCCATTGGATTCGACACTTGACACTTTTACGCTTTGCATTGGCTTCACTTGGATTTTTTGAGGACGATTCGATAGTTACGATGACTCTAGTCAAATTCTGAGTAGATTCCTAAGGAGATCTCTCTTGTCGAGGGCTCTTCTTCTTCCAGTTCGAGACAACAAGAGTGTTGATGGAGCTTTGTCTCCGTCCACATCTGGCTGTGACTCAAACAATGAAGAGTTTATTCCCAACTCTCCTACTTCCGGTCCTCTTTGGGCTAGGCGGACATTGTAGACTACAGGTACTTAGGTAGGGGATTCTACAAATGTTAGAATGACACGTTGAAAGTTCAGGATGGGCCACATGCTTTATTTGCCTCTGCCTCCAATCCACAAACATTTCGGGAGGCATATGGCAATCACGAGTTTCACGCCGCTATGCAAAAGTACAATTTCCTAATTAGGTACAACACTTGGGATTTGACACACCTTCTTAAGGGAAGGAAGATGGTTTGATGCAGGTGGACATATGAGACCAAGTATGCAGCAGATAGGTCCTTTGATAAGTTCAAAGCATGATTGGTTGCAAAAGGCTTTTCACAAGTGATCGGCATCGACTACACCGAGACCTTTGAGCCGAGTTGCCAAAATAAACTTTATTTGACTCTAGCAATTGCCCTCCGCCCATCATTGGGATGTTCATCAAACAGATGTGAAGAGTGCCTTTCTTCATGGTGACCTAAAGGAAGAAATCTACATGGAACAACCATAAGGTTTTGTTTCAGGATTCTTCCTTAGTATGGAGATTTAGGAAATCTATATGGCCTCAAATAGGCCCCTCGGGCTTTGTATGCCAAGATGGATTCCTTTTTTGTCTTTGCGAGGTTCATTAGATGCCACTTTGATCCGAATGTCTACATTTTACAGCAGGATGATTCGCTTGTGATTTTGGTTTTGTATGTTGATGACCTTTTGATCATAGGGAGCATTTCATCATCCGTGGCATTAGGGAAAGAAGCTCTACAGGAAAGATTTTCCATGAGTAACTTGGGTTTATAGCATTACTTCCTTGGGATTCAATTTTTCACGGATCGAATCGGGGATATCCATTGACTGACCTAAGTATTCTCTCGGTATACTTGCTCGGTTTCACGTGGCTGATTGCGAAGCCAACTCGACTCCCTTTTGTCCGGAGTCAATCTTGAGGCTATTTGTACTTCACCATTGGTTGATGCTACCTTGTATCGACAACTTGTAGGAAGCCTTATATATTTGACTCACACTAGACCCGACATTTCATATGCAACAAGCTTGGTCTCTAGGTTCATGCAGGAGCTTCATGAGCTGCACTGGAAAGCAGCTAAGAGGATTCTTCACTACATTCAGGGTACATACAGATTCGGGATTCAAACTGAGCTAACGATACTCAGGATTGCAAGTTTACTTCAGGTTACAGTTTCTCACTAGGTTCTTACCCGATTAGTTGGTCAAGCAAGAAACAAAATGCTATTGATTTGTCATCTACTAAGACCGAATACAAAGGAGCTATAAATCTTGCTACTGAGGCCATTTGGTTTTGAGGATTTTGTGAGTTTGATATTGACAAAGCGACCCATAGTCATTTTATGCGATAACTAGAGCACCATTCAAATTTGCAGGAATCCGGTCCAACATTAGCGGACCAAGCACATCGAGATTCACATGCATTTCATTAGGGAGCTGATTCATGGACATGGTCATCGATCTTAGATATTGCCAGACATCGGAGTAGATTGCTGACATCTTCACCAAGCGCTTCACCGAGAGCAAACTTCTTCACTTGCAAGCTCTTCTTGGAGTGCGGACTTTTATCAACCAATTTTGACTTCGCAAAATTAATTAAAAAAATGGAAATTTTGAAAAATTTCAAGTGTTACTTTGCGTGATTTATCGCTCTCATCACGGTCGTCTCATTTTGTGATCATTCCGGTCTTCATTTCGTCCATCTTGGGCAAGAACTCCTCTCACTAGGTCTTAAAATGTATTAATAATTAATTAATTTTTATATTTTATTTGATAAAATCATTTTTTATTAAATTTGGGGTTTTTAATTAAATAACTATTAATATAATAATTATTAAAAGTCATTCGACAATTTTTTTATTTTATTGCCGGGGAAGTAAGCTTGTGCTTCCAATTGCCGGGAATGCCAAATTGGCTTCCCGAACCCGGATTTCCCCTTTCCTGGCAAATTCATTTTAATTTCCCACTTGTGGGATTTTTTCCACCAATTGCCAAATCAATGAATTGGCAAACGGGCAAAGAATCTCCCGATTTCCCACATGGGGAAATAAAACGGGGATTACCCGCCAGCCTTGCCATTTTCGCTAGCAATTGGCAATTGATTTCCCCATTTCCCCTTGGCAATTAATGCCACTACCGGGAAAGAGGGAAGTTGTTTTAACGGGACGAATTAATCCTCATAAATTCCTTCGTCAAACTCATTGGAAAGAGTCGTGCGAAGCTTTCCAATTTCTTCTTATTTCTTCTAGAGGAACATCTCTAAGTAATATTTTATCACATCCCTCAACGAATTACTACGCATTCACTAGGAGTTCTTAAAAGCTACGCATTGGAAGAAGTTTCAACGCAAGTCTCTTTCATGTGCATGACTACAGAACAGGAGGGAGACCGATGTGGAGGGAGGAGTTAGAAGTTTGAGAGGAGAAATTTAATGTCCATGTTCTAGCAAAGGAGGATCCCACAGGTTTAAGGAAATTAGTTGGATTTTGATTCCCACGCAAGGGAAGAGGAAGCAGCCCATCCACACACCAGTAAAGGTCTTACCAAAAATTCTCACGCACAACCCAAGGAAAACAACAGATGAATATAAAAGAAGATAAATAAAGCTGCTCCACGCATTCATTAAGGAATAAAACAAAAAGAACACTTTTCAATGCAGCAGAAGGAGCAGTTTAAAGCATTCCCATGCATGCACTGTTTTTACTCTATGTCCAACGCAGGTCCAAAGTCCAAAGCAAAGAGGGAAATACAGTCCACAAGCAAACACTCCACGCAGCAGGGAGAAGGGAAACAACAGGTGAAAGCAATAACAACATTTCCCACGCATTTACCTGGACAGTCCATCACGTAGGCAGCAGAGTGGTTTTCCACGCAGGCATAAGACCAAAAATACAAGTTTCCACGCATGCTAAAAGCTAAAGGCCACGCATAGGTGCATAAGAGAAATAAAAAGCCTCCCATGCACAGCCAAGGGGGAAAAATAATAAGTTTTAATGCCTGGAAAAGCATGCAGCCAAAGAAAACAAGAAAGGAATTCACGCAGCCCAAGAAAATAAGAGTTTGCATGCAGAAGTCTTGAAGAAAGTTCCACGCAGCATGGAGAGGTTTTAATCCATTTAGAGAAAACATCAGATGAACAAAAGGAAAAACAAAGCTCTGATCCAAGCATTGATTAAAAAGAAATTCCAACCACATAACAGTCCACACATTCTCCAGGTGTATCAACACATTTGCAAGAAGATTCAGCAAGTATAGTCACGCATCAATCAAGAAGATCGCAAGGAAGAACTAAATCTCAAAGTACGCGGTCATTAAAATCACATGAGTTTCACACATACCAAGGAGAATTTGCTCCGCCTAAATAAATAAATCGAGAAAAAATCGGGTGATTTTGTTTATTTCGCTTAAAGTTGAAATTCGAGCCTAGTCTCGATATGATGTATTATTAAAAAAAATGTAACTGAGACTGGGTTATTATTATTTTTAAAATAAAATAATAATAATAATAATAATAATTAAACAAGTCATATTATTCTTGCATTGACGGGGGTTTCAGAGACTGAGACCCGGCCCGCTTGCATTGTTTTGCGTGCCTGAGTCATTTTTCTGTAAAATTCATAATGGCCGAAAAATCTAATAAATCTGCAGGAAGATCGAGGAAGCCAGTGGAGAAATCGAACAAATCTGCGCTCAAGTATGAATTCCAAGGAATCATCCCTCCTAGTTCCATTAAGTCAGCATATGACAATATCACTGATACAAATCTGGGTCACATCAATGTGCAACAATTCTGCAAACAGGGTAAACTGAAGGCAAAACCATATTCTCGGATAGGCTTTACCATAGTGGTCTACCCCAAGCAAGCAGCATTTCTGTCTCGGTGTAGTGTCCAGAGTTGGTTATCGCTTACGCGGAGCATTATGATCCTGAGAGACGAGGAATTTTTAAAGATAATCGCGAGCCTTTCCTCTTAATCACACCGGAGCACATTGAGGAATTGCTTGGCATACCTAACTTTCTTGAGAATGCGGATATCACTCGTACCAAAGTCAGCACAAGAATTTTGGGATGAAGAACCCCTTAGGTGGAGCAAGATGGTTAATAACAACTGGTTAGTGACCAAGAGGCCTCGAATTGACCGGCTTCCCAAAGAACTATACTGTGTTGAGTTCGTGGAAGAAATCGGGGACATGATTACTCTCCTAAGTCGAGTTTTCGGTTTACCCTCTACTAGGATTTTCCACCCATGGATGTATCAGTTTATCTATATCATCCTTGCCAAGAAAGAGTTTGTGGATTGGGCCACCATTATCAGTAATACCCTTCACAAACAATTGATAGAAGTTAAGATGACTGGATGCTTCTACATGACATCGTATCTGACTTATGCAGTAGCAAGAAGAAAGCTATTTTCTGGACTCGAAACAAGAGGAGTCATGGGGCCATCAAATAGTGTTTTTCATTATTACCCACAACTAAGTTTCAAAAATAGCTCTCACCATTTTAGAAGGGTCAATGATGCATTTACTTTCCGTGTGATTCGGAACCTGAATAGGAATACAGAGGAAAGATTTTCCAAAGAAGCCATGAATGTCATTTCCCAATGGGGAACATGGTTTATTCAATTTTCATCTTTTTCCTACATTTGCGTAAGTGGCTTTGCGGGTACCCCATGGAAACTTCCTAAGTACGTCAGTGACAAATGGGCATTAATGGAGCTTGCGTGACAACTATTCCAAGTTCATTGTCTTCTCAGTGACAAGCATCATTCAGGAATTCATTTCCCAATCCAAATCAGGGAATACCAATGTCCAAATCTTTTCAGTGCACAACTCATGGAAAAAGAGTTCGCCCTCATCACAATTCATCCATATGTGAAGAGAGCCCAATTTGATATCAATGGATATATGCAGAAGATTCTTGGAGCAAAGTATCAACATAATCCTACCATGGAAGATTTTTGGGCTGCCTGTTCAGACGAGCATGAAGTAAGAAGATGAGAGTTTTCTTGCCTAACCCTTTCTTAGATCAAGGCCTTTCGCATTAAGAACCCTCCAGATTCATTCGTAAATGATGATGAAGATGTTATTGATCCTTCATATGATGTAGTTGCTTTTACCCGTTGCCTCGAATTGACTGGACCAAGAGAGATGAATTTTCTCTTGATAGCAAGAATCAACCAATCCTTGAAAGAAGCATATCGTGGTACGAAAGAGAACTTGCCAAGTTACAGTCAATTCAAGATCATACTTCAGGATCACAAAAATTGCCAACTTGAGGAGGTCTTCATTCAACCAAAGCCCCTTCTCAATCGACCTCCGTGCCATTCAATCATACACAATCAAGAAAGGAGTGGTTGCCAAAATCCCCTTCGCGAATAATGTGTCACGAGGAGAAAAACCTAAGGGTCCTAGCCCTAGTGAGGGAAGAGAACATGTATCAGGATTTTCTACTTCAAGTAGAGATTCTTCTACTCACATTGTTAATAGTTCTCAGAAGCTAGTGACAAAGGACCCTCAGCCATGCCTTGCACAAATGTCCACTCAAGTACAGGTAGTCCAAATATCGAACACTTCGGAGCATGCAGTTCACGAAGAGATTTCCCAAAATCTCCCAAATGAGCAGGAGGTGGATATCGAGGTTATTTCTCCTGAAATCAGGGGCGTGGAAAGGGTTTTTGCAGAATCTCATGATGACGAGAACAATGAGAATGTTGCTTTGAGCTCCAGGCTTTTGTATGTAGAAATAGTGAATGATACTCCTTCCTTGGTTGATTCGATGTTAAGAAAAGGAAGAGGGTTGTCAAGGCAATTGACATTGATTTTGATGCCCTTTTCAAACTTTTGAATGATGTCATTCCCAATAAGCCTAAGGTGCTTTCTCGAATAATGGTGGATAATGATGGAAACATATTTGCAGATCTTGCCATCCCACAAGCTGACAAGGAGCGTGATGCCATGACATCTGCTGATTATGAAATTTCCAGACTTGGACTAGGGAGGTCCACATTGGAAAGTGACATGGCGATGGCTCGAGATTGATTGATATCGTGTTAAAGAGACTTGAGAAATATAAGTCTCAGAACTCTCATTTCAAGGCCAAAAAGAATCAATTGGTGGAATATGTTCAACATCGATAAATCCTATATCATCCACTTTCCCGATTACTGATGCGGTGGCTGCCCCGATGAAGAAACTCTCAATTTATCAAAAGAAATAAATACATTGGGCCATGTCACTAAAACTTGGCTTTGAGAGATTCTCGTTTTAGGCGAGGGATGATCAAAATAGCGGTTAAGCTCCATGAAGATGTCGGTGCGTATCTTGATCCTTTCTTTTTCAAGAAACTTTTGTTTCTAATATATCAAATTTGGATGAGATATTGCCCGATCTGCGAGGAGATGACGAGTATGGAATCCTCGATTTTAGCCATTGAAGGAATTCTCGAATTTGAACATCGAGGGACACGTTTTCTTTGGTGACTCCGCATCTCAAATCAAGAAAGACGCTTCTCGAGGATTCTATGATCCATTATGAGAGCATATGCATGAAGCCTTCACTTCACTCGCCTTGATTCAAAATTCATAGTGAGATCCTTGTAACCTCGTAAATGAACATAATCAAAGGTGTTCATCGAAAGCAGTGGAAGAGCAATTTTCACAATTGTTTAAGGACATGTACACTCCCGATAATTTCTCATCAATTTGATGAGGCGGTGCAGCAAATTAAAGAACATGAAACGCTCAATCAAAGATTGTTAATTTAAATGATATGCCAAGTAGGATTCTTGAATTGTAGGTATTTTGTGAGGCTATTCTTTGACCAAATGAACCTAAGAAGAAAAGATGTTTGAAACTTTGGGAAGGTTTAGATCCTTTCAACTAGCAAAAGCGGTAGATCCTAATTTCACCGACGGTTCAGGGAGATAGTTTTCTTGGTATCTAACGAAGTGGGAGAGTCCATTTCTCATACGTTTGAGATAGGCGGACCCCATTTCAATGGATAAGGCACTGGTTATTATTGTATATTTTAAAAAGTGGATTTTTAAGAAAAGGATGTTATTTGCTTTCAGGAAGCTATGGATAACTTAAGTGATTTCTATTTTTAGTTGTTTTTAATAAAGTTGGTTAGAAAAAGTCAAAGGTCACTTAAGTGCCTTATTTAATGTTCATGTAAAACCCTAACTACTTTGTAACCAACTTTTGGGTTATAAAAGGAAGTGAGGGGCTCATTTGTAAAGGTGACTTTGAGAGAGGAGAAGAAAATACTTTTGTATGCAAGCTTTACTTTAAGAAAGAAACTGTGTTCTTTTGAGAAGACATTTTGGAGTTAATGAAATATGAACTTTGTGTCCCATTCATTGTCTCTTATAGCATTTGATGTTCTTATGTTCATTAGATGTTAGTGTTTGAATCTTGCATGCAAATATTGTCTTTGATCTTATTGTCAACGTTATTAATCTGTTGTTCTAGTTCACAATGATCAAGCTTTGATTATCTACTTGCTCATGTGTGTTCCCTTTTACACATTCTTGTTTAGCTAACTCAAACTCCGTTTTATTTGTGTTAGTTATTCATCTTTCCTCTTCGTGCAATATTAGGCTCTGTTTTTACCTAACTCTTGCATGTTCTTTCAATTCATTCCATTCCACTCCTTTCCTTCATTCCATTCCATCTCCCTCATTCACTTTTCTTTCCATTGATGTTCCAAAACACCCCCACATACAATTTTGAATGTACAAATGTAAATATAGTTTTGGTTTTCAATAAAGGCAGCCTCACCTTCATTGAGGAGGGACTTCGTTCCCTGTGATGTCCCCTTTTTGGAACAAACTAGAAAATTAGCCAACTTTGAAAATAAAAATCTGAATCTTACATTTCAACCATAAACCCTCAACAAAAGCACTGAAATCTGGAACTTACTATTATTAGTAAGTTCGTCAAAACCCTAGGCTGAAATATTCAAAATTCCATAACTTCTGATTTACAACTCCGAATTGCATGAAACGAAAGGGAAATGATAGATATTAATTAGGAGCAAATTTCCGTACAAGAAAACCACGAAAATATGGAAAACCTGATTTTTAAATCCCGAAATACAGCTGCAGCATCAAACCCTCATAACTTGCAAAATACTTATCCGAAAATTATGAACCATAGCTCAAAACGAAGCATAAATTATAAGGAAAATTATGAGATCAATTTTAGAATTTTGCATCCACGAATGCCATGCTAAAAGTCACCTGAAACTCCAAAACAAGTCACTGCCCTAATTTTGGGAAATTAGGTAAATAACAGAAATCTTCATAAATTCATATCTTGAGCAATACTTGGAATTTTGACACGAAATTACCCTTGTTGGAAAGCTTGGACAAAGAGCTTTCCAATGAACATAAATTCATCAAATTCCAACTAACAAAATTTTCCAGAAATGCAACAGAAATTTCCAACAAAGTCACCACTTTCCAAAATGGCAAAAATAAATATCAAGTCTTCAAATCTTCAATGACAAAGTCTTCAAAATCAGATCTACTTCAATTCCAAATCGAATGAGAGAGAGCACAATGAAAATCTAGGGCATACATCCCATTTCTCCAAGCATGGAGAGACATAAATGATCAAATCAACATGAGTCTAACAATGATCCCAACACTCCTTTTATAAGCAAGGAGGCACAAAATTCGAAATCCCTAGGAGAGGGAAATTATTAAATAAAAGCAATTTATTTCCCCTAGGTGTGACGTCCCCTTTTCAAAGGGTGATTTTATCAATAAAAACCACTTAAATATTTATTTAATTAATTCCCCATTTAATTTTTATATTTTGGGAATTAAATTAAATAATCTTCACAATTAAATAATTAAATAATTATTGCTTCAGGCAATAATATTTAATTATTTAATAAAATTGTTCCCCTACTGCAACATCCCAAAGCCCACAGGGAAAGATAGTCTAAGGATCTTAAAAACGGGGACATTACATTCCCACATTGTTGCATGTCATTTGCATGCGTGCAAATCCATATGCTAACAGGACTACATCAACATCATCTTTAGGGAGGGCATTCTAGTCCTTTCTTCTTTCTCTCTTTTGGGGGAGTTTTAACCACCGGATTTTCTCCTTTTCTCCACTTTTTGAGAGTTGCTTTATACTTGGGTACCTCTTTAGGATTTGTTGCCCATACCAATTTTTTGCCCACCTAAGCTACGCTGTGGGAGTCTTGGTGTAGGTATATATATCTTTGTATTTATTTACTGCTTAGAATATTTCCTACACTTTTGTGACTCATCTTGCTTAGGTTTTCTTTGTGTCATAGGAGTTACTTGACTTGTCATACATGTCATAGATTGTCATAGGAGTTACATTTGATCGGCTATTAGGAATGTAACTCCCCTTCCTATTCTTGGACTCTTGACCTCTACTTTCATGGAGAAGTTACTCATTACTCTCTTGATGGCAAAAACCAACCAATTATCGAAAGAAGCATATCTTGGTATGATAGAGAACTTGCCAAATTGCAATCCATTCAGATCATGTTTCGGGATCACAAAAATTGCCAATACGAGGGGGTCTCCATTCGACCAAAGTCTCTTCTCGATCAACCTCATTACCATCCAATCATACACAACAGGCAAGAAAAGAGTGGTTGCCAAAATCCACTTCGCCAAGTAACGTGTCACAAGGAGAGAGATCCAAAGATCCAAACCCCGAAGAAGGAAGAGAGCGTGTGTCTGGATTTTCTACCTCGAGTAGAGATTCTTCTACCCACATCATTAATAGCGCTCGAAGTGGTAGCAAATGATCCCCAGCCATGCTTCAAACAAGCATCCACTCAAAGTGCGGAGTAATTCAAATATCAAACACTTGAGCATGTAGTTCATGAAGGGATTTCCCAAAATCTTCCGAATAATCAGGAAGTGGATATTGAGGTTACATCTCCTCAAATCGAGGTCGTTGATAGGATTCAAGAAGGATCTCATGATGTCGGAAATAATGAGAATATTGATTCGAGCTCCAGGATTCTGTATGCTAAAATAGTGAATGATACTCCTTCCTGGGTTGATTCCGAAGTGAAGAAAAGGAAGAGAGTTGTCAAGCCAATTGACATTGATTTTGATGCCCTTTTCAAACTTTCGAATGACGCCATTCCTAAGAAGCCTAAGGTGCTTTCTCGAATAATGGTGGATAATGATGAAAACAAATTTGCAGACCTTGCCATTCCACAAGTGGATAAAGAGCGCGATCTTTATGCGACGCTTGCCGACTATGGAGTTTCCAGACTGGGACTTGGAAGATCTACATTAGAAAGTGATATGGCGATGGCTCGAGGTTGAATTGATATCGTGCTAAAAAGACTTGAGAAATACAAGTCTCAAAACTCTCAGCTCAAGGCCGAAAAGAATCAATTGGTGGAATATGTTCAACATTTGATATATCCCATATCATCCACCTTTCCAGTACCTGATGCAGTGGCTGCTCCAGATGAAGATATTCTCAATTTGTCAAAGGAAATAAACACATTGGGCCATGTCACTAAAACTTGGCTTTCAGATATTCTCGTTTTAGGCCAACGATCAAGACCGCATTAAGCTTCATGAAGATGTCAGTGCGTATTTTGATCAAATTTGGATGAGATATTGCCCAGTTTACAGGAGATGACAAGTATGGAATCTTCAGTTTTAGCTATTGAAGGAATTCTCGAATTTGAACATCGAGGGACACGTTTTCTTTGGTGTCTGCATCTCAAATCAAGAAAAACGCTTCTCGAGGATTCTATGATCCATTATGACAACATGTGCAATGAAGCCTTCACTTCACTCTCCTTGATTCAGGAATTCATGGCTAAGATTCCTTGTAACCTTGTAAATGAGCATAATCAAAGGTGTTCATCGGAGCAGGTGGAAGAACAATTTTCACAATTGTTTAAGGACATGTATACTCCCGCCAACAATTTCTCGTCAGTTTCCATGGAGCGGTGCATCAAATTAAAGAACTTATTCGAGAATGCTCAATCCAAAATTAATAGTTTAAATGATATGCCGGGTAGAATTCTTGAATTGCAGGTATTTTGTGAGGCTATTCTTCGACCAAGTGAACCTCCAGAAGAAGAAAAGATGTTTGAAACTTTAGGAAGGTTTAGATCCTTTCAACTGGCAAAAGCAACAGATCCTAATTTCACCGGCGGTGCAGGGAGTTGATTTTCTTAGTATCTAACGAAGTGGGAGAGTCCATTTTTCATACGCTTGAGATAGGCGGACCCCATTTCAATGGATAAGGCACTGGTTATTATTGTATATTTTAAAAGGTGTTGTTATTTGTTTTCAGGAAACAATGGTTATTTTAAGTAATTTCTATTTTTGAGTTGTCTTTAATAAAGTTATTGAAAAAGTCAAAGGTCACTTAAGTGCCTTATTTAATGATCATGTAAAACCCTAACTACTTTGTAACCAACTTTTGGGTTATAAAAGGAAGTGAGGGGCTCATTTGTAAAGGGTGACTTTGAGAGAGGAGAAGAAAATACTTTTTGTGCAAGCATTATTTGTAAAGAAACTGTGTTCTTTTGTGAAAACATTTTGGAGTTAATGAAATACGAACTTTGTGTCTCATTCATTGTCTCTTGTAACATTTGATGTTCTTATGTTCATTAGATGTTAGGTGTTTGAATCTTGCATGCAAATATTATCTTTGATCTTATTGTCAACATTATTAATCGGTTGTTCTAGTTCACAGTGATCAAGCTTTGATTATCTACTTGCTCATGTGTGTTCCCTTTTACACGTTTTTTTTTTTGGCTAACTCAAACTTCGTTTTATTTGTGTTGGTTATTCATCTTTTCTCTTCATGCAATATTAGGCTCTGTGTTTACCTAACTCTTGCATGTTCTTCAGATTCATTCCATTTCACTCCTTTCCTTCATTTCATTCCATCTCCTTTATTCACTTTTCTTTCCATTGATGTTCCAAACACCCCCACATACAATTTTGAATGTACAGATGTAAATACAGTTTTGGTTTTCAATAAAGGCAGCCTCACCTTCATTGAGGAGGGACTTCGTTCCCACACTGTTGCATGTCATTTGCATGCGTGCAAATCCATATGCTAACAATTTTTGGCGACTCCGTTGGGGATTCAGAATCGTTAACCAGTGCTTGGTTAAATCTTTATGACTATCCCCTCTGCACAAGCTCAGTTCTTCAACCGAACCTTGTGCCCGACGAAGATTTTCAAGGAGACATTGCTGCAACCTTGAACAGAGCTTGGGAAAACCGTGAAAGCTTGTAGCAATTTGTGGCTATTGATAGAGCCATTGACAGAGAAATCTACATCGAAGACCTTAGAAGAAGAGCACCCGCACTTGTGGCCAGAAGACCTCCTGGACACGTGCTGATCGTTGTTCACCGACGCGGTCCTCTTCCACCAAGGTAATAAGTTGTATGACTATTACAGGTAACCCACCTATCTTGCAACCAAATCTTGTTTTTGCAGATACTCAAGAAGACATATCATCAGATTTGAGGCAAGCTATTTGGGAAAAGCGCACAAGTAACCATCATTTTCATCTCGCCGCATCAGTACTAGATAACGAAGAAGAGAAATCCGCGAGAGTTGCTAGAGTTATTCAGTGCAAATAGCTCAAGAAAGAGAGCGAAGAGAAAAGGCTAGAGCGGTCGAAACACACCAGTGCCCCCTTCACAATAAAGATTCCAAACTGGAAGGAAAGAGGTTTACGCAAGGAGAAAAAGCTAAAGGTCGATCTAACCCCACTTTTGACTTTCAAGGAAAATTTGGTTTCAAGTTATCTCCTCCCAAGAAGAACACACCTCGTAGATCTGCAAGCCTTGCATCAAGTCCTGAAAGAGCAAGCAAGGAAGGAATCACTACTAGTCAAGCACTTGTCCTTGCTCACATTGTTTTACCTTCGCATACCACCTTTCCTCAAATGGCAGCCAATGTACCATGGGGAAATGCCATAGGCCCATTGGCCTTACCTGCTTGACATGAACTCCCACGAGGATCAAGAAAGATTCTTCCCAAGTTCGACGGAGATGGGAAGACGTCACCAGATGACCATATTTCTGCCTTTTTCGCTGCATGTGTTGTTTTGTCGGTGGAATATGAAGATGTTGCTATTCGTCTCTTCGTCGAAACATTGCATGATGTTGCTGCAGATTGGTTTCATCATCTGCCCAATGGATGTATCACAAATTGGAATGATATGAAAACTAAGTTTGAAAATTGATTCAAGATGGCAGAAGATGAACATGCTCTTCTTGCCCAACTATCTCAGGCGAAGAAAGAGCCAACAGAACCCATGAGGAATTTCGTGGCTAAATTCAACAAAATGGTGAACAAAGTTCCCGCCAGATTCGTCCAAACCTTGATGGACAAAAATGTTTCTTTATTAACACACAACAACCAGAAGTGTGCTATCAGCTGAGAAGGGCTAGGGTGGCTACTTTGGAACTTGCTCAATCTTTGGCCATAGAAATTGAAGACGACTTAATCATGCCAGGAAAATTCAAGAAAAATTCCCTCAAAGGAAAGAGTCAAGAAATTCCCAACGCTTCAGAAACTATACTCACTAAGTTGGCTAATGATGTGCTGGCTTTGAAAAAGCAAGTTGCTCAAGGTAGTAAACCTGCTCCTTACAAAGACATCCCGAGAAAAGGATACGTTCCCAACAAAGCTAGGATTGCAGGCGCTCCAACAAGGCTTCTTATGAAGTAGCTCCCACAACTAATTCCAAATGCGATGTCATTGAAGAAAGCGATGATGAGATTGAAGTCGTCGAGGTTGATGAGGAAGAGCCGGATTCTGAGACATCTGAACCTGAAGTTGAAGATCCTAAGGGGGAAAGTAATAATCATTTCTTTGAGTACCATTCCGATGAGGAAGACGAATACGAAGAAATTATAGAAGATATGAATAGTCAATCTTTCGCCGTTTTCACATGCTCTCAGAAAAAGGAGCAGGATACCACTAAGGTGGGAGATAAAGAGGTTTCCAAGGAAACTCCCAAAGAATCCAAGACAAACGAGGCTCCTAAAGAGTCCAAGGCGATTGAGGTTTCAAAGGTCAAGACTATCTTAAAGAAAGGAGGGCCTTTGTTAGATCAATCGGTTGGTAAACCAACTACAAAGAAAGCTTCTTCTTCCACGTCAGTGTCAACCAAGCCCGAGGCCAAGGTCAAAAGTGTGCCATCATCAAGTTCGAAAGAACTTATATCTGAGACTTCAAGTGCAATTACTTTGCCTAAATTTGATATCATTGATCATATCAATAAAACAAAATTTTTCATGTCACAGCAGAGTACTTAAAGTCCAACAAGGATCAACTTGAGAAATTGGTCCAGTTTATCAAAGCGACAACTCACTGTTCATTCCTCCAAAGGAATTCAAAATCCCAAAGATGGGAAAACTCAAAATATTGTGGCAGCCACTACACCTTCCAATGAAAAGATTGAACCTTTCTTTGTGTCCTTTCTGATCAACGGATGCAAATTAAGTAATTGCATTATAGACTCTAGAGCCTCAGATAATGTGATGTTGGCCAAAGTAGCACATGCTCTTGGTTTGACTTGTACGAGAACATTCGGATCATGTTACTCCATGGAAACCAAGCAAGTTCCTCTAATCGGGCAGATTAAAGACGCCCAAATGGTTTTAGCCCAATTCCCTCAAAAGCGAGTTAAGGTAACTATTTTAGTTGCTGATATTCCCGCCTCGTATGGAATGTTGTTGAGAAGGAAATTTTGCAGGATTTGGGTGGTGAGATTCAAATGGACTAGTCTCACGCCATGATTCCTATCAATGGGGAAATGAAAAAGCTTATGCCGGAAGCTCAGGCAAAGTTCACAGTAACTAAAACCGAAGATCCTCGCGCACAGATCCTTTTCCAAGGCTCAAGTATGGGTAATTATATGATGACTGCAGAAATTCATACCCCTAAGATCACTTGCCAAGATTCCAATGAGATCTGGACTCTTGAGTTCGATGGAAGTTGTTGCTCAACGGGTTCAGTGCGGGAGTGGTGCCCATATCTCCAAATGGTAAAATGTTTCCTTCTTCCTACAAACTCAAATTTTCAAGTCCAAAAAGAGAAGACAACCATATTCAGTAAGAGAGATCATCTATTTTATCAGTGGAAACTTCTTGTTATTGCATGTCATTGCATGTTGATGCATGTTGTTGCATGTTAGTTTAATTGCAATAAAAGTGAAGATATTGGTTATTTTCTGATTTTATACCTTGCTGCCATAACTGTACTTTGCTGTCATATTTTTCTATATACTGCTGTCATAAAAATCATATTGTTATTTGTGAAAATTTGGTTGGAAATCTTGAATATAAAATAAATCCGGAAAAGGGATATTTCAGTGGTATCAGAGCGGTCTTTTCTGCAGCCTGTTGGGTAGTGTATGAAGGTTTATTCCAGGAGGAATACACCCAAGAAAGAAGGTCCAGACATGGCGAGATAAAGATGGAAAATCAGAGGAACAATTGAATGAGGAGTTTATGAAGAAAATGTTTATAAATATGGTGAAACAACAAGAGACTACAAACCTCTACTTGAGCCAACTCACAGAGAGATTATCACAGGGTGGCCTTGGGAACCATATGGAAAGAGGTGAAAATGGGTCTGTGGACTCACAAAGATGAAAACGGCAGATCAGGGCAGCACACTCCTTCATCCTAAAACACACGGTTGAGCATGCATGAACCGGTTTTCCTGAAAGATCCGGAAGTGACATTGGTAGGGCAACAAGGGGATATTGTTGATGAAGAGACTTGTTGGGAGAAGTATGAATCCTTGAGTGAAGGGTTCAAAGCTAATATGCCTTTCCCAGAGTATTGCAGGATGAAGATTGGTAGCCGGCCCAAGCAGGATCACTACCCTCATGTTCCCGAGCTACAGAGGTGATTGGGGTAGGTTATAGTTCCACACTTCGACGGATCCAAGAAGTGTACTGCGCAATCATGGATTTGAAGTTAAAAACTTACTTTGAGTTGAATCCCATGCGCGAAGAGGATGCAATAAAATTTGCAATCCTACATCTTGAGGGAGATGCACATGATTGGTGGCATCATGGCCTTTTCACACAAGGGCACGCACATATTACCACTTATGCGGATTTTGCAAAGAGACTGGTGGGCAGGTTTGACAGGCGGGATCCCGACAGATTCTTCAGAGAGTTGACTCATTTGAGACAGACATGATCCTTGGATGGGTACATTGCAGATTTTCAGCGGTTGTCAGTGATGGTTTCGATGTTTCGAGGTGAGGTTGACTTCACTTTTATAGCAGGTCGATGATTCACTATGATGGTTTGTGAAGGCATTCGAGCCTTCTTCACTACACGATGCCATCAAGAGATCCCGAGATTCGGAGTTAGCCTCTCCGAAGCCAAGGTTTCCACGTTGAGTTCAGCAGAGAGGACCCCCATCTAGACTTGATGGTTTCTAGCCGAAGGGGCCACCACAAAGATAGGAGATGGCTAGAAATTTGTTTATTTCACGAGAGCTTAGGGATGAGCTGAGGCGAAAGAAACTTTGTTTTGATTTCCATTCACCGTGGGCCCCGGGACATGATTGCACAGGAAAGGGCAAGGCCCAATTCATTAAGGTCTTTGAGGAGAGAGAGAGAGAGTGATGGAGATGAGCAACTAGAGACACAGGAGATGGATGACGGAGATGAAGATGCTTTGGATGGTACTGATGAGTAGGAGGAGGTTTTCCCTCAGGAGACTATAGCCACTTTGTCTAGTACCCCGAGGTACAAGGCATTCAGAGTTAGGGGAGTTATGCAGGGGCATGTTGTGGTACTTATTGATAGTGGGGCTACCCACAACTTTATTGATGCATCCTTGGTTGGCCTACAGACGAGAGGACTTTGAGGGCTACAACGTTGTTGTAGCCAATGGTGAGTCTATGAGATGCACCCGTAAAGTTCTGATTGAGCATCACCATGGGGAACTACACCGCATCGATGACTTCTATATTGTCGGCATTGGAGAGACCAACGTAGTGTTGGGAGTTCAAGTGGCTTCACTCCCTTGGCGAATTTCGTACTAACTTTCAAACGATGGAGCTGAAATTCAAGTCCGAGGGCAGGAATGTGACCTTGAGGGGTCTATCTATAGGAGCACCCAGGGTAGTCACAACTAAGAGGATGGAGAGGATCTTTTAGCACGATGAGGTGGATTGGGTCGTTCATTGCTTGGTTTCGACCAAGAATACAGGGAGTGACCATCTAGAGTATCATGTGGATGTCCAAGGCCTATTGGACAAGCACAATGCAGTTTTTCAGGACATACCTCCAGGTGTACCACCAGACAGGGGGTTTGAGCATGTGATTGAGCTTGGGGACAACAAGCTAGTGGTTACTACTCCTTGCCATCACCCCAAACGATTTAAGGATGAGATTGAGAGGACTATACACGAGCTTCTAGACATGGGGCATATTAGACCTAGTTCTAGTCCTTTTGCTTCTTCAGTGGTGTTGGTGAAGAAGGATGGAACCATGCGAATGTGCATAGATTACCGTGCATTGAATAAGAAGACAATAAAAAATAAGTATCCTTTGCCACACATTGATGAACTACTAGATGAGCTACATGGAGCATCTATTTTTCCAAAATAGACTTGCGATCTAGATATCCCGATCAAGGTCGAGAGGAGGATGTGCATAAGATAGCTTTCGGAAAGTGCCATATGGCCACTCCGAGTTTTTGGTGATGCCATTCGGGTTGTCTAATGCACCGACCACATTTCGATCCGCATGAACCATGTGTTCAATCGCCATTCATGGAAGTTTGTATTGGTCTTCTTTGATGACATTTTGGTCTATAGTAGGACGTGGGAGGATCACATTCAACATCTTGATGGGGTGTTGGGAATTTTGGAAGCTAATTCACTTTATGCAAAAGCTTCTAAGTGCGAGTTTGGTATGACAGGCTGCTATATTTGGGCTATGTGATCGGAGGAGGCGGAGTCAAGGTGGATAGGGAGAAGATTCGGGCGATTTTGGATTGGCCACATCCTAGGACTTTGACACACTTGAGAGGATTCTTGGGACTATGCACATATTATAGGAGGTTTGTGAAGAACTTTTCTCGCTGATCGCACCTCGAGAAACTTGACCAAGAAGGGGTTTTTACTTGGTCAAATTCAACACAACAGTTTTTGATCACCTTAAGGGGGTGATGAGTTCTTGTCCATTTATACATTGTCGATTCCATTCGGCCATTTGTACTCGGAAAGTGCAATGCATCAGGAGTGGGTGTTGGAGCAAAGGTGCTCATGCGCAGATAAACATCCCATTGCTTTACAGAGTCGGAAATTGAGTCAAAGAGAGAGGATTCTCAATTTACGACAAGGAGATGTTGGCCATTATGCATGCATTGGTCAAATTTAGACAGTATTTAGTGGGCAGCAAATTTGTGGTTCATACGGATCACAATAGCTTGAGGTTCTTTTTGGAGCAAAAGGATCTCAATGACCGCCAACAAAGATGGGTAAATAAGATACATGCTTTTGATTTCGACATAGAATACAAGAAAGGTAAGAATAATGTGGTGGCTGATGCACTGTCTAGGAGACCTTGCTTTGATTCTATGATTTGCTTTATGTCAGAGATTTCAGCTGATTGGAAGGCTCATATACTTGTTGAATACTCCAAAAATCAGTTTGTATGTGAGATTATGGATGGCATTATTCGGGATGATTGATACAGAGTTGTGGACGACCTCATCTACTACAAGGATAGAATATTCCTTGTACCCGGAGTCCAAAATGAAGGAGAAGATCCTTCGAGTAAAGGCATGATACACCCTTGGCTGGACATCTAGGATATTTTAAGACATACAGTACATCAGAGAGAGATTCACATGGAAGAGGCTAAAGGACGATGTCCTTAACCATGTCAGGAGTGTTTGGTTTGTCAGCAAACCAAGGCAGAGCACTCTTTCCTAACAGGACTTTTACAACCTCTCCGCCTATTTTGGAACAAAAGTGGGAGAGTATATCCATGAATTTTATCACAGGTCTTCCCTCAATGTATGGGCACGATTGCATATATGTGGTGGTTGATCGGATGACTAAATATGGCCATTTCCTTTCTATGCCTTTGTGGCATAAGGCAACGCAGTGGCTGTATTTTTCTTCACGCTTATTTTTAGGCATCATGGGTTGCCTAAGAGTATTGTCAGCGATAGGGATAATATTTTCATGAGTACATTCTCTAGCAGAGAGATCTTCAAGCTTGCAGTACAGAGCCAACACCTAGTACCATTTATCATCCATGGTGATGGGCGGCCGAGATAGTGAACAATTGGATGAGGGGGCTACTTGCGTAGCTTTTGCTGGCGGGACGTCAACGTGCATGGGTCAAATGGCTACATATGGGTGAATATTGTTACAATACCACCTACCAGATGAGTATTGGTATGACTCCTTTTCGAGCATTATATGGTTATGAGGCATCCTCATTTGTAGACCTAGTATTATCAGATAGCCAAGCTCCCAAAGCTCATGATTGGGTACAGGAGAACCAGGACATTCTAAAGGCTCTCAAGGAGAACATATAGAAAGCGCATAATCAATGAAGGTATATGCAGACAGAGCACAAAGTTGAGAGATCATTCAAGGTTGGAGATTTGGTCTTCTTACGGTTGTAGCCATACAGACAATCCTCACTCAAGAAGAGTGGTGCAGAGAAGCTAAAACCGTGATTCTATGGGCCATACAGGATAGTGCGCAGAGTTGGGGCAGTAGCATATGAGTTGGAGCTTCCAGAGCACAATAAGATTCATAATGTCTTCCATGTTTCGTGCCTCAAAAGGGCACTTGGACAACATATTGCGCCTTCCACAGATTTACCACCATTAGATGATGAGGGGAAGCTGGTCTTAGAACCAGAATCTATTATTGAGGTAAGACAAAGGAAGCTTCGGAACAAGGTAATCACAGAATATCTAGTGCGGTGGAAAGACTTACCACTAGAGGATGCCACTTGGGAGGGAGAGCAGATTTTATAGCACCCTATTTTACGTTCACTTGAGGACAAGCAAATTTCAAGAAGGGTGGACTGTAATGTCCCCATTCCTACCTCCACGGTCTAGTGACTCGTTTTCTGTCTTAGCCTTGGTCATACCCAAGGGGCTAGCGGCGTAGATGGTTGTTGGGTATGGTTTTCACCTACATTTCACTTATATGTTATGTTTTGGCATTATGCATGTACTTTACGATGACTTAAGTGAAAAAGGTGGGGTAATATTCTATTTCTTCGTTGGGGTCACTTAAGTGGACTTTTTTTGGCCTAGGAGAAATAAAGTCACTTTAAGTGACGATTAAAACATGACATATCTCCAAGGGGGGTCGAATTACGGTTTTATGGGCACTTTTATGATGGAAAAAGTTGGTGTTTGGGGAGGAAAAAGTATCGGGGATCATTTTGCCATCTTATGTTCGAGCTTTCACTTGCTTTCATTGCTTGTGGAGGTGAAATTTGCAGAACCCTAGCTTCAGAGTGAAAGATCTACCCCTAGCTAGTAGAGCACTCTTCGGTGGTGAAAGATCCAACCCTAGTTTGCTATTGTGGAGTTTATTCAGATCGGGTTGTCAGATTTAGAGTTTCAGAGGCTTGTTGATCCAGTTTCAAGTCCAGAAAGAGAAGACAACCATATTCAGTAAGAGAGATCATCTATTTTATCAGTGGAAACTTCTTGTTATTGCATGTCATTGCATGTTGATGCATGTTACTTGCATGTTGTTGCATGTTAGTTTAATTGCAATAAAAGTGAAGATATTGGTTATTTTCTGATTTTATACCTTGCTGCCATAATTGTACTTTGCTGTCATATTTTTCTATATACTGCTGTCATAAAAATCAGATTGTTATTTGTGAAAATTTGGTTGGAAATCTTGAATATAAAATAAATCCGGAAAAGGGATATTTCAGATGGTTGAGAGAAGAAGAGGTATGATGAAGAGTTACATAGATTGCTTACATCCTTGGAATCCGGGTAAACCCTTGAAGCTCAAAGAAGGTGAAGGTAAAGATTTCAGTTTTGATTTTTCCTCGTTTTGCTTGTGGAAGGGAAGGAATTTGATGAGTTTATATTAAGTGGGGAATAATTCTAGCATGACATCTTTGAGGCATCATAAGCTTGATAATAAATGTGATTTTCTTTTCTATGTATTGCTAACCCGTGGTTCCATGAAAGAACCGAAAGGAATATGGGAAAGGGGGAGCAATTATGATGAATTTGCAGCTATACATATGTCAGTCATAGAGGGAAATGATGATGATTCTAATTTTCAGTTTCATAGGGGGTTAACTCATGGCCCCATGAAAAGGCATGAATTTTGTTTTGGTTTCTTTATTCAAGTTCAGCTGAGGCACACATTGTTCTTGGGGGTCAAGAGCTCTAAACTTTAGAGGAATTTACCCTCAAAATTCACAAGGAGTTGGGGTTCCACTTGCAAAATGAAGAAATCAAAAGGGAGAAGGTACACAAGGGAAGATCGATTTAATCTCCTTACCAACAATAAGGAAATGACTGAACATAGTTAAGAATGCAAGGAGGAATTTGGCAAGCAACATCATGAGGAGGTATAAAATGGAGATTAGATTATGCAAGGCTATTATGGGAATCTTCTCAATTAATATATGCTTACTCACAAACAATAGAAGGCTGTCCTTCAAGAAGAAATCCCAAAAAGGAAGCAACTCCAACATTTATGTGTCTCTTGCATACTACACTTTCAGCCCTCCACTCATTTTTGCAACAACTGAAAGTGAGATTCCAATGGTTAGGATGGTAGACACTCAACCCCAATTTCCTAAAGAGGTATGCCCAACTCTCTTGAAATTCATTTCAGTCATCATTGGCTCAATTATGAAGGGAGAAATACATTGTTATAATTGTGTTTGGGATATTATTGGAATCGTCCACCAAAGTGGGAGGTATGGAGATGTAATTGCGAGGATGGGAAGATTTGTAATGTTTGACCCTCTTGCGTCAAGGGCCAAGATGTCTGTTGATTTCAATTGTAGACTTGTTCTTAGTTTTTCGGCTTCTGTAAGACAATTTTCAGTCCCTATATTACTTATGAAATTGCTTTTCTTCATAA
Organism: Taxus wallichiana var. yunnanensis; assembly: GCA_018340775.1. Classification (NCBI taxonomy): domain Eukaryota; kingdom Viridiplantae; phylum Streptophyta; class Pinopsida; order Cupressales; family Taxaceae; genus Taxus; species Taxus wallichiana. Next base: position 327,108,091 of record CM031238.1, on the reverse strand, counting down.
GATTTTAGTTTGGTAGTTGTTATGACATGGTTATAGGGCTGAATATGCAAAAAACAAAATTGGGACTGCCATTAACAACCATGAACAGCGATGAAGTTTCATTTTCAAAGGGATTCCATCATGGGTTGATGTGGGAAGAAGGTTTCAGCTGAAAGGAAGGAACAAATCAGATTTGATAGCCTCAATTTGGATAAGATTCCATGTGAATTATGACTGTGGTGAATTGTTTTCAGCCCCTCCACAATCTGATTTGCATTTTGTAATAAGAGAGATAGCTAGTCAAGTTGATTATTCATCCATTTCTTGCTTTATGATGGAAACTACATCAGTTTGCAGGGACTTTAGTATAGTTGAACATGCAAAGAAAAGAGATGTCATTGTTGTTTTTTGAAGTATCCCTTTTCCAGATTTATTTATATTCAAGATTTCCAATCAAATTTTCACAAATAACAATATGATTTTTATGACAGCAATATATAGAAAAATATGACAACAAAGTACAGTTATGGCAGCAAGGTATAAAATAAGAAAATAACCAATATCTTCACTTTTATTGCAATTAAACTAACATGCATCAACATGCAATGACTTATTGGGTATGGTTTCTCACATTTTCCCCCTCTATCCGCCCGAGGCCCAGATCTGCCCTATGATAGTCTCTTTGTGAGTTGGCTCAAATAGAGGTTTGTAGTCTCCTGCTGCTTAACTATATTGGTGAATAATTTTTCATTAAATCCACATTGAGATCTTCGATGTCACCCATTTTTAACCCACACAGGCTAGAGGAACAACTCTGATACCACTGAAATATCCCTTTTCGGATTTATTTTATATTCAAGATTTCCAACCAAATTTTCACAAATAACAATCTGATTTTTATGACAAAGTAGTATATAGAAAAATATGACAACAAAGTATAGTTATGGCAGCAAGGTATAAAATCATAAAATAACCAATATCTTCACTTTTATTGCAATTAAACTAACATGCAACAACATGCATTAACATGCAATGACATGCAAGTAACATGCAATGACATGCAATAACAAGAAGTTTCCACTGATAAAATAGATGATCTCTCTTACTGAATATGGCTGTCCTCTATTTCTGTACTTGAAACTGGATCAACAAGCCTCTGAAACTCTGAATCTGACAACCCGATTTGAATAGACTCCACAATAGCAAACTAGGGTTGGATCTTTCACCACCGAAGAGTGCTCTACTAGCTAGGGGTAGATCTTTCACTAATGAAGCTAGGGTTCTTACGGAATTTCACCTCCACAAGCAAGGAAAGCACAAACAACAGTTGCTTCAATATCAAAATAGGTGAGTATGAATGAATGCCTATTCTCCCCCAAGCGCTTCCTTTTATAACTTCTCATTGCAACAAAAGGCCCAAAAGAACCCTAATCACCCCCTTGGGTCTTTTCTTTAATTAATTAAAATAACTTAAGTCACTTTATTCCCCACATGCCAAAAGTGCACTTAAGTCACCCCAACGAAGAATTAGAACATAAAGTACCATATATTCACCCATTACTTAAGTCATCGACTAAATATAACATAAAGTACCTTAGGGGAGCATCTCACAACCTTATTTCACTTAAGTCACCTCAAAGTACATGTCCAACGTCGAAACATAACCTATAAGTGAAATGAAGGTGCAAACCATACCCAATAACCATCAACGTCACTAGCCCCTTGGGCATGACCAAGGCTAAGACGGATGAAAGGCCTCCTAGGCCACCTACTCGGAAATGGGGACATTACATTTTGAAGTAGAAGATGATGAAGACTTCCATGAAGAAAGGGGCAGCAGAGGTATGAGTTTGTTTGGGTTGAAGTTCCTTTATTCAACAGGCACAAGATCTAGATTATGGGAACACTACAACATGTTCGTTTTCTTTGATATGATGATACTTGGGCATATGAGTTTGCAATTTCTTGAGGACAAGCAATTTCGAAAGGGAGGACTGTAATGTCCCCTTTTTCATATTGAGGCCTAATTATAGACTTCTTGTCATTCCCTTTTCGTGGTAAAGAAGAATTATTGAACAAGGAAAGGAATTGCATTTCATTTCAGTTTTCCTTTATTAGATTTAATGTTTTCTTTTTAGTGTTTTCCTTTAGGAGACAAGTCGGCTGGGTTTGGAGAGAATAAAGAAGCAATTAAAAGATAAAGTGAGGCTTAAGAGGTCGGTCCTCTTCTATTTGGCCTTTAACGCCAAAGGAAGGATATAAAAGGGACTTAAGGACTTCATTTGCAATCATCTTTGGCGCATTTTTCATATACAATTGGTTTGTTGGGCTAGTTGCTCACTACCTTTCCACTTGAGGACAAAAACCCTCTTGTGTGGCATCCAAGGAAGACAAAACCTTCCTTGTGGCTTGGTGGAGGATGGAAACCCTCCATTTTGAGTTGGAGACATCAAGAAGAAGGATTGCAAAGGCTTTACATCATTTTTGGAGCTCTTCCCTAGGGAACGACTAGGGTTTGAAGTTGGTTTGGTGCTTTCTAGGGCACAAATTTCAGATTTGATTTATATTCTGAATCTCCATATTTTATAAGGCCGTAATCTGAACTTTTGTGAATTTTGGTGGAGATTTACTATTTTTCCTAGCCCTCGGTTTGGCAAGACTGCTGCTGTTATAAATAATTAATTTCCGTTGTGCTAATCAGATATTTCTTCAATCTTTTGATGTATAAATTTTTTCGTGGCTTTACATTGATTTGCATAGTAAAAGTGGACTCGAATCTCATAGGTAGTTTGCTGCCCTAGGAGATTACTAATTTTGAATTGGTTAATCATTCTAAGTTATTCTTAGCTACTTTCATATTTTTGTGCATGTATTTGAAAGTGTTTTCAGATCAGATTTATTGGGGATAATTGGTAAACCCCTTTCCTCAATTTTCAGCCCTAAAAGGGACATTATAAAATTTGGACCATTTTTTCTATCATTTTTTTTTTTAAATGCATAAATATGTCACACAGGATAGAGTGGAGAGAGATTTTTGTCCACTAGTTTCAGTCGTTATATGTATATATGCACATTTGTAAAATAATGCAAAATTGTGTCAAAAACTTTCCAATCAAAAATAGTGGATGAGGTTCGAGTTCATGTTCAACGAGAGTAAAGTTCAGCAAAATTTGAACTTTTTCGATAAAATTAAGAGAACCTTTTGACATAGCTTTTAAATGTGTCCATGATGAAGCAAAGGAATAAGGTCGAGTATTAGAAGGGAGGACAATTAGTTGTATTGTCTTGTATAAAATGTCCTCAGTAAACCGATGATCTCTTGAGTAACTCCTAAATAGATATCTTAACAAGTGTATTATTCGATTGATTCAATATATCATATCCTTTTGGTGCAACATTTGGTCGAGGAGCAAAAGGCGGTGGAGGGAGAGGTTGATTTCCCCCAATTGATTGTTTACCTTGTCTTATATGAACAACATGGACCTCGGATCCCAATATAAGCTTATGACAAGCAATGTGGGGACAAAAGGTTGCATACAAACTCTTTGGTGCTAGTGGTAACAAGAATGATCTCCGATTGGACTTCAATATAAGTAGGAGATGATTGAGGTTGAGTGTAAAGACATGTAGGATCACGAGATGGGTCCCTTCTCTCAAGCTAAGGATGGGTATGGACCTAGTTAAAGGGATGATAGCCCAAATCAGTTTGAGGGAATGTCCCCTTAGGCTTTAGGTTAGGCTTTAGGTGAAGATCATAGAAACTTTATGGGCGAGCCATGAGAACATAAATGAAAACAAACTCTAGAACTAGGGAATTATCATCCACCAAGGATAAAATGGAAACCCTAAGGCAACTAGGGTTTGATAAAGGCTAAAGATTTGATCAACAAACAGGTTCACAAAATGATCTAACCCAAAAAATCAAGTGGTTAGTTGTTATTTATATCTTTGGATTAAGGGTTAGAAACAAGAGATGTATTAAAATTATTAATTAAATATCAATGTGCACATTAGAATATAGCAATTAAGCAATATGTAAGATACATCGATTGAAACAAGTGCTAAATGTGATGAGGAGTAAGAAGGAGGTCTACATAGTTGATTGGATGTTCGGAAAGACCGGTTTGGGAGTGACAAAAGGATAAGAAGACTAGAACTGATCTGTAAGTGCTTCGTCTTTGGATTTGGAAGTTTTAAATGAGTAGGTATGGAACTGTTGGATGCGTATGGACGGTTTGGTCCCTATTTGGCGGTCTTGTATGAGTAGGGAGTGGGGTGCAAGAAACGCGTCTGGGCATGACACTTGGACCTGATAAGCTGTTGTGGATTTATGCAAGCTTTTCTGTGAGCAACTAAGCAATACAAATGAGGAGAGCAAGTTATGCATAGTAATAAAGATATGTGATGTCCCTTTTTTGGAAAAAATAGAACAATCTGGATTTTACAGCAAACCCTTATACTGAAAATATTAAATTTTATTTTTTCGTCCTCCAAGGCTGAAGTTTAAAGCTGAATGCTTAAACTCACAATAGAAAAATAGTTGGTTGAAAAGTGATGTCCAAGTAACCCAATCGCCCCACTTTTATAATTTAATTTCAGGTTGCTTTTAATAATGTTCACCTTTTTAATAATAAAACATAAGTTGCCTTTTTATAACATAAAGTTACTTTTGACCAACTTAAGTTAAATTATTAATTTATTTCCCTTGCATCACCCCTTTAGCCTTTGGGAAATGGAGAATAGGCTAATGGTCTTCTAACTTATTCAATTTGTAAAAGGGGACATGATAGTACACCCTTCCCAAAATTGCTTGCCATCCAACAATTGTAAGTTCAACTGCACGAGCTCTCCCAAATGGCCATCTCTGTAATACCTGGATCCTAATTCATCCTTGAGAATTTGCAATTCCATGTTCCAAATAAATTTTTCTTCATCTAGTTGTTCGATTGAGAACTAGCATGAAATTGTTCCTCTTGCGCTTATAAAACAATAAGTTTTTGCTGCATATTACCCATAATGGCCCCTTCTGATACTGCACTCTCATTACCTACATTAGGTGCTTTTTGTTTGCAATTTCTGGTTGCCTTAGAGAATTTGAAACTGAACTGTAAATCAGCACTCATCCAAATTCATCTAATTGCACTTGGAATTTACCTCTAGTATTGGGTCTTAGCAGTTCTGTAGAGCTTGAGGTCTTTATTTTTCTGTTATGGGCACAAATGCCTGCTGCAAACTTACTTACAGCCATATCAGCTATCCCTTCTTCTAGGCTTGAATTCCATTTTTTCTCATAAGCAATCACACTCATAGGAACTCCTTTCTTTTGCATTTCTTGGAAAATCTCCAAAGAATTCATGGGCTGCCCAGCCTTAGCATAAACTTCCATGAGATATACAAAAGGATGAGAAGTTAGTTTATCTCTAGTGTCAAAGAGCTTTTCCCAATTTTCACATTCATTGGCACCTTTCTCATATGCATTGCCACACTGTTTCTGATCATGTTTCAACTCAGCTTTTGGCATACTGAAGCTTTGAAATGTCTCAATACATCATCCCAAGAACCATGTTGTAGAATGTAACCAATCGCTGAATTTGTGAACTCAACACCTACCTCCACTAAAATACTCTTTTCAAGTGCATGCTTATCAGTAGAATCCTTCTGAAAGTCAATCTGATATGTTTCTTGGATCGGAACATTCCTTTCATAATCTGAACTGACATCATTTGAAGCCTCAATAAAATGTCTCTCATCCATGGATTTTAGCTTCTCACCTAAACCCATGATGTAGGAATCATTGCATACCTTGTGTCCACTCCAAGTGCTAAATTCTGAATGCTGAATGCTGAATTCTGAATCATGATGCAAGGAATGGTGAAGCCATTTTGTAGTATCCCAACCTTTGTGAATTCTCTTTCACACAACCAAGGTTGGTCAACCTGTATGTAGCTTGGGCTGAAATCAAAGGATTCACCTTCCTTTGCTGCATTAGAAATTATTGAGATATCCTCAACACCTTCATCCAAATAATGGGCTGCCCATGTTCTATGAAAAACTCTCTCCAAGGTGAAGCCATCAACTACAATCACATTAAATCCGTTATCCTTTTTGTACCCATATGCAAAAACAAGAGTCACCCGGATCCCATATGCAAAAACAATTTTGAGTTTGAATCAAAGAATCTATATGCCCTATGCTTTTCTAGTATAAATTCAGATCTGCATATGGATTCTTCTTCCAAGTGTGTACAATGTTGTAATGAAAGATCTCACAAGGAGCTATGACGTTCCCATCAATGTGATTATCATCCTCTGGAAATTCTCCTCTTTGTATCTTGGAAAGGTGAACATGCTTGGAACTTGATTCCAAACGTGTGATGTGCTGATCTTCTATGTCCTTCCGCGATCCTGGGAGCAAATGTCTAAACACCACAATACACTTATTCTGAAAAATTTGAATATCAACATGATGTTTACCTTGCTCATGTCTAGAAATATCTCTGGGATCCCATATTAGGATGCATAGGCAACTTTGTGGCTTATCTTCTTGACCTTTGACCACAAATGTCAAATCATGATAATGCAAACTGTCATGTCCCCTTCTCAAAACTGATCATCTAGAAAACCCTTAGCCTATCCAGTATTTTCCCATGGGCTAAAGGGGTGGAAAAGGAAAATAAATTAATAATTTAATTTAAGTGCAAAGTAATTTTAATTATAAACACTTATATTTTATTAAAAATTTAAAAAGTGACTTTATAAAGATAAAGTTAAAATAATAAAAAATAATAAAAGCATTATTTTATTGAAATAAAGTGAAGTATTACTTTATTAAAATAAATTAAAATGCTAAAGTGGGACACTCCATTTGGGGACTTTGCATCGAGTTGTGAGCCATGAAAAAACATAAATAGGGTCACTTGGGTCATTTGGGATTTCTTTTTATCAAGATAATTTTAATGAAGAGTTTGAGTTGCTGCTTTGACTTATTCATTCGAGGACGAAAACCCTCTTGTGTGGTGTCCCCAAATTTCACCCTGAAATCTGAGACTACCCCATGTTAAAAAAATCGTTCTTTTAAAATAACGGGTCGTTTTGTGTTTTTATTGCCAGAAAATGTCAGTATTACATCAAGATATTCGCAGAGAGTCATATAAGCCAATTTTGATAAATACCCAGATGCCCAAACTCGTTATATTCTGTCACTGGGGTTTGCACGGGGAAATTTTTATTTAATTATTTTAAGCCCCGTTTGAGGTAAATTGTGCTTCGGTTTAACCCTGTTGAGGTTTTACATGTCAATATTCCCATATACCAGTAGGGTTTCCACTAGGAATGAATCCTGGGCTTTATCTATGACTTTTGGCAATGTTTTGCATTTTTGTGTGTTTTCTTGTTTTGTTTTTTGTGAAATTTCTCTAGGTCAATTCCTTTGCCGGTTTAGTCGATTTCTTTCCAAGAGTATCGGAAATCACCTACGGACGTTATGCCGGAAGGAATTTGTCACGGGAGGTCCTGGTTCTCTCTAAAAGGACGAAGTCGTGCACAGAAAAGGCCTCTTCTGGGCAGGTCGCATTTTTGGGAAAGGAAGGTTTTAAGCTACAATGGGATTTTTGGTAAGTATGGCAGTGGGAATTTTGTACACGCTGCAAGAAGGTATTTTTTTCCATGGAAGCAAAGCACTTAAGTCCACTTAAGTCACAATGGGAAAATTAAAGGTAACTTAAGCGGGAATTTCTTACCTGCCTTGCAGGTAAAAATTCCCATGATGAAAGTCAAATCACTTAAGTGGAAGAAGGGATTTTTAGAGCTGCAGTGCAGGGTGAAAATTCCCATCAGAAGTTGACTTCTTATTTTTAGAATTCACCCTTGCCAAAAAGTGCGACCCACCTTGGGTGAATAATCAATGCATTTAATAATATTTATTAATGTTTATTCACCCAATTTTGGTGCCATAAATAGAAGGAAAGTCAATGCATGAAGACAAGCCAAAGTGAACTGAATGTAGCATGCTAAAATTAAATAAATTTAATTTATTTAATGGCAGCCATGAGCATGCACAAAATACGTGCCCAAATTGAAGAGAAAAGCATGATTTTTAATTAATTAATTGCCGGAAATAGGAAGGGCAATTATTAATTATAGAATGATGAAGGTTATATAAGCATGGGCGGCCATATTAATGGAGTTATTAATTCTTTAGCAAGGAAGTGCAGCCCAGACAATTTTGGCACCCAAAGGAGGAATTTTGCTCAGAAAAATGTCTTTTCACTGCCGGAAAGCTTCAAAGTTTGGCGCCTAGGTTTTAAGGAGCTTGATTTTAGTCTGATTAATTGTCTACATAGTGGTACAGATGCCCAGGTGGAGTTGACAATATTTATGCTTGCTTTGCATGCAAGTAAAGCCTCAAATTTTAGGGCAGCGAGCTTTATATGCAGATTTTTATGATAAAAATCAAGTGTTCATGCTCGGATTCCATCTTTGTCTGAATTAATTGCAAGTATTCATTACAGGTGCTTATATAATTGAAAGGGAGCTTAAATCAATGTCCAATACATTGAATATATCTTCCGAATCTGAAGAAATTTCCAGATCTGCACCAATTGTAAAGAATTTCAGCGAATAAAAAAAAAAAGATTGCTTAGACAAAGATTGCTCTGGCCATGGTGAAGCATGATGAAAGAAAAAGATCAACAGAATCATGCATAGCTTCTAGATTCCAGATCCAAATCCAGATCCATAATTGCAAAGGCTTCATCCTCTTGTTTCGAATGCAGCCAATGAAGAAGTCAATGCATGGAGAATTCCTTCCAGGACCTTGTGCATGTTCTCCCAATCTTCCAGTTGAAGCCTTCATTGAATTTGCATTCACCCGGAGTGCTTTCCAAAATTTTTAATTGCTCATATGCAATTAAAAATAAAAATGATGAGTTATTTACGCAAACATTGCACTGATGCATGTACTGGAAAGAACTGCAAAAGCTTCAAGGATAAGAGGGAAGACAAGGCAAAGGCAACACCCATAAGCAAAATTCCAGATCCAGCCGCTTCCAGATTCAGTTTGGTGAGAATCAAAGGCAAAAGAATCAGCTGCATGCAGAATATGAAAAAGGACAAGACTGTAGCTTTCCTCTTTCTTCTTCTTTCTCTTATTTCCTCCGACAAAGTAATTGAGCGATCGATTAAATTATAAAACCTAAGTGATTGGGTTAAAAGCCATTACTTAAAGAAGTCAACTACTTGGAAATAGGTGGTAGACATGCAAAATAGAAGGTTCTATCTTCAGTTGCAAATCATGTATGTCATGCAAAGAGGAATTCCAGGAGGGGGATTTCCAATTGTTTCCTTTTCGACTTCCACATGTGTCAGTTCAACTAAAGCTTCCTATTTGTAATTTCCCCTCTACATGCTATAAGTAGAGGAAGAACCTACACGGGTTAAAGGATCAGAATTTTTAAGCAACATTCTTGTATTCCAGACTTTGTGCTGAAATCCCTGATAGCTATTTGAAGCAAAGGAATAGAAAGGAGCAGATTTCTAGAGAACTTTGTGTCACGGTGCATTTTGTTTCTAACTTTTTTATCTCAGATCTACTTATAAACTTTGGGTTATTTTAGATCTAGATCTGAAGTTGCCTTTGCTTATAATTATGTGTGTTGATATCTATTGTTTCGTCTATGTGCATGCAATCAACTCTGTTATCTATTGATTGGGTTGCACATCTTCCCTATGTTTTATTATTTTCTTCTTCTTTAAATATTTCCTTTCTTTAACTAGTTGCTTACTTGCTGCAAAACTATACAACTATGGTTCATGAGCTGCATGGTTAAAGTAAAACCCCATATAGATACTAGCATATTTTAATTGACAAATCTTACACGGGAGCCTCACCGGTAAATGAGGGAGATTTATCTCATGACTGCCTAGGTTTTCAGCTATGCAGAAAATCTAGCCAATATTGTGCATCCGGTAATTGAGGACAAAAACACTCCATTGCAACTAGATTTGAGGGCGAAAACCCTTCAATTTGCTAGGCTATCTCCATTCAGGGGTTACTGATTGAGCTTCAATATCATAAATTCAAATCTACAAGGAGATTTGTTGTGAAAATCAACTAGGGCAATATTTTCTGTTTCAGATCTGCAGTCCAGTCATGGATACCAGGTAGGGCACGTTTTTAGACTTGAGTGGAGGGTTGTGTCACACTTCCGGAGGTAGTCATTGAAGGTTGACGTGTAATGTCCCTTTCTAGGGATGAACTGAAAAGCAATGAAATAGACAAACCCAAACTGAAAATATTCTGATTTTTATATCAGCCAACTGAAAAATAGAACAGTGAACAACAGTCTGATTTTTAGAACAAGGAAAAAACATTAATTCATCAATATATCACCATTCACATCATCCAAAGTATGTAGAGGCACTTTAGGAATATTTTAGAACAATTATCAACCAAGAAATCAACCTCTAAACATAGTTGGAAATTAAATAAATGAAAGCTAAAGTACAACTCACATTAAGGGCTGGAAATGATGATTCCAAACCCAAAAAATACCAAAATGTAGATTTCGGCCTTATAAAATATGAGGAACAAGAATATCAACTCAAAATACTGAAATGTGCCATAAAAAGCATTGAATTTCTCCTCCACCCAAGTCGTCGCCCTAGGAGAGGGTGCAAAATGAATGTAGAAACCTTCTTAGCTCTTTCTCCTTCAAACCCTAACTACAAACCGGTAAGATCACCTTCTTTGAAGCTCTTAGGAACCACCAATTCGAGAGTTTTCGTTCTCCAACTTTATCAAGGGTTTCGTCCTCCTTGTGTGCCACACCAAAGGATTTCCCCCTCTAGTGGAATGGAATAAAGCAATCAACCCCAAAACCAAGTCGTGAAAATTTATGATAAAGATGCATGCCCAAAATGAGCCCAAGCGACCCCTTATATATCCTCTTGGTGGCGCCAAACCTCATGAGAAAAGTTTTCCCCATGACCGACCTCATAATGAAGCTTGCTTTATCTTTTAATTTTCCTTTTATTCTTACAACCTAGCCGACCGCCTCATAAGAGAAAACACTAAAAGAAAATGTAAATGCTCATGGAAGAGGACTAAAAACATCAACAAATATTTCCCTTGTTCACCTCCTCCTTGCCCACGGAAAGTGGAATGGGTTAGAAGTATCCATAACAAACTAGTTCGAAAAGGGGACATTACTTGACGTCACCCTTTGGGCTTTCAAACCAACATTTAGGGCATCAACATTGGACAAATTTCAATGGATCCAAGTCAGTAATGTCATCATTTGGCCTTTTTTTCCAACACGAGCATTCTTTGGGAACAAAATTGATGTATATGGTAGTTGTATTTATTTGATTTTTTAAGTGAAAATAAATTAATAAAAATTCAGTTTTTGATGCAAAAATTCAGATTTTGATGTTATATTCATGGCTGTCATTTATTATGTAAAAATTTATATTTTCTTATGATTTACCAGTCATTTCCAGATCTAGGTAATTTTTTATTTTGAGGGTTTACATAAAAGACAGAGATTTATCACTTTTCCATAAGAGTTTGCTAGGAATTCAGATCTCTATTATTTTTGTCCAAAAAGGGACACTACATTGGTATCGGAGTTTATGATCTCGCTTAGTTGTGGGAAGAAATACTTTTTTTTGCAGATATTTTTTGATGCATACCCGTCAATCATGAGTTAATGAGTAAAAATGATTTCGAATAAAGCTTTGCAGAGCGGGGAAGAAACTTGAGCAACCACCTCATTCGAAAAATGCTCTACTTAGTATTTTGGAGTGTTGGCTAGATTTTCTAGCATAGCACAAAACCTAGGTAATCATGAGATAAATCTCCTCATTTAACCGGTGAGGCTCTCATGTCATATTTGTCAATTTAAGTATGCTAATATCTAAATGAGGTTTTACTTTAATTACCTAGTTCATGAACCATAATGAATAGTTCTCAGAACAAGTAAGTAAGCATTTGTTTAAAGAAAGGAGATATTTATAGAAGAAGGAAATTATGTAAACATAGAGAAGAAATGGGAAGATGTGCATCCCAATCAATAGATAACAGAGTTGATTGCATGCACATAGAAAAACCAATAGATATAAACACAAAATTATAAGCAAAGGTAGCTCTAAATCTCGATCCGAAATAACACGGTTTATTAAAAGATCAAAGATAAAAAAGAAACACAATACACCGTGACACAAAGTTCTCAGGAAATCTGCTCTGTATATTCCTCGCTTCAAGTGACCTCAAGGGTTTCAAAGACAAAGTCTGGAACACAAGGTTGTTGCTTACAAATTCTCATCATTAACCCGAAGGTTCTTCCTCTACTTATAGAATGTAGAGGGGCAATTACAAGTTGGAAGCTTTTAGTTGAACTGGCACATGTGGAAGTCGGAGGAAAGAAACAACTGGCAATCTCCATCCTGGAATTCCTCTTTGCATGACATGTATGATTTGCAACTAAAAATAGAACCTTCTATTTTGCACGTCCGCCACCTATCTCCAAGTAGTTGACTTCTTCAAGTAATGGCTTTTAAACCAATCACTTAAGTTGTATAATTTAATTAATCCCTCAATTATTTTGTCGGAGGAAAGAAGAAGGAAGAGAAAAGCTGTAGTCTTGTCCTTTTTCATGTCTGTATGTAGCTGATTCTTTTGCCTTTGATTCTCACCAAACTGGATCTGGGAGTAGCTAGATCTGGAAACAAGGAATTGGAAACGACGGATTTTGCCTTCGCCTTGTCTTCTCTTTTATCCTTGAAGCTTTTGCAGTTCTTCTCCAGTACATGCATCAATGCAATGTTTGTCGTAGATAACTCATCATCCTTATTTTTAATTGCATATGAGCAATTAAAAATTCTGGAAAGCACTCTGGGTGAATGAAAATTCAATGAAGGCTTCAAATCGAAGATGGGAGCATTTGAGAAAATCTTGGAAGGAATTTTCCACGCACCGACTTCTTCACAGGTTGCATTCGAAACAAAAGGATGAAGCCTTTGTCTTTGGAAGCTTTTGCAACTATGAAATCGGATCTAGATGCGGATCTCGCATATGGATTCGCATCGCATCTCGCATCTGGATATGGATCTGCACTGTATAACAAACTCTAAAGAATCGGGTCATTTTGAATGGAAAAGCTCGCAACTCGAATAATTCCCTTGCTTTTAATCTGCACGCATGAGTGAAGTTTTTCCTGCACGTATGAGTGAAGTCTTTCCTGCTCTGGATCTATCTATCAATTCAGCAAGAGGTTCCGAGCCTAGATTCGTGTCTCCAATATCTGCAAATTTAGAAGTGATGCATGACTCCGTTGTGCTTTCTTTTTCATCTTTCTTCGCCATAGCTTTGTCTATCTTTGTTTGAACAATTCTTTTTCTTCTTATTTGACTGGAATTCTTCAAAACTGGTGTAGATCTGGATAATCCTTTAGATTCGAAGGAAATATTCAATGTATTAGACATTGATATAAATTTCTTTTCTTTATAAAAGCACCTGTATCTAACTCCTGCAATTAATTCAAACAAAGATGGCAACCAGAGCATGCACAGTGAATTTTAATCACAAAAATTTGTATAATTCAAACCTGCTGCCCCAAAATTTGACGTTTTATTTGCATGCAAAGCAAGCATGAATTTTACCAACATCCCCGAGCACTGTATCACTTCTACAAACAATTGTGTAGACACAAATCAACCTTTTTCAAAGCATGCGCCAAAACTTGAAGCTTTTAGCATCAAATCCACCTTTGTCTGAACAAAAAATCCTCTTCAAATGGGGCGCACTTTTCCTCTGGGCTGCACTTCTTTACCTGTGAATTAAATAATTCATCCTTATGGTAGCCCATGCTTATATAACCCTCATAATTCTATAATTAATAATTGCCCTTCCTATTCCTGACAATTAATTAATTAAAAATCATGCTCTTCTCTTTAACTGGTGTGCTAAAATTGCATGATTAAGGACAACCATCTATTAAATTAAATTTAATCAATTTAATCATCCACTCTTCACTTCACTTAAGCTTCACAGTGTGTTTTGACCATAGCCATTGAAAATAGAATTTAATTAAGTCAATTAATATTTTAAAAAGTATTATTTCCTTCTCAAAAGGGGTTGCATTAAATAAATTAAATTTATTTAATTTTGGAATTCTATTTTTAAATTCCTTTTGTCCACTTCCCTTTGTTGACTTTTCCACAAGCCTAGGTGCCAAAATTGGGTGAATAAATATTAACAAATATTTATTTAATGCATTATTATTCACCCAAGGTGGGTCACACTTTTTAGCATAATAGAATTCTATTTTTAAAAACACATGGCAATGGGAATTTTTACCCTGCAAGGCAGCCCCGGAAATCCCATGATCCACTTAAGTGATTTGACTTTGACAATGGGATTATTTACCCTGCATGGCAGGCAATAAAATCCCATGATTTCACTTAAGTCACTTTTCTTTTATTTCACCATGGAAATTTTACCCTGCAAGGCAGGTAATAAATTCCCGCCCGCCCCTTGCCTCTAATTTTCCCACTGCAACTTAAGTGACTTTTCCATCATGGGAAAAAGTACCCTGCAAGGCAGGCAATAAAATCCCACCTGCCTGTTGCTTCTATTTTTCCCATGATCCACTTAAATCCTTTGTTTTCCAAAAATGCGCCCAACCCCGCAAGGGCTTTTTAGTGCACGACTTCGCCTTTTCCCAGTGAACCGGACTTCGATGGCGACTTCCTTCTCCGCACAAATGTGCGTATGTGATCTCGAATACTCCAGGCCAAGAATCGGGCTAACCCGACAAAGGAATTGATCTAGAGAAATTTCAGAAAACGAAATGGGAAAACACACACGAAAAATTGTCAAAAGTCACAAATAAAGCCCAAAACTTATTCCTAGTTAAAACCCTTCTGGTATATAGGAATAATGATATGTTGATCACAACAGGGTTAAATCGGAGCGCAAATTGCCTCAAACGAGGCTCAAAATAATTAAATACAAATTTCCCGTAGACAAATCCCAATGACAGAATATAACAATTTTGGGCATCTGAATATTTGGCGAAAATGGCTAATATGGCTCTTTGGAAATATCTTGACGCAATACAAGAACTTTTTGGCAACAAAAACACAAAACGACCCATTATTTTAAAAGTACAAAAAAAATTCGGATAGGGTAGTCACAGATTTCAAAATGAAATCTGGGGACACCAAGGAAGTGACAAACTGTTTGTCCATGGTAAGACAGTCGGATTCTGAGTCTATGTTTTGGGTAATAAATCCTTCGGTGTTTCATTTGGCTAAGCCCAAGCTTTGAGACACCCAAATCTAGATGTGAGACTTGTAGTTATCACTTGTATTGGTGAAATTACAAGAAAAACAGCTCTTGAAAAGCCATACAACAAAACCACCATAAGAGAGGTATGTCGAGTTAATTGTTGAAAATTTTCAAGATCTAGAGGACAACAAAAATCTTTATTTTGCCTGGAGGGTCACAATTCTAGAAACTATGGCAAAAATCAAATCTTGTGTTCTGATGTTAGATCTTGAATGTGATGATCTTATTCTCCAAATGTTTGAACATTTCTTTGCATTGTTCATAAGCATCATGCATAAAATATTGTTGTATCAATGCAAAAATTATGTTATTGACTCTGAACAAGAGTGATGATATTTACCAACCACTTCTAACAATTCTATTGGCCAATGTGTGAAAGGAGGAGCTGGAAATTTTTCCGGCAATGACTGAATTGGCTAAAAGTGTGGTTGATCAATGTGAAGAAAATTTGAAACCGTACTTAACAACAAAATTGATAGCTGAATTGAATAAAATATCTCAAAAAGAGGACAACAAAAAACCTTGGGAGCCAAACCTTAGTTATGCTTCAGGCAAAGGACACGGGGAAGTGTTGTCGGATGAAGAATAAAAAAGTATCGAGATATAGAAACCTCCAAAGGTTGAGGAAGAAATTGTGTTAGTGGAGCATGAGAAAGAAGAAAAATCGAGTTGCAAAAAAATGAAAGGAAGCAAACCATGGAGGAACATGCACCATCCTTCGAATTTCCGGATGGTGAACTCCTTGTTGGCGAGTCTAAAGTATGAAAATGATGATCATGATTTAGGTTTGTTGCTTCATCCTATGTCATTGCAAAATTTTTGATCTCATGAAAAGCATGCTAAAATGAGTGATAGAGCAAGGGATACAATGTGCAATATGGGGCATGTGGACTCTTTGATTCAAGATTGTTTTTGTATATGGGATCCAGGTGATATTTTTAAGGGTACAAAATGGAAAGAGGATCTTTTTTCTCAAATCCAAGTTGCTTGGAAAGCAAGTTGCTTTGTGGTGGAGCAACATAGTCTTTATGTAAATTATTTCATCTTTTGGTAAGCAACATAGTCTTTATGTTGATATTCAAATGCTTCAATTACAACATAGTTTGGTGTTCACTAATATGTCCTCGGGATAGCTATTAGATAAAGGTTTTCAACATGCCATGGAGTTGAACATTGGATAGAGTTGAACATTGGCCATAAGCATGCCAGTATTACTCCCCATATCTCGAAGACTAATTTGAGATTTAGCCACCATCAGATTTTTTGTTTGTAAGGGAGGTGTGCACAAGACAACTTTCGAGATGCTTTAGTGGACACATTGAGTTCTTGATCATACCATACAATTTGATTAATGCTCTTGCTTTACGTACCAATTCATGGTGAATTAAGTATTGATGAGTCGGTTTGTAATGTCCCTCTTTCTGGCATGACCCTTGGACACTTGGTGGGTAGCTTATTTGTCATCTTCGTAAGCTAGTCCCGTTGTTTAGGAGATGATGTGCATAGCAAGTAAGGGTTTTATCGACGATCTGGTGGATTATTTGATGTTAGCAATGAGTTCAGTTGGTCTTAAGGACTCACTTGGCACTTTCCGAGGTTATTTCCGGCTTCTGGTGTGTTCTCCAAGATTCTTGGAGAGAGTATCTATTTATAGTAAGTCACCCAACTGACTTCATTTCTCATTATTCGTCATCGAACCGTTTCGCTTCGCAATCAGTTTATTCCGATTCGGTGCTTTCCGACGATTTCCGCACTTTGGGAGCATTAATGGCTTATTTTAATTATTTTACTCAGGTTGCTTATATTTGTACGAATTACTTGGCGAGCACCTCAGTATTATAGCTCGTCGGAAAGAGAATGTGAAGTTCTAAATGATGAGATGCTAATTCAGTGACCTTGGGCGCCAGGAATGATTAATTAATTAAATAAATCACTTTCCGAAGTTATAAGGTGTAATTAATTAATAAAGTGATTTATTAATTATATTTTCTTTTAATGAAAATTCTCGGAAAAGGTTATAAAAGGAGGATTTGGCCCATTTGTGGGACACTTATTATTTTGAACAAAAAAACAAATTCAGAGCAGCTCTTGCTAATTACTCTCGAAGGACGAAAACCCTTGGAGATTACGGATTGGACGGAAACCCAATTCGAAGGAGGAAGATTCAAACAGGGTCTTCATTGTGCTTCACATCAGATCATTTTGATATTGCTTTACAGTTAATTGCAGCATGTGTTTATCAGTTTACTCATAGAGGAATATTATTACCATCATTGGGGTGCCATCTTTCCCATTTGGAGAGCGCAGCAGTTAGAGGAGTGAGAGGGGTGTTAGCAGTAGTTATGTAACAGGTGCAACCACTATTGGCTCCTTCGCATGCGAGAGTTCTGATCATTTCAGTACCATTGATATCCATTCATTTTATCACACAAAGCTGGACTTTCGGGTATGCAATTTAGAGATGAATTTCATTGTATTTGGAATCCATAAATAAATAAATAAATCCTTTCGTTTCCAATCAAACTTGTATTGTTTATGCATTGTGGGAGTTATGTTTGTCTGCAATCATTTGTGGGACTTTCTATTGGCCGTGTTCTTTCAATTAAAGAGAAACAACAAAAATATCAGAAATTGAGATGACATGACAAGTGTTTGACGAAATGTCAATGCACTAAAAACTCAAAAAAAAATTGGAGTTGGAATTGGTTGGGATATTTCATCAGCTTAGACAATTGTTTTAATATTTTTTATGATATTTTGATGTGTAGGAAAGCATGGATGATCAAAGGAGGATTCATATTTTTCCAATTTGGGCACTCCCTAGCACACTAACCATATGGAGGAGATTTTCTAGTTTATGCAACCATGATAGAAGGTTTATTAAGGGATCTTCACATACAACAATGCCCTTAACCAACATGTCCAAGAAAGGAGCTTTTGCATGGATGGATAGAATACCAAAAGTTTTTAATAAGCTTGAGAAGGCGATCATCACATGTCTTGTATTTTCCATTTCATTTTTCTCACAACCATTTGTGGTAGGATGTGGTGTCTCGAGAAGAAGATATTGAGGCCGTATTAATCAAAAGGGGGACTTCATTAAAATAGAGGGCATAAAGTTGAAAGAATCAGAAAATAGGTTCTCTATTTTTGACACGGAGATTTTTGATATCAAGCATGTTTTGATAAAATTCAGACATCGCTTGGTTTGTGATAGAGGTGTGGTTGAGAAATATTGAAATGGCTTGAAGCTCTTTTGTTAGGAAATCATTGATTAGTACTCACATGGTGATTGATAATTTACATGTGGTATATTATTATTGTGCGTAATAAGACTATGTAGTTGACAATAGTTAGTTTGTGAGTGATTTGTAATAACAAATCACGTAGGTATATCGTTATGGAGTTGTTTAAAAATCAACTCATATAAGTGATTGTTAAAACCATTCACATAAGTTGTTTAAACAACCCACTTAGATAGGTGAGTCATTTCCTATTTTATAGGAAACATAATCATTTAGTATCAGAGCGAATTTGTATTCTTTTGATGGAAGCTTGATTATTCTATTAGGGGTAGAGATATTCTAATCACCCCTATGAATGAAGTATTTTCTGTGAGAGAGTAGGGTTTATTTGTTTGATATAATAGATTGGAAGATAGATTTTGAAAGCGCCTTGTTGAGGTGTTTGTCATCTGTTCAAGCAAAGATTAGCTGGACGTGAAGAGGAAGGAGTATTCAGTGACAGAGAGATTTGCATACCATTTATTTTGGTTGTACATTCAATCAGATTTCAAGGCTTTGGGAGCAAAACTTGTTTCAAAAAACTAGCTAAACTGGTCTAAAAAATAGATTGTATTTATAATTTTATGATCTGGGTTTTCGTCAAATTTAATGGGTTTAAAGTTTTGTGTGCGCTAATCATACTGTCAAAATTTCAGCCGAACCCAGATTTTAGTATTTGAGAAACATTGAAAACATCAAAGACCTCCCAAATAATTTCCAGACATTTGTAGCAATTAGAATGGTGCATGCGAAAGTGTGGGTTGCATTATAATCTTTGCATTTGTCTTGGAGTTTCCTCTCGATCATTGCATGGAGATAATTTTTACTGGCCATAAAACATTCTAAGGGATTCACGTTGTTGAGGTCAAGGAGATCAAATGGATCTAGCAATTGTTTTAATGTTTACCAAATAGACGGCGGCAGATTATTTCAGCCATCCCTAAGACCACCAATTGGCATTGCATGTGGTTTCAAAAAGGCGTGTCAATGATTTTAAACCAAGAGCCGTAGATTTTTAAGTTCAAAGCTTGGAAGAAGGATGAAAAAATTGTTAAGTCAATTTAAAGAGTCATAGATGAACTAATTTGAGTTATAGTTTTAGTATAAAATTGCCATGTTTAGTATTTTTTAGTTTGTGTTAAAAAGTAATCATTAATTACTTTTTTAATTGTCATTTATTATTATTAGTCAATAAATCATTATTTATCCTTGTAGAATAAGGAAGCTTTTTGTGTCATTATTTAGCTATTATAAAAAGTAATTAAATATTACTTTTGAAGTGTCATCTTTATCATCTGGGCATGTTGTCCAAGTATAGTTGCTTTGTATCTATAGTATCCCTTTCAAGGGATGAAACCACAATCAAGGAAATTAGCTCAAACCCCAAAGCAAACAAATCTGATTTTTAAATCAGTAGACTGAAATAAATCCCAGATTTAGGACAGCAAACAGATCTTAGGAACAGCAGTATGAAAACTCACAATTTCACCCAAAATATCAACTAGCAATGCATCCACAATTTATATAAACCTTTTAGAGATATTCTAGAACTGTTTTCAACCCAAAAAGACATGCATATGCTCAGCTGAAAATTAATAATGACCAGCAGAAGTGCAGCTCCAAAATAATTATTAAATGAGGGTTTAGAAACCCCAAAAATTCACAAGAAAGTAGATTCCGGCTTTATAAATATAGGAAAATCTGAAAATGAAGTGAAATATCAAATTTATGCCCTCTAAGGCACCAAACTTCACTCCAAGGTAGGTCGCTCCACCTAGGAGAGGCCTCTCAATGCAAATAAAAATATGAATATGAATTCTTTCCCTCAAATCTGCAATATCCTTCAAGCTCACACAATGTAGGAGGGTTTCCGTCCCCTATAAACCACTAGAAGGGTTTTTGTCCTTCTAGGAGATGCCACACACTTGGGTTTTCGTCCAAGAGTGGAAGAACCTAGAGCAACCAGCTCACAAGTCCAAGTATATAAAATGCACCGAAATAGATGTGTGCAAAGGAGCTCCTAAGTCTCCGTTTATAACCTCCATTTGGTGCCAAAGCTTGGAAGAACAAGGCTGACCCCTATAAGTCATTATATTCTTTTATTATGCCTCCTTAAATGCCTTAAAACCCAACCAACCTGCTAAAGGAAAACACATGCTAAAAAGAAACATTAGAAATTAGAAAAACAAATGCAAAAGAAGCTCAATTCCTTCTCTCGAACTCTCCTACTTCGTTTGCCATGGAAAAGGGAATGGCAAGAAGTCCAAATCATGCTTCTCAAGTTGGAAAAGGGGACATTACAGTATCATCTTTTCAAGAGTCAAGTCATCTAGAGTTGTTTTTTGTTCAATAAAACAATTGCGTCAAGTCTATCATTGTAAGTGGATCTAGTCAAATAGAAGAATCATTGTAAAAGTGTCGAAAAACAATTTTTTTGCCTCACAGATGCATTTTCGGTGTAACCCGGTGTCCTATGAAAAATAATGTGTTTCACATTGCGGGGGAAGAAAAGAATAAAGTACAATGTGGAAACCGATGAGCTTCAAGTTCTAATTTTTGAGTGAGCAACATGACATTGGAGGATGGAGGCAATGGAGGATGGAGGACAATCAATGTCCTCTTGCCAGCCACAAGCGATGGGGCCACGCACAGTAATGTTGTGGCATGTGTTTTTGTGTGTTTTCAGTTGTGTGTTTGCTTTCCGCTGTAATGTGGTAGAAAATAAGAGTAGAGGTGAATACACTGTTCCATTGTAATGAGTGAGCAATTCATGTATTTTCCCCTGATGTAAGAAAGTGATGAGAACTGAGAAAAGTATTATAACATCGTGATATTTAGGTTGGTTGTCCTGCAAAACCATCTGTATGTTTGGGTTATTGGTTGTCCTATAAAACTTTGGTTGTTGGTAAACCACTTGTAAAACCATCCTATTTGGTTGTTGGTAAACCACTTGTAAAACCATCTTTGAGGTTGTTGGCTGTCTTGAAAACCATCCAGATCATGAGCAAAGCAGAGGCGGCACGCTGCAAATACTAGAGTGATTTTTTCTCCCATGTTCGCACTAAGGGGGAATGTTAGGAAATCATTGGTTATTACTCGCATTGTGATTAATAATTTGTGTGGTAAATTACTATTGAGTAATTGAATTATGTAATTGGCAATAGTTAGTTTGTGAGTGATTTGTAATAACAAATCACGTAGGTATATTGTTATGGAGTTGTTTAATAATCAACTCATATAAGTGATGGTTAAAACCACTCACGTAGGTTGTTTAAACAACCCACTTAGATAGGTGAGTTGTTTCATATTTTATAGGAAACATATTCTTATATATATTTGTGTATCTCCATTTGACTAATCAATTTAGAGAGTTTTTATTGTGTTTATGCTGTGCACTTTTGAACCAAATGCTTCATCTTCTTGGTTCAACATGATTTGAATAATGAACCACAAAGGTGGGAAAGGAAAGTCCAAGGTTATAATGTTGAAAGGAAAAATCATGTAGTTTCCAATAATTTTTCTAGAATGACTGTTTTTATTCTATTTTTTTCATTCATGGTGATTGTAAGCTTTCAATCATGGTAGATTATGCCAAAAATACATTTGCTGCTAACATTCTAGATAGAACTGTGAAGGATAGAGAACATGTGCTAGCTGATGGTCTCATTTTGAACAAGGATAGAATCTTTCCATTACTTGAATCTGGGATAAAACAGAAAATTATGAAGACTTTTGATAATATGCATTCACGGAAGCTCTGTGGGGAATTATCCACCACTACTAGACAACATGGAAATCAAGCTGTTAACTCTAAGAAGGAAGACTGCATTACTGTTCTCCTGATAAACATGATTTGTCATCTATTTGAGTTTGAAGACATTTCCAAGCTTGCAGCTGAGATTAGTGGCATGATTCATTCCGAGATCATGTTGCCACTCATTGAAGAGTGCTTGGAGCATGTTACCCTTTCAAGGGGTATACTGAAGCTGAAAGCACACCTGTTTGTCATTTATACTTCACTTGTGATAAGAGATGAAGTATTGAAAGCACAACATGGATGCAGTGACTATCTTACTTTAATGATATGCTCTGAATTTGGAATTTCTGATTCAAGTCTTGCTAATAGCGAGTCAAGTAACTCTGATATGCTGCAAAAGAAATCCAGACTGATTGAAGAAGTCATAGACTAACCTGATCATACTACATTGCATAGCATTGTTTCTGGGCAAACTGCAACTTCTGCTGTTATTCACAGCCTGACACTTAAGTGGCAGACTCTTCCATGCATCATCACCCTTAGCTATTATATTGCATCATTTCTAGCCACCAGGGTACCCAGTTAGGTAAAGTTTCAGGTGAATTGTGACTGTTCTAATTCATTTCCAGTCCTTACACAATGTATTTTGAACTCTATTTTGGAAGGAATACATTGTAATCACTTTAAGGAAGTCATGGGAACTTACAAGTTGGATTATGAAGCTCAAATAAGTGTTCTAGATTCTCCATCACATCAAAAGAACCAAAAGGTTTAACCAAAACATGGTGGTGAGTACATATGGCCTATGTTACCAAGAAACGCCTGGGCCCCCATTTCGTTTCCGAAACGTTTCCAAAACGGAAACTCCTTCGAAATGTCCTAGTCTCCTAGAGATAAGTATACATGATAATAATGTATTATTTCAATGAATACAAAATATTTTGAGTGTTTTATCAGTTATACTTATCTCTTATGGTCTATGGAGTACAATTTTAAAATGACTACTATGCATATATATATATATATATATATATATATTGTACGGACGTTTCCCATAACGTTTCGTATCCAAGGTTTTTTGAAAATTGCCATTTCGCGTTTCCTACCCGTTTCCGTTTCCATTTCCATTTCCGTTTCCTGGCAACATAGCATATGGCAGCTTTTGGTCTTGTGGGAACTTGTGGATATTTTCATGCATTGTCAACTAGAAAAAGAGCATCTTGAGATTGAATTGCATTCTTTGTCTAATACCTTTTGGGATTGGAAGGAGACTCTTAGAGGACTCATATCAAATACACTCTTGATTGTCGATTGTGTCCTAAGTTGCAAAGATTGCATACAATTGCGAGGGTAATGGAGTTGGAGAATGTTGTACTTGTTGGCCCATGTTGCTTCACTTAACAGGTACAGGATCCGGATTACATGAGCATTATAGTTTGATTCATCACATTGGCACAATGACACTTGGGCATCTGGGTTTGCAATTGCTTGAGGGCAAGCAATTTTGGGAAGGGTGGATTGTCATGTCCCCTTCTCGAAGCTGATCATCCAGAAGACCCTTAGCCTATCTAGTATTTTCCCATGGGCTAATGGGGTGGAAAAAGGGAAAATAAACTAATAATTTAATTTAAGTGCAAAGTAATTTTAATTATAAGCACATATATTTTATTAGTAATTTAAAAAGTGTCTTTTTAAAGATAAAGTTAAAATAATAAAAAATAATAAAAGCATTGCTTTTTTGCAATAAAGTAAAGAATTATTTTATTAAAACTAAATTGAAAAGCTAAAGTGGGACATCCCATTCGGGGACTTTGCATCAAGTTGTGAGCCATGAAAAAACATAAATAGGGTCGCTTAGGGTCATTTGGGATATCTTTTGCTATCAACATAATTTTCATGAAGAGTTTTGAGTTGCTATTTCGACTTGTGCATTCGAGGAGGAAAACCCTTTTTGCATCCAATAATTGAGGACGAAAACTCTCCATTCGCAACCAGATTTGAGGATGAAAACCCTCCAATCTGCTAGGTTATCTCCATTCAAGGGTTACCATTTAGCTTCAATATCAGAAATTCAGATCTACAAGGAGATATGATTGCGAAAATGTAATGTCCCCTTTTCGCAGGGCATTACTAATATATCTGTTTATCTCTTTCATTTGCATTGTAACCCCTTGTCATGCCTAGCCTGCTGCAGTGGGAGTTTTGTTTAGTCTTAAAATGTGCACATAGGTTAGTTACTCTTTATTATTTAATTAGAAAATAATAAAGTGCACATAAAGTTAGTCTTTTAATATTTTAATTAAGTTTTATTAGTTTTGCCTCCAAAAGGGAAAAGGTCGGCTATTTGATTCATTGCACCCCTTATCTTATAAAAGGAGGTTGCATGGCCATCTTTTGGTATGTTGATTTGATCATTTATGTGTCTCTATGCTTGGAGAAATGGGATGTATGCCCCATAGTTCAAAACATCGTAAATCGGGATTAATCGGCGAGCCAAATTTTGAATCGAAAATCGGGAATCGCAAAAACGGGCAAAAAATCGGCATTAATCGGCAACGTTATCGCTACTTTTAAAAACATTTAAATTCATAAAATATACTTAAATTAAATGTAAAAACAATGTTAAATGATGCGAGAAGTGACTCTGTACAGTATACAGTATACTATTATAATGTTAAATGATGTTAAATGTAAATGTTAAATCGTTATACAGTATATTATTATAATGATGTTAAGTTGCTTGGTCCAAAAATGTGCAAAAATGGATTTTATGAAAATAATAAAAATATTGCCATCAATGCATAGAGCTCGAGAAAATATACACTTTTCGAGAAAACGGCACCTTAAACGGAGCCACAAAATGAAAGTTATGGCACATGCAAGTTTTTGCTGCTACATCTTCCCGGACCCTTTCCAAAAATGGCAAAAAAATTTCTATCCTTGCATTTTTTTCACCAAAAAAAAAAAAACGGAAAGAAATGCCAAAAACGGAAAAAACCGATTCGAGCAGAACTAAAGGCCAAAAAATGCAGAAAACGAAAAAGACGATTCCCGTAAAAGAAAACAAAGCCAAAAATGCAAAAACGAAAAAGATGATTCGTGCAAAAGAAAACAAGCCAAAAAAACGCTGAAAAAAACGCAGAAAACGGAAAAAACGATTCGCGCAGAAGAAAACAGGCCAAAAAAAACGCTGAAAAAAACGCAAAAACTAAAAACGATCGACCAGGAGGAAATGGAACGATTTTCCACGATTTTTCACATGAATTTCCGCGATTTTTGCAGGTTTGCCAGCGCCGGAAATCGCGATTTATCGCCATTAAAAAAATCGCGATTTATGAAACGATAAATCGTTTTGCATGGGAAAAATGATTTATCGCGATTATCGCCCGATAAATCGCGATTTTTAAAACACAGGTATGCCCTAAGGATGTATACCCTAGCTTTTCATTGTGCTCTCTCTCTCTCTCATTCGATTTGGAATTGAAGTAGATCTGATTTTGAAGACTCATTGAAAGATTTTGTGCTTGATGCTGGTTTATGTTCCCTTCTAACCCTAAGCACATGGTTTTGGAATTATTTTGGTGAAGTTTATGTATGGTTTGGGCATCTATAGAGTGGCGAATTGATTTGTGGTTGTTGGTGGAATTATTTATGCCCTAAGCGCATTTTTTGGGAGGGTTTTCTATTGCTGATTTGATATATTATTCACTGTTGTTCCAAATTTGTGCCCTAGCGACCAAGGGTTTGGCCTATATCTCCACATTACGTGTTTCAAAAAAATCCACAAAAATATTCATTGGAATCCTCATATTTTTTTGAACATTTTGATATATCATTTGCATGATTTGATTGGATATTTTGCAAGATATTGAATTTACAAATTTCAACTGCATTTAGGGCAACGACTAGGTTGAAGTGTGATTCCCGCCTATGTGGTGCATAAAAATCATATTTTCAGTTCAGATCTGGTTTCTCATATTTTTGTGAGTGCATGCATGTAATTTAGTGAATTTTTGGATGAATATAGAAGTTGGAATTATTTATTTAGTGAGCAGCAGTATTTTATGCTCTTGGGCGACCAACCTTTTCAAAAATCTAATACTTTTCTTATAGTTGGGTGGAAGTGGATTGCATGATCATATTCCTCATAATTTATTGCAGCGGAATCCAAAGTTTGAAGGTTTTTGCTTGGTTGGTTAAGCGGGAAATAATTTTATAAGTTGCAGCAGTTTGGGGTTTGATTATGAATTATTTTCCAGTGATTTGAATGTGTTTAAATTCCAATTGTTTCCTTCCAAAACTATCCCACTACCTTGGCTAATTCCAACTCCATTTGGGTTTGAAATAGTGACATTGGGATATTTTAGTTTGATGCAAAAGGGTTTAACCATTCTTTGCTTGGTTTTGACAAGAATTTCTTCATTTCCTAAGTTGGCTAAAAAGGAGACATCACGGTGGTATCGGGGTAACTTTCTTCTACTCCCGTGGGTGTTATTTGCAGAGTTTTTGAATCATGGAACTAGCAAGTGATGGAGATTTGAGGGCCAAGCTCTACAGACTTGGGAGATGGCTCGAGTTTCCTTCACATGTGAAGAGTGTATTGCCCAACTCTCTAGAAGAAGCGACAAGTTGTTTGGCTATGATAAAACAATCAAATTATGGCTTCATGTTTTCAGCGATGGATTCATTGGTGACTCATTTGGCTAGATCCCAACTATTGATGGATGATAAGGTGGATGTGAGGTTCATGGTCATCTTTGGCATTAGCGAGGTGACAAGGATAACAACCCCAAATTTGCCATACGAAGACACCACCATGGAAGAGGTCTTTAAGCTCATGATAAGAAGCTTTCAAAGGCTTTGGGACATCATGAGACCCTTACTTTTGTAAGAGGGTTAAGATCTTGGAGAATATGACAAAGGTAAGATCTTGATTGTGATGATCTTATCCTCCACATGTTTGATGTATTCTTTGGTATCATAGATGATAGTCATTCAAAAAATGCTAGGATCTGTGAAACGCCTTAGGTCCCCCGCCACTGGAAATGCCCAGTAATCTGCACGGGAGTGCAGATGTCTGTTGGTAGTGCGCTTGGAAAGCGTACCCACAGGGGACGAGTGCGATCTGGGCACGGTTTTGCCGCACCCAGATCGCACTCTGCCCCTGTGGGTATGTTTCCAAGCGCGTACCCAAATCAAAAAAACTTAGTAAAGACTGCTTTTTTCCTTTTTTGGCAATTCTTTCTTTTTTTGGATTTTTGGTGGAAAAATCACAAGTATAGAAAAAAATTTGCCATTTTTGGAAAGGGTCCGGGAAGATGTAGCAGTAAAAACTTGCATGTGCCATAACTTTCATTCTGTGACTTCGTTTCAAGTGTCGTTTTCTCTAAAAGTGTATATTTTCTCGAGCTCTACGCATTGATGGCAATATTTTTCTTATTTTCATAAAATCCATTTTTGCACCTTTTTGGACCAAGCAACTTCTTGCAATCTTTTGAAAGAATCATGAGCTTTGATCGCCTGTAGACAAATTAGTAATTAAAAATACTGGATAGCTTTCCAAAACTCGGCAAGTATTCTCCCGTGCTAGGACTAATCGTCCCACTTGCTAACTTGGATCCATATTTTTCCTGCTTAGTTATGATGTTTCAGGAAATATGTCAGACAATACTATCGTGCTGAGTGGATCAAGGAAGGTCACCATGAACAATCAAAAGTCCTTGAGTCTTATCATAGTCACTAAAATAAATAACTGTGATAGAGAAATAATAAATTTCAATAAGTATGCAAATGCTTCTTTAAATTTATAATTTATATACATATTTATATATTTATATACATGTATATATAAATATATATATATATATATATATATAAAAACGTACCCAAAAGCGTACCGTACCCAAGATTTTTAAAAATTTGTCGTATCGGCGTATGCGTGCCCGCACCAAAGTATCCGTACCCGTACCCGTATCCAGACTGTCTAGAAAAAATGTAATGGATGCAATGCAAACTATCATGTCTTTGGTCTTGAATGAATATGAGGAACCTCCTCAACCCTTGTTGTTTATACTTGAGGAGGGCATGGGACAAGAAGCAACTTATTTTTCTCACACCTTAGCCAAAGGTGTCATGACTCGATGTTCGAGCAAGTTGAGGACATATATGGCAGCCAAGTCTCCAAATCTCCAAGGTATGAGTCCTTTGGTATTTGATGATAAAATTTTGATATCTAATGCTTGCATGGAACTTGGTGATTGCAAGGAAAAATCAGATCTGATAGAAGGGCAAGTTGATATTGTTGTGGTTCCTCCACGGGAGGAAAGGAAAGATGAAATGAAGGAAGAGGAAAAGATGGAGTTCCAAAAGGGTGAAGAAAGTTTGATGGTTGAAGCCACTCACTTGCTGTCCAAAGAAGGAAATGTGGAGCAACCAAGGTCTGAAATTCATGGACAGCCAAAAGCACAAAGTGGGCAGCCAAGGGCGTCACCCAATGAGCCACAAAAAGGGGCAACTCAGCCCTATGTTCCACCTCATAAAAGGCAGGCCAGCAAGAAAGCCATCCATGATACAAGGGATGAATTGAGGGAGAAGGGTTTGTGTTTTGAGGTAATAGATTCTAATTTTGAGCTTGATTTTGATGATACTAATCATATTGCAAGTGGGGTTAAGGTTGATGAACAAGCTCATGAGGAGAAAGCCAATGACAAGGAACATACAAGTGAAGTTGATAAAGTCTTTGAGCAAGAAGACTGTTCATGTCACCAACTCCATGAGAGACACTCCGAGGTATGGCAAATAAAAGTTTTTCCAAAAGATATCAGTTCTGATTTTCTGTTGTTTGCACATAATCTCATGATGTTAGGAGGGAGTTCAAAATTACTTACGATAAGCCCTAGTAAGGGGAAGCATGATGGGGTTCTAGAAGCTCCGGAAAGGTGGAGGAAGAGCATTTTCCAAAGAGCTGATAACAATCATCAGATTGGGGAATTCATGAGGGGAGCCAAGGAAGGTAAATCATATGACATCCTTTCAAGGTATGAAAGGAGTAATTTTTGGTTGGATACTATTTCATTTCAATTTTGCCCTCACCATGAAATGTATGCAAGAGATGTTGATGGAATAAAAGGCTACATTCATGGGCAACTTATAAGAAGGAATAAACATTTGTATAGTTGGGTGTTTTATGA
This sequence comes from Taxus wallichiana var. yunnanensis, assembly GCA_018340775.1. Lineage (NCBI taxonomy): Eukaryota > Viridiplantae > Streptophyta > Pinopsida > Cupressales > Taxaceae > Taxus > Taxus wallichiana. The sequence goes on along the minus strand of CM031238.1, from coordinate 327,078,533 downwards.
CTTGCCATGGTACAAATTTGATCTACAAAGGGGAGCATTTGATTGGGTGAGTCTCGCCCATGCATCACTTAATTCATCATCCCTTAAGAGTTTTTGTTGCATGAGTGTTGAGCATGTTTCTAAAGGAATGAATACTATAGGCATGGTTGACAAGATAGATCCTCTACTTTCTTTATGTTGCATCAAGTTTCAACTTTTAATCATTGAAGGAGGTATGAAGGTCATAAAATTCATGTTAGGAAAAGTGTTTGGGAAATACTATCTTGTTGCCCAAATCAAGGGGGTCAGATTTGTGATGAAAACTTGATGGAGAATGAAGAAAAATATGAGAATGTGTTATTGTTGTTGGCTGCCATGAAAATTAGTGTTGTTGTGTTCTCCATTTTCAGTTTGTTATCTCTTGAGTTTGCTGCCCTACATGCTACAATTGATGTTTGGAAAATGGATGTTCAAGTTGCTATCATGATAGAGCACATTTATGAGTTTGTTGTAGTCTTTATATTGTTGTTCTTGCATGGTTGGATAATAATTTTGAAGGATAACAACTGCTGCTATGAAATTTTATTTGTTGTCATAACCATTTCCAACTCTTGGGTTCTTCCTACAATTCAGTTTTTCACCATTCAGTTGAAGAGTTCATGGCACATGGTTGTTGTATGTTGTAAGATTGATTTGAGGAAGGCGATGGTGTTCCTAGGATTTTACCCGAAACTGGGACTACTCCTGTTTAAATTTTTCATTCTTTTTAAGTAATGGGTCATGTTTTTGTGTTTTGTTTTTCCTGCGGTTGCTTGCATTGCTCAAAGGTATCCCAGGAAGTTATAAATCCACATTCGTCAAATATCCACATGCAAAAGCTCATTCAATTCGTTCGTTATGGACTTTATCTCGAAAGCGTTTTATTTATTTTTATATTAAATAAATAAAGTTCTTTTAAAAATAGATTGAGCTAAAATTAGAGAATTTGGGTTATATAAAGCACATCACCCCATCATTGTTACCACACCAGTATTACTTTCACCTCAAAGTGGAGCATTCACCCGAGGGGAGTTTTACAGATTAACTAATTGGAGAATTCTTTTTGAGCAATTGCCTGCAGCTTCTTTCAGGTATTTTTGTTTTTATTTATTTCTTTTGTGTTCTGGTTTGTTTTTCTCCGTGTTCCATCTGGCAATCCCCGTAGCCTATTCTTTCTTCCTGCAGACCTTTTCCCAGGCCTGGGGTTTTGAAAAGCTATCCAGTATTTTTAATTGCCAATCAATTTGTCTGTCAAAGCTTGTATTTGAAGGTAACCGGATCAAACAAGAGGAAAGCTCAGGATTTTTTCCTTGTCTGAGGTTTAATCCAGGTTGAATGATTAAACAGATTGTGGATCTAGAAGAGTTTGTCTTCCTTTTGCAGAGCAGCCATGGCCAAGGAAGAAAAAGCAACATTCTGGAGGGTCATTCAAGGGGCAAAATCACTCAGGCAATTGCGTCAAGGATCAAAGCAGTCTTCTAGTGCAAATCATGGTTTTTCAGAGTCCTAGGCAGCTGCCTTGTTTTATCAAAATCCACGCAAATATGAAAGGGAGAAATTGCAAGCCCAATCGTGGATTTCAAGTGTCTAGTCTTCCTTGCAAAAGCAGCTGCCTTCCTCCTTGAAAATCAACGCAAGTCTTTAGTGCAAAGCATGAATATTGGCTGCCTTCCTCTCTGAATTTCCACGCATATATTAAAAGGAGTTTGCAAGCTAAATCGTGGTTTTTCCAAGCTGCCTTCCACTTTAGAAATTCACGCCAACACAAGCTGCCCTTCCTTTCCATTTTTCTCACAAAAATTAAAAGAGAAGTTGTTGCCTTCCACTTTAGAAATTCACACCAACACAAGCTGCCCTTCCTTTCCATTTTTCTCGCGAAAATTTAAAAGATAAGTTGCAAAGGCAAATCGTAGAAATACAAGGTGCCTTTCACCTTGGAATTTCACACGAAAATTTAAAAGAGAAGTTGCAAAGGCAAATCGTGGAAATACAAGTTGTCTTCCACCTTGGAATTTCACGCGAAAATTTAAAAGAGAAGTTGTAAGTTAAGTCATTGTTTTTAGCTGCCTCCTTCCTCCAATTTCCACGTTGCCTTGTCTTATCAATTTTCACACAATTCTCCTAGTGCAAGTCGTGGAAATGCAAGCTTCCCTCCATCTCCAATTTTCATGATTTTTTAAAAGGATTTTCACTTGTGCAAATCGTGAAAATACGAGTGCACTCCATCTTCCAAATACACGCTGCCCTCCTCCCTGAATTTCCACGCAAAGGTGTTTGAAAGCAAGGTGGTTAAGTGGGAATCATGGAAATTGGCTGCCTTCTTCCTTTAAATTCCACGCAATTTCTAGAAGGCAGAAATTACAAGCTAAATCGTGAATTTTGATGAGCTTGCCTTCCTTTTGCAAAGTATTCACCCATCTTGAAATCCACGCAATTATTAAAAAGCAAAGGAAATCATTTAAAGGAATTGTGTGGGTATTTGTGTCTTGTCTACAAGCACTTCGTCTTCCAATTTCAACGCAGCTATTCTTTGCCCAAACGCAGCCCATGAAAATGCATGCAAAGTCTCCCAATTAATCCCTCTAAAAGCCCATGCATGTTATTCCCAATCTCCCAGTTAAGCTCACATTGAGCCTACTTCTATTTGCTTGCACCCGAAGTAATTCCCAGAGCTGCCCATATGCATAAATAAAAGGGGATGAGTTGAATGATTGTCTGAATTCTTTCCGGACAATTCACTTGTGCACATACTTGAGAAGAACTGCAAAAGCTTCAAGGATAAGAGGTGAAGACAGGACAGAGGCAACATCCACAAGCAAATCACGGTTAGTTGCTCAAGGGGAAATAGATGGAATCATTATTTTTCTCACGGGTTCCTTTCACGGGTAATTCAGTTGAGAAGTTGATAAAATCTATAGTGATGTAAAATCCGGTTGATGATGTGAATCGAGAGTCAAAGGAAAGGATTCAACAAAGCATATGGGAGAAAGAGCTTCTCAGATTCAAGGCAGAGATATCATTCATGAGGTCAAGCACAATACATGTTGGATCAACATACATAGTATGGAAGGAGAACAAGATTGAGAGGTTATTTGGTGAAGACAAGTATGCCCGCCTTTTATGGGTTCGGATCAAACGTAATTCCTCCCTCAGAGACATCTTCATTGCAGTATGTTATTTTCCTCCAGCTTCCTCCTCATTTGCTATTCATAGCGACTCGAGAGACCCATTCTTTGACCTTTATGTTGGTATCTCTCAGTTCTCGGGTTCTGGAGAGGTCATCATTTTGGGGGACTTCAATGCTCGTACTAGAAATTTGCAGGTTCCGAGGCACGACAGGACCGACAATGCACTTTGCACCTCTGAGGTGGATCTAGAGCTAATTGGCTTCCAGCGAGATTCTTGAGGACACGACAGGGCCCTTGACTTCATACGGTCGACATCTTCTCCAGTTGGGGGAATCTCGTGGCCTACTGATTCTGAATTGCATTCCTCGCTTTCCCGAATCCCAGTTCTTCACCTGCAAACCTTTTTGTGGTGGGGCCAGTGTGGTTGATTACGTCATGACTACCCCGACTTGATTCCTCACATCCACCACTTAGGTGTCTCCCCCATCCCTCTTGTTGACCATGCGACCCTCTCCTTTTCCCTTCAGATTACCCCCCACCATGACCCCACCCCCTCCCCTTGTATCTCACGTACTATTTGGAAATTTGACAAAGGGGATCCCGACACTTTTCCTCCCACCTTCGTCTACTTCTCCCCCCATTCCCCATTTCACCTCTCTCACCTCGGACCAGATGTTTAATACCCTCTCCTACGCTATTTGTGAGGTGGCCACGAGTTCCTTTCCCCACGTCACTCTTTCCACCATGCATCGTGGTACATGCCCTATGAACAAATGGTATGACGAGGAATGCAAGGCCTTCCATCGGAAACTCCGTTTTTCCTTCTTGCACGCCCTTCCTCCTTCCCTTCCTTGAAGTCAACCTATCGTCGCCTCCTTCGTTATAAGAAACGCACCTTTATCTCTCATAGCGCCGAGAGCTCCGCATGTTGCTTATCCACTCCCAAAGCATTTTTGGTGCACCATTCTTCCCCATCCTGGACTTAGATCCCAATTCCATGTTCACTCACACCTCCATTCTTTATGACTTCTGCCACCTCACATCAAAGTTGATTTCCCTCCCCCATTGCCAAATTTTCATCCACACCAATGTGAGGAATGCCATTCTTGCTATGAGTTGCAGTAAAGTAGGGGATGAGGAAGGGTTCCAAGTGGAACTCTTCAAACATGGGCGGGAGACGCTCCTCGTTATCTTGTCGACCTCTTCAATCAGGTTGTTTGTACCGGTTTCCCAGAGTCTTGGTCCCACCACATTATCCACCCCATACACAAGTCGGGGCCTACTTCCGACCCCAACAATTACAGGACTATCATGGTGGGTCACACATTCTCCAAGCTCTATGCTACAGTTCTTCACTTGCAACTTTCTGAGTTCCTCGATCATCACCATTGTAGAGCTAGGGGCAGGCGGGCTTCCGGCCGACTTTCCAGACTATCGATTACATCCTCACTCTTCGGGCTATCATCGAGGAGTCTCGCCACCGCTCTTCCACGTTTTCGACTACTTTGTGGATTTTCGGAAAGCCTTTGATTCGGTTCCACAAGGAGCCCTTTTCCGCAGGCTTAGAGATATTGGCATTACCAAGACTCTTCTTACAACCATTATGTGCCTTTATGAGGAGGTCCTGGGCCACCTCCGCACCTCTGTTGGCTTGTCCGACTTCATCAGGAGTACCATTGGAGTCAAACAGGGTTGTCCCCTCTCTCCTACCTTATTTGGGATCTACATTGATGAGCTTGAGGATTTTCTCAGAGATCACATCCAGGAGGGTGATGGTTGTCTTCTGCACCATATTCGATCTACATCCTCCTCTTTGTAGATGACGTAGTCTTGGCCTCCTTGGTTGAGGGCCTCCAGAGGCAGGTAGATGCCTCAGCCCAATTTTGTGACCATAGGCAGCTGACAATGAACCTTGGGAAAACCAAAGTTATGGTTTTCAATTGTCTGAAGACCTCGGACCTCCACTTCTTCTTTAGAGGTGAGGAGATTGAGATCACTTGCTCTTACACATACTTGGGGATTCTATTCTCTGGACCTCGTTTTAGCCTCCGTCCTGCTCTCCAACCCCGGAGTTAATAAGGGGTATGGTTCTTTGGTGATTCTTGAGAGACAGTGTTTCCGCCACCACTTTCAGGACATTCTTTCCAAAATGTCCCTCTTTGATTCATTGGTTAGGCCCACGGTTCTGTATGGTTCGGAAATTTGGGGTCCCTCTCTTTTGGACTCAGATTGGGCTACTATTGAGCGTGTTTAGATCCTCATGCTCAGACGTATTATCAGGTGTAAAGAATTTGTTCCTCACAACATTATTCTTGCTGAGTTTGGGGCTTGCCCTTTTCGATTGGAGACCATCTTCAACCTTGTGTTGTTATTGCACCGTATCCGAATGTTTTCTGGCTCTTCTGTTGATAGGGACAAGTACATTTACCTTGCCTACTCCTCTAGAGCTATTGCATCCTCTGATCATAGTGGTCGATCTCGCTGCTGGTATGCCTGTGTTTCACGCCTTTTTGAGTCTATTGGCATCTAGATGGACCGTCTCCCACCCTTCAGGTATTCTCTGGATGCCCTTGCCCATCTCCTACCGAACCAACAGGACCTTCATAGAATAATCAGAGATGATATCTACAGACAGTTCATTCAACACACCTGGACCAACCCCTCGGGGGGGTTACGTCCGAAGATGTCATTCTATGCGGCACACTTTCTTGAGATCCATGATGGGGTCATTATCAGACCCATGTACATCTCCCGACATTGGTTACAGGTCCTTCGTATCTCTCTGGGTCAGTTTAGAGTGGGCTCACATCGACTTCGTGTGGAGACTGATCATCACTTAGACCGCTCGGAGCGGACCTGCCTGCTTTGCTCTTTCTAGGAGGTTGAAACTGAAGAACACTTCATTTTCCGGTGTCCTCTCTACTATGAGATTCGTGGGAGATTCCATTGCCTGTTCCATGAGCTTCCTTCCTTCACAACTTTCTTCAGATACTATGATCAGAGATGTCTTGCTCTCTACCTTCAGGAGGCCCTCAAGCTTCGGGATAGGCTCCTCCACCCTCCCCCAGACAGATGAATACTAGACTGATCACTTCTTTCTTCCGGTGCTCTCCCTAGTGAGGGGTATCAAGCGGCACTGGGACACGGGTTTGGACCCCCAACTCAGATTTGTCAGGTCTCGGGACTCCATTTCTCCCACCCGAGGCTCCCTACCTCAGGCACGTCTCGGGGCCCCTCCACATAGACAACGATCTACTAGGCCTACAGAGAGGCACCGCCTTCCTCCCAGACACCGGCTTCCCAGGCATTCTACAGTCTCAGCTACTGGTCATCGGCGCATTGCGAGATACTACCATCTGGGCTCGGGTTTTAGGTGATGTTCTTGGGGTGTTGCTCCTTCTTCCGCTCCCCCCACACCGTCATCCTATTCTTCTTTTCTTCTGGTTTCTCGGCCTCTGTTGCTTCCTTCTCCTCTTCTTCTCTCATTGTATTTCGGGCGACCCGTTTGGGTCCTCTTGCTGGGTTTGTTTGCTTTGTACTTTGCAGTCCCATTGACCTAATTTTGTGGTCATGCGTTGGACATTAATATTATTATGTTATCTTATCTTAACTTATCTCCTCTTTTTCTTCTTTCTCTTATTTTCTCCGACAAAGTAATTGAGTAATCAATTAAATTGTAAAACTTAGGTAATTGGTTTAAAAGCCGTTACTTCGAGTTACTAGAAAAAGTCAATTACTTGGGAATAGGTGGCAGACATGCAAGGCATTGATTTAGTCTTCAGTTGTAAATCATGCATGTCATGCAAAGAGGAATTCTAGGAGGAAGATTGCCAACTATTTCCTTTCTTATAGCTTCCACATGCGGGAATTCATTGAAAGTTACCTATTTGTATTTTCCTCTATGCACTATAAATAGAGGAAGAACCTATGGGTTAAAGGATCACAATTTGTTCATCAGAACTTGTTTAGCAAAGGCTTTTGTAACTAGAGCATTCTTGAGTTTTTAGACTTTGTGTTGGAACCCTTGATGTGATTTTTGTGAAAGTTGGGGATTGAATAAAAGGTGGATTTCCGGAGAACTTTGTGTCTACGGTGCTTTGTTGATCACTTTTATTTAAGGTTTTAGATAAACTTTGTGTTATCTTAGATCTAGGTTAGAAGTTGTTTCTTTCCCTTATTGTTGAATGTTGTGATTTTTCTCTGTTTATTTAATTTGTGTGGATGAGACCAACTCTGATAGCTATTGGTTAATTCAACACATCTTCCTTTCTTCTTTCCTTACTTCTATTTTTCCCACTTCTGCAAATATCTCATCACAGCTGCTTACTTGCTGCCAAATTACCCAGTTGTGGTTCACGAGCTGAGGGAATTAAAGTAAAACCCCTGAAAGTAGTTATTAGGATTCACCCCTGCAAAATAGATAAAATCTTACGGGAGCAAAAACTTAAAATTTTAAAAACGTCAGTGTAGTGAATGGGGCAACATCGTGACATTTGGGGGAAGCCCATACATGTAGGAGACTTGTGAGCCATTCACACCATGGAGACACATTGGAAAAGTGTTTTTCAACACTTATTTTTCTAATGAGTTTGCTTCATGTGCAGGTATGAAGATACCCGAAGATAAGTTGTTGACCATCACTCTCCATGAAGGTATCCTTGAGTGGGCATCTTGGGGGCTTATCAAAGCTCATGCGGATTTTTATTCATCTCCCTATGATGAAGGCACTACCACTTGGAGTTCCTACTACGAAGATGATCACACACATGTTTGGATTGCCACGAAGGAAGCCCACATGTTCTTCCAAGTGCTTCATCACTTGACTGGCACCAGAGCAAGACTTTGGATGCATCACTTCATCTCTTCTCTTGGGTGCATGATACATGGATCTATGAGCTTGTTATTGCTTGAGGGCAAACAATCTCCGAGAGGGGAGGACTGTAATGTCCCCTTTTTCGGGACATTACTAATATATCATTCATCTCTTTCATTTGCATTGTAACCCCTTGGCATGCCTAGCGCTACAAGTGGGAGTCTTATTTAGTCTTAAAATGTGCACATAGGTTAGTTACTCTTTATTATTTAATTAGAAAATAATAAAGTGCACATAAAGTTAGTCTTTTAATATTTTAATTAAGTTTTATTAGTTTTCCCTCCAAAAGGGAAAAGGTCAGCCATTTGAATGTTGCACCCCTTATCTTATAAAAGGAGGTTGCATGGCCATCTTTTGGTATGTTGATTTGATCATTTATGTGTCTCCATGCTTGGAGAAATGGGATGTATGCCCAAGGGATGTATGCCTTAGCTTTTCATTGTGCTCTCTCTCTCATTCGATTTGGAATTGAAGTAGATTTGATTTTGAAGACTCATTGAAGGATTTTGTGCTTGATGCTGGTTTATGTTCCCTTCTAACCCTAAGCGCATGGTTTTGGAATTATTTTGGTAAAGTTTATGCATGGTTTGAGCATCTATAGAGTGGTGAATTGATTTGTGGTTCTTGGTGGAATTATTTATGCCCTAAGCGCATTTTTTGGAGGGTTTTCTATTGTTGATTTGATATATTATTCACTGCTGTTCCAAATTTGTGCCCTAGCGACTAGGGTTTTGGCCTATATCTCCACATTCCATGCTCAGAAAAATCCACAAAAATATTCATTGGAATCCTCATATTTTTGTGAACATTTTGATATATCATTTGCATGATTTGGTTGGATATTTTGCAAGATATTGAATTTACAAATTTGGATTGGATTTAGGGCAGCAACTGGGTTGAAGTGTGATTCCCGCCTATGTGGTGCACAAAAATCATATTTTCAGTTTAGATCTGGTTTCTCATATTTTTGTGAGTGCATGCATGTAATTTAGTGAATTTTGGGATGAATATAGAAGCTGAAATTATTTATTTAGTGAGCAGCAGTATTTTATAACCTGGGCGACCAACCTTTTGCACAAATCTGATACTTTTCTTATAGCTGGGTGGAAGTGGATTGCATGATCATATTTCCCATATTTTATTGCAACAGAATCCAAAGTTTGAAGGCTTTTGCTTGGTTGGTTAAGCGGGAAATAATTTTAGAAGTTGCAGCAGTCTGGGGTTTGATTATTAATTTTTCTAGCTGATTTGAATGTGTTTAAATTCCAATTGTTTCCTTCCAATCTATCCCGCCACCTTGATTAGTTCCAATCCCATTTGGGTTCGAAATAGCTGACATTGGGATATTTTAGGTTTATGCAAAAGGGTTTAACCATTCTTTGCTTGGTTTTGACAAGAATTTCTTCATTTCTAACTTGGCTAAAAGGGGACATCACACAAAATCAGCTAGAGCAACTTTTCCAGTTTCAGATCTGCAGTCCAATCAGGGATACCAGCAAGGGCATGTTTTTAGACATTAGTGGAGGGCTGTCACACTTCCACGCAGCCATTGAAGGCTTACGTCACCCTTTGGGGTTTTAAACCAGCAGTTAGGGCATCAACATTGGGAAAATTTCTACGGATCTAGGTTGCAACGTCATTATTTGGCCTCTTCTTTCCAACTGGAGCATTCTTTGGGAGAAAATTTGATGTATGTGGTCAACTGCATTTACATGATTTTTTGAGTGAAAATAAATTAATAAAAATTCAGTTTTTGTTGCAAAAATTCAGATTTTGATTTTATATTCATGGCTGTCATTTATTATGTAAAAATATATATTTTCTTATGATTTACAAGTCATTTCCAGATCTGAGTAATTTTTAATTTGAGGGTTTACTTAAAAATCAAATTGCTATCACTTTTCCACAAGTGTTTGCTAGTGGTGTCCCCGAGATTTCACCCTGAAATCTGGGACTACCCCTTTAAAAAAATTCGTTCTTTTCAAAGTAACTGGGTCGTTTTGTGTTTGTTTTGCTTGTAGTTGTTTGCATTGCTCTAAGGTATCCCCAGAGAGTCATAAAAGCCAAATTTGACAAATACCCACATGTCAAAGCTCACTCAATTCCTTCACCAGACCTTGTCTGCAAGCGTTTATTTATTTTTATTAAATAAATAAAGTTCTTTTAAAAATAAATTGAGCTAAAATTGGAGGATTTAGGTTATATAAAGCACTTCACCCCATCATTATTACCATAGAACATTCACCTGGGGGGAAGAATTTTTGTAGAGTTAATCGTAAATTTTTTTCGAGCAATTGTCATGACTTCTTTCGGGTTTTGTTTTTATTTCTTTTTGTCTTTCTCCGTTTTCCGTCCGGCAATTCTCGTAGCCTATTCATTCTTCCTGCCAGACCTTTTCCCGGGCCTAGGGTTTTGAAAAGCTATCCAGTGTTTTTAATTGCTAATTAATTTGTCTAAAGGTGACCAAAGCTCAGGATTCCTTCAAGAGATTGCAAGAGGTTGCTTGGTCCAAAAAGGTGCAATAATGGATTTTATGAAAATAAGAAAAATATTGCCACCAATGTGTAGAGCTCGAGAAAATATGCACTTTTAGAGAAAATGACACCTAAAACGGAGCCACGGAGTGAAAGTTATGGCACTTGCAAGTTTTTGTTGCTACATCTTCCTAGACCCTTTCCAAAAATGACAAATTTTATTCTGTTCTTGTGTTTTCTTCACCGAAAATCCAAAAATGGAAAGAAATGTAGTCTTCATGCCAGTCACGATTTTTAAAGTTGCCTTCCACGTCCAATTTCCACGCTACCTTAAGTGACGAATTTTCACGCAATTTTAAAAGCAGAACTCATAATACAAGTCACACTTTTTGGGAATGATGGTTTCTTCATGCTAGTCGCACTTTTTGGAGCTATTGGGAAGGTTAAGAATTTAACAAAAGCAACTTAAGTGAAAAGCGGAGAATTAGACCCTGTCAGGCAAGGTATTTTTTTCCACTGCCTACTTATGTTTTTCCCATGACTTATAGCCAAAAAGTGCGACCCATTCTAGCATAGCTAAATGCCTAAAAGCTAACTTCTTTTAATTGCCGGGAAGCATCCTATTTTGGTGCCTAGGGTTGGAAAGGCTTTCTTTTTTATTATTCTAGCTATTTGCATGTTGATGCGAGTGCACAGAGGAATTAAATGATATTTTTAGTTTTTTTGGCATGCAAGCAAAGTCTAAAAATAGAGGGCAGCAGGCTTTATAATCAAATCTCGATGAAGAAATTAGATATTCATGCTATGGACTGCATACTTGTCTGAATTATTTGCAGGAATACTTCATTTATGCCCATATTGGTGAAGAACGCATAAGTCAATGTCTAATACATTTAATATATCTTGTAACGAGAGGAAGAAATGGAGCCAACTCTCATAATTACAAAGGCTTCGAGAAAAATTCATCCTCTTGTTTCTTACGTAGCCCATGTGGAAGTCATTGCATGGAAAATTCCTTTCAGGAGCTTGTGCAAGTGCTCCTAATCTTCCAGTTGAAGCCTTCATTGAATCTACTTGTATTTGCCTTCACCAGTGCTTTCCAGAATTTAAAATTACTCATATGCAATTAAAAATAAAAGGTGATGAGTTTTGTCTGAATTGTTTACGACAAACATTTTATTAGTGCAGGTACTAAAAAAACTGCAAAAGCTTCAAGGATAAAAGGGGAAGACAGGTCAGAGGCAACACTCACAAGCAAAATCACAGTCAGCTTCTTCCAAATCCGGTTTGGTGAGAATCAAAGGAAAAGAGTCAACCATGTGGGAGAAAAAGTTTCACGGGTTCAGAACAAGATATCATTCACATCATTCATTGCTAAAGTGGATGAAACAAAAGTGCAATATGTAATATCCCCTTCTATGACAAGTTAGAAATTAATACAAATCTGATCATACAGTTGAAAACAATTAATACTCAATCCCCGATGCTGCAATTTTCAAAAATTAATTCCCGCTTAACCGTCCAAGCAAAAATCTTCAAACTTTGGATTTTGGGTCACAAAAATATGAAGAACAATATTCCAAAACTAGATTTTGCACAGCCAACATAAAACCCTAATTTTGACCTAAAAAGTAGGTCGCCCAGCACTTTTAGGGCACCAAATCTCCTCCAAAAATTATGAAATTGCTTTCTCCTTATCTCTCCTAATTTCTACAACCAAAACCAATATTAATCTGACCCCAAAACTGCAGATCTGAAATAAATATTAATTTATAAGAACCAAAAAGCTCGCAGACAACTGAAATCTTCTAAAATTCATAACTCCTTCAATACTTAGAGTTTTTGCATGAAATAAATTGCAGAATAAAGTAGAAATAAAGATCTTTCCAATGAACTAACAAACTGAATTTTTATCCCACTGAAACCCACTCAAATCTGAAAACCAGTCGCTAGGGTTAGGGAAAATTAATTAAATAATTTCCAGCTCATAAAACCCTTCCAAAAACCCTTAAACAATCAACCCTTGATCTGAAATAATTGATTAGACACAGCAGCAAATAGATCTAGCATAAATAACTTCAAAATATGAAAGATCAAACCCCAATACCAGTTGCTATGGCTAAATAAATTGCAGCAGCAATAATAGTCATAAAAGTACTTCAAACCCTTCACAAAAATATAGATTTATCATCCAAATAAATGCGCCAATACCAACACAAGAGATCACAATGAAGAGAACAAGAGAGAATACTTCAATTGATCAAACCAACTTACTAACTTCCCACGCAAGAGAGAGAGAGAGAAAGCTTTAATGGGCATGCATCCCAACTCCAAGCATGGAGCATAAAATAAATATCATCATAACATGAGTCTAACAATGATCCTAGCACTCCTTTTATAAGCAAGGAGGCACAAACTTCGAAATCCCTAGGAGAGGGAAATTATTAAATAAAAGCAAGTTTATTTTCCCTAGGTGTGGCGTCCCCTTTTTAAAAGGTGATTTTAATATTTAAAAGCCACCTAAATATTATTTAATTAATTCCCCTTTTTAATTTGCATTTTGGGAATTTAATTAAATAATTACTTGCTCCATAAATATTAAATAATTAAATAAATATTGTTTTATAATGTCAAATGATAAAAATCACTCTCCAGGCAATATTATAAAATTATTTAATATAATTTTCCCCTTGCAACATCCCTAAAGCCCACGGGGAATGATAGGCTAAGGGTCTTCAAAAATGGGGACATTACAGTCCTCCCTTCCCAAGATTGCTTGCCCTCAAGCAATAGCAAGCTCATGTGTCCGTGTCCAAAAGTGTGGTACTCCAAAAGCCGTGCTCCCATGCCACTCAAGTGAAGTAGCATTTGCAATATCTTGGACCGCTTCATTCTCCTAAAAGTTAGGAGTGTAGTCTGCTGTAATTTCTTCTTCAAACCTGTGCATGAAGCAAACAAATTAGAAAAATAAGTGTTGAAGAACACTTTTCCAATGTGTCTCCATGGCATGTACAACTCCTCTGTGTATGGGCTGCCCCCAAACTCTGTTATGTGGCCCCAAGTGCTGCTGTAATCTCCAAAAATCAGAATTGGAGTGGCTGGTTTCCACCCCCAAATATTCACCCATGAGCCAAAATCAAGCACCAACAACCATATCATCAAATGCATGGCAAAAATCTGAATTATAGATGTGATAGGGAGGCTGGTCATAGTGATGTCAATCATAAAAATGATGGGGCAGCAGCTAGCATGTTTCAAAATCTTTTCCCCAACATGAAAGAACATCAATCTAGTGAATACAAGTGGCTCCCATATAACTGAAATTTCATCCTCAACCATAATCAACTGAAAATTATCCACATGTATAGCTGAAAATGAAATGCTTTGAGAAGAATTCATACCATGTTCCTTCACCTTTTCCAAACTTTCCATTGAAGCCCAAATGTAAGCAACAACAACCAAACATTCCCAACACAACTTTTGGAAGCACATCAATCAAACATTCAAATGGAAGACATAATTGTAGCTCAAAATTTGAAAATGAACTTTTACCATGCCAAGTGTAGTCCATGTGATCCACCCTTCTTTCAAGTCTTCTAAAGAGATAGGAGTTAGCATCATTTGACAAAGGAAATGAAATGATTTCCTTGTATCCACACCGAACTTGCAAAACTCAAATCCTTTTATTCTCATTCCACATGGAGCAATATGTGCAAGAAGATACCCCAAATTTCCCCTTTTTCTATGCTCATAAGAAGAGGAGAAAACTGAAATATAGTGCATGCATGTATGAATATTATCATAGATAGACCAAGGAACTTTGTACCTTTCTTTGTGAAAATGACTTTCCCTTATGAAAGAAAGAGAAACATAGGAATCAATCATGCTTTTGTGTCCTCTAATGATGATTTCTTCATACGGACCAACAAGCTTACTATTATGGCTTCCTTCATTGGGAAGAGTGATAGTCACTCTTTCTTTTCTTCCATCATGCACCCAATTGTTAGGAGCAAAAGTACCAACAAGAATGTGACCATTATACCCCATGTGACACACCATATCCATCTCCCTATCATGCTCAAAATCATACCCATCAAAACTCAATATGGAAGGAGAAATAAAATATAGAATATCATACCTTGGGTTGCTCCCAACATCTACAAAACTCAGAATTTCTGAGTTTGGGACAGCACTCTTTCCTTTACCATTTTCTTCATCCAAAGCCCCTTTTTCTTCCTCACAAGCCTTCATACTTGGTGGGTGATGACTTGGGACATTCATAAGACCCGTGCTTAGGTGAAAAACCTCATTCATTTGCCCATTGGGGCCTGCTGTTCGGAAAATTACAGCGAACTGAAAATTACCATAAGCATCCCATGGTGTTCTTCCTTCATAAGCATACCTCTTCACAAGCCCATCTTCTAAATCTGATTTCTTTTTGCACCCATTCAATTCCATGCAATCATTAGATGCCAAAAATGTATCATCAAAAACAAAAGAGCTCATACCTTCATATAGTTTGTCATATTGACGCCAAGTATGGTCTAGCAAAGAATAATTATGGGACATCTTATCAATGTTTCCTTGGAGATTCACCCATGGAGAAACATACCCATCATGTATGCAAGTAAAGTTCTCAAGGAATGATGACATAACTGGAAATACATGGACTACTCTTATCCAATCAAAGGCTGCCCTTGTTGGATCATATTTGTAGCAAGGTAAACCATAGGGTACTAAATTATGCACATGCTTATTCTTCCCTACACGCTGCCCAAGAAGATGTCAGTGTACCCTTCCCTTATCATCAATTTTCAAATGTATATCATAAAGATGACAAAGATGAAATGGAGAAGTATGCAACCCTTCATACCTTGGAATGATGTCATGTGTTTTTCCTCCATACATGCTGCCCATAAACTCTTCATAACTCAGAATTTCAGCCCCTTTCTTTTTGCAATTTCCATCCAACAAAGCACCATTTTCCTTGACCTTTTTGTTAGCATCATATTCATAGGTGACAAGGTATGGAGAAGACAAAATATGATGAGGATATAATAAATCAAAATGCTTACCCTTAGGGGCTACATTAGCAAGCTTTTTAAACTGAAAATCATCATCCTTCTTTGGTGCTTCATTCCCCAAACTTGACTTTACCATGTGCAGATCTGAATTATCTTTTTGCTCCTCTTTCATGATTCCCTTTTCTGTCACTTCACTAGGCATGCAAATATTAGAAGACAAGGAAATACTTTCAACCAATGAGGAACTTTTACCTTGCTCTTCATCTAATGGATCTTCTTCCTTCACTGTTTTTTGTTGCACATGTACAACAGGACCAGCAAGCTCTTCATCAGTCAAATAGGGCCTCAACTTCTCTTGACACTGATCTACTATACTTTGAGCAAGTGTTTCTGCTATGGGTGACACTTCCTGCTTCTCCTTTCTCACGTAGGCAAATAAAATTGTTAGAAGTGGCATCAAAATATCATCCTCCTCATTCAGAATTGAAGACATAATAATTTGCATTGAAGAAACCACAATCTCTGCATGATCCCTATGAATAGAAGTAAAGAAATTGTCAAACATTTGAAAAATGAGTTCATCACATTCCAAGTCTATCATTAGGACCCAAGATCTAATGTCTGCCATATTTTTCAGAATAGTGACCCTCTTAGCAAAAAGAACATCTGTGGTGTCACCAAGACCCTCAAAACTGTCTACCATGATCTGAAATATTTCCTTCATGATGTGATCGTTATAGGGTGGTTCCGGAGCCTTAATCCTCATAATTTCACTTATACAAGTGATAACTACAAGCCTTACATCTGGATCTGTATGTCCCAAAAATCTAACCAATTGTGCCCCCAAAGGATCTAGAACTGAAATCATCAAGCCACAATTTGATTGCTTAACCAAACACAAACAACTTACCACATTTTCCAAAGTGTAGATCAATATGCTCTTCTCAAGTGAGGGACCCTTGAGCATTTTTCCAAGCTTATAGAGCTTGGTCCTCAAACCTCCGACACTAGCAAGCTCCATGATTCACTCTGCAAACAAACCCAAAGGAAAGCAAAGGCTATGACAAGTTAGAAATTAATACAAATCTGATCATACACAGCTGAAAACAATTAATACTCAAACCCTGACTGCTGCAATTTTCAAAAATTAATTCCCGCTTAACCGTCCAAGCAAAAATCTTCAAACTTTGGATTTTGGGTCACAAAAATATGAAGAACAATATCCCAAAACCAGATTTTGCACAGCCAACATGAAACCCTAATTTTGACCTAAAAAGTAGGTCGCCCAACACTTTTAGGGCACCAAATCTCCTCCAAAAATTATGAAATTGCTTTCTCCTTATCTCTCCTAATTTCTACAACCAAAACCAATATTAATCTGACCCCAAAACTGCAGATCTGAAATAAATATTAATTTATAAGAACAGAAAGCTTGCAGACAGCTGAAATCTTCTAAAATTCATAACTCCTTCAATACTTAGAGTTTTTGCATGAAATAAATTGCAGAATAAAGTAGAAATAAAGATCTTTCCAATGAACTAACAAACTGAATTTTTATCCCACTGAAACCCACTCAAATCTGCCTCTGAAATCTGAAAACCAGTCGCTAGGGTTAGGGAAAATTAATTAAATAATTTCCAGCTCATAAAACCCTTCCAAAAACCCTTAAACAATCAACCCTTGATCTGAAATAATTGATTAGACACAAGCAAGCAAATAGATCTAGCATAAATAACTTCAAAATATGAAAGATCAAACCCCAATACCAGTTGTTATGGCTAAATAAATTGCAGCAACAATAATAGTCATAAAAGTACTTCAAACCCTTCACAAAAATACAGATTTATCATCCAAATAAATGCGCCAACACAAGAGATCACAATGAAGAGAACAAGAGAGAATACTTCAATTGATCAAACCAGCTCACTAACTTCCCACGCAAGAGAGAGAGAGAGAGAAAGCTTTAATGGGCATGCATCCCAACTCCAAGCATGGAGCATAAAATAAATATCATCATAACATGAGTCTAACAATGATCCTAGCACTCCTTTTATAAGCAAGGAGGCACAAACTTGAAATCCCTAGGAGAGGGAAATTATTAAATAAAAGCAGTTTATTTTCCCTAGGTGTGGCGTCCCCTTTTTAAAAGGGTGATTTTAATATTTAAAAGCCACCTAAATATTATTTAATTAATTCCCCTTTTTAATTTGCATTTTGGGAATTTAATTAAATAATTACTTGCTCCATAAATATTAAATAATTAAATAAATATTGCTTTATAATGTCAAATGATAAAAATCACTCTCGAGCAATATTATAAAATTATTTAATATAATTTTCCCTTTGCAACATCCCTAAAGCCCACGGGGAATGATAGGCTAAGGGTCTTCAAAAATGCGGACATTACACAATACAAGTTGGATCAACATGCAGAGTATGAAAGAAGAACAAGACTAAGAATGTTGCAGCTTTCTTCTAATTTCTTCTCCTCTTTCTTCTTCTTTCTCTTATTTTCTCCGATAAAGCAATTGAGCAATCAATTAAAATTGTAAAACTTAGATAATTGGCTATAAAAGTCGTTACTTCAAGTTATTGGAAGAAGTCAATTACTTGGAAATAGGTGGTAGACATGCAAAATAGAAGGTTCTATTTTCAGTTATAAATCATGCATGTCATGCAAAGAGGAATTCTAGGAGGAAGATTGCCAGCTATTTCCCTTTTCATAACTTTCACATGTGGCAATTCATTGAAAACTTTATATTTGTAATTGCCCTCTATACACTATAAATAGAGGAAATTACAATTTGTTAATCAACATTCTTGAGTTCCAGACTTTGTGCTGCAACCATTGATGTCATTTTTGTGAAAGCTGAGGAAATGAACAAAGGCAGATTTCCGGAGAACTGTGTGTCCATTTGCTTTGTACTTCTTTGTGGATCTTTAGATAAACTTTGTGTTATCTGAGATTTAGATTAGAAACTTTTCATTTCCTTTACTTCTGAATATTGTGAGATCTACTTGTTTATTTAATCCATGTGTATGAAACCAACTCTGTAAACTATTGGTTGAATTACATATCTTCCTTTCTTCGTTCCCAAATTTTGATATTTCCCCCTTCTACAAATACTTCATAAACAATTGCTTACTTGCAGCAGAATTGCTAAGCTATGGTTCATGAGCTTTGTGATTAAAGTAAAACCCCCACAAATAGTTATTAAGTTTCATATGTACCAGATTGATAACATCTTACAGTATCCTCACCGGTAAATGAGGGAGATTTATTTTATGACTGCCTAGGTTTTTAGTCATGGAGAAAATCTAGCCAACAGCTAGGGATCCAGATCTCTATGTTTTTTGTCTAAAAAGGGACATTACACAAACACAACCAGGTACACAAATACAACTCATTATGTATGGAGAATATCATGCCAATGTTGAATGGTATATTAGCAACTGAATCAAAACTAGTATAAGAAGAGAAAACTGTTGCTGCCCTATCTAGCATACCATGGACCTTGTATAAAAGACTGCCATTTGCCAACTTATCACCAATCACCATGTCAAATATTATGACAAATGCATTTGCAAATATGTCAAATATGATTTGTATGAATTTGCTTACCTTGTAATTGAGTTGCTCCATTGTCACTTACCTTGAGAGCACTATCGGATGTGAGGTGAGATGCCTTTGAACCTTGCATTTGACTTGTGAGTCTCAGGGTCTCTTCATTATAATTATTCTGAGCATAACTTGTAATCCACGATACTTCCTCTTTACAAGTAGATAACTTGAATGCTTCCTTTGGTTCCTCCAAAAGGCATACACACATGTATTTGTGGACCAATTAGAAATCTGATTTCTAGTTAGTCTTACTAACACAATTTTATCTGGTCCTTTGGGATAAGGATGGAGTAGAGGATCAATCAACCAAACTTGCAAAACAACAATTGATTGTTCGGGCATACCTTTCTGTGGTTCCCATGCATGAACCATACCTTGTTGATACTGAATGTTTTGCTGTTGCAGCTGCTGATCTATGGCTTGTAGCTGAGATATTTGACCCTTGTGCTCCAACTATTGAATCCTATTGTCATTCATAATATTTTCCTTATGCTCATCTAAGGTCAATTCTGATTTTTTTCTTATCCATTTGTATGGGATAATGAAATTATCAACAACAATGATATTGAAATCAGAAATTCTATCCTTTATAGATCTCAAAATATCACCTGGATTCCATACCATTATGCAAAATGCATTTTGAGCCAAAGGATCTATCTTCATTCTTTTACCCTTCTTAGAATGATGGCAAAACTGAAATAGATCTGTGCTATCATTCCCATACCTTGAACTGAAATTATAAGAGTGCTTACCCTCTTTGGCTGAAGTAGGAGCTTTTGAGAGATTATTTTGAAATTTTGGAATTCTGAAATTCAGTCTTATATGGTAGTGGCTCACTCTTCGGAAGATTGTTGGGTAGCTCATGGATTGACACATCTATTTCCATCTTTTGCTCTTTGCATTCAGTTAGTGATGCCTTTTCCTCCTTGACTTCATTGACATAAATGCAATCATTAGAAGTCAATAAAACATCTTCTACTATCAAAAGATCTTTACCTTGCATGTTGGATCCCTCATGTTCTTGCTCAATGATGTCTTGTGGATCTGAATTTGATTGTTCTTTGAGGATCTTCAAAAATTCTTCAAAGGTAAAGTCAAACTTTTCATCATATGTGGGAAGCTTGCTCAGACGATTTTGAGTGATCTTTCTTCCTCTTCTTCTTGGATCATGCCTCCTTTTTAAATCACAGAAATCTCAGAGGGTCATGTTAGCTTGAAATTTTAGGCTTAGATTATAATATTCTTCACAATAGGCCTCATAATCAATTCTGAGTTGTTGCTGCCATTCTTCTTCTTTTAACTCTTTTCTATCCAACTGTATTTTCATTGATGCCACCAGATCTTGCATGTTATTCTGATACTCTTCCAAATGCTTGTCCATTCTATCTCTTACCCTGCAAGCTAACAAGATCATTGCTCTGATACCACTGTAATGTCTCTTTTTGGACAAATTAGAACAATCTGGATTTTACAGCAAACCCTTATACTAAAAATATTAAATTCTGATTTTTATATTAAAACCCTTGTAGATGAAATTACAAAATTATGGAATTTTCTCATTTTTACAATAAATTCTGATTTTTGCAACAAACCCTTAAATCTGAAAATATAAAACTCTGTTTTTTCTGATAAACAATTGAAAATAGAGATTTTATTGGAATAATGGTAGAATTCAATTACAACAAAATGCAGAAATTATTTATGACACAACTGAACATGAAAATGGAGAATTTAACCCGAAAAACAACTCCCAATGGTGATGTCAGCCCTAGACATATGACGCCAGCCCTAGAAATGCTTCCAGAAGTGTGACGCCAACCCTAATATTGATGCCCTAGCGTAGATCTAGAACTTCCACGCTGCCCTGATTATTTGATGAAGCTGATTTCTGATATAGACCAGATTTGAAGTGCATATGTAGTCCCTGGATGGAACCACCACACAAAACCTAAGGGTTTTCGTCCCCAAGTCTTTTCCACCGGAGGGTTTTCATCCTCTGATGCTCCACAAGAGGGTTTTCGTCCTCTGAGGCTGAAAGCTAAAGTGGAATGCTCAAACTCACAATATAAAAATAGTTGGTTGAAAAGTGATGCCCAAGTGACCCCAATCGCCCCACTTTTATAATTTTACTTTCATGCTTTTCAAGGAAAAGCACTCATAAAGCAACTTCCCCTCTAATTTAATTTTGAGTTGCTTTTAATAATGTTCACCTTTTTAATAATAAACTTAAGTTACCTTTTTATAACATAAAGTTACGTTTGACCAACTTAAGTTAAATTATTAATTTATTTCCATTGCATCACCCCTTTAGTCTTCAAGAAATGAAGAATAGGCTAAGGGTCTTCTAACTTATTCAATTCGAAAAAGGGGACATGATAGGATAGGCGATTGAGCTCAGAATGTGTGCACAAGTCGTGATTTAGGTGTTAAGCCAATATTGACATTATCAGTGATAAATTACCAAATTTAGGTGTCTACAATGGTGTATCTTCTATCACCTCTTGTTGGTTTCCCCTTGAAGACTTTTCTTGTTACGTGCACATATAATTTGGGTCTAGAGTTGTGTCATTGGGAGGAATCACCCTCTTCTAAAGACGACCTTTATTGAGTTGGACACATGGCGGTTGTTGGTCCCTTGCCCATGAGTACATCTTTTCCTTCACAACATGTCATGGTAGAGTAAGTCAAAGTTATTGCATTTCTAAGAGTACAAATATGGATGTCTTAGATTTCCTAAAAGAGATATCTAGCCAAGAGGTAGGGATTATACTTGAGATTTTTCTTATAGACATTCTTGAGGATGTGATCAAAGTCGTCAAGAGTTGGTTCTCGAGCCACTATTGAGTCCAAAGTGGGCGGATCCAATCCACAATTGGATCATTTATAGGTAAAGACCACATTTACATGAAAGCATGTGGGTGAATTTGAGTAGGGAGAGATGATTGATGCTTTTGATGATTTGTATGGTCCTAGCGATGGAGGAGGGTAATGGAGGCCAAGAGCACAATCAGAGCCATTAGGAAAATAGTGAGGAGTTTGAGTGCTCACATTCACATCCCTTGGCCCTATAAACATCGCTCCTTCGATGCTTTACCGAAGTTCATTGACTAGGTAATACCTTCGGCCACGCTTTACTTGAGTCAAGCAAGGAGTTATAGAGAATTTTTCGTGTTTGGGTGGAAACAATGAGTAGAGAGAGTGATGGCCAAAGTCAGAACTCATTATCAATTTTCTAGTCGGGAGTGAGAGACATTTTTTGCGATTTGTTGGGCATAGTTGATTGGCTAGTTAGTATTGGACTGAAGCACCAAAATTAGTAGGTTCCACTGATTCCACAACTTTCCATCCATTTTTCCATTCAGCTAATCATGGATCAACTCCATTACTTAGAGATGGACTCTAGAGGTTTGTTTGTATGAGCATGTAGTGCAAAAGACTAACTTCCATAGGCACATGGTGAAATAATAGTTGCACGAGCCATTGTAGACAGAGGGGGATGGTTGACAGAAGTGTAAGCTACTCTTGGCTGAGAGACAAAGATTTCCGAAAGGAAATGAAAAACTCCTTGCAGAAAGACACATTCTTGCCTGATTGTCAAAGATCGGAATAGAGTTCCTTGTTGAAGTCAAGGCACCATCTTTAGAGATGCATCAGAGGGACATTGAGCAGTTAGGGGATTTTTTTGGAGCAGCAAAAGAACGAAGCTGAGTTGATAGTGCTTTACCCAAAGATAAAAAAGATAGTGGAAGCGGTTCTATGTGTTAATGTAGCATGTGCATGTAAAGAAGAGAATAAAGAGTGAAGCGATGAGCTTGGAAGCGGAGCTTAAAATATTGAAGACCTTGGTCAAAGGTTCACCTAGTTCACCAATGAGTGAATAGTGTATCCTCTACTTCCATATTGACCAGAGCAGCTTATCACTTCTGAGCCATCACAAAGTCAAGTGCTATACTTTCTCATCCATTGGATTTTTCCCTGCTATTGGCAAGGAGGTCGACCAATTTTAAAGGTAGAATAGATGTATGCATCCAAATTATACTTATGCTTTATGTTTGTATTACGTGGCTCAAAATTTTGTGGTAAGTTGGCCCGAGTGTTAAACAAAGTTCTGTGAATATAACAATGTCAAGTTGTGTGTTAAGAAAAGGCTAAGTTATGTTGTGTGCAATCAATTATTGAATTTTTGGTTGTATGGGTTGTCAGGTGGTGGGCGATTGTTGTATCAACTACCACACCTGTCATCCATCATTGTATCTATGGTTGTGACATAGGCTTGGACAAGGAGCTCTCGTATGTGGTTCTCATGGTCTTCTATTTGGTGATATACATTTCCCATTGAGAACATAATCATATTTGTAGATATCTTGTGTTTTTATATACTGTTTGTATACAATTTCTGGTTATACTACAACTGTTGCTTGTTTTACTATACTTTTAGACTAGGCAGCCTACATAAATAGTGAAACCCTTTGCCCCCTTTAGAATTCTCTCAAAGGAATTCTAAAGAACTTTCCCAACTTGTTGCATGCAGCAAAAAAGGTCCCAACAAAAAGGAATATTACATCTGTGGCTGAGAGAACTTTGGAACTTACCTAAAACTTTCTAGCAAGCAAGAGAGGTTTGGTAATCTAATAAAAATTATTTTTAACTTTGTTAACAAGACACTTTGCATAAATTTGTTATAGAGGCTTGGAAAGCAAAAGGAATGAGTGAACGCCCAATCGGGTAGGGAAAACCCTTTTGTGGGGTATCAAAGGCGAAGGTAATTATGGGTGTTCTTGGGCATATGTTTCGGGTGTAGGGGTGGATGCCCCTTGTTCATGTCCATGTGTTAGAGTATTCCCTAGACATTGGGATCGCATGTAGTTGAAACATGACTACAACGGTAACACGCATTTGGGGTAACCCTAAATTAATTGAGAATCAAACTCGGAGAATGAATAAGTTGACGTAAGCCATGTCCTTGAGTGTCACTTGCTCAAAACCAAAACCTAAAATTTTGAATATTTCTCCATGACAAATCCGTTCCCAACCGAACTTTTCAAACCAAGCGAGGGTTGGGAGAGGATTGCTTATAGCATTGAGTTTTTCTCCATTGAATACTTGATCCATATCCAAGACAAAAGATGTTTAAGCATTCCATGACATCTACACTTTCTTCTTCCTAAGCTAAAGTGAGAAAGGAGTCATTAGCAAAACGGCAATTCATGCATTGCTCCCCCGACTCTCTTTGCAAATAAATGCCTTTAATAAGGCATCGGAAACATAATTGGAAAGCGAAAACCTTCTACAACAAGAACATATAGAGAAGGGGTAAGATGGAAACCTGTATGAAAGACCTTAAAAGGCCAAACTATTCGAATTGATGACAACTAATAGTGAGACAATCAAAGGCATGAGGAACCAGGGTCTAAATTGCAAAGATGAGAGGCCACTGTATTCTTTCATAGGCCTTTCCAAACTCAATATTAAAAAGGATGATAGGCTTGTTAAAGCTCCTAGTCATGTCAATGTCTTGCTAGAAAACAATGTTGTCTAAAATAT
The DNA here is from genome assembly GCA_018340775.1 of Taxus wallichiana var. yunnanensis. Lineage (NCBI taxonomy): Eukaryota > Viridiplantae > Streptophyta > Pinopsida > Cupressales > Taxaceae > Taxus > Taxus wallichiana. Next base: position 327,053,850 of record CM031238.1, on the reverse strand, counting down.
ATTTGCTGCGAATGAACCCAATTTGCTATGGTCTAATGATAGGAGGAAGTGAATTTCGAAGCCTAAGAGCTAAGGCCTCGGAAAAACATGTAGGACACATTTAACAAAGTGATCGACTTCCATCTTTTGATAACCTCGGGGTAACGGTAATGAATTTTATATTTCCCTTGTTAATAAGCCTTCCTAAGGTCTAGGATTCGACTACTTCCAAATTGGCAAATACATATGGTGAAGACCATGACCAATTATATCCCTCGGGGCATTTCAAAATTCATAGGGAAAGCCATTAGCCCATATCGTTTTGTCATTATCCATTTGATTAAATACATATTTAAGCTCATCAATAGAAAAAGCCTATCACAAACCACTCTTTGAGAATGAGTGAGCTTACGGGAACCACATTCAAGAAATCCTTGAGGACTTGATCTTTGGTTGGGCTTGAATCTTGAGTAGTGAATGCTTTTTTATAATAAGCCTATCATGATGAACACTTGTTGGCTTCACTTGGGTAACTAGAGAGATTTGCTAACAAACAACATCACATGTTTAAGCCTATTAGATATGGGCCTTACACTATTCTCCAAGTAGTCGAGCTTATTTCCTTTTGCCTAGATCGTCCAGCTTTGCTAGGCACACATACTCTTGTCAATGTGAGCTAGCTTAGGCTGTATGAGCCATCACACTTAAGGAGGAGGTTTCCATCACTCATTTGAGGCTACCATTCCAAAATTTCAAGACCCATTGGCTGAGAATGTAATGCCCCTTTCCGAGCTGAAACTGAAAAAGGAGGAAAATGGCACAAACCCAAATCAAAGTAAACTGAAATTTATGACAGCAAGCTACAACATACTGAATTCTTATGACAGAAAGAAAGAAATTGCAATTATTCACTTCCAACACCACTTTTACACCATTCAAATCATGTAGGGAACAATAATAATTATTTAGAGCAAGTACAAACCAAGAAATGAATTTTTAGAACCTTGGTTGAAGTATAATAATTAATTTTATGACAGCAGTGAACCCACTTACAAAAATGGCTGGAAATGATGATTCCAAGGCCCAAAATTCAATCCGGGAAATGAAATCAACCTTATAAATTAGGAACAATCCAAATATCAACAAAGGAAGGAATGTTGTGCCCTAGACACCACCAAACCCTTCCTCCATGCAAGTCGCCACCCTAGGAGAGGGTTTACAATGAGCTGGAAATGGCTTGTTCCAAGGAAAATCTGAATGTAATCACCAAGTGTGACCTCCGTGTGAGACCACCAATGAAGGAATGAGGGTTTTCGTCCTCAAACCAAGTGCAAAGAGGGTTTCCGTCCTCAATTGCAAGAGAGAGAAAGTGGTTTCATGCTCCAACTCCAAGAGAATAAATTCCAAAACAAGCATACCTTCTTCCAAGCCAAGCGACCCTTTAAATAGCTAGAAGTACTGCAAAAACCAAATAGAATCCTCCCAAAGAGGACCGACCTCCTTGGAGACATAAGAGTTCCTTTTTTCTTTTATTTTTCAATTGGCTTTTCACCTTTTTCCCAGCCAACCTGACTTCTCTAAACTATAATTAGAAAATTACTTTAAAATAATGCAAAACTTACAAAAACAACTGAAAATCATGACATTAACTTCCCTTGTTCTTTCCCTTTTAGCCCACGGGAAGTGGAATGGGCCCAAGGTCTTCAAAAAGAACTAGTGTTGAGAAGGGGACATTACAAAGGATACTTTTTCGATGTTTGGAATCACAACAAGCAAACTCTACTTACCTTGTCGGCTATGAAGGCATTGTGTCGACACAAGGCACATGAATCAAAGATTTTATACTTTCACGGTCCATAGAATTATTATTTAGGATTTGGGAAATACTGTGTGCAATTTCTGAACCAACATTTTGGATCATCTCCTATGATCCATCATCGGGAATAAAATTCACGAAAGAACAACAAATGGAGGCTCCTTATATAACAAGTTGGTGTCTAAACGGAAGTGACTACTAGAACATAGCCATTGGAGTGGCTGTTGAAACACAAAAAGGTTGGGAGAAAAATGAAAATTTTAAACCTATTATCATGGCCCAAAAATATAGTTCACAAGAAAGACAAGGCTGGAAGAAATTAAAAGAGAAAAGTGGGAAAAAATAAAAAAAAAAAAGGTGGAAATTTCCTAAGGAAGGATGAAAGGAAAAACTATTAACTTTCAAGAGATATTCATTAGAATGTTGATAACAGGACTTCGGGAAAGATTGAGGCCGATTCCTTCGTCTTTGTTTAGGTTGCAAGGGTGTCTCCCAATTTCAACTGCTTCTCTTAGTTTGCATTTGCGATAGTGATTTTCAACAGCAAGAACTTTCGTTCCCTCAATTCAAATAGAATGTTTAGTGTTGTCAGAGTGTTCAGCGAACTTATCTTTCTTCTTCGGGCAAATGTCAGTAGCGTGTTTTTAATCCTGGTTTGAATGGACTTTCAGTCTCACTGATATAGTGGGTCCCACAAGAACACTCTATTTTGTAAATGCTGCTTTTGGACAAGGGGTCAACTGAGTCTTTTGTTCATCTTAAAAAGTTCCTAATTTCTTTAAAGGTAAGAAAGTGGTTTTAACGTTATGTCGCTCAAGGATTTTGGTGATCTTGTTGAAAACACCTTTGACATAAGGTAAGAAAGCCACTTGATCAGTGTTCAACGACCTTGCAGGTTGGTTTAACGACAAGGTAAGTGGTTCTCTGAGTCAAATTTTGTGAATTTTTGTCATTTCATGTAGAAGTTGGGGATAACTTCCTCTTAGTAGGGAGGAAATGACGAGAATTATTGTTGATCATTGTAAATGTCCTTCATGTACACTTGGCCTAGTTCACTGGGGCCTCACTAAGTACATGCAATTTTGACTAATTGAGGAGGATTTTAGTTCACTAGATCCTCATGTAAATGGTGTAAGTTAGATTAAGGCCATTTTGTATGCCCAGTTCAATGTTTTACGGCAGTTTGCACGTGCTTGTCATTATGTAGAGCACACACATCTTACCCTTGTAAATCTATTTAACCATTCAAGTATGTACAACATTACTTTTGGTGGCTAATTCCTTATTGGCTTTTGCTGTTGTGTGTTCTGTGTGTACTTTCTGCTGAATGCTTTGTCAAGATATAATCTCCCGTGGTCCAGATCCTTTGGAGATGGAAACTGATGATGCTCTTAAGATGAAAAGATGGGGCAACAAACTCAGTGTGTACAATGCACAATGAATAAGTAGGAAAAATTACCAACAACCCTTGGGTAACACAAAATGTCTGAAGGGTATTTGTACCAATGCCATGTGATTGGGCCAAGACAACATTTAAGGGAAACTCAAGTGACTGACAAGTGCCATAGACATACCCCGACAATGCACATAACAGAAGATATATTCCTCATTGCAAGTGGATGCACCATATTGTCATTACCAGCATTCCACCTTGAACTCATTTTGTGTAGTTGATCATTTCCCAGGAAAGATCCTCCAGGGCTTATGAATGTACTTAATACACTGTATAATTGCTGCTATGAAAAAATCTTCTCAAGTAATAAACTTCCGTAGATATATGGCAATTTGGTCAGGAGTTTAGGCATCATTCATATTTATTTTTAAAGATTATAAATACACATAAAAGTAGAAGCTATAAGGTAAAGAGTAGAAATCTGATATGCATCTTCAGCGTTAAAGTTTGAAGCCAAAAATTTGGGTGAAGTTACTCTCTATTCAAGTCTATAACAACTATCACTTGAAATTGATGCAATGTTCTTGATTGTGCAACATCGATTGACATCTTTTGGAGACTGCTTCATTAAGAAGACCATAATTTTTACTTGTATCATAATTGAGCATTTTCCATGCTGTTGAGACATACAAATTGAGGCAGTTTTTCTGACTAGTTATAGTCCATACTTTAGATCATAATTGAGCAAATTATTTCTATTTAAAGTTGACATCAGGTTCAGCCAGAATTATTGCGTCTCCCATCTAAGACATTCTTATTTTAACATCATAACATTATACCAGCATACAAAATAAAGAAAGATGAATCCTCAAAGTTACAGAAAATAGTCTCAAATTTAAGTCACTTCCCTCCTAAAGAAATTCCTGAGACTTTTGAAGTTTCATTTAGTCAATTTGCCTCACTGTAGTTCAAATAGCTCACTTCATGGCGACAAAATTATATATCTATTAGGGGCCAGGGCTATTCAAATAGTACCAAAACAGCAAAAAACAATGATGGATGAGGAAGAATGCCTTCTTCAAGTTTTTATATTCTTTTTATATATTAGTTTAACCAATTCTATGTATTTTTAGCCAAATGGGAGGGTGGGCATGATACCAGAAAAGAGAAATGAGAATGAAACAAAAATACAATGATATAAATATGGGTTAGATGCCAAGAAACAACCCAAACCTTTGTAATTTACGAAAAACAGGAAATGGAAAAGAAAGCAATAAAAGGGACAGTAACAGGAAACTGTAGGGGTCTGTCATGTTTCTCAGCATGGGTTCAGTGCTTGAGATAAACTATCGCCTTCGCACCTCCCTAGGTTATCTGCTTTGATCTACTATTGTCATTGAAATCATACTATTGTCACATTGTACACCACTTGATAGACCAAATGATCCCTATGTGGGCGTACAAATTATTTGGAAGCTAAAGTAGTGGTTGTAAAAGTGTCAATTACTAAAACATCTTTGTGCAGAACAGAAACCAAATCATTTAAAAAGATAAGCCACTGTTAACAATTGAATTTCTTAACCGTGTAAAAGGTTTAATAAAAAGGGGCACAAATCCACTCGTCAGTCTTTCACTTTCTATGTACACAAATTTTACATAACATACACCCTTACGAGGATAGGTTCTCTCAACGGGGATATGACATCTATCACCTTAGCTAGCAGAAGTATACTTTTTTCAGTGTCTAACCTTCACATATTCTGTGAAGTTGCAAGAATCTGTTTCTTAATCTCCGCTTTTACTATATTCTTATCAATTTCATTTTGAGGCTAGAAGCAGGACTGTGTTATTTTACCCGACTATGTCATGCATGTAGCTCAGCATTTTGGTTCTGGACATCTTGATTATCTATTGTTCTTTATGATTTTTTGTTTTGTAGATACTAGACTTGGAGGAATCTCTATCTCAGTTGAAATTTATCCATATTGCTGGAACGAAGGGAAAGGTAATCTTGTGCCATTAGCTTTTTTTCACAATTGCAAGAATCATATAGAAATTTCAGAACTAGGGGAAGGGTAATCTTGTGTCATTAGCTATTTTTTCATGATTGCAAGAATCATATTAGAAACTTCATACTTTAAATTGTTCTCTATTCTTATTACCAATGTTGGTAAATTGATATTGTAAAACATTTGTAATGTCCCTTTTTAGGGGGACTCAAGAAATGACCAAAAACTGAGATGTAACTTAAAAATCAGATTATGGGGCTGCTGTTAGATGGCTGATATAACCCTGCAATTCTGCAAATTAAACCCTTCCTAGGGCAGCAACTTCCTTAGAGGAGTTAAACCCCTCAAAGGTGGGTCAAACCTTGCTAATGCCCTTCGAAGCTTATGCAAAATTATTAGAAAACCTTCAACAAACACAATCAACTGTTAGAAATCAGAATTGAGCTTAAAAATAATTAATTATGGAACCCTCAACCAACGAACATCATCAAGCTTGGAAAAATAGTAAAACACCTCCAAAATTCACGAAACTCAAGATCTTGGCCTTAGAAAATATGGAGAACAAGATAGTAAATTCAGATTTGCCAAATTATCATCACACATACCAAATAATCACTCCCAAGTGGGTCGCTCCACTCCAAATAAATAGATCATTGAACCAAAGAGATAAATCATGCAAGAAAATGATAATTTATTGCCTTTCAAATCAACTTGCATACATAAATCCTTATGGAAGGGTTTTTCGTCCTCCACAAGTCCTCAACCAAGGGTTTCCATCCTTGGGAAAGGTCCTCAATCAAGGGGTTTTGTCCTTGAGAAAGGTAGATAAGGTGCTTCACAAGCAAACTTCAAGCAAGATATGAATATGTACCAAAACGTAATTCAATAATGCTCACATGACCTCCTTATATAACCACAAGGAGTGCTTTACATTATAAAAATGATGGCCAACCCCTTAAGGTAAGTGCTTTTAAATATTCAAATGGTATTTGGGGCATACATGCTCATAATACATTTATTTCCTAACTACTTAAGTCCTATTGGAGTGCTAGGCTTCCCAATAGGATACATGATAATAAATAAAACAACTACCTAAACAACAATAAAAATATAATTCAGATCTTCCCCTTGCTTTCCTCCTTATACCTATGGGGAGAAGAATGGGTTAAGGTCTTTGAAAATCAACTTTCAAAAAGGGACATGATAGCCCCCTTCCCAAGATTGCTTGTCCCCAAGCAATTACAAGTACTTGGATCCCAATTAAGTCTCAGCTCCTCCTCCTTTGATATACCTGCACATGAAGCAAACTCGTCAAAGAGAAAATGTGTCCCCTTCTTCATCCACTCTTGCTTTGCGGATATGATGTCCGATTCTTCTACTTTGCTTGCCAAGGCCTCATAAATATTGTCCAAACATTGGTTGTTCCCAATTTCCCTCTTGTTGTCCCAAACACAATTGTAACCATGTATTTTGTTCCCTAAAATCAGAAGGATAGTGGCTGGGATCCTTCTTATAACAACTGAAAACACATCAACAATGATAGTAGATTGCAAACCCTTCATCCTCATGGTTGGATACTCCTCTCTCATTGTCAAAAGAATGGATAGAGAGCTGAAATTATTGCAGACAACGTATAAAACAAAAATGCAACAGCTGTCATAATGATTACCTTGGCCTCCAAAAGATGCTTCCAAGCTGCCCCAAACTAATCTTTTCAAAATTTGGCTCGGATCAGAACTCATGAGTGCTGGTATGTAAGTATAACAGCCATACCATGCCCGGAATTTCGTCCCAAACAATACCAAATATGTTGGAACATTGGCCTTAATTGTTCTCAATGAGTGAACCCTCTTACCCACCATTTCGCATAAAAAGAATGTCTTCAAATCTGCCCCTCTATTGCTTCCCCAAGAAGATATCCACAACCCAACAAATGAGATTGGGAAAAACACCTCATCTCGGTTGTAGCATTGCAAGTTCAGAAGTGTAGTGGCCAAAAACATCTTGTGAGAGTTACCCTTACCTTGTCAATGTCACTAGAAGAAGACCACTTCCTTGTGATCAAAATCCACTTGGTGGCTGCAAATAGAACGTGGAACCAACTGGAAATAATAACCACAAGATCTAAAATAACTCCCATAATGATTTGGGGTTCATGACCCACATTTTCCAAACTCATCTTATTCATGTTAGAAGGATGACTTACAACCCAAAGCTCTTCGGAATTCACCTTATAGTAATAAACATTCTTACCAAGTGTGAGTAACCTTCGTTGTGGAGGATTTTCTGATTGCAAGTGCCTTAATTGCTGCCACAAAACAACCATCCTATGTTATTCCTTCATGCAAACTCCTTCCATGATGTTACTAGCAAGCCATTTTTCGACATACTCAAGTGTGATAATATTTTTCCAATCAGCTGTTATGTGAGAAAGCAAACCACAATGTGATTTCCAAGCATTTGCCATTGTACTCTTTTCATCCTTTATACCTTGAATTCTGATTTCTTTGTCTTTGTCATAGAATTTCAGTTCTCTATCATGATAATTGAAGGTGAATTCCCCCAAAGATTGCAGCCATTGGACTCCAAGAACTACTTCATCATTAGCTAACTTAATCACAAAAATTCATCACATACCTCATATTTTCCTAGGAGAAGTGATAGCTGTCCCATTCTCTTTGTGCAAGGTATGGTGGTGCCACTCTCTACAAGCCTAGTGACCCCTTGGTTATGAAGAAAACCCTTCACCCTGAATGGATGATAAGTAGGTGTGCCACACATTAGAGTAAGGGTGCTGCCCTTCCACCATATTCTTTCTAGCTCTTCCATATTCATGGAACCATGGGTTAACCACATATGAAATGGAAAATCAGAACCATCATCATGCCTTTGATGCCCCAAACACATCATATTGATTTTGAAATCAGATATTCTTTTTTTTAGAATAGCACCTATATTCCTCATGTGGAAACAATTTTGAATTTGAGTCCAAGAATCCATACAACAAGAAACACTTCTTACCTCATTATTTCGTGGAGTATGAGGTGCATAATGATGTCCAATCAGTGGTGATATAGGACATAACAAACATGAAATCTGATCACCTTCCCCAACCAGTTGTGTGTGAGGGCAACATACCAGCAATGTCATATCAACAAGCAACAAAACTAAGATATTCTCATACTATAGGCTGCCTTTGACGCTCTTTTGACCCAGAATTTCTGAGTTAGGAACAACACTCAAAAAATAATCTAATGGTGCCCTTATCTCATGCATAATGTCATCCTTATAGGCCCTTAGTAAAACTGATTTGACTCCATCATGTGACTGTCCTGTGTAACCATTAGAATCCAATAAATTATCATAGAACATTAAAGGACTTTTACCTTTCTTTGAATAATGACAAAATGGGTATTGTTCTTTTGCTAATATTTCCATTGATCAGCTCCTTGGTGGCGGTTGTTTGGGACAGACCAGCAAGCTGAATTTTATTATCACCTTGAAATTTGAATTCAACTTTCAATTTGTTTTCCTTAATAGAGCCTTCCTTTTCCCTTGCCTCATGTTTCATGGTTACTTCATTTTTCCTTGTCAATAATGAAGAGTTCTTTGCCATATACTCTTGTAAGTGTTGTTTCCCTTGAGCGGCTATCAATCTAGCAACCCTAGCTCTTCTTCGCCACTCCTCACAATTTCTTTGAGTTTCCATTACATCCTCCGCGCTTGCATATATGAATTCCTTCTCCTATCTAATTTCAACATTTGGTTCCTTCAAAAGTATACCCTTTTCTATCAAGGGCTCTTCATTGACAACTGTTAGTTTTATGCAACCATTAGATGCCAACAATTCATCATTAAGCACAAAAGGATTTTTACCTTGGGTGGCATGCTCCTTAACTTCCTTCATCCCGATGGAAGGACCTCTTCTCCCTAGGGCTGAAACATTCTTCTTCTTGGCATGTTGTACTTTTTCCTTTGGCACTAGGGTTCTTTGTTGATAATGTCTTTCTTCCGTCCTTAATTTGATGAAATCCGTGAGAAACATTGCCTCCGAAACTCATTTAACATTTCTTGATACTCTTCAAGCCACGTGGTGTAGTCATGGGCTTGTTTAAGGCTCCCATGTGGAGCGACTGCCTCTTTGGTCACGATCGGGGTTTGTAGGGCCTTGCAAAAGAAAATTTCTCTTTCTTTGATTCACGAGGGTTGTAGGAAACCTCTTCCCCTTGGCCGAACCACTACCCTGTATGTTTTGGATGGCTAGGGAACCCTCAACCAGCGAACATCATTAAGGTTGGAAAATAGTAAAACACCTCTAAAATTCACAAAACGCAAGATCTCGGCCTTAGAAAATATGAAGAACAAGATAGTAAATTCAAATTTGCAAAATTATCATCACATACCACATAATCACGCCAAGTGGGTCACTCCACTCCAAATAAATAGATCATTCAACCAAAGAGATAAATCATGGAATAAAATGATAATTGCTTGCCTCTCAAATCAGCTTGCATACATAGATCCTTATGGAAGGGTTTTGTCCTCCACAAGTCCTCAACCAAGGGTTTCCGTCCTTGGGAAAGGTCCTCAATCAAGGGGTTTCGTCCTTGAGAAAGGTAGATAAGGTGCTTCACAAGAAAACCTTAACCAAGATATGAATATTCACCAAAACATAATTCAATAATGCCCAAGCGACCTCCTTATATAACCACAAGGAGTGTTTTACAATATAAAAATGATGGCCGACCCCTTAAGGTAAGTGCTTTTAAATATTCAAATGGTATTTGGAGCCTACATGCTCATAATACCTTTATTTCCTAACTACTTAAGTCCTTCTATTGGAGCACTAGGCTTCCCAATAGGATACATGATAATAAATAAAACAACTACCTAAACAACAATAAAAATATAATTCAGATCTTCCCCTTGCTTTCCTCCTTAGACCCACGGGGAGAAGAATGGGTTAAGGTCTTCGAAAATCAGCCTTCAAAAAGGGACATGACAACATTATACAATCCTATCATACATACTTGCAAACATCTATGGTATGAATGGTTTTTCCTCTTGTTGGGATCTTGGTTATTCTTGTGCTTTAAAATTTTTGTTTCTTTTATTTTCCTAAGCAGGCTATATCATGACTGACAAGCCATTTATTGCATTTTCATGCTGGGCGTTATCTTCTATTTATGCTAGTCTAAGGAGAAATAAATAATTTCAACCTTGGATAAAATTAGTCAATCATTTGACCATTAAAATTGATGGGTTTCTTAAGTGGAGGGGAAAGTTGAGGAGGTAGAGGAAATTTGATGTTTTCAGAATAACCTATTGAAATGTTTCAACTTCTTCTAGGTAGCTCTGAATATAAACACTTGCTGATTGGCAACTTCTAGCTTGAGTTGTGTAACTAGCGAGTTTACTAAATTTAAATCGAATAGCTTTGTTTTAAAACATAGTATTTTTGCATTTAAATATGCCATAATCTCTTCTGTAGTTTATATGATTATTCTAATTAGTCTGAGTTGGGAAGCTCACATGTAGTCCATGTAACCATTGTCACAATACACTTCATGGGTGGTTAAGTACTCAATAGTTTGACTTGACTCTCTAGGAAACAAGTGTACTTCACGATTTGCAAGTTATTGCTCGAATATTTTGCCAAGTGTTATGTCTATTGCTGCTACTCGGCTTATTGAGTTCTTCTCAAGTCCATGTTGCACGAACATGCTTCATAGACATCAAAATAAATGTTTATCCATGCATTATACAGCCAAATGCCTTTATATTGGCAATGTCCATTCTGTTACATCAGTTTTTCTATTTATTGCATGTTTTTATGTTTATTTTGTTGTGTGTTGAGTGTATTTGTTATGAAATGAGTAATATTATTGTACATTTTGAAAAATTTAATCACATCCTTAGTTTTCAGGCTTACCAAGTCATTGTCGAGTCCTTAGTCACATGGCTTTGCTTGTGACAAGTTGTTTTTGGAGGAAATTACAAATACAAAATGAAAGTAGACTATTTATAATGTATTTTTGACCTTGCAAGTCTAGAAATGTAAAATTTGGACCATGGTCTGCCCATTCACCTATAAATCAACGTTTTCACCAATTTGATTGACACTATATTATACCAATAAAGCTGAAATTTCTGTTTTATGTGTGTGCAGTCCTTAGTTGTATTCTTTTCTTCTTCTCATTGCTGTCGTGTTCTTTATTGATATAACAAATATTCATCTCAATGCAACTACCAAAAACAACTAGGTTGAAAATAGATATATTACAATTGTCCCAGTAGTTTTAAGTGATGCCAAGAAGATTGGAACATACATTTAAGGGATTTTATTTTGTCAATATGCCAGTTTGATATAAAGTTAAATTTGGAGATAGTTTATGCAGTGTATTTTGGTATGCAGAGAGAGATCAACAATAACAGTGAAAAGACCATCCCAGAAGATTCATTGAACTCAAATTCTAGGAGTGGGAAACTGTTAGCTAAGATGGAAAAGCCTAGGAATGTTTCACTTTTCTTGTTTCAGATTCAGGACTTCTATTGTCTATCAAATGTCAAATGCCTGTTGATATATGATCTTAGTAAAGGAAGCTTTGTTATTTTCACATATGTGAACAATCACAATGAAAGGTCAGTCATAAGTTTTTTCATTGACGTTTTTTACAGTAGACACATTGAGTGGTTGTCCCAACTAGGGTGAGTCCTAATTTATAGCAATACTTATTGTTACAACCTGAAGCAAACATAATATGACTAAACCATTTTTTTGGTGTTCCAACGTGTTTGACCAGATCATGGCTGAAATTTTTCAAGTGGATGTATATCCCTTTTAGCTGGGCCTTTCTATCTCCTTAATTTATAGAATACATTGAAATGTTTGTCTGCATGCAGGCTCCTTAGTGATCAACTCACCTCACATATTATTAATAGTATGGCTATGTTTAAGAGACTATACCCACCCATTTCATATGACATTGTAACACTGGTTCTTCTCTTATTATCATCTCATGTCCCGGAAATCCTTAAGGGGTTCCAACCCAGTATTTTGTGTTGGCATTATTTCTTGCATGATTGCATTATTGTTTAAAACTGGAATATTGCATTTAAATACTAATACTATATGAAAGCTAGGCTAGGTTAGCTTGAACTGATGTGTGGCTTGAGGTGGGGTGTTGGAAGGTTGATCCATCCTCCAAGAAAAATATAACATGAAAAGGGCAGGCTAAGTCACAAGGTATGGCGAATTTTATGGGCAAAGTTTGAAATTCGCCGAATTTAATAACCTCATAAAAAGTTAGCTAAGATTCAATGTGGTATGGAAAAACAAGGGGTTAAAAACAAGGCAAAAAGTGCTTGCATGGAGAGCATAGAGAGTATTAAATTCTATTGCCGCATCATCATTTTTTTGTTGCTTCCTTTAAGTTTGGAGTCTTCATTTCTGCTTAATCCTTCTTTCGTGGTGTTGAGACTAGAGCTATCCCCTGGAGTTATCACTTATACGGAGTAGAGTTGAGTGTGGGCAAAGGGAGAGTGGACACTTAAGGGCACCATGCAAAGAAAGCCAATTATGTGGCATACAAAGGAGAATCAAGTGGGCAGGTAGGTTAAATCCTATCTTTTACATTTATAAAACTTAATGATCACTTTTTGTTTTATGTTTAACTGCGATTGTATATTTTATTTTTAAATTTTTTTAAATTTATGAAGTTTAACTTTATTATTCTTTTATGTTTGAGTTCGATTTGTTTATTTTTATTTTTATATTAATCTTTTAAAGTTTTGTTGTCTTTTAAGATTTTTATTTATGTTCAACAATTTTTTCTTATATATTTAATTATGATTTGTTCATTTTATTTTATTTATTTTAAATTTTATTGTCTTTTAAAGTATTCTATTGTACTTTTATGTCTTATTTTATCAATTGATATTTATACATTAAGAAAAGCGATACTAGCCCCACTAATAATATAGCAAGAACAAGGCTTGAATAAATTAGGAAAGTCTATACCTCTATTTCAAAACTTGGTGAAAGTCACCAATAAATTAGGAGAACTTGTGAGTCACCTTGTATTGTCCCACTTCCTAGGATAATCATGATGAAGACCCTTAGCCTATTTTGTCTACCCGACGGCTAAGGAATGAAAATAAGGGTGACTTAAGTTATAATAGTTTATTATAAAGTGCAAATTAAAATTAAAATAAAAGAAAACATTATATGCACTTATAATAAATTGCCAAGAACTTAAAAATAGAAAAATCAAACAAAAGGGAAAAACACTTAGACAAAATAAATTATCCATAGAAAAGTGCAAATCAAGACATGGAGCAAAAGTAAAAGGGAAAAAATGCAAAATAAAGTAAAAAGCATATGGGCCAAAGTTATTTATTCTAGAAAAATGCGACTTGCATTAGGAAGGTAATTTGGAGGGAAAAAGGCATTTAATGGTGAAAGAGCTGATTGGTCATGGAAGGTGGCTATTTGGGTCACAAGGCTATATATGCAAGTGGACTTGCCTTAGTCTCACACACTTGAATATTTCTCTCATTTCTAATTTTGTATGAAGCTTTCAGCTTTGTCTATATTATTTCTAAAGACGAAACCCTTTAGAAATATTCTCTTGAGGACGAAAACCCTCCAAGAGTTCAAGGGGATTCTCCACCATTGGGGTTTCCATTGTGCTTCAGTGGATTAGCAGGCATTTGCAGTTTATTTCCAACAGTTTTTTGAAGGAGATTTGCATATTTTGGTCCAAGGGTTTGTGGGAAAGATTGCAGTTGTGTTTTGTCTTATTTATCTCTTGTGGAGCGACCCACTTCTAGTCAAATCTGGTATGTTTGAAGATCATTTCTGGTCTGATTTTTGACGCTAGTATAATTTAGATCTGCATATAAATAAATTGCTACATTTTTATAAATCATATTTTGGGGTTTGGATTCACCAAAAAATCCAAGCTGGGGTTCAAATTTGTCTTTTGGGGACATTACAGTGGTATCAAAGCATGAAATCCTCTCATCTTGTGAGGAAAAGAAACAAAAATCACATCTAAATGCGTGCAGGAAAAAGTCCTCTAGTTTATCAAAGAAGGGTACTCAAAGAAGGTGACTATGGAAGAGCATGATCAAAGGGCTCCTCCTAATGATACACTTAGCTACATGCATGAAATCATTACTAGAAGTCAAAGAGAGCTGCAACAAACAATGAGGGAGAATCAAAGAGAAATGTGTGATGCATTCACTAGCTCCATTCGAGATTTGGCCAAGGTTCTACAAGGGAACAATGCATCTATCAACCAAGGGCCAACCAACAATGGAGAAGGAAGCTCTACGGGACCAATCAAGACTTCTTCTAAGCCTACACATCGAGACTTTGAGCTAATTTTCTCCAAAGAGAGGAACCGATTGATGATGTGGAAACATGGGGAGATGAGTATGTACAACTTAGTTTCAAAGTAAGAGAGATGCTATCCTTCAAAGACTTCTGCCAGGTGAAGAATAGCAAAGGTACAAGGAGAAATAAAAGTGTTCACCAAGAGTCACCAAGGAGAGACATTCAACAAAGGTTGGGTAAGGTAACTCTTCCTTCATTTGATGATACAGATAAGTGTTCTGCTAGGGCTTGGTTACAAAAATTAGATACATAAATTTCCTTGAATCCTATGTATGAAGATGAAGCACTAAAGTTTGCAACTTTGCATTTGGAGGGAGTTGTACATGAGTAGCAGTACCATGGCATCATCACCCAAGGGCATGGCTCTATCACCACCCTTGAAGAATTCAGCACATGTTTGATATGATGGATCCGGATTTGCATTTCAGGGAGCTAGCCCAACTCAAGCAAGAAGGAACACTAGATAAGTATATTTCTGATTTTCAAAGAATTGCAATAATGGTACCTGATATTAGTGAAAAAAGGCTTGTTTTATTGTTTGTTGAAGGGTTAGGGGAACCATTAAAAGGCCTTGTTAAAGCTTTTAATCCTCCATCTCTTCAAGGTGCCATTAAGAAGTCATTGGACTTAAAAGTTCAATTCCAAAGGGAGAAATCTACAGTTTGGGCAGCAGCGAACAACACCTTTGGGGCAACAAAAGAACACATTTGAGCAGTCAATAACACCTCAAAATGATAAGCAAGAGGCGGAGTTAGTGGATAGCGAGGAAAGACACAAGAATGGGAAAAAAACAGGTCTGAAATTGAAGCACGGTGATTAACTAAAATTGACTAAACTAATGTAGTAAAAGATAGTTAATCTAATCGAGGAGGACATATAACGCAGTAAGTAAATGCACTAAACAATATGTAAATGAGATAAGTAGATAAGCTAATGAAATTAAAACCCTAATGTGTAAGAAGGGAAAGGAAAGAACTCAACTGATGATGGATGATTGTCGGACTGTGTCGCAGTGATGCACAAAAATCAAAAAGGAGGAACGATTGTGTAGGAGTTCCGAAAAGGAGAGATCTGGATGTCGTGCCTAGACTAGGCTGGGCGCCCATGGGCGCTACGGTAAGGAATCTGGGCACCCTAGTCTTGAAAAATGTCCGAACTGGTGCTCTCAGGGTCGGAAGGTGATCTGAAACTCTGCTTACTTGTCGCATTAATTTTTTTGTACTACGCCGAATGCTCCAAATATTCCAAGAGGAAGAAATAACTGCAAAATACCAAAAAGAAGTATCAAAACCCTAAAAAAGAAAGATGCAGAATGAATGGGTCAGACTGACCTCAACTGCCACAACAGTGGGCTTACTAACTGAGCATTGCACTACATTTCGAACCCGGATGTAGTTCTAGTGTGTGTGTGCATGTTGTGCCTTAGGTGCTCTTGTGTCAGTCGCACTTTGTGAAGTAAAGCGAGCAATAGCTAAATGTAGAAAATGTAATAGAATGTGTGCATGGAATAAAATAGAATCCCTCCCCCTATGAAGTGTGATGTAGATATCCTAGCTTGTGCCTTGATGATGGAGCTATGTGGATGCCAATGCAATAGATGGATGCAACTCTAGATGGAGTGATAGTAGTGTATGATGTTAGGTCCCTCATTATGGTCTCATAACTTTATATTTATAGGGTTATCTTGCTCTAATTTTGTAATTAACCCCGAAAAGGTCGACCCCAAGAAAGATAAATATGAAAAATGGCTAGAAGAGGCCCAAAAAGTGGCGGGAAAGTGCTAGAAGGATCGGGGCACCCCCAGGTGGGACTAGGGCACCCATGGGCACCCTAGTACTAAATTTGGCGCCCCCCGAGGCTAAAATAATGCGGGATGTCCGGAAATGGCTAGGCATATGGGTGCAATAGGTCGTAAATTACGAAATAAAATAAACAAGATGGCCAAAAGACGAGGGGTTAATTAGTACTTTCTTTATAGGGTTCTCTTGCTCTAATTTTGTAATTAACCCCGAAAAGGTCGAAGATAAATATAAAAAATGGCTAGAAGAGGCCCAAAAAGTGGCGGGAAAGTGCTAGAAGGATCAAGGCGCCAAATGGGCGCCCGGGAGAGGCTAAAACAATGCGGGATGTCCGAGAAATGGCTAGGCATATGGGTGCAATAGGTCGCAAATTACAAAATAAAATAAACAAGATGGCCAAAAGACGGGGTTAATTAGTACTTTCTTTACTCAAGAACCTTCTAAATAGTAGTATGAGACCGAGATAAATAAAATGTCTAAAGTGCATGATTTTGTGACTACATTTTGCCCCCACTTTATGTTGGTGAGCGGAAAGCTCGGTAACATAAAGTAGATAGAGATGCGTACTGATGTCCATGAAGAGTGTAGTAGAAGCGTGCCGAAGGACTAGACAAAAGTGTGGAATGATAAAAAGATGGAGGAGCGTGGAAACTATAGATGAAAAATGCGTAAAGAAAAAGTGATGAGAGTGAACCTAGGGCGAAACATGTGTGTGTGTTGTCACATAGTGTAGTGTACCTGCATAAAAGTGTGATGTGTGTGTTATAGTGTGTTTACCACATGTTGTTGTTGTCGTTGTTTTGCCCCCATTTGACTACTTGTTTCTCATACGGATGGACCTGCAAGGAGAAAATGATCAAGTAGTCAAATATGTATGTATGTAAGTGTAAAAATGCTATGTAAAAGACGCATGTGTATGTAAATGTAAAGTATGCAAATGTAAATGTAAATGTAAATGTAAATGGAACATGTGCACTGATCCATGTCGAGAGAGAAAGTGTAGAAGGATATCTGTACTGTGATTTTTTGGGATCTCACGCCACCCTAGGCCGAAGAAGTGTATGGAGGAAATGCTTTGTGTCCTCCAAGCTCTAACCACTTCTGTTGAAATGTGTGTGAAGAGATCTTGTATTATCCCTAGTTTTTGGGTGATCTGCACACCCGAAGTAGTGTAGGGAGGCACACCCTTGTAACCTCCGCTTGCTTCCCCGAAATGCTAAGGACACCATGTCTTGTAAAATCCATTTGTATGGGGTTCGTAGACTAGTCTGAACCCACTCGCTGAATATAACTAAACCGAAATGTGTAGAATCTTTGTGTTAGTATGTAAACCCCCAAATGATGCCCCCTCTTTGGGGCGCATGCGACATCGCTGATAGGAGACATGCGGCCCCAAAAGAGGGCCAACATGTACTGTTGTACGTTGAAAAGTGCTTGGTAGAAACCAAGGCATGCACAAACAAGAAGGCTAGCCAAAGACAAGTGTAAACACGCATGCATGAAGAAAACAATGTATAAGCTATGCAAAACAAGTGTAAAAGCTACCAAGCAAAGTAATGTAAACACACAAGAAGACAAGTATGCCACATAAAAAGTGGGTTGCAAACATGGGACATCACTCACGATGTCGCAAGACATGCAAGGCCATCATGGCCGCAAACAATAAACAAGTGTGCACACCAAACATAGGGCAAGCCCACAAAAAAAAACAATAATAACAGATAATGGCAAACAATGTAACAAACAAGTATGGAAACCAATATCCCTACATAACAAATGTTGCACATGAAGCATTAACATGTTAGAAAGATAACTAGTATGTCAAAAGCGTGTATAAGCAAGTAATGTAAAGTGCTAAGTACAAAATGAAACAATAACACCTGGAAGAGATGAATGTGTGGATGCCCCCAATGACTAGTGTAGGAAGGGTAGAAGGCAAGCATCCATGCTGCATGTAAGAGACATGTATCTGCGATCACAACTAGAAGAAGCATGTGAATGCATGTGTGTATGATATAGATAAATGACATACAAGTAATCAAACTAGCATGTGTAATAAAGTGACCATGAACAAAAAAAGTAAGCAAGAATATAAGCAACCATAGTATGCAGTATGTTGTGGATGGATGGAATGGAATGCAATATGGAGTGATAGGAGCCGCGTGCCCCCGAGTGGATGGAAATGTATGTAGTGAGGTTCATTTTGTTTCCCCCTCAGCAGTCAAGAATGAACCGTAAATGAGAGTGCGTCATTGGGAAATGGTTGAGTAGTGTGTATTGTGTCTAGTGCGTTGTGAGGAAATGTGTATATGTGTAGTGGTGATGATATGCGACATGTAGAATAGATGTGCATGGACCTTATAGCCTAAGCGTATACCACGATGAGATGAAATGTGGAGTGATGATTTAGCCCTAAGTGTATATCACTATATGATGAATGGATGAGTGATGATTTAGCACTAAGTGTATATCACTATAAGGTGTAAGGAGGGTGTGGTGATGTAACCTAAGGTGTATACCACTACAAAATGATAAAATAGGTGATGATTTAGCCTAAAGTGTATGTCACTACAAGATGAATAGTAGGGAGTGGTGATGTAACCTAAGGTGTATACCACTACAAGATGATAGAATAGGTGACGATTTAGCCTAAAGCGTATGTCACTAAGCTAGTAATGTCGCATGATGAAAGGTGGAATAGTGAATGTGTGGTGAAGTGGAGGGTCCATTTGATTTGTAAACCCTCGGCAGTCGAGTATGGACCGAAGAACTAAAGTGCGTCATCGGGTAGTGAGTGACACATAGACAATAGAAATGATGATGAAATAAATGACCATATGATAAGTAGAATACGTAAATATGGTGTGTAGAATGTAAGGATGTAGAAATGTGTAAAATGTAGTGTATAGATATGACTATGTGTAAAATGTAAATGAATATAATGTAATGCTAGACTGTAATGATGAAGACTAGTAGAATATGTGAATATGTAGAAAATACGTATGAATGTAGTATGTAGACTCCTATGTATGATGAAGATAGTAGAATATGTGTGAAAATAATGTAGTATAGGATGTAAGTAGATGATAGACAATGATGTATGTAAATGACCATGATCATATAAGGTGTAAGAATACGTGAATGTGAAATGTTGTAGTAATGAAGTGTAGGGTAACGTGTAATGTGTGATGAAGTGTAATGTAATGCCTATGGTGTAGTGTGTGGGGTCATGTAGTAGTAATCCCTCAACAGTCAAGTGTGAACCGAAGCACAAGAGTGTGTCATTGGGTAATGGCGCTAGTATGAATGTATGAGAATGTGAAAGGTGATGATTGTGACTATGCTAAGATGAGGTAGGGGAGAGGTGAAGTGTCATGCCCCCAAGCATGTGTGAATAAATGAACTATCCAATGAGGGTGAAGGATGGAGGTCCTTCATTTGATGTGGGTGATGAAAGCGTGTGACCATGCTCTAATAGTGGAGGTATGGTAGGTGAACGCTATAGTGGTGAATGAATCCTATGAGCATGTGAGGGATGAATGTATGAGGAGGTCGTGGCATCACAAAATGTGTCAGTGATGGAGATCTATGTAATATGGAATGTGAAGGTGAAGAAGATCCGTGTGGAATAAAACGAGGTGGTGATCTATGCCATGATAGTAGTTGTCCAAGGAATAGGCCTATACCGATGTATAGGGCTAGTGGAGTGATGTGGTCATGGAGATGATGTGTGAGTAGGTGAGCTAGGATTAGATTGTGTTGGGAGTAACATAGCGTGTGATGTGGCAGAAGAAGTAAGGGGTGCTCTAGATATCATGTGTGAAGAAGATGATGGCCAGTGGAGTATGGAGGGACACCATCAATAGAGATGACCTGATTATTGTAGATAAATTTGAGGCGTAGATGATTCATAGAGATGATAGATTGTGAGCAACAAATCCAATTAAGACCAAGGAGCATGTCACATCCCTCAACTGTGTTTCTAATGAGGAAAGGCACGAGCATTGTAAGAGGGCCAACTGTGACATGTAGTTGAACAACGCCAAAAGGTTTTTGAAAGGGTACTCGACTTGAGATAGAGGATAGCGGATAGCCTTAAGGAGTGACATAGAACACGCACTAATGGGCCATGATGGGTCAACCTTAGTGTTGTTGATAGAGGTTGAGCCAATAGATGCGTGGATGTGCAAATGGTTAGATGTAAACTTGGCGTGATAATCGACGTTAGAAAAGGAGATGATAGGTGGCAAAACTTCAATGTTAGGAAACTAAGAAATCTAGAACTCATGAGTCAGTGGGAGACATGGTGTGTGAAATATAATTAGCGGTTGAATATTTCTTGTGTGTGTTATGCTTTAGTAATGGGTTGTTAAAGATCTTAAGTTTATGATTTTCATTTGTAGGCGGAGTTGGCTTAGATTCCGAAGCTCAATTTGACCATTGTCAACAAATCTGGATGAGGTGTCGTAGTCGGAAGCATCGATTAGTGGGATGTCCTATGCATTGATGATAATCACAATAAGAATTTTCATCGAAGTTGCGTCCTTTTGGCTGAGATGGATCAAGTTGTAGAGGGGATGGTAATGTAATAAGGTTACTATCGATGAGTTGTGGTAGAAAACACTCGGAGGTGTGCTAAACTTAGTAAAGGTATGTCTATATTGTTGTGGTCGAAGTTCCTTTAGAGTAGAGATTGTGTTTACAGTAGTTTTTGTATCCATTGATTTGGTTGTAGAAGGTTTAAATGTTGGCTTACCTTGAAAGCGAGTGGATGATGATTATTTGCTCTTGATATTTGAGTTTTCCTATGGTTAAGAGTTTTGTCTCACGAAGTTTGAGAGTATGGAAAATTTGGTCAAATGAAGGAGATGTCTCAAAGAGAACACTCTCTTGTAGAGGTGGTAGTAAACTTTGAATAAATAAATCTGAAGTTTGAAATCCATGAGTACATTAGACATCTTAGCTAAGTTATTCTTGTATCACAAGACATAATCAGATAAATGTTCGTTAGATGCTTGTACTTGAGTTGTGCTAGTTGGGTGTAGGATATCTTTGAGCCAATGTTGATAGAAAAGTGAGTGAGAAAGGCATCGCCAAGTGTGTGAAAGAAACTACCGAATGCACAGGTAGGTCATAGAACCAACGCATTGCATAGTCTTGTAAACTACGAGGAAAAAGCTTAGCTAGTATAATGTGATCATCTGCATAGTCGAGGCATGCTACATGAAATTCTCGAAGGTGTTCTTGTGGGTCTCCATGACCTTTAAAGATAGGTAGCTTAGGAGATACAAAATTAGGCGGCAATGGATATGTTGATATGGCAAGGGCGAAAGGAGTATGCAACAAGAGTGTAGAATCTAGGGATGGTTTGACACGTGAGGTAGCTAACTAAAGCTGACGAATTTGTGTTTGTAAGTCTTGATATAATGATGTCAAATTTGGAGAATTCAAGGAAGAACCGAGGTGCATATGAGAGGCACCATGGTGAATGGTAGGAGCGAGTGGTGGTTGCATTAATAGGAGCAAAGAAATATATGTGGGTGGAGTGGATACCATAGGAGTGGGCAAAGAAACATGTGGGTGGAGTGGATACCATAGACCATAGGGAAGAAGAAGCAATGATGGAAAGAGAAGCATCATGAGCTCTCTTAGTGGCGATTAAAGCATGCAAGACATGAGGAAGATGTGTGGGGTTTTCATGCAATGCTTGGTGAAAGTCAGTAATAGCATTTAATTGGTCTTGGTCAACATTGGTGTCTTCATCGTAGGACTTTTCACTATCAGATGCTTCTATCTCATGGAGAGGAACCTAGTTGGAGGTATCTAAAGGTTTTTCAGTATAGACGTGGTTTGTGTCACCATTGGCTTAGATGTATGATGAGTAGATAAAGGGAGCTCACAATATTGAAGAGATCCAAAACAACCGCTACGGGTGATGGGCATAAAATGAAAGAAATGAAAGCAAGTTGTAGAAGGTGTAATGAAGAAGGATCGGGTTCACCAAAATGATTAACTAAAATTGACTAAACTAATGTAGTAAAAGATAGTTAATCTAATCTAGGAGGACATATAACACAATAAGTAAATGCACTAAAACAATATGTAAATGAGATAAGTAAATAAGCTAATGAAATTAAAAACCCTAATGTGCAAGAAGGGAAAGGAAAGAACTCAGTTGATGATGGATGTATCATTGTGTGTCAGTGATGCACAAAAAATCAGAAAGCAGGAACGATTGTGCAAGAGTGTGAAAAAAGGAGATTGGATGTGTGGTTGGGGCACTGGAAGAGGACTAGGGGCACCCACAGGCTCGGTAAGGAATATGGGCGCCTTGGTCCTGGGAAAAAAATGTTGGAACTGGTGCTCACAGGGTTGAAAGGTGATCTGAAACTCTTCTTCCTATCGCATTATTTTCGCATTAATTTTCTTACTACGCCAAATGCTCCAAATATTCCAAGAGGAAGAAATAACTGTAAAAGACCAAAAAGAAGTATCAAAACCCTAAAAAAGAAAGATGCATAATGAATGGGTCGGATTGACCTCAGTTACCACAATAGTGGGCTTACTAACTGAGCGTTACACTACATTTCGGACCCGGATGTAGTTCTGTGTGTGTGTGGCATGTCGTGCCCTAGGTGCTCTTGTGTCAATCGCACTTTGTGAAGTAGTGAGCAATAGCTAAATGTAGAAAATGTAATAGAATGTGTGCATGGAATAGAATAGAATCCCTCCCCTATGAAGTGTGATGCAGATGTCCTATCTTGTGCCTTGATGATGGAGCTATGTGGATGCCAATGCAATAGATGGATGCAACTCTAGATGGAGTGATAGTAGTGTATGATGTTAGGTCCCTCATTATGGTCTCATAACTTTATATTTATAGGGTTCTCTTGCTCTAATTTTGTAATTAACCCTAAAAAGGTCGACCCCAAGAAAGATAAATATGAAAAACAGCTAGAAGAGGCCCAAAAAGTGGAGAAAATGCTAGAAGGATCAAGGCGCCTGTGTGTGGGACTAGGTGCCCATGGGCCCCAAGACTAAATCTGGGCACCCAATGCCGAGGCTAAAATAACATGGGATGTCCGGAAATGGCTAGGCATATGGGTGCAATAGGTCACAAATTACGAAATAAAATAAACAAGATGGCCAAAGTGGAAAGCTTGGTAACATAAAGTAGATAGAGATGGGTACACGATGCCCATGAAGAGTGTTGTAGAAGCGTGCCGAAGGACTAGACAAAAGTGTGGAATGATACAAAGATGGAGCGTGGAAACTATAGATAAAAATGCGTAGAGAAAAAGTGATGAGAGTGAACCTAGGGCGAAAAGTTTGTGTGTAGTTGTTGCATAGTGTAGTTTACCGCATAAAAGTGTGATGTGTGTGCTATAGTGTGCTACCACAATGTTGTTGTCGTTGCCCCAATTTGTTGCTTGTTTCTCATACGGTCGGACTGCAAGGATAAAACGATCAAGTACTCAAATATGTATGTATGTATATATGTATAATGATGAGGATGAGGATTTATATTTATCTTTTAAAGTTTTGTTTTGTCTCTTAAGATTTTTATTTCAGTTAAAATTTTGTCCCGGGTTCATAGCCATAAAAAGGCTTTTGCCTTAGGGATCCCCTACTAGTTCCAAATTTTCTTAGGTAGGAAAGGTGAATTATGGAGGGCCTCCATGGCTAAAACATCCTTGTACCCATCGTTGACATTATAAGCTCCACTTTTGGATCCCATACATTAGGACTGTCGTACTTATTTTTGAAATGGAAGGATGTTAACAATCCTTCTAACTCCCCGACCTTGAGTCACAATTGCGAGGCAAGGCGGGAGTTTGAAAGTCTATCCAATCATTTTTTTCAACATTGTAGTAATAAACAACTTTGTCTCCAATTGTTAAGGTGCAAGATTGTAGATGTTGGAATTGGTTTAACCTTGGTAATGGTTGAGGAAAAGCCAAGCTTCCATCCAAAATTTTGCCTTGATTCCTTTTCGAACATTCCATCCGAGCAATGGCTTGAGAATTGCTATGGCCCTAGTTGTCAGATTTGAGATATGTGAACCTTTTATGTGATCACCGCTTGCGAAGATTCTTTCATAGCCATTGAATCTATATGTATTTCTTCCCGACGATGATGCTCTAGAGTGACTCAACCTCTTTGTATAGTCTCCAAGCCAATTTTTCTCTAAGGGTCGTATTCTTCCTTCTATTTACCGGCAGATGATTTTTGGGAGGATTAATTTCAATATATAAGCCATCACCATTGATAATCTTGTAGACAATATTGCAAAGAGATATGGGTCTATACAATTCAAAGTTGTAAGCATTTCCCTATTTTGGAATGAGGGCAAGGAAAGTTAAAGCTCTTTAAGAACCATTGTGCTCATACCTGATTCCTTGAACAACGAATATATCTTCCCCACAATCTCCCAATATCCTTAGGAAAAGCTTGTGAGGAATCCATCAGCCCAAGGGCGTTGTCACCTGAGAAAGACTGCACAGCTGCCACAACTTCTTCCTCTATTATTGGTTTTTTAGAAAGCGATTATCATCTTCTGAAATTATAGAATGGGTTATGTCCAATATTTTATGACTGGCTTCATTTCTTTCTTCCTAGTCATGAGTGAGCATCTGTTTGAAATATCTGACTGCTTCAGCCCTTGTTTATTTATTTTCCACAATTTCTAAGCAATCTGAGGTAGTTATCTTGGTGATTTTATTCTAGTTTCTTCACATTACTGCAGCTTATGAAAGAAAGAAGTGTTTTTGTCTCCTTTCAGCCACTTCACCCTTGATTTTTGCTTCTAGTGAATTTCGTCTTGAAGGACCCTGTTCAAGTCCTTCATCAACTTTTCTTTCTCCATCTGCAAGTTTTGATCTGAGCGTCCTTGCCAAATAAACACTCCCATTTGTCCAGATCTTCTTGGATCCCATAGTTTTTGTGAGAGGCTTTTGAACTTTTTGAGCTAAGACATTCATATTTGAGCCAAAGAGTGAAGAATTCCAACATTCTTTTATTTTATTCCTGGGAGATTCCTCCTTTGTCTACATCAATCTGAATTGGAATGGCTTATTCTTTGGCTTTTCTTGAGTTGTCATGCTCAGACTCATTGGCCAGTGGTCTGATCCTGCGTAAGGTAAGATTTCAGGCTCCAAGAAGGTTTCCCTTTGAATCCAATCATTGCCAAGAAGAAACTGGTCCAACCTTTCAACCATAAAGTTTTGACCATCTTCTATTTGTCCAGGTAAAAATGCTAGATTTAGGCTTTTGATCTAAGTAGCCAATACGTTTTGGATACAGGTACGGATACAGAGTATCCGATAGGCGGATACAGTAAAAAAATTGGCCCCGGATACGGCCTTAATATATATATATATATATATATATATATATATATATTCCAGCCTACTAAATAGGAATTAACCACATATTATGCATATGAAAAACAAAACAAGCTAAATAACCACAACAAACTACTCATACATTCATAATTTCATTTGTCCCTACCATATCTAGTTGAGGTGTTTATTACATTTATGATTTATCTCATACATACTATTTTTATCCATGTTTATGATGGCTTGTATTTAGTACCTTCTGTAGAATAATGGTGCTGTGAAAACTGTAATTTCTGCTGTAATGATATATTAAATTTAAACTGTACCTTCTGTAGAATAATGGTGCTGTGAAAACTGTAATTTATGCTATAATGATATATTAAATTAAAAATTTAAACTAGAAAAAAATTTAAAAACAAATAACACAGTTTTTGGCCTGGAAACGCCAGGATATGGCAGGGAGGTTCGGATACGGCCGGGTACGTCTGCAGACGTACCCGGCTGTACCCAAACCGGCCTGGCCGTATCCTAGCGATTTCCAGGCACGTATCCTGGCCGTACCTGTACCGGGTACGTTTCGTACTGGTACCAGGTGCCCTAGGGCTGCCGTACCGGCTTCTTAGCTTTCGATCAAATGATGAGAGGTCATCAATAAAATGGGCGAAATCAGTTGAAGATTGAGAGACCCCACTCGAGCTTCAAATTTTTATTGCCTAGGAACTAGTTGCATTGGAGTCCTCTCCTAGAATCCATTAATCATTTGGGTGAGATTCTCTTAACCCACGCACTGATTGCCGATATAGCTCCCTACCTTGTTGAAAGTTTGGGCCATAGGTGTTGATGCAGATAAATCTCTTATCAGTATTTACCTCATCTATTTTAATTTCTAACATCCTTCCGTCAACATAGTCCTCTATCAAAGCCTGACATCGTCAAGGGATTCCAAGCAGCAACAAGACCACTAGAGGATCTAATTGCATTCAAGGTGAAAAAGTTGCTATTTCTCCATATTCCTCTCATTGTTTCACTGCAGAGAGTTTGATCCATCTTTGTTTCCTGAAGTAGAACGATGTCAATTTTTTTATGAATATGCTGCTTCAGCAGCCTATGCTTGTGTGGGTCATTAAATCTCTGCATGTTCCATGAGATTATTAACATAACAGATTTTCAGTGCACTGCTGCGGGTGAGGGACTTATCCTCACCAAATCCGGAGCCTTTTTTCCACTTTTTGTGCTACTTGATTACAGCTCTCTTTTTCTCTCTCCATCTCCATCACCTAGGTTGACTACTACCTAAGTTTCCTTTTCTGCTCTCTTTTTTTCCTCTATTTTTGCTAGCATTTCTTGGATTTGTTTCTATCTTTCTCTTCCTATGTCAATTTGAGCTTCCACATTCCTTGAATTTGACTGTGGTAGCCTGTAATGTCCCTTTCTAGGGCTGAAACTGAAAATAAGGGTTTGGGCTCAAACCCAAATGAGAGAAATCAGATTTTTACAACAGCAGCTCTGAAAATATATATAACCCTAGCAGCGAACTGAAACTACCCCTTTTTGGGCATCAAACCCCCTTCAAAACAAGCTGAACATAGGTGTATAAATCCTCCTATGGCAGCGAACTGTAATGGCACTTAATGGCATCAATTCCCATGCAAACACAAGCTGAAAATGACATAGAATGCTTCCAAATATTTTATTCAACCATGGAGATATTTATCCAGCCAATACACTTCAAAATAAATAAGAAATGAATAGATAAATCACAGCTGTAATTAATTAAATAACAGCAAAAGTACAACTCACATTAAGGGCTGGAAATGAGTGTTCCCAAACCCCAAAAATATCAATAAAGTATGAAATCAGCCTTATAAATTATGAGGAAGGTGAGTATCAGCTCCAATTGCCCAAATGTGCCCTAGAAGGCACTTAACTCTTCCTCCACCCAAGTCGCTACCCTAGGAGAGGGTCCAAAATAAATGTAGAAACCTTAGTAGCTCTTCCTCTCTCAAGCCCTAGCTGCAAACCAGCAACATCACTTTCTTTGAAGCCCTTAGGAACCACCAATTGGAGAGTTTTCATTCTCCAATTTGCACAAGGGTTTCGTCCTCCTTGTATGCCACACCAAAATATTTTTGCCCTCTAGTGGATAGGAATTGAGCAATCAGCCCAAAAACCAAGCAAGTATAAATTTATGATATGATAGATGCCCAAAATGAGTCCAAGCGACCCCTTTTATATCCTCTTGGTGGTGCCAAAGATCAATTAGGGAGTCTTCCCCATAACCGACCTCATAATGATGTTTGCTTTTAACTTTAGCTTGGCTTTTCCCTCTACAACTCAGCTGATCTGCCTCATAAGAGAAAACATGAAAGAAAAAGGTAAATGCTCACAAAAAAGACTAAAAACACAACAAACACTTCCCTTGTTCACCTCCTTCTTGCCCCTGGGAAGTGGAATGGGCTAGAAGTCTTCAAAATGAACTAGTTTGAAAAAGGGGACATTACATAGCCTTCCAAGTTTTTCATTTCCTTGATGTGTCGCCTTGATTGCTAGTTTGGACATAAAGATTTTGTCCAGGTGTGATTGACTCGACTTCTTTTAGCTGTGACTGGGGCAGATCCTCTAGCTCTTGAAAGTCCTCTTCCAGAACGTCATCTTCTTCCTCTCCTCCTTTTGATTCTTCTTCCAAAGATGGCTGCTCTTGTACCATTTTAGGATCTTCCAGATCTTGCAAACCACTTGCTATTGGTATCTGGTCTTGAATGCTAGGGTGAGTTGGGGTTGGTAGGGTTTCTTTCTCTAGTGAAACTATTTCATTTCTTCCTCCTCCATCCCTGAGATTACAGCTTCAAATTTGTTACTTTGGTTTCTAGAGTTATTATTCCTTTTTTTTACTTTTCTTCTTTGGCTCTTCAAAATTTGCCTTAAAGACATTTTTTTGTCTCATGGCATTCTATTACAAAATGCCCATGTTCATGGCAATTCCTACACATAAAGGTGATATTCTCGGTCAAGTTCTTGCTGCCATTGTCTGGATTTGGACTGAAATTTGATTATTTTAGGCAGTGGTTTGGATAGTTCCATTTTTGAAGCAAATTCTAGCTTAAATCGATAATAAATTATGTAGATTTTTACATGCATATATACTCCCGAAGCCTATTCCCAACTTGAGAAAAAACATCTTTCTTCCACAATTCCATTGGGATCCCAGATCTAAACTGGAACTATAGATAAGTCCTTAGATTTTGGATCAAAACTTTCCTCCCAAGGCCTCATTTACAGATCAGCTCTCCCCATAAACTATGGAGTCATGGTCATTGCAGAAAACTTCATCCTTGGCTTTCATAGAGTTGAAAGAGACTTGAAAAAAAACCAGAGGTAGTAATTTTATCTGATTTTTTGATGAATGCCTCAATGTTTGTCGAAACTCTAACCATTTCTGAAAGTCAGCCATACTTGGCCAATATTCAATAAATTTTCAGATTAGGGCATTTTCCTTGAACTACTGGATCAAGGGTTTGATTTCCTTGTCCTTTATTTTGATCACTGGTATCTTTTGCTACTGGGATGATTTGTGAGTCCCATCTCTCCCCTCTCTGTCTGTAAGAACGGTTTATTCTCTTACTGCTTAAGGGTTTTTTTTGGCTCCTATGCACACTGCTTTTGTGCATGCCGCTTGGTACCCTCCCCCATCTGATCGCTCTGCTGCCTGCTCTCTATTACGGTGCTTCTCTGCTCCTTTCATTGTCGCACCCTGCCTTCCAATTTTTAATTTTAATTAGTCAGGCTTACTTGTCTTATTAACTTTTGTAACTTGTATTTTATATTTACTTTTTTGGGGTATTTAAAAACCATTTTGAAGTTTTCTTTGTTTCTTATAATTTTTTTATTTTTTTATATTTTATAGTTTTTGCATATAACTTTTATTTTTAACATTTTTTTCTTAAATGTCCGAAATTTTGTTCTTAATGTGTGTGTGTGTGTATTTTAAATATTTTTTATTGTAACAAGTAACTTATAAGGTTATGGGGAGTTGTTCGTATGAAGTTTAAGAAGTCAATATTACATGTTTAATATTATTAGACTTTTAATTTTTGAAAAATATCTTTAATATTGTGATTTGACATGCATTCTAAGCTTTAAATTTTGATCAATGTATCAAAGTTTATGTTTTGGACACATGCTTTTGTATTATTTTTAAAGCTATTGAAAATATTTATTTATTTTGACATATCTGTGCATTTTATTTATTTATAATTAAAATGATTAAAAATTCTTTTGTTCAGATTAAATTTCGTTGTTTTCTGAATTTTATCCATTAGCGAACTTGAACTGAACTTTATCCTCGTCGAACATGAACGTGACTCAAACCTTGTGACTTAGGGGCATCTATCTCAGTGTTAAAGCATCCCAACAACTCATGGGAGGTCTTAGGTTTGAGTCCTAGCTGGTCCATGGAAATTTAACTAGGAGCATGGGGATTTGTTGTGGGTCAGATCATATTTGGATTCAGCAGGACTAAGAGCATGGTGATTGGCTGTGGATCGGATCATAGTTGGATTCAACAGATCTGGGAGCATGGTGATTTACTGTTGATTCAGTCATAGTTGGCTTCATGAGAGGTCCTAGGTTTGAGCCTTAGCTGGTCCATGGAAATTTAACTAGGAGCATGGGGATTTGTCTTGGGTCGGATCATATTTGGTATCAGCAGGACTAGAAGCATGGTGATTCGCCTGGATCGGAGCATAGTAGGATTCAACAGAATTGGGAGCATGGTGATTTACCATTGGTTGAATCATAGTTGGCTTCAGCTTTTGGAGATCTGTTTGGATGTGTTCATTCAAGGATTCTAAGGCTGCAAAAACATGTTGATGGACTGGTTTGAGCATTTCCTATGGTGTGGAGCATTGGATCTACATGGGTTTGGATCTTACTTGTCTTCAACATTTTGGCCCATCGCCATTTGGATTAGGAAAGCTGTAA
Organism: Taxus wallichiana var. yunnanensis; assembly: GCA_018340775.1. NCBI lineage: Eukaryota > Viridiplantae > Streptophyta > Pinopsida > Cupressales > Taxaceae > Taxus > Taxus wallichiana. Next base: position 327,023,133 of record CM031238.1, on the reverse strand, counting down.
CAAAGGGGGAATGTTGGTTGATAAATGCCACCTTTCTATTGGAAGTCTTTAATTTTGATCCCTCTAATAAGGGTAAATGCTAGTTTCGGTGCATATGGATACCATTTTCCTCGGAGCCTGCTAAATAGTGATTTAGGGGGCTGTTAGAGTGGATGCTAAACCCTTGTATCAAGCCCTTTGTATCTCCTCAATTTATGGAATACATTGAAATATATGTCGGTTTGCAGGCCTTGAGTGGTCAACTCACCTCACACGTTTTAATTGTGTGGGTATTTATGAGAGGCTATGCCCACCTATTTCATATGACATTGTAACATCGACTCTTTTCTTATTGTTGAACTTATTGTGTTCTGAGAATTATTAAGAGATTCCACTCCTATATGGTGGGTTGGTGTTCTTTCTTGAATGTTGAGTATATTTCATTTCTATTAACTGTGGAATATTGGATTTGAATACTAATATAAACACAGTTAAGCACGAGGACCTGTGCAAACAGAAGTGATTTGTGCTGTAAAATTCAATAAGTTGGATCATTAATTATTCTAGTTGTTATCCCTAAGAAGATAATTCTTTTGTTCTTGAGGATTACTTGGGTGCAATAGTGCCCTAGTACTTCTATGCTTCGAGGAGGCACTAATATTGTTTGTGAGGGTCGCAGGAGAAATATGTCTTCGTAATTACTCTCCAGAAGTAGTGCTTCTATCTTCACAATATCTTCAAGATGATGGAAGAGAGCATCAGTGCAATACTATTAAAACATACCAAGTTAAATCAGAGGAGAATTAAGCACCTCTTCCAATCGGCAATGTAGCTTTTAGGTTTAAGTTGGTTGAGGCCATAGTTTACTGTTTTCATGGACAGAGTAACTAATGTTTTGTTTGGTTTTGAAGTTGTTGAGGGCAAAAACTGCAGGCATCCATGGACAGTGTAGTACTAAGTAAATGATTGACTTGTCCAAACGTGCTTTGATTAAATGACACAGTTCTATCTAGTCTTATTCATGTTTAAAGTAGGAATCTTCATGAAGTGTTTTGAAGTTCACTTGGCCTTAGAAAAGTGTAAATACCTAGTGGAAGCAGAAGCATATTTTTATGTGTTTCTTTATCAGATGAAAATTGACTTCTAGCATTGGAAATAAAACCTTAAGATTGAATGACTAGTATCAGTCTGTTGCATTCTGTAATAAAATTTCAGGTCTTGGTTCATATTTATATTTACATAGCAGCTTCAGATTGGCAGATGATGACTGGTCTGCAATTTTTGTAATATATTCAATATTTCGACATCAATTAATTTTTGCTAAGAAAATATAATTGGTAGAGTGATAGGCGAGATTTTGAAGGAGAAATCAAATATATTATGTTTGGCTTAGAATGGTCAATGCTACAATTGATGGTATGAAATGATACAGATAAAGATCTAAATCTCTAACTGATAGGATATTAAAAAAGTAAACTTTGAAGTCCTCTGCTAAAAGCCTAGTGGGAATAGCCCATTGAGGTCTCTAGAAAAATGGTAGCCACCTAAAATTTTGATTGGAGGCCCAAAAGGAAACCAGGAGACTGCTGGCTGTGGGGGTGTCGAAGAGATGATAAAGACGAAGTCATTTGTTTATTTGCTCTAGGAAACCAAAAGGCAACAGATAATATTGCTGATGCAGAAGCTTTAATAAATCTCCCTGGCTCATTTATTAAGAGTGGAGTTAAGAACTTGAAGTTTAATGTGGCCCCATGACTATGATCTCAGGTATGAACAAAGGAAATATCTTGGTTTGACGCCTCTACTCAATCTTGGACGAAGTTAAGACTGTCTTGCCTGCTTTTTTGTTTTTGCTTGGTAAGTCATGGGTGAGGTTATGAACCAGGTTGAATGGAGTGTGGAGTAAGCTTGAACCACATTCTAAAGATTTGTAAACATTGGCTATGAACAAAGGAAATATCTTGTTTTGACGCCTCTACTCAATCTTGGACGAAGTTAAGAGTGTCCTGCCTGTTTTTTTGGTTTTTGCTTGGTTAAGTCATGGGTGAGGTTATGAACCGGGTTGAACGGAGTGTGGGGTAAGCTTGAACCACATTCTAAAGATGTGCAAACATTGGCCACACTCTATTGTATCTCATAATTGCTACACCAGAACCTAGGTCACTCTCTTAGGGGTACCCCCATTTTTATATACCACAACCCCTTGGACAGCTTCCTACCCAATTTTGATATATCACAACCCCTTAGACAACCTCCAACCCAATTTTGATGATATATCCTTTCATCACCGTTTGGGGATAGCAAATGTTCTTGCAAACTTCATTGTTAATAAAGGAGTCACTTTGGTGCAAAATCCCAAGGTCTTTGTATTAGTAAGAATGTATTCGCATTGGGCTCGAGGCGCGATGGAGTAGGCGAAGCGGATAAGGAGTGGGAGTCTGTAGCAGCATATGCGAAGGCCATTATGGCTCACCAAGCCAATCATTTCAAAATAATCTTGAACGAGAATGTGGAGTGAACCCCTTGCCAAAGTGCTGGAGATTGAGAGTCTGAGGGATGACAGATGTCCCGGTACCGGGCTGCATGTCAGGCTGTGAGATGGTTGAAGTTGACCTGCATTTTCAACTGGAGGCAGAGTTGCATGCATATCCCTCTTTAATAAATGGGAAGAGTACGAGAGCAGAAGCTGCGAATGGGTTCCCCTGGAACCATTCAGGAACACACGGTGGGGAGGAAGGGCTTTTCGGTGAGGACGACAAGGTGCTAGGGTTTGATGAAATGAAAAATGATCCTAGTAAGCACGCTGATGTTGATTCGTTCATTATCTCTACTATTCCTGAGGACTGTGGGTCACTAGTGGCAATGGGGATTTGCTCTTCTGTGGAGAATATTCCTTACGGGGGATAGCTCTTGTTCATTCTATTTTGTTTTCCTCCACTACAGGTTCTCTTTCTCTCACCACAAATTTAAAATATTTTTTTCCTGGCCATAATTTAGATTGGCCCCCTCTCTGATTTCGTCCATGCCTTCCTCTGCTATTGCAATCTGCGGCTACAATCAGGTTTCGATCTTGAATGGTGAAGCTTTGCCTCTTTACTGATGGGAGCCAGCCAGCCTGGTTCCATTAAAATTTATTGCAATTGCTAGGTTTAAGGATGGGCCTTGGTGGATTCCATCTCCTTCGATGCAACAGCGGTTCAGAAGGATGCACGAATGGGGGTGGTTGCTCTTCCTGCTGATATTTGTGGGAGGGTTTGAATATCTTATGCAAAAAAATATAGCATGGCTGAGTTGCCGCATGTTCCTCAATCTACTAAGGAGCAGGGTGAAGTGGAAAATCCTTCAGGTCCCCTCTTTTTCTCTCGAACTCTTTCCATCATGAGTGGGAACAATTTGTTCCCGGTTAAGGCAATAAGGATTGCCATGAGTTCTGAAGCAAATGATTGTTAAAGTGATTCATGATGGTTGTTTTTTCAAGGATGTGATGCTATTCGAGGAAAGGTGCTTTCTTCATAATTGTGCTGGCGAATGTAATGCTTGGACTTGGTTTGGATCAGCTGTCATCAAATGTGGACTTATCTTCTGTCACCTTGTTGGGGTGTAGCTCGTTGTCTGTGTTGGTGTTAGGTAGGATCCCACTGATCTATATGGTTTTCTCCTGCTGGAGTCCGGCTTCTTCCTTGTAAAGGGTTCATATTCATAATCTTTTATGTTTTTTCCTAGATGTTGGGTGAGCATAGATTGCTACCCAATTTTGGCTTTGATCAGTGCATTTTTTGCTGTTGTTGGGGTTGGTATGGGCTGCCACCGTCTTGGATAGAAATCATTCTGCTTTGGCCCTGTGCGGCCTGTGATTTTCGTGAGCTCATTATATATCTTTTGAATTTTAATTTAAATAGGAAAGGGACCCGTCAACTGTTGTTTACATATCAAAAAAAACCAAAAATGTATTAGCATGATGGCCTAGAGCTTAATGATTCTTGGAAACCTATCCTTCACATGCTAAGAATCTCAAAGGAAAATATTTAATGCTTGTATGGACATATTTAATGTTTGTATGCAAATAGTTATTGTTATTGATGAGCATTAATGGTTTTCTGCGTCTTAATGTAATTGGAGTTATATATTAGGTTCTGCTATCTGTAGTCTTATCATTTATCCTAAGTTCGTTTTGGATACGGGAGCGGGAGCGGAGTATCCGATACGCGGAAACGGCAAAATTTTTGACCCTGGATACGGCGTAGGATACGGCAGTACAAAAACTATATAAAAATTAAAAAATATATAAATTTCAGCCTTCTAAATAAGAATTAACCACATGTTATGCATATGAAAAACAAAACAAGCTAAATAGCCACAACAAACTATTCATACATTCATAATTTCAATTGTCCCTATCATATCTAGTTGAGGTGTTTATTACATTTATGATTTATCTCATACATGCTATTTTTATCCATGTTTATGATGGCTTGTACTTGGTACTTTATGTAGAATAATGGTGTTGCGAAAACAGTAATTTCTGCTGTAATGATATATTAAATTTAAAATATGCCTTCTGTAGAATAATGGTGCTGTGAAAACTGTAATTTCTGCTGTAATGATATATTAAATTTAAACTATACCTTCTGTAGAATAATGTTGCTGTGAAAACTGTAATTTCTGCTGTAATGATATATTAAATTTAAACCAGAATTAAAAAAGAACTTTCAAAAAAAAAAAAAAAAAAAAAAATTCAGTTTTGGGCCAGGAAACGGCAGGAAACGGCTGGGTACGGCTGCAGAAGTATCCAGCCGTATCCAGACCTGCCTGGCCGCTCCCAAGCCGCTCCCAACCCGCTCCCGCTCCCGGACGCTCCCGCTCCCGCTCCTGCCGCCTAAACCGGCGTTTCCGGTAACCTAGATTTATCCTGATGACGGACCACAAAGTGTGGTCCAAAACATCAATCCTTCAATTCTCTACACAATTTTATCGGGAAAATTGTCTTTACACCTTAAAAATGTTCTAGGAAAAGATTTTAACCCTAATGTGCATGGTCATTAAATGGTCTTGTTACTGTTATTATCTTGTTTCATTGCTCTCCCATCCCATCTTGTTCGTTCACTTCACTCGCCCTTTATTTTGTTGATGGAATGGCTTTGGTTTGAGCATGATTCGGCTGTTGTCGCAATGATCTCTGCGAGCATGAGTTTGGTATCTTATGGGGAAAAATCCTATCTGGTATAATGTCAAATCATCTCCTGGTATGTCCTTCTAAGTCATTGATTAGTGATGCAGGAGGATCTGGAACTTTAATTGTCTCGCAGTATCATTGTGGTAATTTAAACTGACTGATGTCCTCCCACTAGTTTTACCATCATCTCAGGAACACATGGTAAAAACTGCAGAGCCTAATTCATCCAGACTGGAGCAACTAAGATGAGGAAGAATATCAAAACTGTAGCTAGAAAAATTAATACTAAGTGCTTGTGTATGATAGTAGTAAGGGTTTTTCCCTTAAGGATTCTCAAAACCAATTTCTGAAAGAAGAGCATTCCCAGAATGAGACAAACAATGACGGTCTAGAGGTTTCAATAAGCAAATTCCATAGTTCTGAGCATAATCAGAAACAGATGGACCAAGCTTTGGACGTTCCTTAGATCCTTGTTCCAACAGATGGTAATGTGGATTAGATGTGGGGGTAACGATGTATGACTCCTCCTGATTATCAAGCCAATGCATAACCCTATTTGCATTGACAGGTTTGTTTGGTCTGAGTTATATTGAAGCTTCTGAACTACTTTCCAGAAATTGGTCAATCATCAACTTTAATGAAGAAATGAATGGTTCTGTTGGCGGCTGCCAGTTCTCCTTGGTTTTTGTTGGATTACATGTGCTACTCTAAAAGTTACATTCATAAATATGTTCATTATAGTCACCATATATTTTGATCCTTAATACAAGCAGCAGTTAAAGATGCTAAATAATTCAATATTTCATGATTTCAAAATCCATAAATGTTTCTACGATCGCATGTGGGTGATTTAAATTCTCACATGCTGATCCCAAATATATTTAAACAAAGCTAAAAGAATGTTTTGAAAGAACAAGTTTTTGAATCTATGTTTTGTTCAAGCTCAATGGTATATCAGTTCTTCTGTTTCTTTTAATCATTCTCATGACTGCTGTAGCTGCCTTCACTGGCATAAGTATGCCTCTATTTTTTCAATTTATGCCAAGAGGAATGCTATTGCAGAGTACTGTTCCATTTATTTCTCTCAGACACTATGTTGCCAGGATACGGGTACGGGTTTGATACGCGGATACATCAATTTTAAAAAACCCTTGGGTACAATATGTCTTGGATATGTCTGTACATATATATTACAAAAAAATATATATATATATATATATATATATATATATATATATTCATTTTACTCATTTTTTAGTCCATAAGAAATAGTAATACAAAACTTGAAAATTATAGTAGGATCAATGTTCAAAACATTCAATATACTTGAGACTTTACATTTTCATTGATCATGTGGCTGCCATACATATGATATACGAATATCATGTCAACATGAATACAAACAAAACTTGAAAAATATACTAGGATCAATGTTCAAATTTTCAAAACATACAATATACTTAAGATTTTACATTTCATTGATCATGTGGCTGCCATACATATGATATAGGAATATCATGTCAACATGAATACAAACAAATCTAGAATATATCATCTAGATTTTCCTCAAAATCAAGTTCTTGCGTGCCACTTGCGCTAGCTCCACTCTCCACTCCTTGCGAACTCCCTTGAATGTCATCTTCGCCATCAAATATTGAAAGTTGGGCAAGAGTGGCTGTGGAGGCATCCAAGTCTTGTGGTCTCTGGAAGAAGATCCCAAAGTTTGTGAGGACCTCTAACATAGTCCTCAGACTTGTGTGACAAGAGGCGCAAATTGGAATGCACATATACCAAATCCTCAGCTTTTGTAGATGCCAACTTGTTTCATTTAGCTAAGTGGATAAAGGTATAAGTATTCCAATTCCGCTCTACGGAAGAATTAGTAGCCACCTATTACAAAAAAGTTAGTTAGGAAATTGGGCAAGAGTGGTTGTGGAGGCATCCAAGTTTGTGGTCTCTGGAAGAAGATCCCAAAGTTTGTGAGGACCTCTAACATAGTCCTCAGACTTGTGTGACAAGAGGCGCAAATTGGACTGCACATATACCAAATCCTCAGCTTTTGTAGATGCCAACTTGTTTCGTTTAGCTAAGTGGATAAAAGTATAAGTCTTTGCAAGTCCGCTCATGCGGAAGAATTACTTGCCACCTATTACAATAAAGTTAGTTAGAAAATTAAAATTCAAATTAGTAACATACTAAGAATGTGCGGAAAATAATCCTACTAAATAAAATTTAAAATTTTCAATGATTATAAATTTATAAATGTTATACTGTGAAAGAATTTTGATAGCAATAGGACGTAAGTACTTGGCATCATGGCCATGTACACGCCACCATGTGGTTGGGCTCAAGCTGCACTTGTCAAAAAGAGCCTCAATCGCTCCCATGTTGCCTTCTGAAGCTACAAACATGCCCATTTCATTTCGGACCAGACTGACTATAGATGGATTAGGAAAAAGTCTTCTGAATGCTCTCCTGGTTCCATTTGCAACTTCGGAGTCAGAGAATGGTGGTTGCCTGTTAGGTAGCCCAAGTATGTCAGAGCTATAATACTTTGGGTTCAGTGCATAAGCAAGGAGATGTAATGGGGTGGTCATTTTATTCCACCTCTTCATGACCACACTCTTGACCTCATCAGGAAGGTCTCTTTTGGATCTTGCTCTTTTGTTTGTATGACATCTCTGATACGTTCAAGCATAGAATCTATTCCATCATATATCTCTCCCATGCATGCTGCATCAGTATCTACGTATCTGATCATGGAGAGAATGGGCTCTGTAAAATTGAGCAAGTACTCAACCTTGGCCCACCAATCATCATCAAGGACCAATGATTTTACCTTTGAAGCTTTCTTTGTATTTGACTGCCTCCACACTGTCCAAACATTGTTGATCACCATATTGCTTAAAGCCTCTCTCACCTTCACAAGTCGTCTCAAAACGAGCATGTGAGAGGCAAATCTTGTTTCTGCAACCTTCAACAACTCCAACCTTGAGAATCTCTTGAATATGGCCTATGACATATGATGGTTTGTGATAAACATCTAAATGTCATTTGCCTCGGTGTAAATTTGCTCAATCCATGGGATTTTCCCAATCTTTTGGAGCATCAAATTAAGGGAGTGGACAGCACAAGGGGTCCAAAAATGTGCTCATATCTACCCTCTATAATCAATCCTGTTGCTTTACAGTTTTTAGCATTGTCCGTGATGACTTGGACAACATTCTGGGGGCCCACCGACTCAATTGCCTCTATCAAAATGTTGGCAATAAATTGTGCATCTTTGACTTGCCCTTCATAGTCAATGGCTTTTAGGAACATTGCCCCTTTAGGGCATACTGCAACAACATTTATGAGGGGTCTATTTCTAGCATCTTTCCATCCATCTGAAATGATGGAAACCCCGTATCCTTCCATGATTCTCTGATTGGCTGCAAAGAGGTGTGAATGTGTTCCACTTCCTTTCCCAAGAGTGTGGTTCAAACCTTTTCATAACTTGGGGATTTGTACCCTTGTGGAGCTTCATTGACAACCTTCACCATCTGATGCCAATATGGAGACCTCAATACATTAAAGGGCAACCCACATGCATAAATGCATCGAGCAACCACCTCATCAACAATATCCCTCTTGTCATTATTAAATGCTCTTTCCAATGCTCCTTTGGCCTTTTCGTGAGGTCTCTTGACTCTCTTCATCAAAAGGGGTATCAAGTGGTTGACTTTGAGTTTGGATGAAAGGATGAGTAGTAGATTTAGGTGTGGGTGGTCATAATGAAGGCCTTCTTTGCAATGGAATTGTTTTAGATCTATTTCTTTCACATTGTCTATCAGCCTCCTCTTGCTCTCTCAAGTACTCTGCCATTTTCTCTTTTGATATTTTAGGGCACTTCTTTATCCCCACACCTCCAACCCCAGTCAAATGGATTTTCAGTCGGCTATATGAGGATTTGTATTGAGTATGACAACCATGACATATCCAAATCCGACCCCACCACAAGAAGGTTTTCTACCATTGTCACATGTCTCAAAGAGAGGAATTAGAATCATGTTTCAAAGGAATTGATGTGTTTTCAGAAGCTTCTGGTCCTTGCACTCCAACTGAAGCAGGACTCGATGCCATCCTAATATGTTTTTGATCACCAAGATCACCATAACGCAGCGCGAGGTGAAAGCATACACAAAGTTAGGATGTTAAAAAGTTAAAAACATTTTGCCTTTACATAAATAATAATTAATAAATTAAAAACAATGGCTTACTAATTTTTAAGTGATGTCATCCTAATCTGTTTTTGATCACCAAGATCACCATAAAGGTGCGAGGTGAGAGCATACACAGAGTTAGGATGTTTAAAAAATTAAAAACATTTTGCCTTTACATAAATAAATTAGTAATGTCATCCTAATTTGTTTTTTGATCACCATAAAAGTGCGAGGTGAGAGCATACAGATTTAGGAAGTTAAAAAAAAAAAAAACATTTTGCCTTTACATAAATCAAATGATAAATGCTAAAATATTAATTATTAACATTGAACAATGCATTTAAAAAAATAAAAAAATGATTTTTACTAATTATTAAATTAAAAACACTAAACCATGCCATCCTAATTTGCTTTTGATCACCAAGATCACCATAAAGGTGTGAGGTGAGAGCATACATAGATTTAAGATGTGTTTAAACTCTAAACTTTTTTTAAAAATGCAACAAAATAAATTGAAAAATGTGTTTAAACTATAAACTTTAAATGTAAGATCAAATAAATTAAATAAACGTAAAAAATAAAATAAAAGGATGAATTAAATAAAAAATACTTGTGTAGATCCTTGTTGCCTCCAAACAAATGCTACCTCCAAATGTGATGTCTACTCTTTTGAATGAACAATAAAACAATGTCTTCCTCTCAACAATTGCTTCCTCTAAACAAACTTGAACTTCTTGCAAGCAATGGCTGCCCCCAATCTCCTCCTTGCAATGGTTGCCTCCAAACAAATCCTCCTTCCAATGTTTGCCTCCTCTTCAATTCCTCTTTGGCTCTTTGCTCATACACTTGCAAAAACCAACAATGAATTGTTTGTGTGATTTCAAATGAATGGGTGAGTGCTTTTTATAGCTTTTTGAGGTGTTTAGGGTTTAATATTTTATTCATTTAAGTGTTAGGGTTCATTTTTTGCATTGACTAAGTCAAAAAAAACTTTTAATGTCTTAAAAGACGTATTTTGGCTTGGGTTCGCGCGCAGTACGTATGGGTGCGTCTAAACATACCCAAGATGAACTCATACGTATCCAACACAAATCCGTATCCATACCGAATACGTATCAGGCAAGGTATGTGGGACAGAGGGTGAACCTTGGTAACATAGCTCGAGGCATTTGGAGAATGTTGATTGTCTAGAATACCTTTTGATTTCTGCATTATTCAATTTTTTAATTTCCGGGCAGGGTTCTGCAAATTGATCTGCCCATAATCATCAAAAAAGAAAAAGAAAAAGAAAAGAAAAACAAATAAAATTTTAGCCTTGAAATTCAGTGGGTCCTCTGAAACGATTTTTCATTTTTTTGCTGTCACGAGTTAATAAGCAACTTAGGGGGATGTCTTTGATGCATAATGCAGTGCATAACATTGTACTCAATAGAGCTTTTTTTATTGTTTAGTGATCCCATTTATTGGCCAAAGGGGTAACTACTGGGAATATGTCCCTTTGGGGATTCTAAGGTAGAACACACGAACCACCTAGAATGTACCGAGGATCATTCTTGGGCCAGCCATCATAAACTTTCACCTCTTTTCTGCTGGACAACGGCTTAACCAACAACTTGATAATAATCCTTTCAGTATAACTTTGAAAAATATTTTATGTTGCATGATAAGTTGTCAAAGTTGCAACCAAGTATGTTATTTAATCTCTATGGCCTTGATATCTTACTAAGAATATTTCTAGCATGCAATCCTCGTAGATGCAAATTTTATATTTACTCGGTTAGGTTGTACTTCGTAGTATACCTGTTACAATTATTAAATGACATCTTAAATGAATTAGGAATTGAATTTTTTGGACTCGAATAATTAGAAACTAGACATTATATGCAAGAATCCTAACATTAAGGTCATGGTAATAGCTAGGTTTTTCGGATGAATTTATCCCTCGGATTGATATAAACAAGAAATTTGCCCAATGGCTCTTTCCCCCGATTGTTTTCGCAAACCCTGGAGGCAGCGCTGGACAGCCAGACTGTGGCGTCAGTTTTGGTGGTCGGATTGTGGGCGAGACTTTTCCCGAGGATGTTGTTCTAGACAACGGCAAAGTGGTGTCTCTGTGCTCTTGTTGTTGGTAGTGCCCCTCCCGGCCCCTTTGGCTCCTCTCATCAGTGGTGGTGATGGTAGCACAGGGAATACTTTCCCCTCTGCAGGGAAGAGATCTTATGCTACAGCTTCAGCTTCCTCTTTCTCCAAACCTCTCTCTGCTGCTAAATCTGCCCCGGTCTCCCTTGGGGATTCAATGCTGGAGGCTGAAGAGTTTTTTTCCTCCAAGGTTCTGATCTGTCTTTTTAATGGCCTCTGGCCTGGTCTTCCGCTCCTCCAGTCATGGATCTCTACGAACTGACGTCCTCTTGTTTGGTAGGATTGACATTTACCCCTGTGCAAGGGGTTTTTATTGTGGCTTTTTGCTCTAGTGATGATAGGGATACCATCCTCTCAAAGATTTGGGAACTGCAGAATCATCACTTGTTGATGAAACCATGGTTCCCGACTTTCAATCCACTCACCGCCTCTTTCAATGTTAAACCGGTTTGGATTCGTTTACCTCATCTCCCGTTGCAGTTTTGGGGAGAGGAAAGTTTAACTGCTATTGGCAATGCTTTGGGTAAGTTTTTATCCATTGATTCCAATACGAAATTCTACACTCACACTACTTTCGCATGGATATTGGTGGATCTGGATACCTCGCTTGATCTACCTGCTTCTATTGACCTCAAAGTGCTAGATCGAGTTTGGTCACAACCCCTGGATTATGAAGGCTTGCCCTTCAGATGCAGAAAATGTTTTAACCTAGGTCATCTTGCTTCAAATGCCAAGCTATAAAGCAAAAATTTAAAAAAGAAAAGGTTTCTTGGTGGAAGGATTCTCACCAAAACCTTTGTTTATTGATGAGGAACCTGAATCTGTTGATGTTGACTCAACACTTGCCAGTGAAAAAAAGGATTCCAAGGCCCAATCATCGGCCACCCCTTTGATGGAGGTGATTGAGGCGGTTAGGGTTGATCAGGTGCTGACGCTTCCTTGGGGTGCTGCTACCGATTGCTCTAATACCAGTTTCAAGACTGAGGAACCCAATGGACTTTTGGCTTCCGCTATGATTTGGCTTCCTACTCACTCAGGTGAAAATGTGGATCCTTCTAGGAGTGATGACTGGACAGTCGTTAAAAGAAAAAAGAATGCTTATTCTCTGCCTACAATGCAACTACGATCCCATGTTAGGGTTGCTGTACTAGGTAAACTGGTTGCAGTTGCAGCAATGGGTGTTGCAGTCTCTCCGTCTTTCTTTCTCTTTTTTTCTTCTTGTGTGCCTTTTTGGCCTTCTCTTCTGTAACGCTTTATTGTTTTATCCAGCCTTTTAGGGCTTGTTGTACAAGGATGTGGGTCTTTTCAAAACCCCCAACTTTTACCATTTTCCAAAAATATCTAGGTTTGGCTGTATCTATGAATGAGAAATGCATTAGAGTTTTGTTTCACCTTAATTAATTGTGAATCAAGACATTGCAGAAACAAACATAAATCCCATAGCAAAGATAATAGGATTTGTTAAATTTGGTTTTATTTTTTAATTGTAGAAAAAAATGTATAAATTGAAAAACATCCACATAAAGGAAGCAGATAAAAATCTGCCAGCATAGTGGCATACATATATTCTGAGCACAAAATAAGTAGTGTATGGATAAAACTGGGATCCATTGCTACTACCAGCGGACTAAAACCAAATAGATGAAACAAAGATGAGAAATAAGGAGGGCTGCTCAAAACCAGAAAAAAGCTTCTACAAATCTGACTGAGAAAAACTCCATATTTATTTGAAAAGTTGACGAGTGAACATTCAATGTGCTTCTTGAGAGTCTTCTGCATCCAGATTCTCTGTTTGCTCTTGTTCAACAGAACAGGGAGTCATGTTAACTGTGTTTGAATAGGCTTCAGAGAAATTAACAGCAGGGCATGGTTTTTTGAAAGTCAGCATAAAGGCATTCAAATAAATGCCACGTGATTGCCATTCTAGGATTTCTTTTACTTGTTGATTAATTTTTGCAAGAGTAATGGTCTATGAAAATTAGCCATTATTATTATCTGCATTAAAATTTATTTTATTATTATTGTCACCTTTATTATAAATTTTTACTTGCTGTAGATCTATTTTTTGCAAAGAAGAATTTCATATGAAACTTAGCTCATGAAAAAATTGGCAATGTAAATGTTTTGGTTATAGGGTTCTACCTGTACTTTTGTAGAGAGCATACTGCGTGCATATGGATTTCGAACTGGACTCTATACATCCCCCATCTTATGAATATTTGTGAAAGATATCGCCTTGATGGGTTAGTATTAAAATAAACCCATTTATTCTTAATAGTTCTCTTGTTTGTTTTCATATACTGACGCTTGTTAATATTGAATGGTTTTTCCTTTTTATCGGTCATTAAGATTAGATGCATATTACTAGCTGAATACTAATGTAAATTGGTTTTCTTTCCAACTGATACTCTCTTGTAATAATCTATATGACAACTTTTACACATCTGTCGTCTTTTAAGGTGAATTAAAAAGCTTTTGATTAGTTTGTAACTTTGTTCACATCAATAATATTGAAGAACATATTTCTTGTGATTTCGTGTTATGACTATTCTAGATTTTTGTAGTCAAGTTATAAAAGGTTGTCAGTATCCATCAAGTAGTGGTGTAATGGAAATTGGTGTCTCTTGTTAATGGGAGGTCCAAGGTTCAAATCTCACTCTATGTTAAGGCAGCCCACTACCTGATGGATTCCCCATTAATGTGGTGCTGTGCTAAAGCGGTTTCTATCCATGGGCACACCTAAATGCGTAAATTCCCATCCTTGTATGGGTCCATGGCCAGTGCGGGCTGGTGATCCCATATACCTTTAACCAAAAAAATGGTCATTAGTAATATCCCCAAGGCATGAACATAATTAAAATGTTTATAGTTTTAAATATTGATGTAACATACAAGAATCTTGTATGCTAACTTGGGTCTTTTATAATCTCCATGTAGATTGGAAGTATCTGAAGAAAAGTTTCTGAATCTCTTTTGGTGGTGCTGGAACCGTTTAAAGGTATTTCTATCTTTGTTTGGTCTGTCATGGAATGAATTTTTGAAGCTCTTGTGCTCCTGTTAGTTTAACTGTTACCTATGTGTTCAAGCTTCTTTTTGGTTTCAAGTTTTATTTGCACACATATATTGTCTTTGGACTAATATGATATTGGTTTCTAAATTGAGTCAATGTGATTCTTATTGCCATCTCGGAAATATAACTTCTAGCATTGTCTGCATGTACTTGAATATGAAAAAGAAGTGTAAGGATGTTATGTTAAGATCAATGTATGTTGCATACATGCGGGGCCGGGATGGTTTAATAGAATTTATTTAGTCAAATTTATAGCCCCAACTATCTTATGCTTCATCCTTATTCAAATTTAACGCTTGGCCACTCGAGAGTAAAATAAATAAATTTAATATTGGTTCATTGATGACCAGAAATGATCAATGGGTCTAGGAGAAAGATACAAGTGAATATGAACTAGCAAGGGTGTATAAAGCATCTCCCACGTGGTTAACACAAACGGAGATACATTTGCAATACAAAAGCAAATAAAAGTCATACAATGTGGAAGGAAGAGTACTCTAGGTCAAGGAGGCAAGGGATATTGAGGTATCAAAATTGGCTTAATGTAGACACCTAAAAGTGATTCTATAGCATTATCTAGTGTTGAATAAAAATAATGTTAATTTAGCAAGTTGGGCTTATATTGTATATTTGGGTTTAGATTGTTCATTATGGGCTCTCTTGATGATTTCCACAAGGTATAGTTCCCCTTCTATTGTGCATCCTCTAGCTTACACTAGACCATTTTAAAAATCCCTATTCTATTGTGCATCCTCTTAAACTCTCCCATTTTAAAATGCCCCTTACCTTCACCTTATCTTATGTTTTAGCCCCCTTTAAGTCAAGAACACTTACCTTCCCTCTTTTGTGTCCTTACTTTGTGGAAGTCTGTAATGTCCCTCTTACAGGATCAATGAGAAGATGGCAACCAACAAGTAGAAATCATCAACAACACCTATCTACAATGAGCCTTTCTCAAAACCCTTGGCAATCATGTAGATGAAAAATATGAATCCAGCTGGTCTGTGCATGTCAAGATAAACTCCCTCTTTCTTATTCAAACTCAGCCCATCATATACTATATGATTTCAGTCTTTTACATGTGTGACAACATAAAAATGCTTCACTAACTCAACATGCCATCCTGCATACTAATCAGCAAGAGCAACTCAATATACACTTATATAGTGCAATTGTAAAGCTCATAACCAGTCACTGGAACTGTGCAATGAGGATAGCCAAACACAGTGGGTCAATTCGCTGTTTTAGGGAGCCAAATATGTGTTAAATCAGGCCTAACAATCCCCTAATCAGATCGCTGCAAGTAAGGGCTGGTTATCAATCAACAAACATGAATTTCGTGGCCATGGAGAATAAAAATCAGAGCTAGACATACCAATGCTGGTCGCTGCAAACCAGGGGCTTGAGCACGCCCAAACTTCACTCTAAACTAGTCGATTCACCATATAGGATGAAATCGCTGCCCTCAAGTACTTCAAATATGCACCAAGTATATCTAGAGCTTCCTAGAATAGGTCGCTGTAACAGACCCTAGTTAAGCATGGGATTTTATTGCAAAGAACACTGAATACTTTACTAAACACCCTCACACAGATCGCTGCCGAATCATGAGCAATACTCAATCGACTCACTTAGGGAAGATGGCCTAGCAATGTATGATAACTTCGCTGCCCCAAATGACTAACACACCAAAGAATCATGCAATATGCAGATCGCTGAACAGAGAATATTCAAACAAGGGAAATTGCTGCCAAAAGGGACTCCAAACACCATTAAATCATGCACTATTCAAGTCACCACACTTTAGAATAAAATAGTCACACAAATCGCTGTCAAGAGGGACTCCAAACACCATTAAATCATGCACTATTCAGGTCACCACACTCGGAAATAAACAGTCACGCAGAAGACATTCAAATGAGATAGAAATCGTTGCTAAAGGAGCTGAATTAATGTAAATAACTTCATATCAAACCCCAAAACAGATCGTTGATCATTCACACCTTTAAACATGCATCTAACCTACTTCATGGGCTGCCCAATGAAGTCACTAGGCTAAAGGAAGAACATCAGATTTATATAAACAAAAACCAGATCATTACTCATTAAATTCTATCACCAAACTTGCCTTAAACAGGTTGCTGCAATCAAGGAGAGAAATCGACTTGCAAGGCACTAATAAATCCTTCAAATTGATATTTCTAACCACCTACAATTGATTACAAAGGATCTTCAACAATGAGAGAGTAAGAACATCAAGTTTGGGCATTCATCCCTATTCCAAGCATGGAGCCAAAATCGAAATCACCAAAGCATGTCTTAAAATGATCAAGCAACCTCCGTTTATAGACAAAGGGGTGCAAAATTCGAATTTCCCTTTCAGAGGGAAAACATAAACTCTAATTAAATATTGTTTGAACTATGTGCACTTTATTATTTTTATTTAAACAATAAAGATACCAGCACTGTGTGCACATTAACTAACTAAAAGGGCCCACCAAGGGGTTACAAAATAGATAATAGATATCTCAAGACAAATTTGAGCCCAAACCTCAAACCCCTTGGGTTGAGGGTCTTCAATTCTTCTATGTAAACAATGTCCCGAAAAGGGGACATTGCAAATGCGGCTTGGGTAGGCATGGCACCCAATTTCATTCTAAGTATTTCTTTTAAATTAAGATGCCAGAGAGTTCGTTTGTGCAAGAGGGATATAGAGAAGAGGATCTAGAGAGAATCTATTATCTACAGGAATTTAGAGAGCATTTAATTGTTGAAGAAATAAGGGAAGGGATATTACACTAGATTGCTTACTAGATTATTACATGTGTATGTTGTTTTCAAGACTTTTCCTTGATTTAAGGGGGTCACATCGAGGTAGGCCCCTAAATCCAAACACCATTTTTACCATTTTGTAGGGTCTTTTGGAGTGGATAAGGGATTTAGAACGTGTAGAAACAATTTTGGAGGTTTTGTGCATCAATTCAACAACTTGAGCATGATTTGTGTTTAAAAGGCACAAATGAAGGTGCTCGTGAAATTTCAAGAGGCTCTAACACACATCGAAAAAAAAGAATCGACAATTTTGAGAAATACGTAGTGAATTTTGAGAAATTGATAAACTATTGATCGTGTGAGCGAGATAAACAAAACCTACAAATGGTTTCGGAAATAGAGGCGACCTCCACTTTTATGTTGATTATGGTGTGGATAAAGGAAAACCATAGTATGCATAATCGGTGAGTACTTGCTATTTTTTCCCTTGGCCAAATATTTGCAGGAAAAACTCGCCAAAACCTACACAACCGAAGTTTTGGCGAATACTCCCAAGTCTTTGGCAAATATTCACGAATACTCGCGAGTTTTGGCAAATATTTACGAATGCTCACGAGTTTTGGAGAGACTTTTTTATTATTTTGCTTAAAATTTATGTTTCTTAAAGAAATTTGCGTATTTTTTAAGTTCTTGAGCATTTCGAATTGTTGGCTAGATTTTCTGCACAACTGAAAACCTAGGCAGTCATGAGATAAATCTCCCTCATTTACCGGTGAGGCTCCGTGTAAGATTTTGTCAGTTATATGTCCTAATATCTATTTGTTGGTATTACTTTAACTATGTAGCTCATGAACCATAGCTAGACAGTTTTGCAGCAAGTAAGCAGCTGTAAGAGAAAAGAAATATCTTGTAGAAGAGGAAAACAATAAAAAGCAGGAAGAAAGGAGAGAAGATGTGCAACCCAATCAATAGTTCACAGAGTTGATCGCATGCACATAGACAAAACAAATAGATCTTAAAATGTAGAATTTGAAGCAAATGAAAGTTTCAGATCTAGATCTAAGACAACACAAAGTTTGTGCAGAGATCTAAAAAGAAATAAGAAATGAATGCACCGTTGACACAAAGTTCTCCGGAAATCTACCTCTTCTCTATTCCTCTACTTGCAAAAAGCTATCAAGGGTTTCAGCTCAAAGTCTGGAACACAAGAATGTTGATTACAAATTCTGATCTCTAACGAGTAGGTTCTTCCTCCATTTATAGTGTACAAAGGGCAATTACAAATAGGAAGCTTTAAATGAATTCCCGCATGCAGAAGCTATAGAAAAGGGTAGCAGTTGGCAATCTTCCTCCTAGAATTTCTCTTTGCATGACATACATGATTTATAACTGAAAAATAGAACCTTCTATTTTGCATGTCTGCCACCTATTTCCAAGTAATTGACTTCTTCAAGTAACGGCTTTTAAACCAATCACTTAAGTTTTATAATTTAATTGATTGCTCAATTACTTTATCGGAGAAAATAAAAGAAAGAGGAAAAGAAATAAGAAGAAAGTTGCAACCCTCCCAGTATTGTTCTTCTTCTTTTGTTGCATGCGGTTGACTCTTTTGCCTTTGATTCTCACCAAACTGGATCTGGAAGCTATGCATGATTGTGATTTGCCTGTGGGTGCTACCTCTAACATGTCTTCCCCTTTTATCCTGGAAGCTTTTGCAATTCTTCTTCTTCAAGTACATGCACTAGTGCAATGTTTTCCGTAAATAATTCGGACAAAACTCATCTTTTATTTAAAATTGCATGTAAGCAATTTTAAATTCTAGAAAGCACTCGGGTGAAGGAAAGTACAAGTAAATTCAATGAAAGCTTCAACTGGAAGATTCGAGCACATGCACAAGATCATGGAAGGAATTTTCCATGCGCTGACTTCTACACGGGCCGTGTTAGAAACAAGAGGATGAATTTTTTTTTGGAAGCCTTTGTAATTATGAGAGTTGGATCTGTCAATCAAATTGGTGATAAGTTTGGGGCCTATGTCTGATCATTGACTTTAGCAAATCTAGAAGCTATGCATGATTCTACTGATCCTTTTCTTTCATCATGGCTGGAACAATCTTTGTCTGAGCTCTTTTTCTTTTAATTCTACGGAATCCTGTGCAATTAGATCAATTTGTGCAGATCTGACAATTTCTTCTGATTTGGAAGATATATTCAATGTACCTGACATTGATTTGAGCACCTGTGATGAATACCTGTAATTTATTCAGACAAAGATGGAGTCCATAGCATAAATACTTGATTTTTATCACCAAAATCTACATATAAAGTTTGCTGCCCTAAAATTTGAGGTTTTGCTTGCATGCAAAGCAAACAAAAATATTATTTAATTCATCAGAGCACTTATACCAACATGCAAATAATTATCATAGCAAGAATCAAGCCATTCCAACCCTAGGCGCCAAACCTTGAAGCTCCTGGCAATGAAAAACACCTTTTGATGCAAAAACCTCATTTTGGCGCCAAAACCTGTTTGGGCCGCAATCCTCATCAAAAAGAATTAATTGCTTCTTTATTATGGCAGCCCATGCTTATATAACCCTCAATGTTCTATTTCTAATAATTGACCTTCCTATTTCTGGCAATTTAATTAATAAGCAATCATGTTTATTCACCCAAATTGGGCAGCCAATTATGCATGCTTTGCGAGTTGCTTTTAAATAAATTTATTTTATTTATTTTTAGCATGCATCATTGACTTCTCTTTAGCTCTTCCACTTGAATTGACTTTCCTTCTATTTATGGCGCCAAAATTGGGTGAATAAACCATTAATAAATATTATTAAATGCATTGTTATTCACCCAAGGTGGGTCGCACTTTTTGGCAAGGGTAGTTGCTAAAAATAAGAAGTCAGCTTGATGGGAATTTCCACCCTGCACTGCAGCTCCAAAAATCCCCTCTTCCACTTAAGTGATTTGACTTTCATCAGGGGAGTTTTTACCTTGCAAGGTCTTTGGTGCTTTAAGTGATTTTTCTTTTATAATGAGAATTTTTACCCTGTAAGGCAAGTGAGAAATTCCCGCTTTGCCGCCACTACCAAAAATATCATCGCAACTTGCCCGAGAGAGGCTTTTTGTGCATGACTTCATCTTTCTTGGTCGAAGTTTGAATTTTGAGGCCGATTTCGGGTGCTTCATCGTAGATGATCTCCGGATGCTTGAGTAATTAAGCAGACTATACTTGGCAAAGGAATTGACGGGAATTTCATAGAGAAACCGAGGAGAAAACCGAGAGAAAAACGCAAAAGAAATAAATAAAAGCGAAAAACATTGCCAGAAGTCACAGACAAAGCTTTGAATTCATTCCTAGTGAAAATCCTATTGAGATGAGTGAATACTGGTATGCAAAATTTCAACAGATTCAACCGAGCACAATTTACTTCAAACGGGGCTTTATTTATTTAATAAATAATTAAATAAAAATTTCCCGCAGACAAAACTTGGCGGAGGGATAAAATGAGTTTCGGCATCTGGGTATTTGTCGAAATTGGCTCATATGATTCACTGGGAATATCTTAACGTAATACAAACATCTTCTGGCAATAAAAACACAAAAAGACCTGTTATTTTAAAAGAACGAAAATTTTTAAACATGGGGTAGTCTCAGATTTCAAGGTAAAATCTGGAGACACCACGAATATTTGCCAAGTTTTTCTTGAGTCAATTTTTTTGGGTCTCGCGAGTATTCGCCGAATGCGAGTATGTGAACTATGGGAAAAACAATTATAAGAAATTTGCGGTGAATTTTGAAATTGAGAGAGGTTTTTGATCAGCTCAAGCAAAATAACAAAAAATTCTGAAATAGATTTGTTTTCAATCATCTTTAACCTCCGACAGTGCACGGACAAGTCAAAATCAAGTTACTGATCCATTGTCAATTTCAAATATTTTTATTCTCGGTTCTTGCATATTTCAAATGATGTCTTTTTAGGTCGGTTTTGACTTGTATTGTAATGTTCCCTTTTCCAAGCTAGTTCGTTATGGAAGACCTTATGCCCATTCCTCTTCCCATGGGCATCAAGGAAGAAGCAAGGGAGGGGAACTCACCATGGTTGTAAGTGTTGTACTTTTGTACTTAATTATTTTATTTATTAATAATGGCATTGGAGTGGTTCGATTAGGTGGTGGAAGACTTGTTGAACAATGCAAGGAGGATTTCTATTTTTTCATTATGGAGGTCGGTCTTGTGGAGGCCTACATAGTGACTTTAATGTTCTTTTCCTTCATTGCTTGGGGGCTGGGGGTTTGGCCTCTCTAGAGGATTTTCATTGTAGAAGTTTCTTTGAGTCTTTTTATCTTGCTTCACCTCTTCATGTATTGTTTGTCCTCAGAATTAGCCTCCAGAATGGCGAGAAGTAAAAAGTTGTGAATCAACGAACTCATGTTATAAAATCTAATTATATGTAACAAAGAGAATTTGTGACATGATTTTCATAATATCTTGCTACATCCCAGTTAGTATCCCAATAAAAGAAAAGGTGTGCCCTTGATTGAATGCAGCAATGTTGTTTATCTTAGATATGTGTATCTATCAAATTTTAGAGCATTGTGTTTCAATTTGCAAAATCAATGAGATACCCATCACCGGAGAGATGAAGAACAAAGGTCAGCATGGTCATGTGATGCATGTTGTTGTGAGACTAACAAGTGTCTAAGGATTTGTCTTCAAACTGTGGGTCGTTATGTTAGTACTTTGTTTAACTTTTAAAGTTCTATCTTGGATTGCCAATCGCTCCACAGTGTATTGCAATTTTTGTTGCCGTTAAGCTGTTGAATGGACTAAATAGTCTTGGTAATGATTTAGAATGATTAAAATGGCAATGCTTATTAATATGTAAGCATAGACTTGATATGCACATCTCTAAAATATGGATGTTGTATAATGGTTTCATTTTCTACAACTATGCATTGAATGGAAAAAGATAAATCTTAGATATCTAAATTTTACTCAAATCATTTTTTTTGGGTTGCTTCCTTTGTAGATTATGTGGAGTTGTATCTAATTTTATAAGCCGGCACTTATAAAGTTTGCTTTTTCTTATGATTTGCTTATGAGGCCATACCTTTTGAAACTATTTCTCATGTAGGAAAACTCCGTGGAGGACATACATTTTTCCAATTCCTAACTTTGCTTGCCTTTAAGATATTTACGGAAGAGAAGGTGAATATTTTCTCTTGTTTTCTTGTCCTTCAAATATCCAAACATTGATTTCCAAGCATTCATCTAATGTATAGGGCATATGCCATGCTATAGTAACATATTGCATATGATAGTCTTATGTAGCTCGAAAATAAGAATCACTTTAGCGTTCTGCCAAAAGAATTTGAACTTATGCAAGCATCTTACATTCAAAGAGGTTGTTGTTTGGTACCTTTTTGACATCAATACAATAATTGAATTGCGTAGGACTAGAACTTCTAAATTTTGAACTTAATGAGAAGCATGAATTGATGGCAATTATGGAATGTTACAAACAGGAAGGATAGGAATTTGAAACTTTGCATTTTGTTAGGTTTCAAAAGTGAAATCAACCATTAATAATTTAATACCATAAATGGTGTGCTTGCCATTTTTACTTGAGTGAGATGAAGATGAATTTTTGAAGATTCAATTTTCTAACCACAATTTTTTATGTGGGATGACATATTTTATTTATTTTAGGTTGATGTTGCAATTTTGGAGGTGGGGTTGGGAGGAAATTTGATGCAACAAATGTGGTAATATAACCTTTCTCTTCATGTATTTATACTTAGGAAACTGATTTCCTCTTAATTGTATTTGTGCTTGGTTATCATCAGTTATCTTGAAACTGAATAGTTGGTTGTTTCAATGATTTGAATTTTGATAAAAATGATTCTTCAGGTAAAGTCGCCAATTGTTTGTGGGATATCTTCACTGGGATATGACCATATGGAGATATTAGGTATTATTTTGTGTTCAGTTTTGTCTCTTCTAGCTGTTGAACTATGAAAAGATTTTGAAGTTGTCTATGGTAGATATTTTGAAGCATTGATGGTATTTGAGAACTAACATCTTATTTTGTCTTATGTCTATCTTGTTGAGTTTTATCAAGGAGGCGTCTAACATGTCATAAAACATTCTAATCTATTTTTGTTTTTGTTTTCCAAACTAATGGAACCTCATCTATTGAACTGCCATTACAAAACCAACAATAGATTTCACAAACTAAACAAATAATTTGGAAAATTACCTACTGCCATAGATGGTTGAAACTCCGCTTTATGTTTTCATCAAAAACTAGATCCCTTTTTATGAGAACTTTCTTGACAGGCAGATCATACAATTTATAAGTATCTATTTTGTGTTGTGTGCAAAAATTAGTTAGCTATGCAAATAAAATCAAGAGTAACACCTAATAGCCTCAATACAATGCTAAACTAAAATCTATGCACCATCATGCTTAGAGCTTAAGCAAAGCTAATCTATTAACATATTTGCATTAGAACATGAAATAAAGATTCAAACTAACATGCTAAACAAATTAACCTCTATCTCTAATTGAATACTAATGAAATGAACCTATTTAGATCCTTAGCAATCCATGGCTACAAGACCATTTGACATATCTCCATATGACTTCAAACTTGGAAGAATGAATGCAAGAAATGAAAATAGCTAGCTCCTCCAATGAAGAATGCTCTAAGATGATAAAATGGCTATAGCTTAGGCTTTATGCTCATTTAGGTGTAAGTAGAAAGGTAGGAGGAGGGCTCTTTATATAGCCCAATGGATAAAAGAATCTCTACATCCCTTTACATGTGGGATAATAGAGAGGTTGGGTTAGTTGTGGATAAGGAAGGTTTAGGGAGGGTTGAGTCAACCTTAGGAGAGTTTAATTTGTCCTCTAGTGACTCATGGGGATTGAGGGGGTTTATTAATTAACCAAAGTGATTAATTAATAGGTGTGCAAGCTTATAGAAGTTTTTAGAGGAATAGTTAGTATGATTTATGTTATAAGAGGATTTTAATCAAATAAATGACGATTTATTGATTAAATAGAAGAGAGAATTAATTAATTAATTAAGATAATGAAAGGGGATAATTAATTAATCTAAATAGAAAGGGTATTAATTAATTAGAAATAATTAATTAATCTAGATAGAATGGGAGCTTAATTAATTATAAATAATTAATTAATCCAGATAGAAAGGAGAGTTGATAAACGAAAAGTCGTTAATTGGCGTCGTTGTTGGATAGAAGAGTTAATTAACTAACGTAATGTAATTAATTAATAATGATAGCAGAGAAAATGTGCGATATTGACGATATGTCGTCAATTTGCGAGAAAGGGTATAATTAGCACAATTTAAGTATTTAAATTGCTCGAGCTAAATTATAGTTGTCTACATGTGCCATAGTCAAGAACTATGCATTTTATAACTCTAGTAACATGTTGCAATTCATTACACAAACAAATGTAAGCCAATTTACTCAATTTCCAATACATAGTGGTTTACATGTATTCAATATACAATGTTACATTTCTTTGTTTCAATATACATAAGTCTCTAATTCTTAATCACTTATAATCAATTACATCATGATATGTGGTTCATCTTTACAATAAGTTACAAGTATACAAATTTTACATCCATCTATCTCAAATATAATAATACAACCGATATCAATATACAAGTACATCAATCCGTCGTTGCATGAACACAATTTTCACCTATCATCAGAGATCCATCATGTTGTCGAAGCGTGTCTTTGTGAAAAAGAGTATCATCGAAGCGTTTTACCTCCAACCATGAGCCTTATGTATCCCCGTGCACCTCTCAAAACCTAAGAGTGGCCCTACCCTTCACGAGAAGGAAGATGCAAGCAATCAATAAGGTAAGAGAGGAACACCGTGTGTAATACGAGTCCCCTAAACCAGTAGACTTATGACAGGGGTAGGAATGTAAACATCCTAAAATCCATAAAAGTAATGATCGTGTTATGGCCAATAGACTTATGATAATAAAAGGGACCTCTTACTAAAATCCGACAATGTACCGGGCAAGAAATAATCTCAAATCATGTAGGTATACCCAAGGCATGAAATAAACCATAATCATGAGGAAGAACTCGATTCTATCCGCATGATAACACCAATTTCCCTCTAAGTAATTTTCAAGAGTGAACCATTGTGCACGGATTACGTAACCCCTATACTGAGTCACTCCTTGGTCCAATACACGTCTCTTTAACATACCCTTTTGCCACTTGCGATTCACAATAAGACACCTCTATCTCCATGTTAACAACTTGGGAAAACTAGAACTAGAACACAAACAATGCTAACATTCTCGGATGTCCCATACCACATGTTCACATTAATAATATAAGGTTCGCAATCCCAGTTTGTAATTCCCCAAACAATACAAAGCAAACCATGAATAGGACACAAGCAATCGTAACCTTCTTAGGTGTCCCATACCACCTAAGGAAGTCATTATTGCAAGAATCTAAGCCTGGTTTACCATCACATACAAAGGACTATAAATTGTCCGTAATAGTTTCTATATACTTGTTTTCTAGTTTTACATGTTCCAAAGGTTCAATAAGGTTTATAAATGATAGCAATCAATATATGATATGTGAAAGCTTAGTATCTCATTATCATCATAGCGTTAAATTTTACCTTCACTTGCTTAATAGTATCAAGTTATTCCAAACTAGGAGTAGCATTCACACAATAACAACTCCCATAACTGTCCCATACCAGTTATGAGAATTGCAATTACAAGAATCCTAAACAAATTTTCCATAGTCATCTTCACATAATACCTACTTTCAAGGTGTATGCCCAAAAGATTCATCATATTCCCAATCCAAGTATCTTTACGATCACATAGTAAAATCACTAGATTTGCTTCTCGCATAATCTAGAAAGCGTTCCATATGTATGATTATGTCGAAAGTAGATTCCAATTTCATACTAAAATCCTAAACAAGATAACTGATATGGACTCTACCGAATCATAATTTAGAATATATTGCTCATTCTTTAGAGCTAGGTTCCAATCTTGGGACCTGTGGGTTATAAAATCTTCCACTTCATAACTAAGACAAACACATTTTTATTTCATAATTATCCAATTTCCATCAAGGCATAATCAAGATACATTGAGAATTAATAATTATCAGTTTCTAAGTTGCTCAGTTGTGCCATAGTCCTAGACCTCAATCAATAGTTTAAGTTGTTGTAACATCTCAGCGAGGTACAAATGTCAATGTACATTTTTCACAAGAATTAGTCATTTAGTTCATCCAATTAATCTTATATTCTCATATTGATTAACACGTATTTTCCTTACAATCATACTTTGTTGGTTTTTATCATTTTCCCTTTGGTCATTTAAATCATGCATATAAATCTTATTCATATAATATTATGCATCTCACATAATCAACTCACTTTTCCTACAAATTTAGATCTTCAAAAAACCATAAAAGATCACCACGAGCTCTAAAAATTCCATTTTTAAAAGAAAAATGTATCTTTATTAGCACTATTCATTAAAAATAGTTTCACATCGAAGAAAAATCAGACTTAATCAACAATGGGAAAATTTTCAGAAAAATCCTAAAAAGTCAAATATGGAACGAACAAAAAAAAATCCAAAAGATTTTTTTGAAAACCCAATATTATGGGTTGGCTCCAACATTTGTCAAAAAGCTTGGGAAGAACTGTGGGAATTCTTATTTGATTAAAAAATTAAAAAATCACAATTCACACTACAAAATCCAAGACTTTGATACCATGAAAGATTGGTAGATGCCCTCATGATTAAAGATCTCATAGTATAGCTCACACCAAGATTAAACCTAATCTGCAAAGAGACAAAAATATATTGCCTTAAGAATGAATTTGCAACAAATATTTTTCAAAAGTAATCTACAATTGTATATATGTGAGTGTATATATAGCTACAACAAGAGCTATCTTCCCTTTTCTCATTGGACCCACTAAAGGTGGCTCCTCTACTAAAAGTGTTACTCCAATAGATAGCATTAATTAGATGCATATCTTTATTTATTCTAAGCCTAGACATAATGTACTAGCTATAGAAGCTAAGTTAACGATTAGGTGCATATAGCATGTTGCACGAACAATGAGAAGATTAGAACTTGGAGTGGATGTTTTTGTTGATCGATCAAGGGTGATACAGACCAGAAAGATGCTAAGGGAAGACCAAAACGAACCAAAACGTGAATAGGGAAAAAAGGCATGACTAAATCGATGGTGTATCAAACCAGATTGGGGGTTTATGTATCATGTTTTTCATGATTGTTTATGGTTGCGATTTTTAACGAACTAAAGTGTTGAATGTGATTTGCGAGAAGAAGGAAAACACAAAACATGGAGAATGTGCAAACCCCAGAGGAAAAATTGCAATTTTTTGAGTGATTTTTAGTCATTTTTGTCTGAAAGGCACGAAGGAGAAAGAGTAGAGTGCAGCCCATATTAGAACAACACAAGAATTTTCATGGACAAAATTAAGATTTTTAGAAATTTGAGACAAAATAATGTGAGTTGGTAGGTGTTTTACTTCATTGATATCCAATTAATATTGGATATAGAATTCACATTTTATTTTGCATTTATTTATGGGTCGAGGTCAACACCTATGTGTATAATGGTCAATATTCAAAACTTTGGTTTTACTGGAAATACAGAAACTAATTGGGCAGAATTATGATGTTTGGAGTCACAAGATTTTAATGATTGTGGAGTATCAGGGCTGCGATCAAAACATTCTCAAAGTGGTGTTGAGACCCGATACAAATCTTGCCTACTATGACAAGCATCGTAAGGAGGTGCTTGTATTGCTGAAATTATGTGTTAGATGATTTAATTCCTGACATCCGGAATGACATTGTGGCGGGTGATCTTTCGTTACTGTCTTCAAAACAAGTATCAAACTTCGCAGAAAAAACAAGACATGTACCAAAAGAATATGCTGATTTCAGAAAAGATGAATGAGAGTGAGTCCCTATTAAAACATCTTCTTTGGATGAAAGATCTCCGAGACCATCTTGTTGCCATCAACGAAAAGGTGTCGATGACAATTTGGTTGCTCTTGTTTTTAATAGTTTACTTCCCTCCTATGAAACATTTGTGGAGGCTTTACACTTGACGGTGAAAAGCCAGACCCTAACTTTTTATCAATTTAGTTCCTATTTTTCACTCTGAAGGAACACGGGAAGGCACAAAATAGTGAGTTTAGTTCGAACAAACGAGAGAGTGCATTTTTGCTCGGTGAAAGTGGAAGTGGAAACATAATCTTGAAGGATCTACTTCTAAATTCTAGGTGAAATTTCATTATTGCCACAAGGTCGGAGGCATGCTAAAAAGGATTTCCGAAAGTGACAATATGATCTTTCTCACAACGAAAAGATGCAAGGTTAAGTAAATGTGATAGCAATTGAAGATTGAGATTTTGAGGAAGAGTATGCCCTTGTGGCATCATGCTCGAATGCAAGTGCTACCAAATCGTTGGTTAATTGATTCCAGAACATCTAGACATTTTACAATATCTTACGAATTGTTATTTAAAATTTATTCCAAGTGCAATTTTTTTGAGTCAATTTTATTAGTTGATGGAGAGTCACTTGCAGTAGAGAGGATATGAGATATCTACTTAGAGATGAATAATGCTGAAAATTTTATTGCAAGGAATGTTAGGTGTGTTCCTAGCATGAATTTTAATCTCATCTATTACTCGGTTAATGAAAAATCCCAACATTATTGTGAATTTCTCTTTGTAGAAGTGTATTGTGTTTGATGTGAAACAAGACTAGGTAGTTTCCTAGGCATTGAGAAATGTGGCGTGTATAGGCTTGTTGACCCTACCATAGTCAATTTACATCCATGAGATGTGGAAGGAGATTCCATTATATAAGATGTGCAAGTAGATGAAATGCCTTGATTACAAGATGTGTGGGAGGATGAAATGCACGATGTGTAGTAGGATGATTTCCGATGTGTAGGAGGATGAATCTTCTTAATCAAATACACTATTATTTGTGGAAGAAGACTCCACTATCTATGATGCACATGGCGAGATGGTAAGAAAGTCCACTCTATAATGTCCCCAAATGGACAAATTTTACCCCCAAATGGATTTTAGGCAAAATCCAAATCTGAAACTGCAAATAGATTGAAATAACACAACAAATCTAAACTTCCACTTACAATAAAATGCCCAAAATTTGTTAGAATGAACAACCAACTGAAAAATAATGTTTATTCCTCAAATATTCACTTTTCCACATACCCACAAGGCCAAAAATGGCGGTTTGGGGGGTTATAATCAATTACAAGTGAAATCAGAATTTTCTAACCCATAACTGATTTTATAAAAATAAACTAGGGCTGAAAATACCCAAAAATTACAGCAGTGAATATTAATTTATGTGTACCACAAATGAGGTTGGAAATGTTGAAAATATCTTCTTTGAGGATTCCCAAACAGCTCAAAACAGTTGTAGATCCAACAGCAACCAAAAACCCCCAAAATGAAGGCTCACAATTACCAAACTGGGTCGTTTGGGGTGTAGAAATGCCCAGAAAATTGCAGATTTGATTCCTTTTCAAATTCTCCTATTTGGCTGGTCCAAACACACATCAAACACCAATAACTCAAATCTTATTTATGCCCAGCTGATTCTTGAAGTGCAATCAACCCCAAATATGTCCAGATCGGAAAATACTTCTACCAATAATCATCAACAAAAATGTAGCCCAATGATGACCCCCGGATGGATCCACCTCTCAAAACTGAGGAGTTTTCATTCCTCAATCTCTGAAACTTTAGAGGTTTTCGTCCCCAACATTTCCTATCCTTGAGGGTTTCGTCCTCGAGAGTGAATCTAGAAGGGTTTTCGTCCTTAGAATATTATTGATGCAAGCTCAAAGCTCAACATACAAAATCAGATTTTATAAAATAGCCAAAAGATGATCTCCACAAGCAAGTCAACTTGTTATTATAGAGGTAATGGGCCAAATAGCCACCCTCAACATGCAATAAGCTTTTATCCCCTCATTTAATGTTTTTTTCACTTTATTCCATCAAAAAATGGGGTCGCATTTTCTCTACGATAAATAAATATTAAAAAATGCCTTTTTTCCTTTTCTAATTTTGCTTTATCATTAAGTCTATAATAATTGAATATAAGTTCCTTTATAATTTTTTTTCTTTTATATGCACTTTATAATAACTTATTGTGACTTATGTTCCCCTTTTGTTCATTCCTTAGCCGTTGGGGAGACAAAATGGGATAAGGACCTGAGAAGGAGATATTACAACCCTCCCTTCCCAAAATTGTTTGCCCTCAAGCAATTGTGACTCATTAGTTCAAGTGCCAAGTGCACGAAACAAAACATGCTAAAGTGCTCCAGAATCCGAGCTCCTGTACCTATTAAGTGCAATAGATCTTGCCACCATATACCTCTCTCAATATCCTCATGATCTAACTTCGTAATAAAAGAGAAGATATATTGCTTACCGTATAACCTTGTTGTAGGAGAACATCCTCATCACTAAGATCAACCTTGGACTCTTCCCCTTCGCTAGGGTAACCACTAAGGTGTCTATCAAATGGAAGTGGCATAATAGGAAGCTTTAAACATCTGTTAAACACATTTGAAAGCTTACCAAAGACTATTGTTTTGGAAATCACAGCAGGCTGCAATTTCACGCAACTGTACATGGAAGTCTCCTCCTCATGTGCAAGTTCCTCCATAAGGTCTCCTTTGGCTTCTTCACTTGGGTGTAGACTCCATGGCTTCATTTCCTTGCTTACCCTTTCCATCTTGCACATCAAATCTTTCTAGAAACTTTTGTGTGAAATCTTCAAGGGAAGCAATGGATTCAACCCCTTGGGTCTTCAACATTTGGCGCCACCATTTATGTGCTACTCCATCCATGTATCTAGAGATGAGCATGAGGGCATCATCCTGACACATAGGATTACAACACAAAAATGTCTCAAATTCCTTCAACCACGATCTAGCAGATATTTCATTAGTGCCATCAAAAAAAGGAACTTGAGTCCACTTCATTTTTTTGCATTCATATCTGATTTCTCTTTCCTTTCCTCACAAGCTAGGAGGATACATCACTCTGATACCAATGTAATGTCCCCAATTGGACAAATTTTACCCCCAAATGGATTTTAGGCAAAACCCAAATCTGAAACTGAAAATAGACTGAAATAACACAACAAATCTGAACTTCCACGTACAATAAATGCCCAAAATTAGCCAAAATAAACACCAACTGAAAAAAAAACTTTTTATTTCTCAAATATTCACTTTTCCACATACCCACAAGGCCAAAAATGGTGATTTGGGTGGTTAGAATCAATTACAAGTGAAATCAGATTTTTCTAACCCTTGACTGATTTTATAAAAATAAACTAGGGCTGAAAATACCCAAAAATTACAGCAGTGAATATTAATTTATGTGTACCACAAATGAGGCTGGAAATGTTGAAAATATCTTCTTTGAGGATGCCCAAACAGCTCCAAAAGTTGCAGATCCAACCACCAAAAACCCCCAAAATGAAGGCTCACAATTCCCAAACTAGGTTGTTTGGGGTGTAGAAATGCCCAAAAAAATTACATATTTGATTCCCTTTCAAATTCTCATGTTTGGTTGGTCCAAACACACATCAAACACCAATAACTCAGATCTGATTTATGCCCAGTTGATTCTTGAAGTGCAATCAGCCCCAAATATGTCCAGATCTGAAAATACTTCTACCAATCACTGTCAACAAAAATGCAGCCCAATGATAAACCCCGGATGGATCCACCTCTCAAAATTGAGGAGTTTTTGTTCCTCAATCTCTGAAACTTTGGAGGTTTTCATCCCCAACGTTTCCTCTCCTTGAGGGTTTTCATCCTCAAGAGTGAATCTCTAAGGGTTTTCGTCCTTAGAAGATTATTGATGCAAGCTCAAAGCTCAACATACAAAATCAGATTTTATAAAATAGCCAAAAGATGATCTCCACAAGCAAGTCGACTTGCTTTTATAGAGGTAATAGGCCAAATAGCCACCCTCAACATCCAATAAGCTTCCATCCCCTCATTTAATGTTTTTTTCACTTTATTCGTCCAAAAGGGGGTCGCATTTTCTCTAGGATAAATAAACATTAAAAAAAAAAAAATTTCCTTTTCTAACTTTGCTTTATCATTAAGTCTATAATAACTTAACATAAGTGCTTTTATAATTTTTCCTTTTATATGCACTTTATAATAACTTATTATGACTTATGTTCCCCTTGTGTTCATTACTTAGCCGTCAGGGAGACAATGGGCTAAGGGTCTTCGACCGAGAAGGGGATATTACAACCAAGATCGACGTAGGAACACTACAGCATGTTTCATCTATTGCATATGGCACTTGGGCGTAAGAGTTGCAATTCCTTGAGGGCAAGCAATTTGGGGAAGGGAGGATTGTAATATCCCCTTCTCGGTCGAAGACCCTTATCCCATTCATTGTTTCTGACGGCTAAGGGAGGAATAAAAGGGAAACTTAGTCATAATAAATTAAGCATAAAGTGCATCATAAAATATTATTATAAGCTCTTTATTAATTTATTAATGACAAAGGAAAATGCAACCCATATGGAGGAAGAAAAAAGGTAAAATAAAATATTAAATGCGGGCAAAGAAATCTGATTTGTGGTTGTGGGTGGTAAAAGGCCAAAAATTGTTATAAAAGCAAGTCGACTTGCAAGAGAAGGACATCTTTGCATTTTGACAAATTCTGAATTTTGGTATGAGCTTGTAAGCTTTACATAACTCCAAAGGACGAAAACCCTTTGAAGTTAGCTTTAGAGGACGAAAACCCTCTTTAAGCTTAGAGAGAAGAACGAAAACTCTTCTTTCTTTTGAGAGGGAGTTCTATTCAGGAGCTTCCATTGGTGTTCAAAGATATATTTCAGCAGTGTTTTCCAGCAGTATTTGAAGACAAGATTTGCAAATTTGAGTTAGGGTTGAAGGGAGAACATTGTAGCTGAGTTCTACCTTTAATTTCCAGCTCTTTCATAGTGGAGCGACCCATATTGTGAGCAGTTTGGAGTGATCTGGAGCTGATTCTGATCAGATTTGATTTGCAGTTTATTAATCAAATTTTTGGAGATAAAATCAGCCACTTTGCATAATTTTGGGCCATGGAATTTCTATTTTTCAGTTGTGTCTGAGGACTATCATCTGCAGATTTTTATTAAATAAATTTCAGCCTTCAATTGACCAAATCTGGTATTTTTCTCATTGATCTTGCATATTAAAATTTGTTGATTTGTTTGGTTGAAGAATTCAGTGGTTTTACTTCAGTTTTGAAGGGTTTTCATTCCTATACCAAGTTGCATTTTTCCATATAAATTCAGATTTACACTTTAAAAAAAAATTATTTCTATAATCTACTATTTTGATTGGGAATTGTCGCTATCCTATTTGAGGGTAAAATATGTCCATTTGGGGAATCGTCGTTGTAGGAGGATGAATCGCATGAATCAAATACACTATTATTTGTGGAAGAAGACTCGCTATCTATGATGCACATGGCGAGATGGCAAGAAAGTCCACTCAAGAAAGGCATTGGTCAAGAGGATTGGGAGCAAAAGTTGTTAATCTATTAGGGCATGTTCATTGTGATCTCGCACTTGATCTTTTTATGGGACTTGTTTTCACCCTTTTTAAGGTTTGATTAGGTTTTTACACTATAATCAAACAAAGAATGAAATAGAAGCTACAGGGGGTTATTATGATTAATTAACTTCCAACATTAATCATTCAATATCAGAATAACACATTAATACTTGCAACAAATGTACACGATATAATACAAGTTCACAAACATAAGGGATTGAGTGCACTTAGCTGATTACAGATGATTATGGGTAAATTTGAGTAATCGAATGATGAAACAAGGGTATCTGGACCTAAGAATACTTCGAAACTAGAACTATGACTTGAAAATGCTCCGGGAAGGACCATACAATAGGGAAGGAACATGCATGCAGTCTTGACCCTACTCATAGTTGTGACCAGCAACTTTTACGAGTTTGTCGCTTGTTTGAATCTCTTCGTCGCTCTTTGTCGGTCACACTGCGGGGGTCTTTAAATTTTCTGCTCAATCTTTCAAACCCTAACCATGTATAAGGAGTCTTGCTAAACAAACATTAATTGGGTTGTGGGCACTCCCATGCACCGTTGCAATTGGCACTACTCGAAGAGGCCTCAAACTGCACGTTGTTCTCCACCTAGCATGTGATATCTAGTTGTAGTGCAATCAAATTTGACATCCTTTCTTTGACAAATCTTGACTTGAGTTTCTCTCTTGTAAATCTACTTGAGTGAGTGACTTTGAGTGCTTGCAAATGTGGGAAGCAATCCCCAGACCTAGTGGGAAGCTTCAAACTTGTAGATGGTGTTTCCCTAATGAATGTGCAAAGGTATTTTTAGAGTGTAGGGAGATTTTGGGTGCCTTTTGTGCTAGCTTTTGCAATAGGAGTCCATAAGAGTGCTAGGTTGGTAAATGAGGTGAGTTTCACTTGTTTATATATGCTTCCGAAGGTGATTTAAGTTATAATGGCCGACTGAGGAGGAGTAAATGACCCAAAGAATAATTTGCAACTGAAAGTTCGGGATCAAAACAAACAAGGTCAAAACCGTACAATGGGGTACGGAACGTACGGCACAAATTGACCCTGTTGTATGTGTTTGACCCAAGAGGAGAAATCTGAGGTGTGAAGTTTGGAAGCTGACAAGTGGAGTTTCTAAATGGTTTTCATGCATTCAATTCTAAAAAATTGTCGACAGATGAGTGTGTATGACCAAGAAATCTAGACAAAAGACCTAAGGATATACGGGATTAGAATGGGTAAAATTCACTTGTTTGAGTAAGAGAGCGATGTCAAGACTAGCAAAGTGTCAAAGAGTAGAATTACCAAATTTGAGTGTCTACATTTGCCCCCTTTAAGTATGAAATGAAATTACATGTTTAAAGGAAAAGATACCTGAGTGTGTAGACACACTTTGTCTTCGCTCGATGTTTGTTTTGCAAGATCCTGTTGTATTGGTGTCGGCACGCTCCGTAATGAAACACCAACACAAAGTGTAGTCAATGTCCATGATAAAGAATTGAACTTTAACTCAAATGAAAAGATGTAATGTAAATGAAATCTGAAACTATAAATAGTGAAATAAAGAGATGCAAAACATGGAAGGAATACACTTGTTTGTTTTGTGGAGGGAAGAGTTTCCGTTCTTTGCTTGTACTTCAAGACTTGATTGTTGAACTTTGCCAAAGGATTGGGATTGATCAATCCCGATTGTGTTGAGGAGATGCCATAGTATTGGGTGTATGGAACCCAACACACGAATGCCGAAAAGAGAGAAGAAGAATGAGGAGCCAAAACAACGCGTAAAGGAAGAACACCGTGTATCAAATTCATTTAGCAACTCGATATCTTCTCCTTTAAGTGCAAGAGGGGAGGAAGGACTGCCTATGAAGAATTTAACCACTCCAATACTGTCCATGACCCCACGAGGCACCGCCATGCAGACGGATCTAGGCCCATTTTTGCAAATTAGGAAAACACACGGTATAAAAAAGAATGAATTGCCCCCATACTCTCTCCATGCACCGAGCAACCGAGTAGAAACTGAATAAAATTGAAATGTAGTTGGAGAAAGGAGACACATGCCCCCAATATCCCTAAAACTAAGTGTTCAGAGAAGAAGGTATGAAACATTTCATGTCCCTTGAAAATGATCTAAGCTGATTCATCGAGTCGAAACTTTGCCAAAAACTTGTGTCTCGTAGGTGAAAATCTGAAATTGCTAAGAAAATTTTTGTAACTACCCTCAAGGAAAAGCAGAGAAATGGGTCAAGAATGTCTATACGGTCTGGCCGTATTGTACATTTTTGACTTCATGCTTGCTTTGTTGAATTTCTATGTTTGATGTTGTTTCTAAGTAATTTTTCCGTGTCTGCTTGTGTTTGTGCCCAAAATTTTGGTTGTGTCTACAAATGTACCGGATGAATGCCCCTCTTTTGAGGCTCGTGTGATAAAGAGTTTGAGCGTGCGGCTCAAAAGAATAGATTTAACCATGTCCGATAATCTACGTAGAAAATACATGAAGGGCTGATGTGGTGGCCACCAAGAAGAACTTGTACCTGCAAAGAGGATGCACATGGTGGAGACCATGGCGCGCAACAAGAGCACCAATAACAACAATAATAATATTAGCAGCAATGTCAACAAGAGAACTAGTAGTAATTGGCAATAGTAATGCATATGTAAGTGAAAAGATAACGGTCTCAAACAGTGTCATGCAAAAGGCTTAAGACTGCAAACATGAGACACCCATAGTGTCGGAAGACAATCAAGGCCCTTGGGCCCGCAAAATATGATGCCTTGTTGAAAAACCATACTTGGGAGTTGGTGGAATTACCCATTGAATACAAATGGATGCACACAGTCAAATGCAAAGCCAATGGTACTTTGGACATGTGTAAGTCTCATCTTGTTGTGAAAGGCTTTTCACAACGGAAGAGAATAAACTCTAAGGAGACATTAGCTCCTACTATGAATATTGCATAGATGGTCACATTTCAGTTGCTTCTATCCATAGAAACTTAGTTTTGTTGGAAGGTGTTTCGAGATGAGTGTGAAGAATGCCTTCTTGAACGGAGTTTTGGACGAGGTCTACACAAAGTCAACCTAAAGGTTTTCCTATACTTAATTGTGATCATTTGGTTTGTAGGTTGATTAAGTCTTTGTACGGACCTAAGCAAGATCCACGAGCTTGGTATGTTGAAAATGATCAACATCTTCAAGATTTTGGATTCAAAACTATGGAGTTAGGCTGAAATTATCAGCCAATGATGATTCATTGCACGACAATGAATCCCTCTGTGACAATTGGTTGTTAGGAAATAAGAGATAAAATATGCGGAATAATCCCTTACGAGAATCGCAACAAGTAGAAACTAATATGCGAAAATATTACAGATCTCAAATAAAAGTGCGAGAATAAATAACACAACACGAGAGAGACAAGATTTAACGTGGTTCACCCAATTGGGCTACGTCCACCAAGAATCACTTGCTCGATTTTATTACAAGCCCTCCACTCTCTCAATGATACCTATATCCGTTGGAGCTATGCTCAACAAACTCTCTGAAATTCACACCCGAATTCAAAACACATTTGCTTGTCTATCTATCATATGCATAAGACCATATAAATAGACAACTGCTTAAGCAGTTTTACAAAACCATGGGTATCAAACAATGGGCAAAAACAAAACCGTCCCATAAACCTATGGGTAGCCGAAGAGGCGGTTTTACAAAACAATGAGTACCGAAAAAACCATGGACCCAAAAATAGCCCATAACGGTTACCCATTACCCATGGGTTAATAAACCACCCATGAAAATTTGCTTGGGCTTCGCCCGAACCCCCCTGACCCACTCACCGGCGAGCGGGACCGCCGTAAAAATACCCGAGTGTAACACATAGAAGGTGTACCACACTCTAACATGAAAATAGGCTCCACAAACATAACATTGGTGGGCAGCCTAATATATCTTACGCCCACATGATTGGCTCTATGTTTCGCTGTTAGCAATCTTTCTTTTTTTTGTCTCAACCAAAGCTCATGCATTGGACACCAAAGAAATGACAGAGAACAATGATTTGAGATTGATATCTAAATAGTAGCCTGCAGATTTAATGACTAAACTCCATGGTTCCATTTTATTTGTAAAATTTCGGGACAAACGGAGTAGTTTCCAGTTTATACAATAAGGGGGTTATTAATTGTATCATAGTTCAAAAACTCATACCCAACAATTAATCAAGAAGCATGCATTTAGAATTTGACTCGAAACTTGGGACTCGACAATTTTTGGCAATTTATCGGCATTTCTCGGCAACTTTATTGCTACTTTAAGAAACATTTAAATTCATAAAATAAACTTAAATTAAATTTATCATTTGGTATTTACTATTTATATTTAAATTTTAATGAATAATCTATTTAGTATTCACCTTAGCACTCACGTTTGTACTGTACAATTGTGCAAGCATGAGTGCCATGGTAAATTACTAAATTAAAATAGATTACCCATTATTGTATTTTGGCTTTCTAACCAAGTGGGTAAGAATGCAAATATAATCATGTAATTTTGTTGGAAGCTTGAATTTATCAACAGTGACATTCATAACAGTTTAATAGTCTACTAGCCTACTAGGGTTTCAACTTGTCATCATTTGAAGTTGAACTTTGAATCTTTCAGAGATAATGGTCTTTTGAGAAGTAGAGTCATTACCGAAATGAGATCTAGTTGGGACAATATTTGATCCGCTATGTTTAAATAATATTCACACACATAGTTAAGAGATGGTTCGGATCCAACCATTTCAAATAAGGTTTTTCCCTTGACTCTTGAAACTCGAATATCTTCAATAAGAGGTAACACTTCTATTACAGGCATTGGGCAGGCTTCTATGCCCTCTTTATATTTCGTTGGGGAAGTGCCTAAAGGCCCTCAATTTCTGCAATTGGGGATCGATTGATCCAGGCAAATATGGTGTCTCACTTCTATTAGCCATTGCCTGGTGCTTGCTTCAAAGACAGATGGTGATTCATGAATATTGAAAATAAATTTAAATATGTGTGGTTTTGTAACCTTTTACTCCTATCGGCTATGCCATTGCATTCCTTGAAGGCTTGAAAATGAGGCTTGATCTTTGAAGTTTGGACTATAAAAAGAGAAAACGCAGAAAAGTGTTACTATGTATTGACTCCTGAAGTTTGATGAGTAAAAATCTTGAGCAAACTCAACAGAGGTTTGTGTAACGATGAAAAGTTAAAACCCTAGCAGGTAGTCACACCATTCACAAAGAGAGAAATTGCAGAGAGAAAAAACGCAGAATAATGACTTTTTTCGTTTTGGGTGTTTGACACTCATCACTGGCGATTTAGTCACCGATTTTCGGCGAGTAATGATGAAATTGCTTGCCAAAATCGGCAATGAATCGCTCTGAAACTTATCATGATTTTTGTGAAGTTTTATCACTGGCTGTCCACATCGCGATTTATTGCCAATTTTTGGCGATTTCTAAATCCATGAAATATATTACGTAAACATTAACTAATTAATTATTAGTTATACATATATTTCTACCTCACCTGATTGTAACTTCTTTATGCTTGATAAAAGATTGACACAGACAAGATGTTAGTGTGTCGCATGCCTTCCATTTCTATTCATTCTTTCTCTCTCTTACTAACAGTTTCTCTATTCCATTTTTTTCTTCATGCTTTTAAGCTTAACAATTTTGTGTTAGAACCTTTCCTAAATCATAACTGGCCTATACCCCAGAATAGTTGAAACAGAATTGCAATCATCTCAAAGTAATTATATGTGCCAGAAAGAAGGCACGTCAAATTTCGAATTGGCTTTGTTGTCATGAGCATAAATCACTGCTTGTCACGAGTATTATGAATTGTAACTTGCCATGATTGACTCAAACAGAAGATATGCTCGTACAATGTATGAAATTTTGTGATTCATCTGTAGTTATGTTTACATCCAATCAAGGAATTGTTGGCACCTTGTAAAACAATGGTGGTCATGTACTGAATAGAATATTTTGCAGCTCAAAGAGGAAACAATCATAGCTATGGATCAGTGGGAATTTATTTTATAGACAATCTGTCTTACAGCTAAACTGAACATGCATGAATGATGTTCATCCTGTTTGATAGGAATAGCTTTCAGAGTAAATTTAATTCAAAAGCATTTGTTTTCACTTCGTAAGATTGTGTCTGGTCTGTTTTCTCCTTTTTTATTTGCTGATGGGTGTTGATAAGCAGTACATGATTTAATTAGTGTGTCATGGCGAGTTATATATAGTCCTTGTTAAATAGCTTACAGCATATCCTTTCATGCTCTTTTTCTAGCCATGGGAACACAAGGAATTATGGGTTTAATGTTGATAATTTTTATTCAGCTTAGGATACTGTGAACAGGTAATACCCTCACACAAATCACTCGAGAGAAAGCTGGAATCATGAAGGTATGTTGTCATCATCCAAGTAGTTGAGATCTAGATTTACTCAATTTCTTGTTTGAGAAATTTTTTGTGAGTTCTCTATCTTGTATGACAGTTCAAACTTCAACACTAAATTATATGCTTATCTTCATGACGTCATCTCACATTTCTATGGATATATTATGAGACTTGTGAAGCCTGGAGTTCCAGCATTCACGATACCTCAACCTGAAGAAGCAATGACAGTTCTCCAGGATGTCGCATCTCAGTTAATGGTAAATGTCTTTTTCTTCCTATAGGCTATTTTTGTTTGATAAAACTCGGGTTGCAAACTAGTATTTGATATTTCTTTTTAGCTATTATTCTTTTAAATTTCAAGTACATGCCATTATATAAAGTTAAAAATTCATTTGTCCTATTTTTCATTGAATAATGAAGACTTACATCGTTTTCCGCTAGGCTAATACACTTCAAGAAGTACAATGAGGGACTACATGTGACACAACATCTCCCGAGAATAAATTAAGTGGTGATTATTACAATACAAGGAATACATAACATGTATCCCCTTTTGAAAAGCTTCAATACTAGAATGTGGATGAAACTGGCTGAAATTCAAGATATCGATTAGGGTACTTTAATTATTAATGACCTAACATTATTGTTAGAAGTTAGACATAAGTGTTTACTAAGAAAAAAATAATGAAATTGTGTAATTTCAAATATTTGCATTCTTTCAATAATAACTTTACCTTTTGTATCACATTTCTCAATATCTTAGATATTATGCCAATGTTTTTCAATATTGTATGTCATTCCTTGGGATGCAAGATAGAAACACCATGGCAATAAGACATGTATTTTGAAAAGGCCGTATGAAGATGACAAGGCAAAGCTAATGTTGTAATTGGAGAGGTAGAGAAGCGGTAGAATGTGGGTGAAAGCTGTAATCGTAAGCATAAATTTTCATCATTTTATATACCATAATAAGACAAAAGCATTAATAAAGGAATGTAATGCCCTCTTTGCATTGAGTCGTCGCGATCCCATTTCTACACTTGATGTGTGAGGGATGATTGCTATATACTAGTGACGATTGGTTGCATTCATTTGTCCCAGCTTATTTTTATGAGTTTTGGACCATTTCCTATATTTTAGGGGCATTTCGTAAATTTTAGGAGGCTCTGTTGGAGCGGGATCTTAATGGGGGATATACTCTAGGGGGCTTTTTACCATTGGCATTGTTCATGACATTGGGGATTTTAAGAGTATGTGTTTGTTATAAGTGTCGTGGGGCAAACTTGTTCCTATTTTAGGGGCTTTTGCAGACTACATGAGGTATAGGACCATGTCATGTAGCCTATCATTAGATATGGGTGTGATTAAGATATTCATAATGATTTATCTCAGATCATTTTGGCAGAGTGGTTTTCAAGCTATGGTGGCTTTATTGATGAGAGGTCAATGTTTATTGACTCTGCAAGGAGCAAACAAGGAGGATGCCTAACCAGTTTATTGATATGGAAAAATATCGGTTCACAGGCTATATGGGCTCTGATATATATAGGTATTGCACAACCTGAATACAAATAAAGAAGAGTTGCACAGGTTGAACCAACCCGCTTTGTCAAAAACAACCATACGGGATTACTATTCCCAATACAAATAAAACAATATAAATGGTTATAACCATATAACAAGTATTCACCCAACTAACTATGGTAATAAACTAATTAATCACCACAATAAACACAAGTTACCTATGGTAAAAGTAACAATGGTAAATATACTAAGTACAATGTAAAATTACCTAAGTAAAATGTTTTACCTAACATTCCCCCTTAATTTTGCATTGCCTTAAGAGATGAGGAGAGGAACTCTCTGAACAACTCGAATTTGTCATGTGCAAGTGACTTCGTGAAGACATTTGTTTGTTGTTCAGTTGTTGGGAAAAACGGAGTTGTATATTGTGTTTCAAAACATGCTTGCGAATGAAATGAACATGTACCTCAATATGTTTGGTTCTCTCATGAAACACTAGATTGCGAACAAGTTTGAGAACACCCTCATTATCAATATACAAGGTAGTGGATTTCTCTTGTGGTACTCCAAGTCCCTCAAGTATGCAACGTAACCTTATTGCTTTGCAGACAGCTCCATCAAGAACACAATATTCAACCTCTGTAGAAGAGTGTAATGTCTCCAAATGAACATATTCTTACCCCAGATGA
The DNA here is from genome assembly GCA_018340775.1 of Taxus wallichiana var. yunnanensis. Taxonomy (NCBI): domain Eukaryota; kingdom Viridiplantae; phylum Streptophyta; class Pinopsida; order Cupressales; family Taxaceae; genus Taxus; species Taxus wallichiana. The sequence continues at coordinate 326,980,418 of CM031238.1, read as the reverse complement.
ATTTCCCGTAATTCCCACTAGGGCCAAATCTGATTACTCCAAAAACCCAAAAAAATCTCAATTAATATTAAACTAAAATTCAAAATGAAATTAGGCCACAAACTGAATATTTTCTAGAAAACCCTAGTTCGCTGCTCTAGGCCAGCGATTTAGCAAAAATAGTTTTTTCCACCTCGAAATACCTCCAAAAATCATGAAAAATTGTTTGAAAGAAACAATAGCAATTCAAACACATTCAAAACCAGATTTTTACACAGCTGCAATTTTCAAAAATTCATATCTTTGGCTAAGGAAGTCCAAATGAGTTGAAAGTTTGGATGTTGGGCCACAAAAATATAAAGAATAACATTCCAAAATCAGATTTCGCACACAGCATACACGAAACCCTAATTTTGCCCTAAAAAGTAGGTCGCCCAGCACATTTAGGGCATCAAATCAACTCCAAAAATTATGAAATTACTTTCTCCTTATTCCTCCTAATTTCTACAACCAAATCCAATATTAAACTGACCCCAAACTGCAGATCTGAAATAAATATTAATTAATAACAACCAGATAGCTTGCAGATAGCTGAAATCTTCTAAAATTCATAACTCATTCAATACTCCATATTTTTGCATGAAATAAAGTGCATGATGAACTAGAAATTAAGAGCTTTCTAATGCACTATAGATCTGAATTTTCTGAACATTAAAACCCCCTCAAAACAGCCCCCAAAATCTGAAACCAAGTCGCTAGGGTTAGAATAAATTATATAAATAAATTTCAGCTCTTTCTACCCTTCCAAAACACTTCAAAATATCAGCCCTTGCTCTGAAATAATTAATTAAACACAACAGATTATAGATCTAGCACAAATGATCTCAAAACATGATAGAATAAACCCCAATCCCTACCACTATGGCTAAATAAATTGCAGTAGCAATATCAGTCACAAAAGTACCTCAAACCCTTCACATACAATGCAAATTTACTCTCAAATAAATGCACCAACACTCTAAACCAAGTCGTCAATGCTTAGAATGGAGAAACAATGCATAGATTCACTCAACAATGATTGCAAGAAGGCTTCAAAGCTAGGGCATACATCCCATTTCTCCAAGCATGGAGTAATTTCAAAAGTTCAATCAACATATCCCACTAAAGGAAATGCGACCTCCTTTTATAGAACTAAGGCGTGCAACATCCAATGCCCGACCTTTTCCCTTTTGTAATATCCCACTTCCCGGGATCAGTGGGAGATGGCAACCAAACAAGTAGAATCAACACTAAAATGATCAAGCTCAGCCAACAAGGTTATGAAATAATGGTTACAATCTGATAATAACATAACAACGAACAAATTCTCACATTCCCTTCACATAATATTGATGAAACCTTCTTATAGACTGCTGCTGTAAGCTTCAACCCTGATCGCTGCACCTGGAAGTTATCTAATACTTCAAACAACACAAACCATGCTCTACAATCAGACCTTGAATTATCAATACCAGTCGCTAAACACAGAGATTACTCAGACATGGAGCTGAGCATTAAATGCATGAGAATTTGCTACCAGTAGACAAGTCAAAAGCTTCAAATGGATCGCAGATGTTAGCACAGGACAGCAGCGTATATTCAACCCACGAACCAGTGCCTAACATATCCAATATTATTAATAATTTTCCCTGAAGGAGATCGCAGCAACAGAGCTATATAATCATGCATAAAATAGTCGATCCACCTTAAGAGATCACAAACCAGTTATCAAAATACTTAGGCAATTCGCTGGTTATTTTAGGCACCCAATATGCTTCCCAAACATCCCAAAACAAGTTGCTGTTGCCCAGGAATGACAGCACCTTTAATTGAATGTAAATTAGACAATAATCATACGAAGTAATTACCGAACTTGCTCTACTATAGTCGCTGTCAAGAGGGACTGCAAAAACATCATACAAACATACAAACACCTAGTCGATCCACTCCAAATGATACTCCAAATCAGCCCACTTGCAAAATAGAAGAAGTCGCTGTAAATTAGACAGTGAATACCAATCAAATTACTTCTAAAAAGGCCCCAAAGGAGTTACCAAACATGCCCAGGCTGTAGCTGCAATTATGACACATAAGCATACAAAAATCTGATCATTTACCACTCTAAAAACAGTCCACAAACATCATAGAAGAAGTCGCCAAAGCTTGGAATGAAACACACCAACCATAAGTCGATTTACAACACACAAACCCAGCTGCTACAGTGACGTCGCTACAGTAAAAGGGCAGATTTCCACTTGCAAATTCAATCAAAATGTTTGCCAAAGCCAAAAATATGGATCTCACAATTAAATACTTAACTTGGATCTCAAAACCAGCTCAATACAACCTCCCACGCAAGAGAGAGAGAGAGAGAGAAAGCTTCAATGGGCATGCATCCCAACTCCAAGCATGGAGCATAAAACAAATATCATCATAACATGAAAATAATAATGACCCTAGCACTCCTTTTATAAGCAAGGAGGCACAAAATTCGAAATCCCTAGGAGAGGGAAATTATTAAATAAGAGCAGTTTGTTTTCCCTAGGTGTGACGTCCCCTTTTCAAAGGGTGATTTTATCAATAAAAGCCACCTAAATATTTATTTAATTAATTCCCCATTTAATTTTTATATTTTGGGAATTAAATTAAATAATCTTCATAATTAAATAATTATTGCTCCAGGCAATAATATTTAATTATTTAATAAAAATGTTCCCCTTGCAACATCCCGAAGCCCACGGGGAAGTATAGGCTAAGGGTCTTCAAAAATGGGGACATTACACCTTTTGGAGGGAAAACATAAACTCTCATTATAATAAAAATATTTAATAAACTAAAGACTATGTGCACTTTATTATTTTTAATTAAATAATAAAAGCAATTATCCTATGTGCACATTTAACTAACTTAGAGAGCCCTCCTTGTAGCGCAAGGCATGCCAAGGGGTTACAAAATAGACAACAAACATCTTAGGACCATCTTCAAGCTCAATCCTCAAACCCATGAGAAGAGAGAATGGGTTGAGGGTCTTCAAGTCTTCAATTTCAACAATGTCCCAAGAAGGGGACATTACAGTCCTCCCTTCCCAAGATTGCTTGCCCTCAAGCAATAGCAAGCTCATGCATCCGAGTGCAAAGATGTAGCACTCCCAAAGCCGGGATCCCATGCCAATCAAGTGGTGAAGCATTTGCAATAACTTGTGATGCTTCTTTCTCCCGAAAGTTAGGAGTGTCTTCAGCTGCAATTTCTTTTTCAAATCTGCACATGAAGCAAACAAGTTAGAAAAAACATGAGTGTTTAGTAACACTCTTGTGGAGCTTCTTTCATGCCATAATGACATGAACAACTCATGAGCTTCATTCTCACAATGGAATCTTAGGTGGCTGCCCCACATGTTGAAGTTCATCACTTTGATCTCTACAAGTTCTGAAATTTTATCTTCTTTGAACCCACAATCATGTGCTTGGCTGTAGTATGTGTTTTTGACCCCAAGCATGAGTGTATAACTGTTGGACATGCATTTTTATGTACCTCAAACCTTCCTAAAATAACCATGCTCAAAATTTGCCCCTTCCTTTTGTCAACATATCCCCATAGCAATGTGGAATCATAAAAAAGCAATCTGAAAATGTACGGACCAGCAAGCATTAGCATCCCCATAAAATGTTTTTGTCATATTCTTTCCATACATCATCAACCTCTTGACCTCTTTCCTCTTCCTCATGAATATGTTCAAAACTTTGCCCCATACTATACTCAAAACTGCTATCCGGAAGTAGCTCATAAGGTAGCACATCAAATACATGAACATACTCAAAATAGCTTGTAGCTTACCTTCTTTGGTGTACCCATATGACCATGCACAGCTGCATACAAGTGTGACCAGCCACTCTTCATTATTGGGAACAATGCCCCCAAGCCTCAACACCTCAAAACAATCCTCAAATGTGTTAGCAACTTGAAGACCCTTCTTCCACATATTTATCCTTGTTTGTGGGGCAGCTAGCAATGAAAAAATCAGACTGGAAATGAATATTACAGCAGTGTTATATTGCATACTCATTATCATTAGGATCTTCAAAATGTGTGCCAACATATATTCCATCATGATCCAACCAAAAAACTGAATTTTCTTGCTTGGGGCAGCAAGATACCTCCTTTTTGTAGGACCCATACATGAAGGAAAGACAAGAATACCTTTTATCTTTTAATCCCATGAAGCAATATGAGCATGATGACATCCCAAAGTTCCTCTACTTTTATGCTTACAAGGAAAGGAGAAAACTGAAATACATTGCTTGCATTCATGAACACCATCATAAGAAGACCAAGAAATGTTGTGCCAATGAATTTCCTTTATGAGAGGGAGCAAAACATATGGAGTCATATGATTAGAGTTGTTTATCATACCTTCATGCCTTCTATTGACGGATTTCTCATATGGACCAGCCAGCTTATTGTTATGGTTTCCTTCATTGGGAAGAGTGTTAATCACTCTTTCTTCTTTGCCATCATGTTCCTTATGCACCCAAGTGTTAAGAGCAAAAATACCAACAAGAGTGTGACCAATATACCTCATGTTGCAAATCATATCCATCTTTCTATCATGCCCATAACCATACCCATCAAAGCTCAACATGGAAGGAGAAATTAAATGTGAAACAACATACCTTGGGCTTGCTCCCAACTTCTCCAAAACTCAGAATTTCTGAGTTTGGTACAGCACTCTTTTCTTCATCATTTTCCTCACCCAAAACCCCTTTTTCTTCCTTACAAGTGTTCATGCTTGGTGGGTAATGACTTGGAACCTTTATGAGACTCATGCTTTCTTCTTGTCCTTCAAATGACTCACGGTGGGGTTGAACAATTTCCCTCAAATCTGATTTTTCCTTCATATGCTCCCTTGCCATCATTTCCCTTTCATCATGCATGTGCTTGTTACCAATGTCCTTTTCATGCTCTTCAAAAAATCTGATTTCTCCTTACAACCACTCAACTTCATGCAATCATTAGATGTCAACAATTTATCATCAAAAACAAAAGAGCTCATACCTTGTATGCATGTCTTCACCTTGCTTGAACATAGATCCACAACTCTTTTTGCTAAGGTGTGAGCAATACATTGGTTTTCTTGTCCCAAACCTTCCACAAGTATGGATAGCAATGGTTGTGGAGGATCCTCATATTCATTCAACATTAGGGACATTATAGTTTGCATTGCCACCATTATATTTTGTGAATGATCCTCATGTAGGACAACAAAGAAAACTTCAAACATGTGGAAAATGAGATCATCACAATCAAGATCTAACATTGGTATGCAAGATCTTACCTTAGCCATGTTTTCCAAGATCTTAACCCTCTTATCAAAGTGAGGGTTTGTGGTGTCCCAAAGCTTTTGAAAGCTTCCCATCATGAGCTCATAGATCTCCTCCATGGTAGTGTCATCATATGGCAAGCTTGGGGTTGTTATCCTTGTGACCTCGCTAATGCAAGTGATGACCAAGAGCCTCACATCCACCTCATCATGCCTCAATAGATCGGATCTAGCCAAATGGGTCACCAAAGGGTCCATTGTTGCAGACACAGAGCCATAATCTAATTGCTCTATCAAAGATAAACAACTTGCCGCTTCTTCAAGAGTGTTGAGCAACACACTCTTCTCATGAGGAGTAAATTCAAGCCATCTCCCAAGCCTATAGAGCTTGGCCTTCATATCTCCATCACTTGCAATTCCCATGATCCAAAAACTTTGCAAACAACACCCACAAGAGTAGAGGAAAGTTGCTCTGATACCATTGTAATATCCCCTTTCTAGGACAAGTTAGGAAATGAAGAAATACTTGTCCAAACCAAGCAAAGAATGGATAAACCCTTTTGCATCAACCTAAAATATCCCAATGTCAGCTATTTCAAACCCAAATGGGGTTGGAACTAGCCAAGGTGGTGGGATAGATTGGAAGAAACAGTCGGAATTCAAACACATTTAAAACCAAATTTTTACATAGCTGGAAATTAATTATTATTCAAACCCTAAACTGCTGCGATTTTCAAAAATTCGTTTCTTTGGCTAGGGAAGTCCAAATGAGTTGAAAGTTTGGATCTTGGGCCACAAAAATATGAAGAATAACATTCCACATCAGATTTCGCATATGACCTACACAAGACCCTAATTTTTCCCTAAAATGTAGGTCGCCAGCACATTTAGGGCATCAAATCAACTCCAAAAATTATGAAATTGCGTTCTCCTTATTCCTCCTAACTTCTACAACCAATCCAATATTAAACTGACTGAAACTGCAAATCTGAAATAAATATTAATTAATAACAACCAGATAGCTTGCAGACAGCTGAAATCTTCTAAAATTCATAACTCATTCAATACTCCATATTTTTGCATGAAATAAAGTGCATAATAAACTAGAAATTAAGAGCTTTCTAATGCACTATAGATCTGAATTTTCTGAATATTAAAACCCCTTCAAAACAGCCCTCAAAATCTGAAACCCATTGCTAAGGTTAGAATAAATTATATAAATAAATTCCAACTCTTTCTACCCTTCCAAAACACTTCAAAATATCAGCCCTTACTCTAAAATAATTAATTAAACACAACAAATTATAGATCTAGCACAAATGATCTCAAAACATAATAGAATAAACCCCAATCCCAGTCGTTATGGCTAAATAAATTGCAGCAGCAATATCAGTCACAAAAGTACCTCAAACCCTTCACATACAATGAAGATTTACTCTCAAATAAATGCATCAACACTCTAAACCAAGTCGCCAATGCTTAGAATGGAGAAACAATACATAGATTCACTCAACAATGATTGTAAAAAGGCTTCAAAGTTAGGGCATACATCCCATTTCTCCAAGCATGGAGTAATTTCAAAAGTTCAATCAACATATCCCACTAAAGGAAATGCAACCTCCTTTTATAGAACTAAGGGGTGCAACATCCAATGACTGACCTTTTCCCTTTTGGAGGGAAAACATAAACTCTTATTATAATAAAAATATTTAATAAACTAAGACTCAGTGCACATTATTATTTTTAATTAAATAATAAAAGCAATTATCCTATGTGCACATTTAACTAACTTAGAGAGCCCTCCTTGTAGCGCAAGGCATGCCAAGGGGTTACAAAATAGACAACAGACATCTTAAGACCATCTTCAAGCTCAATCCTTGTAATATCCCCTTTACGAGATCAATAGAAAATATGCAAATCAACAACCCTTCAAAACACCAATCAGCTGTGATAAATTCACACACTGATCGCTGTACTTAGAATCTATTAAATATCTCAATCCAAACAAACCATGCTCAAAGATTGGATCACTAAATATAGAGAGTGATCACCAAATTTCCAATAAATAGGAGGACCAAACACCGCTGCTAAACAAGGCTTAAAACACCATTAAATCATGCCAAAACCCTTCACCAAAAAATACAGAAGTCGCTGCCAAATGAATGTATATTTTCACACACTATGCACTTCAAAATGGGGACAACAAAGTTGGAAAACACCAGGTTAGAAGTCGCTGCAACTGAGAGTTATTAAGCATCACAAATCTCATGCAAATACCATAAATTATGCGATATATAAGTCGCCCAGCATAGAGAGGGACAGCAGACTGAATCAGTCCTTGAAGTGTATGAAATTACTATCAATTTGCCTTAAACAAATCGCTGTAGCTAGTGAATAAATACCATCAAGTTCGCTGCACATCTAGGGCACTAACCATGAATCAAAACACACAAAGAACTACCAAAATGAGACGCTACAGTCAGGTAGGAAAACAGATCTATTATTTTAAAATATAGATCCCCAAATGAGATCGCTGGAACCAAAAGCGAACAGCAGACTGTATTAGTAAAAATCCGATCATTTATTGCTTTAAAACAATCCACAAACACCATGAAACAAGTCGCTAGGGTAGAAATGAAGCCTTCAACCAAATCGATTTGCAAAAGCACACACAAAGACACTTCAAATTGATATCAAAATCCAGCTGCTACAGTGATTCGCTACAGTAGAAAAAGGCAGATTTTCGCTTGCAAGTTTAACCAAAATGTGTGCCAAAGCCACAAACATGGATCTCACAAATAAATACTTCAGTTGTATCTCAAAACCAGCTCAATACCACCTCCCACACAAGAGAGAGAGAACATCAATGGGCATGCATCCCAACTCCAAGCATGGAGAATAAAATAAATATCATCATAACATAATCATATATATGATCCTAGCACTCCTTTTATAAGCAAGGAGACACAAAATTTGAAATCCCTACGAGAGGAAAATTATTAAATAAAAGTAGTTTGTTTTCCCTAGGTGTGGTGTCCCCTTTTCAAAGGGTGATTTGATCAATAAAAGCCACCTAAATATTTATTTAATCAATTCCCATTTAATTTTTATATTTTGGGAATTAAATTAAATAATCTTCATAATTAAATAACTAAATAATTATTGCTCCAGGCAATAATATTTAATTATTTAATAAAAATGTTCCCCTTGCAACATCCCAAAGCCCACAGGAAAGTATAGGCTAAGGGTCTTCAGAAATGGGGACATTACAATCCTCCCATCCCAAGATTGTTTGCCCTCAAGCAATAGCAAGTTCATGCCTCTGATACCACCATGGTAGCACTTCAAGAACCAGGTTCCCATGCCACTCAAGTGGAGTAGCATTTGTAAGCTCTTTGGCTGTTTCATTCTCCTAAAAGTGGGGAGTGAAGACTGCTGCACTTTATTCCTCAAACCTGCACATGAAACAAATCAGTTAGAAAAATGAGTGTTGAAGAACACTCTCCTTGGTATCTCCATGGCTTGGATAGTGCCCAACTTCCTTTCATGCATGGGTTGCCCCCACAAACTGCTATGTAGTCCCATACTCTGTTGTAGTCATGTCGTTTCTCATCAAAAATCAGACTTAGCCCTTCCCAATCAATCATGCATGAGTTACAAACCAACACCCATAACCATATCATCATGTGTACATCAAAAATCTGAACTGTAAAAGGAATTAAGGGGCTGATCATGACGATGTTAGATACCAAAATGATGGGGCAGCAGTTAGTCTTCCATGTCATCATCCCAATATCAATTCCTGTGTGTTGGGCAGCAATTTTAGAAGCTATCAAACTGAAAATATTGGATACAACAATCCCATCTTGCATGGGAAACAACTCCAACAATACATATTCAATTTTCTTGTCATTTTCTAGCAAGTACTCAATGTGCACTTGTTTTTTCTTGCTTGGGACAGCAAGATGACATCCCCCTTGTTTATATTCCAAGATAAACTCTATGCTCCCAATACTTCTTTCAAAAGCTAGAAGTTGTAAATTATCATGGCATAGGGAAAGTAGAAGATTTGATCCCAATGTGCAAGACATCAAAACATTCATGTGAAGAAATGACATACCCCTCATGATGATAGAATCCATGTCTGTATCCTTATGCCATCTCCCAATCTTATTTGCATGTAAAATGATAGGCAACACGTGATTGAGCTTTACCTTTTCACTTACCAAGTTATTTAGAAGGTCACTTCTCCCATGCTTGGCTGCCCCTTGTTCTTCTTCCTTAGCTGCCATGAGAATCATAGAATATGGATCATGTGAAGACCTTATACCATGGCCCTTCTTCTCCTTCAAACTCTTTGTAGAAGCCCCAAAATTTGTAGCCATGCAAGCAATGTCAACAAGATCCATCCCACACATTTCCTTTACCAAATTTTCCTTTGAAAACACAAGAATCAAATGTCCAAGTGACAGCCCATCATGTACAAATTTCATAACAGCAAGATAAAGTGCATGAAATGACTCTAAACGGACTTCAATACTGTGAAGAATGACTTTGTACCTTTAAGGGATGACATTACCTAGGTAAAAACCCTCGTCATGATTGAAATTTGAACCATGCACAATCCACAAGAGTTGAAATTTACCAAGATATAACTGTTGTACCAAAACTGAAAGTGAATTTCTTACCATGTAATATGTGGTCCATGTAATTCCCTTATTTCGAAATGCCTTCATGATTACCACTTGTGTCTTGAACTCCCCAAAGTGAATGGCTGAATATTGTTTTTCCCATTGGTGAGAAGAAACAAGAGAATCAACAAGATGAGACACATATGTCTTCAAAGCACTACCGAGCTTCCCATACTCATCAACCACTTCCTCATTCTTATTAGCCAAATCAAATTCTGAATAATCCATTACCTCTTTACCTTTAGAGCTTGCTTTCATATTTCCATATGCTTGCTTGTGTGATGAATCACCACTCATATCAAAATAGGAGATATTTGTCCTATCATGTAGCATCTTTATGTCCTTCTCCATATAATTAGTAACCAAAGGATTATAAAATGACTCCATAATTTCTTCTCCTTGTGGTAAGAAGTTAGGCAAAGGAAATGCATAAAAATAATTGACATAAGAGTTGTTATACCTTTCCATAATGATGTCATCAGCTCTCCTTTCTTCTTGTCCTTTTAATGTCTCATGAAGTTGTTGGACCACTTCTCTTACATTTGATTTTTCCTCATGCTCATGTTCATCAACAACATGCTCAATATTAGTATCATAGGAATCAAAATCTGAATCATCACTATTTACCTCCATATGTGCCTCCACCAAATGTGGCCTTAATTTTCCCTCACAATTTTCTGCAACCCTTTTAAATAAGTCATGTGCAATTTGGAAATTTTTCCTTATCATTCTTAATCCTCGCCAACAAGATAGATAATAATGGCTTGGAAATAACATCACTTTCATTTATTACAAGAGACATAATTTCTTGTATTGATGAAATGACTTTTTCCCCATAACCCTCATGCATAGTATCAAGGAATTGCTCAAACATTCTAAGAATAAGACCGTCACACTCAAGATCTAACATTAGAGCACAAGATCTAACTTTAGCAACATTTTATAAAATTGTAACTCTTTTAGCAAAAGAAGAACTCTCAATTTGATTCAAACCTTGAAAACTCCCCACAACCAAGTGGAATACCTCTCTCATGATGCTATCACTGTATGGTTGTTTAGGAACCATTATTCTCATAATTTCACTCATACAGGTGGTGACTACAAGTCTCACCTCCGGATCTGCATGTCTCAAAAACTTGGGTCTAGACAAATGACTTATCAAAGAATGCATTGCAAAAATCATAGACTCATAATTTGATTGTCTCACCATGGATAAAAGGCCTACTGCTTCTAACAAGTCCTTAAGCAAGGCATCTTCTGAATGGTGTGGACGCTTAAGCTTCTTTCCAACCCTGATGATCCTTTCTTTCAACCCACCTTCACTCATTAACTCCATAATTCCACTTGAGCCTCTTATCTCTGCATACAAATTTGAAAATACAAATCTTACATCCACAAATGACCCACACGAATAGAGGAAGGAAGGTCTGATACCACTGTAATATCCCCTTCTTCGGGATCAATGGAAAATATGCAAACAACCAACTTTCCAATATTTCAATCAAATGCAAATAGACTAATCCAGTCATCGTTAGATTTGCAATGGAGGATTTAGAAATCACCCACATAAAATGCAAACACCGTCACCAAAGTATGTTAACAGCTTGCCACATGTAGTTTGCTGCCCATGAGACTTCAAACCAGCAATAAATCATGTATTAAATCCAGTCATTTCACTCAGACATTAGAGGCACCCAATATGCATAGAAATTGATATAAAAATCAATGCTTGCACACCATACTATTGACGCCAAGCTTATACCAGCAATGCTAACAGTTTACAGATCCAAAGAAGCTCAAACATGTATTAAAATATTTAGCATTTACTCCCAAACTAGTCGCTGTTAGGAAGGAAAGAACAGCAGTTCATTCCAGATCCGAAATCAGTCCAAAACACACCCAATATAGTCGCTGGAGTTATTAAAATAATATCAATCAATTCGCAGTATGTGTAAGACTCCAACATCAAACCGGTTTGCAAAGCACTCACAAAACACTTAAACTTGATAACCAAAACCAGCTGCTACGGTGAGGTCGCTACAAAGAGAAAATACAGATTTTCACTTACAAATTTAACCAAAATATTTGCCAAGGCCAAACATGGATCTCACGAATAACCTCTTCAATTTGATATTCAAAGATCAGCTACAAAGATCTCCCAAGCATGAGAGAGAGAAGGAAAATATCAATGGGCATGCATCCCAACTCCAAGCATGGAGTATCAAAATAACTTCATCATAACATAATCATAATAATGATCCTAGCACTCCTTTTATAAGCAAGGAGGCACAAAATTCGAAATCCCTAGGAGAGGGAAATTATTAAATAAAAGTAGTTTGTTTTCCCTAGGTGTGGCGTCCCCTTTTCAAAGGGTGATTTTATCAATAAAAGCCACCTAAATATTTATTTAATTAATTCCCCATTTAATTTTTATATTTTGGGAATTAAATTAAATAATCTTCATAATTAAATAATTAAATAATTATTGCTCCAGGCAATAATATTTAATTATTTAATAAAAATGTTCCCCTTGCAACATCCCAAAGCCCACAGGAAGTATAGGCTAAGGGTCTTCAGAAATGGGGACATTACAATCCTCAAACCCATGAGAAGAGAGAATGGGTTGAGGGTCTTCAAGTCTTCAATTTCCATAATGTCCCAAGAAGGGGACATTACATATTTCCAGTGTTTCAAGCAAGAAGAGAAGAATAATTTCATTCCATACATTTAATCATTTCTTCATTTCCTAAGTTAAATTCTTCATTCCAAAAGAAGAATACACAAATTAGATATTAAAATGAGGTACTTTATAACCTGCAACTTTAAGTAACCTTTAACAATTTCAACAACATTTCCAACCATGGTTTCAACTATTCAATTTACATGTCATAACAACTATAACAGAATAATCGTGTGCTCATAATGAAAAAATATGATAAAATGCAAGCACAACAAGCCCTCCTCACAAGAGGAGACAACATGCCAAATTTTTGGCTCAAAAACACAAATGATGTTACAACTCCAAAATTGCAACTCTGCATCATCTAGGCCACTCCATTTAGCTCCAAAACAGCAATGAAAGGGGATCTTCAAATCACTTGAAAAAATGTCTGATTGACCACCCAACCAATTGGCATCATTACATGCCACCAAGGAGTCCAAGGTGGCATGCTAGCCTCCCCAAGCCCATGGGAAAGAGGTAACACACTTTACTTAGCACATAGGAAAGATTTAGGTGCACACAACATTTCAAACTTCATTTAAATCCTTTCAAATATTGGTGAGAAGATTTTAATTCAAAATATTGGTGAGAATCAAGGTTCATCTTTTGATTATTCTGAATCACCAAATAAAAAGATCAGTCCCGTAATTCACTCTCCTTTCATTTGTGGAAGCATTAGTAAATTGCTTGCCCCTGACAAAGATTGCAGCCTTTTGTCCTCACCTTTGTTTAAAAGAAAAAAGGGTCTCAGTTTTAGCTTTCATTTAAAGAGTCTATCGTCTTTAATTTCCCACACCTAGCCAACAGTCCCCTTGGAGAACTAGAAAAAGAGCCAAGACAAGATCCCGTCATTCACATTGTTGTTTATAATACTTCATTTTTAAATTATCATCTTGAGTTAAATCAGCCCAACACTAATCGTAGAATGGATGAGAATAACTATGATCCAAATGATTTTAGACATAATTTGAGAGCTCCTCTCCCTTTGTTGGGAGCAAATAGATTCAGGAAAATTGATTTCTCTGAGATGCAAGGTTTTCCCAATGAAGTCCCAACAAATATTGGAAGGTAATTGCCCAAATTTCAAGGAAATAATGCAGTCCTAGGTGATCAACACTTGATAATTTTTAGTAATTTGATTGATGATTATGATATTGTGTATGAGAATATAGTGATCAAGTTGTCTATTCACACATTGGAGGAAAATGCCCGTGACTGATTTTATGCATTGCCAGATGGTAGTATTGACTCTTGGCCTGAGATGAAAAGAACATTTAAACTTCAGTTTGGTAATCGGATCGATCCCAAGTTTTTGAGTGGTGAATTTGAAAGCATTAAAAAACATCCCAATGAATGTGAACAAGATTTTAATCCTAGATTTAACAAAGTAATGCTAAGGCTACCAGAGAATGTTAGGCCCACTGATGTTGCATACCTGATAAAATATTGTGAAGCCTTTGATGCCAAGGATAGATTTTATTTCAGAGATAAAGGTCCAGCTAATTTGAGACAGGCTTACACCATGGCAGACATTGAAAACAACATTAAAGCCATTGGGAAGTCATCCAAGAGAGGTGATGTAAAACTCATTCCACCAAATGAAAAGAAATCTCCAAGTGTTTCATTAAGTGTTGATAAAAAATTGGATTAAATGATGGGAGCTTTGTAAAAGCTATCTTATAGAGTGGCTCGTAGTGAGAAAGGATTGCCTCCAATACAAAATAAACAATATATAAGTTGACACACATTCTCAAAATTGACGGACATTCTCAAAACAAGCTGATCTAAGCATGTATACTCAAAATTGACTAACATTCTTTGTTTCCAAATATTATAGTTCTTCTTGGAAAACTTCTAGTTACCCTCAAACATTATATGGGACAAACTAGCCATTTTGTAGAAAACAGATCTACTTAGAAAGATGCTGAAACAGTTACAGCAATAAATCTACTCTTTCCTCCCCTAAACTGCAAATATTGGAAGAAAAGTAGAGACCCAAATACTTTTCCTAAACTGTTGAATCTTCTGAAAGACCCTAAAAAAATAAAGAAAGAATGCTAAAACAATACAGTTAATTGCTTTAAAATGCAGAAAGTTTGCAATCTAGAATTTTTCAGAAATTTTGAAAAACACTACTCTGTACAACTGTACAGATTTCTGTGGTGCAGTACATATTTTTGACATCCTATATGGATTTATGATGTACTGATTATCAGAACCCTAACTGCAGTTTTTTTGTGGACTAGCATAAACCCTAGCTATTTCTGCTGTATGGATTTTGCTGGTCCTTTTTGTTGAATTGTGTGTGGTTGAGAAGTCCCTCGGCTTGTTACTGACCTAAAAGTCCCTAGGCCTTCATCTATTACTTCATGGCTTCTCCTCACCGTGGCTCTAGTACCATGTTAACAAAAACCTAACACACAAAGAAACCAAGCAACTACACGCAAGAGAGAGAGAGAGAGAGAACTTGAAAGAGAGATAATTCTTGGATTAGTTAACAAAAGAGCAGCCATCACTTTATTGGAAAGCGACTGTATGCATGATAAACAAGCTAAGCTAATTACTAGAACCTAACACCAAGTAGATTCAATAACTAAGCTAGTTCAACATAAACATCAAGATAAAGCCATTAAAAGGAAAAGTTTAAACTAATGCATATAACATTAAAAACATGAAATGCAAACCATCATTTTGATGTTTTTGATGGGCTTTGGATTGTAGATACTTCCTTTAGCGAGTCGTACATAGCCACGTGCGATCAAAGGATTTCTATGTATGCATGATAAACAAGCTAAGCTAATTACTAGAACCTAACACCAAGTAGATTCAATAACTAAGCTAGTTCAACATAAACATCAAGATAAAGCCATTAAAAGGAGAAGCTTAAACTAATGCATCTAACATTAAAAACATGAAATGCAAACCATCCTTTGATTTTTGATGGGCTTTGGATTGTAGATACTTCCTTTAGCGAGCCGTACGTAACCACGTGCGATCAAAGGATTTCTCCAAGGAAGAGGAAGAGATCTCACCAATATGGCTTAATTGTCATTTTTGGTTCTTCTCTTACTACTCTTGCCAAGTAGAAAAAGGGGTGAATTTGCTAGATCAATAAGCCTTCCAATTGAGAAATGCTCTTATCATATGCAAATGTCTTACAAGGACATGGTGTAAACTTGGAAGGGAGGGGTAAGGTTCTTTATATAGTTTTCCAGATTGGAGAAACTTTCATCCTCATGAATGTGGGATAAAAAGAACTTTATGGATTAGCAAGTGATAAACATGCTTAGAAAGGGTTAAGTATGATTAGGGAAGGTTAATTAGAATTTCCAACTTAAGTGAGTTGGGTGTGATTTAAATTAATCAATTAGAATTGATTAATAGACCAAGTTAGGCTTGTAAAAGCCAATTGGAGAGAATTTGATGGATTCTGAATGATTAGAAAGGAGAATGACCCAATAAGAGGGTAAATTCACATTTAGAAGGTTAATTAATCAATATTGATCAATTAATTAATTAATTAGAATAAGATTATAACTAACAAAGTAATGTTAATTTGCATCCAGAATGAAGGGGAAACTAGTTAATTAACGAAGTGTCGTTAATTGACCGAGATGAAGGGAATGTTAGCTAATTAGAGAAAGACGCTAATTATAACCAAATGATAGAAAATAGGATAAGAAGTGCAATTTTAGTGTTAAAATTGTGTTGGCTAGATTTTCTGCATAGCACAAAACCTAGGCAGTCATGAGATAAATCTCCCTCATTTACCGGTGAGGCTCTGTGTCAGATTTGTCAATTAAAGTATGCTAGTATCTATATGGGGTTTTACTTTAATTGTTTAGCTCATGAACCATAGTTGTACAGTTCTGCAACAAGTAAGCAGCTATTTAAGAAAGGAAATATTTATAGAAGGGAAAGGGAATTATATAAACACAGAGAAGAAATGGGGAAGATGTGCATCCCAATCAATAGATAACAGAGTTGATTGCATGCACATAGAAGAAACCAATAGATATAAACACAGAATTATAAGCAAAGGTAGCTCTAGATCTAGATCTGAAATAACACAAAGTTTACTAAAAGATCTAAGATATAAAAGCTAGAAACACAATACACCGGGACACAAAGTTCTCCGGACTCTCGAGAGTTTCAAAGCACAAAGTCTGGAACACAAGGTTGCTGCTTGCAAATTCCAATCATTAACCCGGAGGTTCTTCTCCTACTTATAGAATGTAGGAGGGAAAGTATAAATGGGAAACTCAACTGAACTGAAACATAAACAAGTAAAGATGACATTTGCCAATCATCCTCCACCAGCTTCTCCTTAAGTGACACATGTATCACTTAACTAATAGAATTGTTCCACATAACTTTAAGTAATGGTTTCAAAACCAATAACTTTAAAGTTTTACAATTTCATCCGGGAACGTGGAAAATAGAAGAAGAAAGAATAGAAGAAGTCAAGCCAGCTGTAACATTTATGTCTTCTTTTTGTTCTGATACTGGATATACTTGTCGAACATGTGATTCAACATCTTCCCATCTGTTTTAGCCACCGCTTCCTTTCTGTCCTGAACTGCAGCAATCCTTTGTTCAACACTTTGATACATGCTTCCACATCCTCCAAGTTCGTCCCGAACCTCGCAATATCCACCTGCAGTGCCACTAGTCTGCTAATGGAATTCATCGTGAAAGGCTTAGTAGCTCCATCAATTCTCTTTTGTACCATCAGAAGAGACCCTTCCAGGGAATTAGGCACTCTGCTAGGAATGATTCGTACGTATGAGGTGACATCTCCGACCACTTCTTCCTCGGTGAAAGAAATAATACTGCCTCGATAAGGACGATGTCTTACTCTCAAGTGTCTCGCATCCTCTTCAAAAAACTCGTAGATCTCAAACGGAAAGATCTGCAAACTCCAGCTGCTTCCCCTTCTCAACTGATCCGTCCGGTACAATCTGCTCTGCAACCAATACATCTCCGTGACTTGTTGATTTCGGCCAAAGTACTCAGGTTACTCTCAGAACTGTGTTCATATCTACTATGCTCGTCACAAGTTGCTTCACTGATTTTGCGCATCATTCATAACCTTGAGCGGTGGCGCACCTCTCAAGTTGTACATAAGCAGCGAATAATCAGATTCTTCCATTCGTCAATATCTTTCACCTGATTGCTTGCATCCTCCATCTCCTGCATAAGATGATCACTCACCTACTCTGAAATGGGCTGAGTAGAAGATTTAGCAACCTTGGCTATGATCTCGCACAATTTGAGATACCTTCTGAAGTTCATCTTTCTCCGCCTTTTCTCTGTCAAGCCTAAGGAATAGAGCATCTATCGATGTATGTGTGTCTGCATCAATCTTCCGTGGTGGCTTGATTGAGGGGTACTTTGGTTATTGTTACATCTTCTGTCATGAGCTCATCCTCCTTTCCTTCCGGGAATCGACATCTCAGCAAACTTCTGCCCCGACTCCTCGATGATCAACTTTGAAGTTACCTTAGCAACTTTAGGCCTTCTGTCTTTCCCGCCTAGTCTCAGGAGTAGGCTGCAAGTCGTGTTCCTCCAAGTTCATTTCCACTCTAGCTTCTGAAACCAACTGCGAATCCAACCATTCTGAGAAGTTACTTCTCGAAGAATGAGAAGTCGCTAAGTGCACTACTATCTCCCGCTCTGTTTTCTCTCCATCAGAAAGTGCTACAGTGTTATGGCTGCCATCTTCTGAATCATCCAAGGACAAAGCTCTTTCGAACTCTGCCATCTGCGGCTTGATTTCTCTTACGGAGCAGTCTTTGAAGCGAAGTGGTGAGGAGAGAAGATGAATGTTGTTAGATTTAGTGGAGGCATGGAAGTGTCCTGCTGAGGTGCAACAGTTGGTGAAGTAGTAGATGCTGGAGAAGCCGGAACTAAAGTCATAGCCGTGGAAGTGATCTTCTCCTTTGATTGAGATCTTTTGTGTACTTTCAACTTCTCGGACCTTCTGCTGCTTTCTCCTCCGTGCTTCCTCTTGAGGGAATCTCCTGCGCCGAAGTTGCCGTGACTTGATTCATCAATGCTTCATCAAGGCAATATCCCTTTCATCGCAACCAGTTTGAAGTATTCACCAGAATAGCGCCAGACCTTTCCTCAATCGTATGGCAGCCCCCTACGTTATCCTGAAGTACGGCTCTATCTCCTCCCATTTGATGGTAAGTGTCAAGTAACACATTCCCATCATCTTTAAGATCCGCAGGTATCCGCGCTAGTCCAAAGTTGAACACTTACTTTGTGTTGATAACCTGCTGAAATCCTTCTTTCTAACCTCGTACTCACTTTTGCACTTCATCCAAAAATCCTCTAATGAAGGCACATGTGCGTACTCCTAGGAGATCATCTTTCTGCCTACTCCAAATGGATCGAAGTTTAGCCATGCCGAGAAGAATTCTTGCTCACACTCGGATAACATCTCCGTCTCCATCCTTCGAGCTCTATGAATGCTCTGGCAGCTATAATGTCCCACAGTGATCAGGAAGAAGCCCGTAGACTTGTGCCGTTTTTGATGAAGGTCGTGTATCTCCACAAGTTATGCTCTTTCACTCTATGGTGATCAATCTATCATTCGGATATCGGGCGGCTTAATCGGTTCTCCGAGAAAAGCTAGTAGCCACGAGGTATGTGAAATCTGCAAAGCTGAATGAATAGACCGCCAATTTTGGATACGACTTCCCACGCTTCCTTGCTCACCCTGTTGGCCTTTAGGTCCCTATCTAGCCTGCAAATGAATTCGTAGAAGAATCCATCATTGACCACTTTGAAATCTTTCTCGCACGCAGGTACAGTAAGTTGTGGGTAGCACTCAAAAATGGGGTCCTTAGAAAGAACGCCACATCTATCCAGCTTGGAGAAGATGCCTTGTGAAGCTGCAACGTATACCAAGTAGGAAGTCATTTTGAAGCTGAAAGTACGCTTCACGTTCCGGAGTTGCTCACCAATGTTGTCGCTAATGATTTCCGACCAATTGATTATGGAATCAACCTTGTTGACTTCAATGGTCCTGATGAAAGCATACATCCATGTACGGAAAGTGTGAGCATTCGCCTCGCCATTAATCCTGCATAACAATTTGACAATATCATCTACCTCCTGCACTGCAGTTGGACCACGGAAGAGTTCTTGGGAACTTGTAAGGAGATTTGGGCTTCTTCATGTATTTGTCGTTCATTATGTTCATGCAGTCAACTCTATGTTTCTCCCACCTGTTGCCGGCATCCTGAATGCTAATGGAAGTCACCACCTTTCGCGCCGGAATCTTCAAACAATAATTGATGAACTCTGCATCCAACCAAATTATTGTTTTCCCGTAGCATCTCACACTGATCTGGATGAAGGATGGTAAGATCTAGCACACTCCATAACAAACTCGCAATCGGTTTGTGTATAGAAAATTGCAGCTCGAATAATTCCTTGCTTTTAAGCTCAAGCGCATGAGTGAAGTCTTTCTGCTCTAGATCTATCAACCAATTGAAAAAGGTTCGGACCTAGATTTGTGTCTTCTATGTCCGCAAATTTGGAAGTGATGCATGACTCTATTGTGCTTTATTTTTCGTCCCTCTTTGCCATGGCTTTGTCTATCTTTGTCTGAACAATTCTTTTTCTTCTTATTTGTCCGGAATTCTTCAAAACTGGTGCAGATCTGGATAATTCTTCAGATTCGGAGGATATATTCAATGTATTGGACATTGATTAAAGCTCTTTTTCTTTTATAAAGCACCTGTAATGAATTCCTACAATTAATTCAGACAAAGATGGCAACCGGAACATGAATAGTGAATTTTAATTATAAAAATCTGCATTATTCAAGCCTGCTGCCCCAAAAATTGATGTTTTATTTGCATGCAAAGTGAGCATGAATTTTTCCAACTTCACCTGAGCACCTGTATCACTTATGCAAACAATTATCCAAACACAAATCAACTCCCTTCAACCTGTGCGCCAAAATTGGAAGCTTTTAGCATTGATTTCACCTTCTTTTGAGCAAAAATCCTCTTCAAATGGGGCGCACTTTTCCTCTGGGCTGCACTTCTTTACCTGTGAATTAATTAATTCACCCTTATGGCAGCCCCTACTTATATAACCCTTGTGATTCTATTTTTAATTAATGCCTTTGCTATTACTGGCAATTAATTAATTAATTAATAAGCTTCACTCTTCAAATGGGGTGCCTATTTTGTGCATGCTCATGGCTGCCATTAAATAAATTAAATTTATTTAATTTTAGACTTGCTTCCAGTTAACTCAAGCATCACAGTATGCTTTGACCTTAGCCACTGAAAATAGGAATTAATTTAATCATTTAATACTTTAAAAAGTATTATCTCTCTCCCAAAAGGGGCACACTTTTTGACATGAAGGGGCTGCCATTAAATAAATTAATTTATTTAATTTTAGAACAATCTATTTTCAACCACCTTTTGTCCTTTGCCTTTGTTGACTTTTCCACAAGCCTGGGCGCCTATTTTGGGTGAATAATTAATTAAATTAATCAATTTAAAGGCTGCCTTTACTTCTCCAAAGGGGGCACACTTTTTGACATAAAGAATTCTATTTTTAAGAAACACATGACAATGGGATTTTTTACCCTGCAAGGCAGCCCTGAAAATCCCATGATTCACTTAAGTGATATTTATTTTATTCCACAATGTGAATTTTTACCCTGCAAGGCAGGTAAGAAATTCTGCCTTCTTGCCTCTAATTTTCTCATTGTCACTTAAGTGGCGTTGCTTTCATGGGAAAAAGTACCCTACTAGGCAGGTACAAAATTCCCACCTGCCTGCTACTTCTAATTTTCCCATGATTCACTTCAATTCTTCTTTTTCCAAAAATGCGGCCAGCCCAAAAGAGGCTTTTTGGTGCACGACTTCGTCTTTTCCCAGTGAACCAGACCTCCGATGGCGACTTCCTTCTGGCACAACATGCGTATGTGATCCCCAATTACTCCAAGCCAAACCGGCAAAGGAATTGATCTAGAGAAATTTCACAGAAAACGAAACGGAAAAACACAAAAACACAAAAAATTGCCAAAAGTCACAAATAAAGTGCAGAACTCATTCCTAGTTAAAACCCTTTACGGTACATAAGAATAATGATATGTTCGATCACAACAGGGTTAAATCGGAGCGCAAATTGCCTCAAACGGGCTCAAAATAATTAAATACAAATTTCCCATGAGACAAATCCCACGACGAGAATATAACAATTTTGGGCATCCGGGTATTTGGAAAATGGCTAAAATGACTCTTTGGGAATATCTTGACGCAATACAAGAACTTTACGGCAATAAAAACACAAAATGACCTATTATTTTAAAAGTATGAAATTTTTTCGGATAGGGTAGTCATGATTTGGGGTGAAATCTGGGGACACCAAATTGCTTAGTCATATTTAGGTGTCTACGGTGACAATACAAAACTTAACCACAAAAATGACTTAAATGAACATCAAGTAATGTTTACATTATTTGCTAAAGAAAACTAAAGTCATAAAGTGACTTTAACACTAAGCCTATCTCTAAGACTAGTATGACCAATACAAATTTATGTTAAAAACTTTTAACATTTTTCCTTGTACCTTTTAAGATTTTTGCCGTATTTCATGGTCTTGTTTGGCTCAGAGTTTTTGCGAGACAATATAGTTCATGACAAGGTTTCTAGGTAAATGATCAAGCAGTCGATCTACTTTTGCCTTGACTGCCAAGCTGCTCAAGATACAGTTTTATAGGAACTTGGGTCCTTTTGGATTCTTCCTTGATGTGCTCACGTACGGTGAGATTGTACAGATACATAAAATCCTTTGTGAGAAAATAATAGGAGTGGTCATGGGGTCTTTTCTATCCCTAGTGGTGGCTAACATGTATTTGGAGGATTTGAATGTAATGTCCCTTTCTCCCGGTTAGTTCTCGAAAGACCTTTGGCCCATTCCACTTCCCGTGGGCCCAAGGAAACAACAAGGGAAGTCATTAATGTCATAATTATAAGTTGCTAATTGTATCCATGTATTAAATTTTAGGCAACTTTCTAATTGTGACATTATAAACTCAAGTTGGTGGGAATATGCTAGCACCAACTTAAAAGGACAAAAGGAAAATACAAATTAAAAATAAAAAGAATGTTATTACTCCCAAAGGAGGTCGGTCCTCATTGGGGAATGTATTTGAATTTTGGCGCCACTTTTCATTATAAAAGGGGTCGTTTGGGGTGGAGGAAGACACACTTGATCATTTGATAATTTTCTTTCTTGGAGTTAGAGCACTCTTGCTCTTTCTTTCTCTCCATAGAGGACAAAAACCCTCTTGGAAGACCTATTGAGGACGAAACCCCTCAATAGTGGCTAGTTTGAGGACGAAACCCCTTAAACTTGCAAAAAGGTGATCTCACATGGAGATTACATTGTGCTAAAATTGGTTTGCAATCATTTCCAACCCTTCTCAAGGGTGGCGACCTGCCCGAGGTGAAGTTTATGGTGTTCTAGGGCACGGTGGTATCAAATTCTTGCACCATTGTGTTCTCCATATTTTTAGTAGTTGGATCTTCTATTTGTACTTGTGTTTGGGCTTGGAAACGCTTAGTTCCAGCCATATTTGTAAAGGGTATTCATTGTTAATTAATTCCAGCTAATATTAAAATTGCAAAAAGATATATTTTCCAGTGCTTTTCTCTTGCAATCATTTCCAGCTTTGAAGAATAATATTTTGAAGGGTTTCTATATTATTTCCAGCAAGTTTGTGGCTGATTGCTATCTTAAAAAATATGTTTACAGCCTGCTGCTAGGGTTTGAGAATTTAATTTCAGTTTACTATTTGGATTTGTGCAAGTTCCTTTGGTGTTCAGATTTAGCCCAAAAGGGACATTACATTCAAGAAATTGTAATATCCCTTTCAAGGGTTGGAACTCAAAAGAAGGAAACCACACAAACCCAAGTGAAATAAAATCTGATTTTTATAACAGCAGTTGTAACATTCTTTAAACCCTAGCAGCGAACTATACAAGAGCTTAAATTCACCAAAGTATCCATGCACAACTGCTGAAAAACATTTCTAAATAATTATGTCAACTACGACAACTAATATCCATCCAATTTGCAACAAATAAATGGAGAAAATCAGCGAAGATACACTGCTGTAATTAAATTTGTGACAACAGCAGGGCAGCCACAAACAAAGGCTAAAAACAGTAGATAAACCCCTCCAAAAATAGTCAAATTATGGATTCCAGCCTTATAAATTATGGAGAGTCGAATATAAAATCATATATAAATTATGTGCCTTAGAAAGCTCCAAACCCTAGTCGCTCCCCTAAGGAAGAGCTCCAAAATCATGTAATGCCTTTGTAATCTTCTTCTTGATGTCTCGATCCAACTCAACAAGCAAGTCTTCAAGAGATGTGTTAAATGAATCACTTTGGAGAGTTTTCGTCTCCACCAAGCCGAGAAAGAAGGTTTTTGTCCTCCTTGGATGCCACACAAGAGGGTTTTCGTCCTCATGTGAAATGGTATTAAGCAACTAGCCCAACAAACCAAATGTAGATGTAAAATGTGCCAAATATGATCTTGAATGAAGTCGCACAATTCCTTTTATACCCCTTGCTTGGCGCCAAAGGCCAAATAGATGAGGATCGACCTCTTAAGTTTCACTTTACCTTTTAATTTGTCTTTTTAATTCTCTCAACAAAGCTGACCTGCCTCCTAAAGGAAAACACTAAAAGAAAATATTCAAAATAATAAAAGAAAACTGAAATGAAGTGCAATTCCTTCCCTTGTTCACTTATTCTTCTTCGCCACGGGAAGAGAGTGGCAAGAAGTCTTCATTTGGTATTAATTTGAAAAAGGGGACATTACAAAAGTGCTCTCCATCGTGTGGTACAAAGGCCTATTGACACCCAAAAGTTTCCCCTGATAGAGAACAATGTGTGTATTATCTCTCTTGTTGACAAAATTGGAACACCTCAAGGTTGTGGGTAACCTATGTTTGAGGTGAAACTTCAGAGAAGGTTGGTTCCCTTGTGAATCACTTAAAAATGAAAACTTTGACAAGGAAAAGGGAAAAGGAATGCAGAAAATGGGAAATAAGGGTGATACACCAATAATTTAACACATGCATGTAACTTTGCACACAGAGAAATCAAAGATCCACACACCTGCACAACTTTGAAACTATTTGCATAATAAATTCAAGAGTTTAGGAGAAAAGGACAGCAGTAGAGGGAGTAAATTCCACACTAAGGCAATACAATATCCTATCAAACACAATGAAAAATCAGAAAACAGTGATATGAGAGGGAAAAAATGGAGTTTTTATTCAGAGGTGCAAGTACAAGGCTAGAATTGCCAGAGCAAATCAGCCCAAGTGTGTCTGATGATTCAATAATACAAAACTCAGCCTACATAGGTTGTTGCGTCCAGAATAGCTGCTTGTCTGCATGCTTTTATTTATTTAATTTATTTCTCTACCTCCTTTGTGCATGGGACAGCAGCATGCCTTTTCTTTATTAATTTATTTATCCATCCTTCTCCTTTTGGCGCCAACAATCAAAACAGACCAGCTGCATGCTTTAATTTTAATTAAATCCATCTTTATCATCCTTGGCGCCAAGTATGGAACAGCAGTTGATTTATCTATAGAAAATCCTTCTATCTTTGGCGCAAGTTCTATTTTTGGAACAGCAGCTCTCTCTTTCTTTTATATTTAATTCCTCCATGCACCTATTCTTAGCATCAATTTCTTAAAAATAGAACAGCAGCATGCTCTTCTAATTCTATTCAAAACTCCTAAAAATAGGATCTTCTATTTTAAACTCTTCCATGCACTTCTCCCTTGTTCTTCCTTTGGTGCATGGGGCTGCTATTTTTATCCAATTCCATTCTATGTTTGGCGCCAAAGATAACTTGAACAACAGCTTTCTTATTTATTTTATTCATCCACCTCCATGCACTTCTCTCTTATGGCGCCAACTATAGGATTGTTTCTTGCCTTTTATTTTTAGCATGCACATCCATTTTTACCCATCCTTTGGCACAAATTCTTGGTGCATAATTTATGGTAACAAGGCCCTAATGGTGGATGAGGTTTGTTGATGACACGAGTCTTTGTTGACCTTTTGGAAGGGAGGACCTAACTTGTTTTTATGTTACCTCGATGGAATATCTAAACACATCTAGTTCACAATGAAAATTGAAGAGGGAGGGAGTCTTCCGTTCTTGGATGTCATGATATCTAGGGGCATGATGGAAACCTCACACCAAGTATATAGAAAGAAAACACACGCAAACCTTTATCTTGGGAGCAGCTCCCACCACCACCCAGCATAAAATATGGTGGTTTTAAACATATTGGAAACAAGAACAATAAAAGTCTCAACTAAAGAGCGCTTAGGACAGGAATTGGAATGCTTAACGGGTGTTTGGCATGCCAATGGATACAAGGATAGGAAAATTCAAAGAGCTTTTAAACAGGCCATATCACGGGAAGGCGTAGATAGTAAGGAAACTAGAGAGGACGAAAGAAAGCACATGGTCATGCTCCCATACATATAAGGAACCATAGTATGGATCGTGAAGACTTTAACAAGAAATGGTGCTAAGGTGGCATTCATTCATAGAGACTTGAAGAGATGTACTTGACAGAGCCAAAGATCCTCAAAACCCAAAGCTATATGGAGTTGTTTATTTGATTCTCTTCTCGTGCGGAAGACAATATACTGAGAAAATGGGGAAAGCATTAAAAACTAGGCTAAAGGAGCATAGTGTAGAAATTTTACTTGAGTGAGTTGCAAAGTCAACACTAGCAGAACACCCATCCAGTCTCAAGCATCACATGTAGAAAATGCAAGGTTGATTACAAAGGTCAATAGCGGAAAGAGCACAAAATATGAGAAGCAATGATAGAAAGGACTCTAAATAATTTAAATAAGGGTGATGGATTTATTCTTGGTAATTCATGGAAGCCCTTAATAAACTTAATGAAAAAATAAATATTTAAGGGCTTGTGGAATGGGAAAGGTCAAGCATCAAGCAAGTAATTATATATTGTAATATCCTTCTTTGTGGAAATAGAAATCGTTCTCTATTGGCAATGGGTCTTGCAAATGGACATCAAAACATATGCAATCATAGCTTGGACATCAAATCTGGAACCAGCAACCTTATTCTGAATTTGTTGACCTGAATTTGGAGTTGTTCCATTGCTGCTCACTTTGAGAACATTTTTGGATGTGAGGTGACATGTCTTTGGACCTTGCATTTGTCCCATGAGCTGCAACCACTGAGTTTTCATGATCCCGCTAGTGTTCACAACATATTTCTTATGTTCCTCCAAGGTGAAGTTTGATCTTCTTTTTATCCAGCAACATGTAATGATGACATTATCAGCCATACTGATTCTGAAATCAGAAACTCTACCTTTTATGGTTCTCAACATAACACCGGGGTCCCACACTATTATGCTCAAAATATTTTGAATTTGAGCAAAAGGATCTATGTGCTCTTCACTAACCCCTTTTCTCCCTAGAATGATGGCAAAACTGGAATAGTTCATTGTTGTCACTATCATCACTTGAATTGAGATTATAAGAGTGCTTACCCTCTTGACAAAAATCTTGAAATGCCTTAGTATGGAACACCAAATATGGGGTATGACCCTCATACCTTGGGCTGTCATCACGATGCTTACCTCCTTTGCTTGAGGTCGAAGCTTTCAGTTGTGTTGCATCAACACCACTATTCTTTTCAAGTGTCTTCCCATCATTGTCCTGAAAATCCACCTCATAGGGTAATGACTCAATCTTTAGAGGAGTGATAGGTGCTTCTAGGGCTTCCATGGGCTGCTCCTTCTCAATGTCCAGCAGCTCCGATTGTTCTTCCTTCCTCACCCTTCTTAGGTATTCACACAACCTTCTTTTGTTTGGATTCCTCATTTCGAGTAACTTCAAGTAATCAAAGGGGACTTCAACTTTAAGATGATCAGCCATCCCTTGATACTGGTCAAGGATTCTGAGGCCCTCAAGTTTGTACCAATCCTTGTCCTCTTGAGATGGTGATGTGTCTATTTTCTTTGGCAGTTCTTCCTCTTTCTTCAAGAGAACCTCCTTAGGCTTTGGATCCTTGGCACATTCTTGTGCCCTAGGGTTTGACCTTTCCATATTCTTCCTTTCTACTTGATTTTTTTGCAATATGTTTGACAAGGCTCCTGTAATGTCTTCCTCTGTAATTGACGGCCAAAGGAAATATATAAGGGTGACTTAAGTTATATTTAATTATTATAAAGTGTCATTAATAAAAGAAAAATATATATAGAGCACTTATAATAATTTATATGACTTAATAATTATTAAATCTAGGATGGAAAAGGCCCAAATATAATTTGTTATCCATCCTAGGTGAAATGGCGACTTGCCTTAAGGAGGAGCAATGGAAATTTAGAAAGGACAAAAGGCCACATTATTTTTGTATCCTCCCTATGGAGAAATGGCGACTTGCACTAAGGGAGCAAAGAGAGCATAGAAAAAGGCAAAAGCTCATGGGACAAATGTATTTTCCCTAGAAAAATGCGACTTGCATTAGGAGGGAAAAGTTGTTGGGAAAAGCATTTAATATGGGAAAATATTAAATGAAAGCAAGGGAAAATATTAAATAATGTAAGTGGAAAACATTAAATGAGGCAAGTGAGCTGATTGGATGATGAGGGAGGTTAGTTGGGCCATATTTTCTATATAAGCAAATCGACTTGCTTACGAGAGCATCACTTGTTTTATCTTCTAAATTCATATTTGTATGCGGAGCATTTTAGCTTGCATCTTGTTGGGTTTTTAAAATGATCCTTTTAACAAACCACAGTCAAGGGACAAGCAAGTCCCTCCTCTTTAATGGGAGAGGTTCCCTTATTGAAAGCAAGCAGCAAACTTATATACAAATGTACAACTTTCAAAGTGTGGATTCTTGACACTTTGAAACGTTTAATACCCAAAGATCATCAATACGGAAGGATGGAAGAATTTAGGAGATGAGGAAGGAAGAACATAACAATACCTTCAGGAGATATAGATGGCAAAGTATCACCTTCTACATATTGAACCAGGGAGATGCAGAATAGAATCATTCGCTTTCATAACCAATATAATTCCAAAGACACAAAGTTCCAGAAATCATATAAACAAGAACACAAAGTTTCTTATCATAAAAGATGGATGATTCCCAAGTTTCAGATACGGAAAGAAGAAAAGCAAGAGGAAGAAAGGGGAAAACTTCGTATTGATTACTTGAATCTATTACTTTTTATAGAGCACCAGGATCCAACCCGAACAACAGCATGGAGAAACCATTAAATAGTTTCCAAGAACAGTTACATTCGGTTACAAAATGATGAAAACTAATTCGAGAAACCGATGCCTGAGTCTCTCCAATGCCTCGACCGTTTCCATGTCTAGCAGCAAAACCAGACGCATTGAATCGCAGCCGTTCAATCTGCCCTTGCAAACTTTGAATGTGAGCCATCCATGTGGGAGAGATTCAAACAGAGGCGGGCTGAGGACACCTTTTGCATTTTGTGCCCTTTGGAGAAATGGCACTTTGGAACATTTTGGCCCACCCACCCGCTTTTGATATGGTCTTGACATGTGGCCTTACTTAAGTGGGGACAAAGTCGCGGGTCACTTTTATAATTTTACTTCTTTTCAACGCGGGCTCAAAAACACAAATTGCTCCGAACCGTTTCCGCTTTGACCTTCAATGCGGGCTTAATATTTGACTTTTTCCCTTGGCGTGGGCGGGGCTGCGGGTCACTTTTTAACTTTAAGCTCCTTTAATGAAAACAAGGCTCAAATTCTCAAATCGCCCCAATGCCCGCTTCCCCGCCTTGACTTTCTATTCGGGCTTAATATTTGACTTTCTCCCTTTTGTTTGGCGGGGCCGTATATCTAACCCTGGACATGTGGAGAGTTGGCGCTCATTTGGAACCTGCCTCGGATTTTGCCTTTGAAGTTGCGCCAGTGACACATGGAGAGCTCTGCTTTGGTTCTTTTATACTTAGCCGATTCGGGCCTACTTCCCACTTGACTTATGTTGACCTCTAGACACATGGAGAGTGGCACTCATTTGAGTTTCCGCTTTGGATACGCCTCCTGAAATTACGTTGAGCTGACGCGTGGCTCCTTCCACCGGTCCTGGACTTTTCAACGGCCAACCACGAAGTGTGCCCAATGTGCCGAATCGCTAAAGTGTTGTGAGTTGATGTAGGAGAAGCTTCATCCTGTAAGTGGCACTGTACAACGAATGAAGACTTTCCTTTCTCAATGTCTCGAGACTTTTTGTGCACTTTTAGTTTCTCGGTCTTTGTTGCTTTCACCATCATGCTTTCTTTTATTGAGATTCCTCGTGCTAAAATTCCCTGTGATCTGGTTCATTAAAGTCTCATCCAAACAATATCCTTTTGTTAACAACCAATTTGAGGTATGAACCAGGACCGCTAAAGATCTTTCCTCGATTGTCTGGCCACCACCTACACTAGCTTGAAGAGCGTTTTATCTCCTCCCATTTGATGATATGTGTCAAGTACCACATGCCCATCATCCGAAAGATTTGCAGGTATCCTTGCCAAACCAAAGTCAGAAACCTGTTGAGCTGTTAATTTGCTGAAATCTCCTTTCCTGACTTCGTATTCGTTTTTGCACTTCATCCAGAAATCCTCCAATGAAGGGATGTGTGAGTATTCCTGGGAGACTATCTTCCTTGCTATTCCATAAGGATCAAAATTCATCCGAGCTAGGAAGGACTCGTGCTCGTAGCAAAGAAACATTTCAGCTTCGATACCTCTGGCTTTGTGAATAGTCTGACAACTATAGTGGCCCACTATGATTGGGAAGCTAACTGTCGGTTTATGTTGCTTTGATTGTAGGTCCTGCAACTCTACGAGCTGCCTGCATAGCTCCATGATAATCCACTTATCATTAGGGTACCTTGGTAGCTTGACTGGTTCACCTGAGAAGCCACTAACCCTGAGATAGGTGAAGTCAGCAAACTGGATGAAGATACAGTCGTATTAAGTGACAACTTCCCAAGCCTCTTTGCTTACTTTGTTGACCTTCATATCACCGTTTAGCCTTCAAATGAATCCATAGAAGAAACTATCATTCACTACCCTATAGTCCTGGTAGCTCTTAGTTGTCACCAATGTGGGTAGCACTCATAAATAGGATCCTTTGAAAGAATCCCTCTTTTGTCCAGCTTGGAGAATACTCCCTGTGAGGCTGCGGCATACACAAGGTATGAAGTCATTTTAAAACCGAATGTCTGCCTCACACTTTTGAGTTGTTCACTAATGTTGTTGCTAATGATCTCTGCCCAATTGATCATAGAATTAGCCTTGTTGATCTCGATTGTCCGCACGAAGTAATACATCCATGAATAGAAGTTCTTCATGTTACCCTCTCCATTAATTCTTCTCAGCAACCGGGTGATATCATCAACCTCCTGTATCAGATTCGATCTAGGAAGGGCTCATGGAAATTTGGATGGCTGCTGGATTTCCTCATATAGCTTTTGTTCACAATACCTATGCAATCCATTGTGTTGTTCTTCCACCAATCAATAGCCTCCTGCATGTTGATTGTAATCACTTTGGATCGGAGGGAATCTTGAGGCAGTAGTTGATGTACTAAGTATCCAGTCTCACCACCACCTTTCTGTTGCATCTTTGACTGTTCTAGATAAAGGATGATAGAATCTGGCACATTCCAAAACAAATTCGGGTAACTAGGTCGTAGCCAAAAATGTTGCAGCTTGGATAATTCCACTGTCCCTGATAGCCCGCATGAAGGATGTCCTGTAATTTTCCCTGTATCTGTCAATCAAATCAGTGATAGACTCATGCCCCATATCTGTATCAATAACCTCAGCAAGCCTGGATGATTTGCATGATTCTGCTGGATTTCCCTTGTCATCACCCTTCATTCTGCCTGAACCAGCTTTTGTCTGAGATCTCCTTTTTCCACTTTTACCAGGAACTTTTGCAATTGTGAGAGTTGGATCTATTTGTGCAGAAGCTGCAATTGCTTCCCCTGATTCTAAAGATATATTCAATGTATCAAACATTGACTTTTGCTTTCTTCTCACAAATATTGGCACAAGTGAAGTATTCCTGTAATCAATTCAGACAAATATGCAATTCATCACCCTCTTATTTATTTTAATAGCATGTGGGCAACTTTGAATTCTGGGAATTACTCCGGTGCAAGCAGATATAAGTAGGCTCAACATGAGTTCAAACTGGAGACTGGAATCAACATGCATGAGCTTTGGGAGGGATTTTGGGAGACTTTGCATGCAATTTTGCATTATTTTACATGGGCTGCGTTTGGGCTTATTGAGGAAACACTTGCGCTAAACTGGAAGAGTGGAATGCTGGCAATTTGGCAGACAAGGTAATAAATACCCACACAATCCCTTTGAATGACTTCTATTGCTTTTAAAAATTGCGTGGATTTCAGGAAGAATAGTTGCGCCAAAACTGGAAGACAAGCTCATGGATTTTCACGACAAACTTTGAGTGAATGCAACTTATAACAAAAGGGCTGTGTTGATTTTACTAGGCATATCTTATTTGCAAAAGAAGACTAGACAAGCAAAAACCACGACTTGGCTTTATAATTTCCCTTTAACACTTGCATGGATTTTGCATAATGAGGATTGTGTGAAATTGCAAGGTGGAGGATGCTTTTAAAATAGAAGACAGCATGCTGAAGTTTCACGACAATCACTTAAGTGAAAAGTGCGTGGAAATTAGAAGGGAAAGCTGCTTTATTTTAAGTGGAAGACAAAGACTCCAAAATCCACGATTTGGCTTTAATGAATTCTCCTTCAAAAAGTGCGTGGAAATTAGAAGACTGGGCTGCTCTATTTCACGACAAACATTTAAGTGATTTTTCCCCCTTAGGAATTGTGTGGATTTTACCGGTGAGGATTATTTGCAAAAGAAGACAAGACATTGGAAAACCACAATTTGGCTTAGAAGACTTTGCATTGGCTTTTTAAAATAATTACGCTGGTTTCCAGAGGGAAGGCTGTTTGTAACAAGAAGACAAAGACATGAAAAATCACAACTTGGCTGAAGACTTCTCCTTTTGGTAATTGCATGGAAGTTAGATGATGAGGGCAGCTTTATTTCATGACTTGCACAAGAAAGTCATTGCTTCCTAAAAACTGCGACTTGTCTCCAAGAGGCTGCATTGAAAACCAGCACTTCATAATCGATTTCAACTTAGTTTGAGGCCATGGATGACTTCTAAAAACCTTAGGCCAGGGAACTGGTTAGACAAGACGAAAGAAAAGGCCACGGGGAATTGCCAGACAGATCACGAAGAAAGACCAAACCAAACACAAAAGAAATAAATAAAAACAAAATACCTAAAAGAAGCTGCGGGCAATTGCTCGAAAATAATTCTCCAATTAGCTAGTCTGTAAAAACTCTTCCCGGGTGAATGCTCCACTTCGAGGTGAAAGTAATACTGGTGTGGTAACAATGATGGGGTGAAGTGCCTTATATAACCCAAATTCTCTAATTTTAGCTCAATCTATTTTTAAAAGAACTTTATTTATTTTTATTTAAAATAAATAAATAAAACACTTTTATAAAATTAGACTAAGTCTGGGAAGGGAATTGAATGAGCTTTAGCATGTGGGTATTTGACGATCATGGCTTTATAACTTCCTGGGGACACTTTTGAGCAACGCGAGCAACCCAAGCAAAACAAAACACAAAAACATGACCCGTCACTTAAAAAGAATGAAAAAATTGAAAGGGGTAGTCCCAGATTTCAAGGTGAAATCTGGGAAACCACACCCCTTTAGCCAATGGAAAACAATGAATAGGCTAAGGGTCTTCTTTTTACTTCAAGTATTTAAAAATACTTTTTATTTTAATAATAATATTATTAAGTTGCCCAAGATTTAGAAATGACCGGGCCCAACTTAGAATACTTTTAATTATTTTAATCTAGAAAAGGGGACATTACAGGCCAACTATTGCACCCACCCCTTTTGATTTCTATATGTATGTGTTGTATTGAGTTGATCATAGTTCTCCGTAATTGGTTCTATTGCCATATTTAATGAAGGTAAAAGGACTGTGTGCATCATGATTATAACAATCATTGGAGACATTCCATTTCATTTATTTTGTTGTTTTCTTATGATGTGATGGTAAATCTATTTGAATTATCTCATAGTGGATCTATTCTTGTATATTCAATTTTGTTCTCAATTATGTACCTACATGTATGGCACCATTGCACTTCATATCCTAGTGACCTTGGAAAATTCAGAGTGTCGCTCTCACCTATAATTATTGTTAAACCCTTCGTTCTCATCAATGACAGATTGAAAATTTTGAAACTATGAAAGGTGAAATGGAAATATCATCGTGATGGGATGTGAAGCTGATTCAAGAAGTCAACTAGAGATGCAGGGATGGATTGGAAAATATGTTCACTTCTATCTGGATTTTTTTCTTAAATGCTTACATCTTTGAAGAAGTGGGAGATACATAAATGATAAGTTGGTGTGAAATGAATATGTGGATTGTTTGATGGCCAACCTGTCAAATTTATGGCACATCAGTACATGGCTATTAAAATGTTAGTGAAGAATGCCAGAGAGAGGCTGAATGCTTGTTAGTGAGGAAACAATATGAAGATATGCTGCAAAACAAGAAACAGATAGAGCCAAGCCAGAAGCATCAATGAGTTTTTCCTTAAAATATTGTAAGAAATGATTGATGCCAATCGTGAGAAATATTCTTGAGAGGATTGTGACAATGAGAAGGTCTGAGAAGTAGGTAGAGAAAGAAAGGACAGACTAAATAGGACAAAGGACAGACATTGAATAGGAAAGAAGAATTTTTTAGCAAGCCACGCCAAGGAGTTTCTCGTCAAAGTAGTGGAAGGGGAAACCAACTCCAAAAAACTTGAATGCCGCTAACATGACACTAGTTGTGGGGCCCAGATTGGAAGTCAACGACAGGGCTGGTGATGAAGGAACAAATAAAATTTGATAAGGGTACAACACCTAGAGGAAGAATCTGCAAGTATTGGTAGAGTCCAATGGATCAAATTGGGGGATTTGGGACAGATTGTTCTTAGGAGAGCATAGCAATGCGATTACTAACCACCCTATTCTAGTAGCTAACATTGAAGGAAAGTATTGTAAGGGAAAATAAAAACACAAATTATAGCAAGGCTAACATCTTTTGGAAACTGACAAAAGTTGCCAAAGTACATACGTGAATGTGAGATTCTTGTAGGTCTATGGGAAAATATCTGTATGATCCATGAAAATTTTAAACGTTTTAGCTTCCAATATTGGATCCAAGTATCTCCAAGATTAATTAGTTTAGGGACACCTTGGGTACCCAAGTTCACCATTACAATAGTGGGACCCATGTATATAATATCTGTAGTTGTGATCTTATTATATCTTGAATTGTTTGATTTGGCTCACTAAATAATGTTCATTGACTATTACTTTTGTAATATACAATAATGTCGTTATGATGTAGCATAATGTTTTAATATTTGGTTGGTCATGGTGAATACCATTAGGTGATTGTTGGGTAGTTGCTCAGCCGACAAATCCCGTGGCTGATATCATCTATTTGTGGTTGAGGAGCTATGTTTGTCTATTCTCCCTATTGCCATGCCTATTGTTGTCTAGAGCACATACATTAAACACAGTTACTTGAATAAAGGCCAAGTATAATGTCTTTTGCTGTGAGTTCATTGTTAGCTCTTGTATATAATTTTACATTCGTTCTCTGTTATATCTGATATTTCCTTTACTACATTTTGGCACCATTGCTTCTTCAGACTTGGGCTAGGCCAAGTAATACCTGTCAGCAATGGAGTATTGAAGGTTGCTTCGAGGAAGTTACATGGGAAGAGAATTTGATCTTAGAGTCCGATCAAAGAGAATACCATTTAGCCAAAGACTTCAATTTTCTGTGGAATATAGCAATCTGGGAATGCATTCAACGAGGAGCATGTTTCACCTAGGCGATCCCCCATGTCATTGAGGATAACCACATACTGGATAACCAAAGTGACTATCAACAAGCTTGTCAGTCGATGGTCAATCTGCCCTGGCTCTGAGCTCATCACTATGTGATTTTACAAGATCTGCATGTGCAAACCGAACACGGCATTCTATGAGAAGGAATCTGCTAGAGGTACCAAGATAGACTTATGAAAGGATAATAAGAAATGTTGGAGGAGCGTTGAAGAAGTGATTTATGACCAAAAGCCCTAAAACTAAGTTGTTTGCGACCGCAAGCCTGAAAAAGAAGTGGTGGGTAATGACTACAAGCCCGAAAAAAGAAGACAACCATTAAGATTCCAGCAAGTAGAGCACAAGTGAAAAGTTTCACACATTTGGTGGAACAAATAACAAGGAAAGAAAGGTTGCAGGAGTAGCCAAGACCACACCACCCGTCACGGTATCAGACTAAAGCATAAACATTTGACCTCATGCGGCACTGAGACACTATCCTACTGAGCTCTCCAAACGAGGATCGAGCTACTCAAGTAGTCTCAGACTACGCCTTACCCCATTTCTCCACACCAACATTCACTTCATCCTCAACTTCAATGTGCAAGTGAAAGCTTCCAACACCCTTCATGGCCGCCAATGTGAACCTGATGCAAACTTCTAATGAAGACACTTTTCTAACTTCATGGCCGCCCATACAACCACTACTGAAAAGTTCCCTTCCAGCCTTTCAAATCCACCTGTGGGAATGCACAACTCCTGCCACCCAACTCATCTCAAATACCAGCTCTCCAAACTCCTGTTGACCAGCTCACTGTTTCAGACACCCAACTGCCCTGCCACATGCCGCTGAAGAAATTCACAAGTCCTTACCATCTTCCACCTGAGTCTGCCTAAGTTGCTGCGATGGCCACCTATTTCGCCCCTAACACCACCTTCTAGAGATGAGTGGCAGAATCTGATGAAGTTAGCCACTTCCTTGTGAGACGAAGTGTATGTTGGCACATTGCTCATTGTGGCATCTCCAAAATAAAACATAAGGTAGTATTGAGGATACTTTTCCCTTGATGACAACGCCTCCTACTGGGGCTGGGCACTGACCCCTTAGGATGCCATTTGAAGTGGTACTTGATGTCAATGGGTGATTCTTTCTATGGCTGCAGTCAGCAACCATTGGTCTTCAACAATATCTACTTAAATAAAGACACGTGAAGGAAATAAGACATTTTCTCTCTCCATCTGCCAATACATCAAGTAACTATCCAAATGAGCTGCATCTTCCAAACAATCTTCAGTTGGAAAGATACCACTGTTAGCGGGATTGATGGCTTTTCTGTAAGTTTGTTTATCCTTAGAGTTTCATGTTTCGAGCTCTTCAATAGTGGTATGCCTTCAAATCTACACTTATGTTCCACCTTCTCTGCTCCATTGTCAAAATGTCACACTTCATATTCAAATTATCCATAAAGCCACTTTGTCAAACAATGTGTAGGGTTCTAAATGTCAATTTTCAACCTTTGCAACTATTACCACCCCATGAGTTGTTTGAGAGACAAATTTGATTTTTATATGAAGATATCTCTGGTTGCTATGGAATATTTAACAAAGTGGGTGAAACAAAAGTTTTGGTAGACAATACAACAGGAAACACACCTAATTTAAGTACGAGATTATTGTCACAAGGTTGAATGTCTATTAAATTTAAATCTACCCAATGAAAGATGCTTTTTTAAAAAGGCTATCAAGGAGATCCTGAAAAAAATTGAAGATAAAGCATAATATGTTGACTTCATAATATCCTCAAGGTAATGGTCAAGCATAAGCAATGAATGATAGTAATACCATAACAGCTATTATTCATAAGCAATGTGTTATTGAAACATTGGGTTGGGCGGGAAATTATTTGCAGCAATATGGCCATATTAAACAACCTTCAAAATAGCTAACTGGTATTACCCTGACTCAATTCTTATATGGGCAGGAAGTGTAGTGCCGATGGAGTTTTTGCTTCCAAGTTTGATAACGGCACTTGAAAACCAATTTGGAGAAACTAGAAGCTTACAAGAATTATTGTTGCATTTGAATGCTCTGGACAAGAAACAAATACTTCTCAATGGTCTATCGGGGTTAAATAACATAGATAGTACCGGTAGGATGAACAGCTGAAAAAATTGAAGATGCAACGTGGTATGTTTATATTCCCGTATACATGAAAATGGATGGATAGGAGGTAAAAATTAAAATGATGTGGAGCCAGCCTTACAAAGTCCATGTAGCTTTGTAAACTTGCTCTATGCAGATTAAAAATATCAATGATAGATTGCATTAAAATCTGATTCAAGCATCGAACAGAAAAAATATTATGGTAAGGAATATGTGTCAATTTTTATAGACATTGAAGAATTTCTGTAGACAAAATTGGCCATGAGGTTGCCACTTGGAAAGCCATTGTTTGTTAGTTTCTCAGCGAAAAAAAACGACAACAAATAGTGATGGAAGTGTCTAAAATACTATTTGTTGCTGCCGGACAACCACATTAACTATGTGCTTCCCGGTGATCACAAGTCTTGTTTCTCATTCTAGAGATTGTCATTCTTTAATGCTCAAAGTGACTGAGTTCTAATTAAAGCAATAGTAGGTGTTACTTAAGATAGTCAAATGAGATTAAAGACTTGGTTTAAGAATATCCAACAACACCGGTCTTGTCTGGATGCAGCTTTCTACTTATTTATGCTGCCCCATTACCTATGCATTTGCTAAGCAAGTCCATCTCAACAATGAGATGATTAAAACCAAGTATTCTAGTATTTCATAAGTAGTTTAGTAATTAAGCTTAATTCCACTTTCTGATTCAGGATTGACCTGTAATTTTTATCTATAATTTCTTGAATCATTTTCTGGATGGAGCATATTTTCTTAAAATTTTGTTCATTAATTGCAGGTACCTCTCCACGTAGTATCACCATTAGACCCTGCTAGACTGGGTGGCCTGAAGCTGGGTTTGGCTGGTGATCATCAGTATATAAATGCAGGCCTAGCTGTTGCCCTCTGTTATTCTTGGCTTAGGAAAACTAGACATTCTGAAGATTTTGATCTGCAACAGAGTGTGCGTTCATGTTTCCTCTCAGCAAATATGTATTTGTTCTTTTTATAGTTTTATGGTTTATTCCAAGGTTTTGGTTAGAATGTAGAGGTTCTTAATTAACATGAGATGTGATGTGGACCATCCAGGAAGTTCACAAAGGATACTTACCGGATTCCTTCATTAAAGGACTTACAATGGCCAATATTCCAGGACGTGCACAGGTTATTCCTGATTCATATGTGGGGCACCATGAACAGTGTAATATGGAAGAAACTGGAAATGCCGATTGCAGTGAGTTGATTTTCTATTTGGATGGAGCTCACACTCCAGAAAGCATGGAAGTATGTGCAAAGTGGTTTTCTTCTGCAATAAAAATAGATAGTCAGTCACTTGTACAAACCACAGGAGTACTTAAGGAAACTCAAAATGGCTTCACCAACATCATATCAGATTTTGACCTTCGGCAGAAAAGTGTTGGAAACTCGAAAATAACATCAAAACAGGCGAGTTTCTCCGTCATCTGCTTTTCTGATATTTTCTGTGTTTCTGTTCCTTAAGAGAATTTTTCATTCTAAGAATTAGGAGACTGACTGTCTATACAAGTTTGATGTCTTACAGATTTCAACTGAGCCATACTATAATAAATTACTGTTTTGTCTTCAGGTCCTGCTATTTAATTGTTTTTCTGAAAGGGACCCCCAGCTACTACTCTCGCAACTCGTCAATACATGTGCCCTCCATGGTACTCTGATTCTTATTGGAATTCTTTTGTTGATTTTTATGTACATGGCTCTGATAAAGTTTGCAGAGATAAAGATAGGATACAGGGATATTTTATATTTAAAAGGAGGCTTCCGGGTTAGATTATTCTTTAGAGAAAACACCCATTTCGGTATGGAAAACCTTTTTCTGGGTCCTTTTTCCGGGTATGCAGAGGAGAGTTTATTGGGCCTTTGCTGTTTGCCAGAGTGGGGTGATTCCCCTGATTTGGAGTGTTCCTGGGCCGGCATGATTGCCTGCAACCGACTGTTGTATAACCACCCACCGGCTCAGAATAATTTAGAACAGTTTGTTTTCATTTCAAATCAGCATAGCCTTGATTCTGTGGTCTAAAGCACTTTCCTTCTCAACTAGATGTCTCTATGGCAAAACAAGTTTATCAGCAAATATATGAAACTAAAAACCAATGACAATGGGTACCTTCCTGAAAGCCAGTTTTGATCTTTTTGTTAAGGAGCCATACCCGAGTGTAAATGGTGTCAAGTTCTATCCACACCTCAGTCTCCTGTTGTCGCTGGTCTATTGGATCTAATACCAATGATGGTAGGTGCCTTGTCAAATGATTTAGTTTGGTCTTTTTGGTTATCGATCTGTAACCATGTGTAACCGGTCTCGAGTTCCACACACAACTCAGCATCCCTGTTCCGTTGCTAATCCTATTAGCAAGTCTATTAGAACTAAAACCAATGATAGTGAGTACCTTGCCAAGTCCCGTTTTGGTTATTTGGTTAATAATCAATATCCATGTGACAGAGGTATCAAGCTCCGCCATCAGTTCCGTATCTCTATGTCATATCAAGTCTGTCAGCAAGCTTATTGGAAACAAAAGAGAAGATGGTAGTGGTTGAAGAACCAGGTTTGGTCTTTTGGTTAATGATCCGTCTCCATGTGTAAGTGATATTACGCTCAAGTAGAAATGTTGAAGTTATTTATGGCCAATAACATTTCCTACGGTTGAATCTCATAATTGTTCTATATTATTTGGCTTCATGAAGCACTATTAGGAATTTTAGACTTGCTAAATTGATTTACATAGACAAACAGTAGACCATGTAATCTTCATATTTATATTTCTCACTAGTTTTTGATATTTACTGTAGTTGCTTCTGTAATCATGGGTTGCTTGCTGGCAATGTGTTTGAACAAATTTGTTTTTCCCTAAAAGCATCTGAAATTATGACTTTAAATTTTCCAATCTTGTTTTCTGATTTTGGACAAATTTTATTCAAATATGTATTATAAAACATGTTTGATAATGTCATATTCTGACCATATTTAGAATCCAATCTCAGTTGCAAGATTTGAGGAAAATCTAGAATATAACATTACAAATGTTCCAAAATAATGTTATCTATTGTGCATTCATCATTGGGTCCGGCATGGTGGCTTTCCAAGAATTAATTTCTTTATAGTCATCTTGTAATAGCAGTATATCAAATTCAAATGACAGTAGGATGAATTCATATTTTCTGAGTCCACAGATCTTTGGTCTAAAAAATCTATTTGAAGTATGGTCCGAATCCATTGACTTTTTATTCAACCCAAAAGCATGAATGGCTTGCACACAGATTCTGCACATGAAAGCATTACTTTTAGACAAGCACTGGGTAATGTGATGGAGCATTCTTTCAGAGAAGGATTTCATGCATATTCCCTAAATTGTTTGTAATGAATTTCTGTGTCAATTTAACTGAGTTGCAGAACTAACAGCATATTGTGGAAATTATGGTTCTATGGAAACAGCTGTAAATCGCTGAGTGTCATGGAAATCTGCATCAGTTTTTGGTGCATCCCATCCCATTTCTGAGGCCTGTTCCTTTAAACTTTATATCTTATTCTGAACTGAGCTGAGCTTATAACTGGCTTGAAGCAGGTAATGCCGTTCCTGATTTACTAAGCTTTCCCTCTTGTTCCTCTCCCAACTCTGCAAGGATCGATTTTTATATGTTTTCTTCAA
The DNA here is from genome assembly GCA_018340775.1 of Taxus wallichiana var. yunnanensis. Classification (NCBI taxonomy): domain Eukaryota; kingdom Viridiplantae; phylum Streptophyta; class Pinopsida; order Cupressales; family Taxaceae; genus Taxus; species Taxus wallichiana. The sequence continues at coordinate 326,938,784 of CM031238.1, read as the reverse complement.
CAAAGTAATTTTCCTCTTTTCCATTCTTATAATGCGTAGGTACTTCCTTCTAGGTGTTATGATTTATATGTAAGATGGGTATTACCTTAGTTTCTGATGTTCTACTTGATTTCTATCATGGGTAACACATATGACTTGTAGCTTTAAAGGTCAATAGTCACTGCGACATTTCATCAGTGGTGTTAGACAATTTTAGTTTTATTTATATTGGAGAAGATCATAAGCACCATTCCACTTTGTGTGCTCGCATGCTCAAACATCAGTGACTTTTTCTCAAATTTTGTCCAGGGAAGAAGACGCATGCAAGTTTTTATTTCTGGCTAGCAGGGAAATGACGAGAATGATTAGTCAATTCCACCAATCACACAGATATATTGTTCAGCTTGTGTTCAGTTACTTGGAGAGGCATGAGAGTAAACATATTTTTAACATCTGATTTCTATTTTCTGAATTCCAAGTGATGAAGGCTGGTCTTTTTATAGGATTGCCATGAATTTGTATCCTGCAAGGGACACACTGATGCTACTAAGCACATAGGTAATAATGGATGGATTGCATGCTGAAATTCAAGCAACTTGAGGCCTGCTATACAAATTAGCTGTGTCATGAGTATAGAGTTCACGTTCAGCAAGGACAAAATTCGAAAGAAGTTCGCCAGCCAATACAAATCAGGGAAATTTGTGGCTAAATTCGACATTGTTTATTATTTTTATCAACAAAATAAAAATTAATTGCACAAGAATGTGAAAATCGATAAATATTACTAAATATCGTCAAAAACTACGTAAGAAGATGTTAAAACATATAAACCACGATAGGTTGATCAAAATTAGATCATTAAAAACATGTGAAATTGCAATTTTTAAAGGTGGTTTATGTTTTCAAAAAGTCATAGTCCAGATTCTAAAGCATTTAAAACTGTTCTGACAATCTTCTCATTGCCCAAAAATGTGGTGCCTTTTTGTGACAGTTGCATTAGAACTTATGTGTGGTGTTTTGTGATGCTAATTTTGGTTTGGGTTTCAAAATGGGAGAAAACAAAATGAAAAAAAAACATCCGAAGAATCAATACAATCAATCTCTCTTCTGGCTTCAATGAGATGAATGAATGACAACATGTCATCCTATATTAGTGCTCTTAGCTGCAGCACCAACAAAATTTTACTACTTCTTTAGTTCCATTTATTAACACACCGTATATAGAACCTTTCCTGCTTAATACCACTCCACCTAAGGATTCTACCCATTCATCCACTTTGTCAAATCGGAGTAAATCATCCTATAAGAGCATTAATGTTCATGGTTTGAATATTTTCTCCTATATTTTGTCTTCTTTGGCCTGCTGTCTGGTCGTTATTTATAATGATATGCTTTACTATAAATGAATTAATTACATTGTGAATGTTTGTAGATATTTTTATCCCATTTCTTGAAAAAACGGGACCTCTAATTTTCTTTATTGTCTGTACTGACTCAGAGAAGGAATGTTTAGTTTTATTTGATCATAGACTATATTCCATATTTGAGGTACAATTTTTCTTTGCTGTAGAGAACTGGTGCTAATCATAATCTTAATACATTTTTGAATATTCAGGAGTGCACTTCGACAGAGCTCTTTTTGTTCCAAGCCATTCACCTTTTACTCAATTTGGTTCCAGTACATCAACAGGAACCGATTCTCCAAAAGTTGACCTTCAATGGCAGTTATCTCTCCAGAGAACATGGCAAAATGTTATCTGTGGGTGCGGAGGTACTGTTACTTTCCTGTAAAGCTTTCTGACATTCACAAATTACTCTACAAACAATTTGTTTGGCTTCTCTTTTGAATGGACTATTGAAAATAACCCAGACGTATTTTAAGGAGGCTTGAAAGAAATTTGATCTAGTCTGGACTCTGTCACCTGAAGCAATGGAAACCTCTTCTTACGGGTGCATTGTGCTTAGCATAACTGGTGTCCAAAATTAATTGCTATTGAATTTATACATGCTTATTAGATTTATAATGCTAAGCATTCAATACTGAAAGCAGTTTTCTTGTTGCATGTTTCCTTCATATGTATCAAAAATAACAGAAAACAATCAAAAGATAGAGCCCTTCGTTTCACCAATACCACCTTGTGAGTTTTACTAAGCGAGCTTTCGCTCGAGAGATACTCCAATACCAAAGACCATCTTTTCAGTGCAGTCCTGCCTTCAGTGCCACTGGCAATCAAGTGGCTCAGAGAATGTGTTCAGCAAACCCATTCATTGCGCTTACAGGTAAATTTATTTTATACTTGCAGTGATTGGTAGTTATATCTCTTTTTGTTAGTCTGGAAAAATATCCTCTTACTGCAAAGGTAAAATTTACGCACCCTGTTGTTTCACTATTGTTCCATAATAAACAATTTCAAGCATTTCTCTATGAATCTGCATATTACAGATGTTCTTTTCATACATGTTTGGCTGCCCATTCTTCATGAAGGCATTTCTCTGCTTTTATTGTTTCCCATTTCTACATATAAGAAATGTATTTTGAATTCGTTTGAGAAAATTCTCCTTCATAAGCAGCATGTTTTTATTTTTTCAAATATTTGGGGGAGACGGATAAGTATGAAATGATATAGTTGTCACATGTTACATGAAAAATACATAATCTTAAGACTATATCAAATAATTTTTTTCCCTAGGATGCTTATTCTTTATTTGTAGTGTTTGGAAATGTACTTCAGAAGAAGTCTTTAGGGGATCGGAGAGCTTTTCTTAAAATATGGCCATGGAATGTTGTATGATTGTCTTCATTTGATATTATTTGTTGTGTTGCAGGTTCTTGTGACTGGCTCTTTGCATCTCATTGGAGACGTATTGAGGATGCTGAAGAAGTGACCAAGCTTAACAATTGCAATATTGTGTAACAGAGATTAAGGGCCCTTGGGGGTTCATTTGATTGATGTTTTTATTTTTATTTTAATAAAAAAACATTTAAACATAAAGGAACTAAGATATGATTTGTAGGCTGGGTAGGGGATGGTTCATTTCAGTTAATTTGAGAGAATTGACCCTTGGCTTAATCGAACCTCTCAAAGGTTGGGTAAAAGCTTTTGATCTAATATAGGATTTGAGTTATTCCTTCTGCATTACACCTATGTTTTAAATACATACATAAAAAAGGTAGTTGTGGTTCAAGGTGATTATGAGTACCCGATTAGATCTGAGACATTATATAGTCTACCTCCATGGCTTACCCTACAACTTCAGCGACCTATACATGTATAGCATACACAATCAAATCAAATTCAATCTTAATGACCCATGGACATATCCCAACAACTAATACATTATTGGTAGCCTATTTCAGATCATCTTATGGTAGGTAGTCATTCACGTCATATGATAGTCTTACAACAACCTTGTGAGCGTTTTCCACAAAGAACATCTATGCATTCTCTAAGTTTATCTAAGTTTACAATGGATTCCACAAGTTCATATGACTACTAGGGCTACATATCATATTGATGATCAAACTCTTAAAACATATGATTCAGGGTATCATTCAACAGAAAACCATCTATCAAACTCCAATGGTGATACGTCTACTACTACTCACCCACAACATGCAATTGATATCATACCTTCATATAATCATCTTATCGATGGGATCATAGATTAGCACTTCTAACATATTTATGACAACTCAACTATGCAAATTATTGTACATAGTTGCTTGTTTTCTTGATTCACCTGTAGTTACTTGTTTTCTTGCTTCACTTGATCATCCTCCCTTGAGTTGACTGATGTTTCCTCTATTCTTCTATTTTGAATTTGACATTTACACTTGTATTGAAATTAACTATTCTTCTAGCCCCTTACCTCTGATTTAATTTTTATGTTTCACTAGTCCTTGCTCCTTGATTGTTTACCTCATTTTGGATGTTTACACTAGTTACCCAATGATAACATGCACATACATATTTCTTGAGGTACCTTGTTTCTATTAAACATTGAGTTTTGAGGAAGTCATAGATTATACAAAAGCCTCCATATTATTGTATCCGGCATCCTTTTACACATAGCCTATGTTATCTTGATTTTTCCGTTGCTTCTTATATTTTGCTTACCACTTAGCCCTCGTTTGCTTGATTGGCATTTGTCATTTACTAAAATACTCAAACATAGAAAACTAGGACGTGTTCTATTTGCTTTAATGATGCATGTTTACACATAGTGTTACTTATCATATTATATGTTGATTTAGATATCCATTTTATTTGCACGTTCATTTCACGATATTTAATGTGAGACATTCGGGTTACACATGGACATGGACATATTGATGTTTGGCATTACTCATGCCCGGGGTAATCACTCCACATTGGGAACATGCCCACACGGTTAGTTGTTGTTTCAGTTATCTTTTTGTGTTAAGCCATTGACCATATTGAGCTACTTACAATGATTATACATATATTGCCCTTGTTTATGACTTAGTGTTTATGGTTGTGTGATGTTATATATGGTGATAACATTGTTTTCTTAAATATGTTTACATTGTTTGCTACATTATTTGATTACTCACAAATGAGTGTTCCATGCTTATGATTGTGATTACATTGATTAGTTATGTGCTTGTGCATATGTTGGTAATATTTAATTGCTACATGTTTATGCTTATTGACTGTTTGGGAAGGTTATGTCAAGTCGAAGATCCTTTGGTCCATGTCATGGCCATGTCTTGTCAATATCATGTTAAGTCAATTTGGTGTTGTGTTATGTTCACTTGTGTGCTTATTGATCATTATGTGTGTTACATGCTTTCATTGACTTTATGTAAACTTGCTTTGACTATCAAGTGTGTTATCATATGTTTGATGTTGTGATCCATATCGCATACATTATTGTTAGTGCGTATGTTGTCATGATTCATAGCATACATCTATTAGGGGCACATATATTATAATGGGCTTCATTGTTATATCTCTACTTGGCACTTGTTTATATCTCCAATTATGTTTTCAACGTGATATTTTATATGTTACTAATACCATCGATGCTCATGCTTTGAATTACACATTACAAGTGTACTTTAAAATGATCAAAATCTTTATTATATTGATACATCATATTGTGTTTTGTGTACACATTTCACATAGTTTACCAATTTATTTATTTTTATATACGTGATAACACAATGCATTTGACTCTTTCTTTTGAGATGAGTAATATACAAGGGTTAATCCCTCAACTAAAAGGTGAGGCACTCAATGAACTCATTCCAAGATTCAAACATATTCAATTAAAGCATACTAATGGTTTCCTCATTATTTAAGAGACCATCCCAATACCTTTAAGAGATTTCACATTATTCTATTCAAACCCAAAAATTGTGACCTAAACGTAGGAAAATTGTATCAAATCATGTGATGTATCGATTCCACTTGTCTCGATTGACATCAAAAATTGTGCATGTTATTCACCCATTAGCGGGTATTAAGTCCCCAATACCTAGAAATTGACTTATCCCTAATTGATATCTACACCTCCATTATAATTTGGGCATATATACACAAGGCAGATATCTCCAAGATCCAACACTATTCAACATGGCCCCTCTTCTCCATATTGAAGCCTCTCCAATTCTATCGTTATTTGAGGCATGTTCACTTCATCTCTAAAACTTCTAACAAAATGACAGCATGGTTCACATACCATCAAGTGTATGTGTTCCTTTGCTCTTTCAAATTTCATTTGTTCAAATTTGAAAAATTTGATTTTTTCAAGCATATTCATTTTCATTGCGTGTATTTTGCAAGTATGCGTGGTGACACAATATTTCCAATTACAATAAAAGCTTATAAATATGCCATGTAGTCACACATTTTCTATTTTCTTAAATCAATATTTTGTATTTCATTTCAAATACTATCTAATGGAAACAATCTATAGTACTCTCAATTTGGTCTAAGGCACTTAGCAATGTCAATAATTACACTTTATACAAGTGGACTAACAATGTTGGAAATGTGTTTTATGTTTTTCATGAGTTGCCATCTTTTAGACTTCACAACTAGGCATGATGTATAGCATAACATGGCTTGTGTGGTCTAAGTCATCGCCCAACCTGGATTGGCCCCAAAAATTAAGGTATCCTTTCTAGGATTTTGGGCATGTATAGGTGGTTTAATTGCTAGCATACCTACATTATATAAATATATGTAAAATATGCCGAGAGGTATAGTTCACAAGGCGCTTATACCTCTCTTAGCATATTTTACCATGTTTTGATTTATGGTAAAATATCTTTGAAAGGTATAAGCACCTTGCGAACTATACCTCTCGGCATATTTTACATATATTTATATAATATAGGTATGCTAGTAGCAACCGCGGGAGTTGCATTATACATAAAATGATACCAAAAATAAAGGCAAGAAAAGAAGGTGGGAATTTAGTTCGTGCATGAATGATCTTGACGAGAACCTATTAAATTGGTGACTTGAGACTCATATTATTAATAATAAGGATCGCCACCCATGTATTTCATTGGTGAAACCAACTATTCTTTCTATATAATATCGAGAACCCAAGATAGCATTCGACCCCTATATATTTAATATTTCCTTGAGTCATAAGAATTCCTAATGAATTTGATTGAACTACCTTAAGGTATATTTTCTACAAATCAAAACCAACAATATCCAAGATAATATATTGAAATTTTCATGGAAAGACAAACATTTAATAATCTTTTCTAATATTCATTTGGATCAAAATGTCACAAACAACTAAAATGAGAAAATGTTAACAATTAATCTTTTTAGACTCAAATATCTTACAAGGGACATCATAGAGGCATTTAAAGAGGGAATCATCTCTCTTAAGAGAATAAGTATGGGTAATAAAAATTCCATGTCTATAATACACAAAGTTCTTATGGATTTTATTAGTGTTTAGTGTTTGAATTAAGGGTTAAAAATCCATGTTTAGTGTTTAGGATTCCACATGTAGGGTTTTCTTTACTTGTCCTATTTACAGTTTACGTATATCTCAATGGCATGGTCGACACCCCATAAATGATAATGTCAAACATAAAAATATCATTGGATCCCTAAAAATCGACGTGACTGTCTCAATATTAGTACTCATCCTAAACAACACAAAAACTCATACAAACTAAAATTTGTAAGCCTTAAACCCTATTTATGTATGATAATGATGATGATGGAAGATGACAATGACCATGACTATGAACATGGCAATCATGATCATGATCAAATGATGATTATATCGACAATGACGGTGAAATTGAAATTGATGAAGAAAATTGTGATGATGATGACAAAGAAAACATCTCAAGTTGGTGACTTAAGACTCGTATTATTAAACATAATTTATAAACGATAAATCCTAAATGTGGGCTCGAGATTAGGGTTTGTGTCTAGGGTTTAGGGTTTTATATTCATATCTTTGCATGAGTGTTTACAGAGTTACGTCAATGTTTAGTTTTTGAATTCAGTGGTTAAAAATTCATGTTTAGTGTTTAGGATTCCACATGTAGGGTTTTCTTTACTTGTCCTATTTACATTTTACGATAGACCCCAATGGCATGGTCGATACCCCATAAATGATAATGTCAAACCTTAAAATCTCATTGGATCCCTAACAAATCAATGTGACATTTTTAATATTAACACTCATACTAAACAACACAAAAACTCGTATAAAAAGCAAATTTGTAAACCTTAAACCCTAATCATGTATGATAACAATGGTGATGATAATGATGACGGAAGATGAAAATGACCATGATTGTGAAAATGAAAATCATCATCACGGTTAGAGGATGATTATATCAACAATGACAATCATGATGATGACTATGATGACGGTGAAAATGAAAATGATGAAGAAGACACTAACGAAGAAAATTGTGACAATGATGACAAGGGCAACAATGATGATGATGGTGATGATTAAGATGACAACAAAAACAAGAATGATGACTATGATGACGGTGAAAATGAAAACGATGATAAAGATGTCGACGAAGATTATAACAATGATGTTGATGATGTTGATGTCACCATCATTGCTAATAAAATTCTAATAACAATATAATATTAATAATAACAACATTAATATTAGTAATAATTAATTTCTTGTTTTATGTGTTTTAAATGGTATGACTTAAAATATTGAATGTAAATTGAAAAAAATAGTGAAGCATTGAATAGTATAAGATATTTTATATGATTGCATTAGGGCGGAGAATCATTTTCTAGTACATTATATCTTTGCACTTCAAAATACACTAATCAAGCTCATTGAGTTTGGTCCATTTGGTGATATTTTCACTAATTTCCCATTACGATCACATTTTTTTCACATGTGGTTGCCCCCTTCTAATTCTCTTACTCCAAATATATGCAATGCATTGTATGTAACCTAGACCAAGTTCAAGTAGTCTCAACAAAAAAAAAGACTATTTTTGTGGTCTCTCATTCTAGTTGTCAAGGAAGAGAGACGATTCTTGACTTTGAGACTCGGTTTTGAAGACTTGTCTCAAGACCTTCCCAAAATTCAATGAAATAAAATAACGATTACAAATTCAACTGAAGTCTCATTAAAACACTATCCCAAAAGGTCTTACCAACCATATATCGTCATATGGCATTTGAGACCATTGTTATGGGTTTAATTTTGATGGTTGTCTTATGGCCACCCAACAAATTTTAAGTGTTCTTTTTTAATATTACCCTTCAAATTGTGTATCCCCGTATTATTATTACAATATGGATGATAAAATATTTCTCTTGTTTTAACAAAGGTTTATGTAAATCAATATAATTTGTTAAAATATAGTGCTTTATATAGCATGTAAAATTGTTGTGTAGTTGTGATACGGTGGTAAGCTGTTCAACCGAACTATGACCACCTCCTATAATAAATTGGACTGTCTGTGTCATTTGAGCAATGCAATTTGCCTTCTCTAATTTTTTCTTCTCTTTGCATATGCTAACATTGTTATCAGAGCGGTCGGTTCGCAGTTCGAGGAAGCCTTGTCAACAAGTACGAACTGGAAGTTTGGGAAAGCCCTAGTAGGGCACAAACTGAAAAGGGGAAAATCGTGGCTCATGTATATGTAGAGTCGTGAAGCCATTAGAGGCAGATACAATCGGTTTTTTGCACAAAACGTGACTTGGTTCGAAGCAAATAATAGTAGTCGTTTTTTTGTGAAAAATCGTGGCTCAAGGTGTAAAGTTATGGCTGCTCAAAAGAACGAGGATCAGTTGCAGTTTGACGCAGGGGCAGAATAATATCCCTGTGGACGGCGGTAAAGTCGTGGTCAAGAAAAATCGAGGGCACAAAGTCGCAGAAGGCAAAACGAGAGCAAAACGTGACAGTTCACCATATGCTAGTTCGACGAGGGCAAAACGAGAGCACATAAATCGTGCAAATCCACAGTTCGAATGCTGAATCGTTGGAGCAAAGTCGTGTGAAGAAAGGAGTTTAATATTCTTGAAGGATTCGAGGGCATCATTTGGTTTCTATTCTTCCTTCTGAAAAGTCGATGAATTAATATTCATTTTTCCAACAAAGGTACCTTGCTTTTGAATAATCAAATTTGGAGGAATAAGTAATAATATTTTAATACAAGCAAATATAGTTGGGTGATTTGCATAATTTAATATTACTTGTTGGAATAAGTAATACTTGGTGGGATAATATATTATTTTATTGGTGTGGGCAAACTATTATTTTATTATTTCCATTACTTTGGAATAATAAAATGGCAAATATTTCACACTTAACTTTGTCGGAGACAAAAATTAACAGGCACTAATTTCAATGTTTGGAGTCATAAGATTTTAATGGTCGTGGAGTTTCGTGATTGTGATAAAATAATCACGGGTAGTGAAAGTCAACCGATGAACTTCGAGGATTATGACAAACGTCATAAGGAAGCGTTATTGCTTCTCAAGTTGTCGGTGTCGGATGATATGATACCGGAAGTGCGGAATGCTATTGTAGCAAGCACGTTGTGGACCAGTCTGAAGGATAAATATCAGACATCAGAAAAGAGTCGGGTTTTATACTTGAAAAATATGCTCTTTTCGTAAAATTACAAGAAGGTGGATCGCTGTCTGAGCACCTACTTCGGATGAAAGATCTCCGAGACCAGTTATCTTCCATCAACAAAAAGGTGGACAACGATGATATGGTGGCTCTGGTTTTGAACAACTTACCTTCTTCGTATGAGTCATTTGTGGAGGCACTCCATTTAATGGTTGAAAGTCAAACACTCATGTTTGACAAGGTGAGTTCCTACCTATTGCAAAAGGAGCGGAGACAACTTCAGAAGAATCTAATTGTGACCATTTAGAGAGTGCTCTTGTCACTTAATCAAAGGGAAAGTGGAAACATCAATCTGGTGAGTCTTCCACTCGGTATCAGGTCACATGCTATTACTGTCACAATGTTGGGCACCTAAAGAAGGATTGTCAAAAGCGGAAGTATGATCTTTCACAACAGAACAAAAAGCCATGTGATGAGAAACATGTGGCAGCAATAGCAGAAGAACGAGATTTGGGTGACGGGCATGCCCTTTATTGTCTTATGACATCATGCTCGAATGGCAGTGGTACCAGTTGTTAGATCATTTACTCGGTGCATCTACACACTTTTCATGATGTAAGGATTTGGTATGTTTCATTTACTACAAATATTTGTTTTGAATCAGTAGTACTAGTTGATGGAGAATCACTTGCAATGGAAGGGATAGGAGATATATGCATTGTATTGAATAATGCTCATAAATTGTTGGTACGAAATGTTAGATATGTACCTTCTTTACAAAAGAATCTTCTATCTATTCATCAATTGACTGAAAATCCCAATATTTATGTGGATTTATGTGGAAAGAAGTGTGTTGTCTCGATGTCAAACAGAGACGGATAATTGCCCTTTGTATTGGGGAAGGTGGTCGTGATCGGTTTGTTGATCTAGCTGCAATCAATATGAATGCACGTTTGGAGGACAACTCCACCATTAAGGATGTGCAAGAGGTTGCAATGCCTTGGGAGGAAGCCATTCCTCACAAATCATTGACTTGGATACGGTCAACCTACATGCACCTATTGTGGAGGGAGTATCCACTATACCAAATGTACGAGAGGATGGATTTCCTCATTCTAAAGAACAGTTTGTTGTGGACGGAGACTCCATTATTCCTAATGCACTGACGGTGCATGGTGAGATGGCATGTCCAACCACTCACTCAGAGGTCCTTGCTCGAAGGAGAGTAAAGCATGAACAATTTGCTCATTATGTTGTGAAGGATCTTTCCCAACAAAGGGGATAGATGAGCAAATAGATGATGAGTTCGTTCTCACTCCTACCACTGTTGAGACAGAGACCACTGCTGAGATGGAGATGGTTATTTCTCCTACTATTGCGGAGTTGGTTCTAACTCCTACTGCACAGATGGTCACATTTCTCTTATTGAGAAAGTTGGATAAGCACTACACGGTGTTGCAAGGACATGATCGAGGTGACTTCGATTGCAGGACAACTGAGTCTCTGTACTGGACTCCAGCAAGCTACACAAGCCTACGGAACAGAGTTTTCAATCCACTTCTTTGAGGTTCCGATTTCAGCACTCTGGAGATGGGGTGACACTCTCGACCATTGATGATTCATCATTGGTCATGAATCACGTTACAAAGAACCAATGAACCATTTTCCATATCCTTTGTACATGGGACCGATTTTTGTTTTGCGGTTCTTCATTCGACAACCGCAACACAACAGTCATGGACTATTGATTTTAAAGTACAACCTATGGCACAGTCTATAGATATAATGACTAAACATATGGGATTTAGGAAATTTGTAAAATTTCAGACAAATTGTCTTGTTTCCGATTTAGTCATTAAGAGGGGTGTTAAAATATAGCGCTTTATATAGCATGTAAAATTGTTATGTAGTTGTGATACAATTGGTAAGCTGTTCAACCGAAGTGTAACCACCTCCTATAATAAATTGGACCTACCTGTGTCATTTGAGCACTGCAGTTTGCCTTCTCTAAGTTTTTCTTCTCTTTGCATATGCTAATATATAGATGTATATAAAAATGACTATTACATTGTATACTTGCAAGTTGTATGAGACAGTTATTACAAATGGATTCGACTTTTTGGTGGTGGTGGGTTATAATTTTAAGTGCTTTAGTTATAATTTTGATTCTAAATTTGATGTTCACTTAACTATTGCTAACATGTTTTTCTTTTGTCTTAGAGAAGACAATCAAAAATCCTAATATCTTAGCCTTGAGATGGAGTTTGAAGGTCATTTTTATTTTCTCTAACATTTTTTAAAACCTTAGACATTAATGGCAATGATTTTCAAATAATATATGCAAAATATATAATCTCATTTCTAAAATTTACAAATATTTCACAATAAAAGTATGATTCAAAATGTGTAACACCCATCAAATTTAAACCTTTTTTACCCTTAAATTTGCCATATTTTAAAGAATTCAAAACACTCTCAATTTGAAATTTATATGTTATTTACGGGTTTTAAATGAAGACAATTGATTGATAAGTTTTACGATTGAGATTTCATGAGAAAAAAGGGAAAAGACGTCTCGCTTTGGTAGAGAATCCATAATCAGAGAACCCCAAGCTACAACTACAACAATCAACGATTTGGGTTCTCAATTTAACTCTTCTACATCATTTCCTAAAATTATTGGGCACTTGGAGGCCATAAATGAAAATAAATTCAATGTTTGCATACTTTCAAACAGAACAAATTGGGCATTTCATAGGCCGTAAATTACAATAAGTGTAAGCTAATAACAGAGACGTTCGCCAAATTTGTATTCTTGACGTGTGGAAGCCCACAATCTTTAACAATGCATATAACACAGTTGCACAAACCATTAAATAACAAATATTATCATGTTCTTGATCTAATGAAAAACATATAAAACTCAAACGAGAATACAAAAGTAAAAGTAAATCAATCAACAATTAATATACACAAATACTATAACAACATTCAAATTTTACGAGCGATGCATAAGCACCTTTATTTACAATGAAAAATTCAACCACCCAATTCTACTCCATAACAAATTTTGATAGATTCTTCCATGGAATTAAAGATCAAAGATTAAACATGATTTTGAATGCAGTCCACTGAAGTAGCACTCATCTCAAAAGCCTCTTCCACTTCCTTCTGCAAAAACCCAAAGCGGTGGTTGATCAACGCTTTCACGTCCACTTTTCTTGTCCTTATCGGTTCCAGGCACAGAGCCATGTGTTCATGTTGAAACACCCCTACAATGTCCACTTCTCTGTAACATAAAAAAAAATCATAATCGATTGTCTCGCAGATTTTTACAAACAAACAAAGAGAGTGGGAAAGAATTAAAGAAACCTGAAAGCAATGGAACCATCAGAAGAGTCATATGAGCGTGGCCACATCCCACGAGGCATACTTTTCCACCTGCGGATGTGACCTTGAGAGCCGTTGCCAAATTATAAAGATTTCCCCACCACTCCTTTTTGTGGTGCATGCGGTGATCACTGTAGTTGCATGTGTTACCAAGATCATGAGTGTATCCCCACTTGCAAAGCAATAAGATATAAATGTTTTATTTTTGTAGTGCAAGCGCACTTCTTTATGCCCGCATTCCTACTTGGAATTTTTTTTATGATTTTTTTTTTTTTTTTTATTTCAAGACAAAGGCATGACATCAAACACTTTCACATCATATATGTAAATGTATATGCCTCTCAAAGCATAATTAGTATATGGGTGGTTAGGTAAACTCGTGTTTGTGGGGAAACTATTATGAGTTGTATTTGTAACCCATGGTTTGGTATCATTGTATTGTAATACCATTAGACAATTACCTATTGATGTGCTTACATATAGTTGGACATATAATATGATAGAGTAGAGCTAAGAAATACTCGACTTTGAATTAATACAATAAAAGAAGTGAAGGCATTGGGTTTTTCCTCTAAAGGGTTTCCCAAGATAAATCTTATGTAATGGTATTTTATATATGTAATTTGTGTATTTTCTTTTATCTTAAAGATCTTTTTGAAGTATTGGTACTCTTGTGTTTGATTATTGGGTCAAACTCTCTTTAAGTAACACATGATTGACTCATTTTTCATAAATTTTCACCTTTTGATTTGGTTCAAATCCACTAGGTCTATGTCATTTTCTTAATCTTCATTATCAAAATCACATACAATTTACATAGAAACCTCATAAATAGCTACAAATACCTCCTTCCATTCTTTGTTTCTAGGTTTGTAACCTTCATGATGGTTTCATTAAAGAGTAACCAATTTCATGAACAAAATCGTTCTTCCAAACAATTTCTTTCACAAAACCATCCAACATCCATGAAGTTGTCATATATGTCCTTTTAACAAATAAGTTTTCAATTTGGGTGTCTTCATTGGTCAACCTAGGTGTGACTTTCGAATTGGCATTCAACAAAAAAATCATGAAATCCAAATATAAGTTGATAATTCAAAGGCTCTAATCTACTACCTAACTACATCAAACAATGGGCAATCCCTTGGAAGTTTATTTTTCAAAGGCTCCATGTGTTAAGTTTGAAACATTAAAATCCTAGGGAAGTCCATGTGTTAAGTTTGAAACATTAAAATCAAAGTCAAATGTTGTCATGTGTCTTGTGCCAAATGAAGGCACATTCTAAGTGGATTATCAATTTCAACAATCACATTCATTAGAATTGAAGGAGAACTACATTTCACTGGATTCCATTTCAAAGTATTGGTGTATAGCACATCACTCACCTCCATTGGGGCATTTATGAACTTAGTATAACCCAATATCTCCTAGGATATTTTTGAATGCTTTGTCGTTTTAAGTTTTATTAAGTTTTGGGCAAAATGCCCAATTTTGTAACATTGCATCATAACACACTTGCACAACTCCATAATCCAAAAGCTAAAATAGAGACCAACCTGCACCAAAATTTCATAGTTGCTCATGATAGCTTCATATCCCCTTACATAATCTTGCACAACATTGTTTATAACCCTTATGTCCATGACATTGTCTATATTTTTTAATATTTGGTCAAATGGATTTTCATATCATCAAAATTGTAGTACTTAATGACAAAAGAACAATTTCTAGCTTCTTCAATCCTCTTTCACTCAACCAATTGGCAAAAACATGTCACATTGTTTCGTTGCATGTCCCTTTGCACAATTCACTATATTTAGACAATCTATATTTATCCTTTTGCTTTATTTCCAACTAATTAATACATGTTTACATTCTATATTTTGAAATAGTAATTCATTCCAACATATTTTATGCTTTGGTGTATAATCATGAAATCAATGACATGTTTTTATATCAAATGTAATATTTTGTACCATAACATTTTGATAAGTTGGATGTGCTTGTGTTAAAACTATGTCCTACTTAAACATCAAGATCATAAACACAAATTGCTCTATTGAAAAAACAATAGTCACATCATAGAGTGAAGAATGGATGGGCTACACACATCAAGACTTCATTTAAATATTAGAAATAAATGTCGACAACATTATCAATAATGTTTAATAATATTAAGTATAACATATCTTTAAAACTCAAAAAAAAATCTATCATGACAGCGATTAGAGTTTGAAAACAGGGAAACAAAATGCTACAAGGTCTATATTAATCATAGTTTTATTGATTAAAACTACTTTTCCTAACATTGTGAGCTCAATACACAAATACTCCACTAACTCCGTAGTAAAATTAGTCATTATGTAACTCATTAGAGAAGGTGATACTAATATTTCCTTTCAATTTTCCTAGCCCTCAATAAAGTCGGAGGCAACTTTATCTAGTTTCATTACTCAACCACTCTTCACACACTTTTACACAAACCTTTTGGGCTATAAGAATCAAAATGATTTGGATGGTGCGAAAACTGGAAACACCAATAACAAAAGTGAGATATTACAAAATGATGCTAAATAAATTATAATGAATGGTTGAATGATACATTTGAACATGTCC
Source organism: Taxus wallichiana var. yunnanensis (assembly GCA_018340775.1). Classification (NCBI taxonomy): domain Eukaryota; kingdom Viridiplantae; phylum Streptophyta; class Pinopsida; order Cupressales; family Taxaceae; genus Taxus; species Taxus wallichiana. Next base: position 326,922,725 of record CM031238.1, on the reverse strand, counting down.
TACAAACATTGAAGGTCTAAACGACATGAATTAATATAAACCTTTTAATTAGAACAATTGAGAACCCTATTAGTTTTGTTTGTAAGTCTCCAAATACTTTGATCAATTTTACAAAATTCTGTGCAAACCTTTGGAAAAGTGTTCTCGTTCCTTGAAACTCTAATATTGAACCCAGACCTTGCAAACACTAAAAAAACAAGGGTGTTTAAAGTTGCATATGGTATCCCTCCATAGTTACTAAGCCCCTTGATAGAAATAGTTTTTCGAAGACATCACACCAAATATAATGCAGTTCAACAATCAATTAATATCATCACTTTTTAATTGAAAAGGTATTTCAGTCGGTAAGATTCCATGGTGTGGGCAAGCGTTTCAAATGGGAATAACCATTATGAATTAGTTTACCTAAACCTAGGAGTGAAAAAGGGAATGAGAAAGGAACTATTACCGAGGATGTCGATTTCTATATAAACCCCGCACAACATGTTTGTAAATATATGAATATTGAAAACACTATACCCAATATTTGTTAATGTCAAAACACCATGCAAAAGTAAAAAAATGTATTGTTACCAGGTTACATACTGAAATCAAATCACTGTAGTGTACTTTCACATACCCATCAGGCATCATCAAAGGGACCCTTGCTAGTTGTAATTTCGGCATACTCATGGGACCTCTCCAAAGGTAACATAGCTAGTTGTAGTACACATCGATCTTGGCACTTCTAGTTTTCACAAGTATGAGATCCTCAACATCAGCTTAAAAATGTATCTTTTTAGATATAAAATCTGACCACATAAACGTAAGTTGTCTTTCCCGCTCTCCTAGTTATGAATAGTTATGAGATGCTCAAAAGCAGCTTAAAAATTATCTTTAAGATACAAAATCTGACCGCCTAAACATAAGTTGTCTTTCCTGCTCAGGTTAAATGTGAGACGCTCCACAAATTTCCTAATCTCCCATAATTCATACAGGTAATTTCGCTTTGCCCTAAAATGGCCTGACGTCCAAAAAGTTTCCATCGACTATATGATTTCAATCAGAAACTTGCAAAAACATCTTCATAACTCCTGAAAGAACTTAAAATTCCCACCTTGCTGCTGTTTGTGTGAGAAATAAAAACTATATTGACGAGTAAGAGGAGCAAGCACATTTTTTTGATGTTAATTTTAAATACTTGAGCTGTAGATAAGATAACTATATATGTTGTGGTAATCTTATGTATTTTAGGTGTGTATTTGCCTCAAAAGGTTTCTGGAATTCTTGCACACCTTACCATGAAGTCAAAACACTAGATGAATAGCAAAAAAGTTCTGCACAAAACAACCCAAAATCGTGTAAATGGGTATTTTAGTGAAGAACTCCTCAAGTCTCGTATGCTGAAAACTATGGTATCCCAACATCACTCAAAAGGCATGATCACCCGCGATCTATACTCCATCCCTTTCCTGATAAGCATAGAACCAAAGAACACTGCATATAATGCCCAATAAGGAAGTATTTCAAAAGACGATTACTATACAAGAAATGGAACCTTGAGTGCAGCTCCAGTAATAGCGTTGAGACAATGTGTACATGGTAAAATACACTCCGAGGATGGCAGTAACCTCGAATAAAGGCAGAATAGATGCCTGTAAGCTAAGCCAATAACCTAATCCTAGCCTAAACTCAATTGCATTTACAAGTAATGCCCATGAAGGGACAACTTCCAGTTTCTACCTACCTTGTGTATCCATAGTTGTAAAAATGAATAATATTACATTTCCAGTGACACCTTTCTAAAAGAATATGTTGAAAAGGATGCAGAGCACACCGATAATGCACGAGTCTACTCCAATGCCGCAATCACCTGCATCTTTCCCATTCTCATTATAAAATCACCAAATAGAAGTACAAACAAAACAAATCAGTCAGAATTGAAAATTTTGTATACATTTCTCAACTTGCAAGCTGAAACAGAGAATTAACATGAATTGTTCAGTACAAAACATGGATTTTGTGCAAATGAAGTCATACAAACCAAAAGAAATAGAAGGGCAATAAAAAACACAACCAATTTTACTGACTTACAATTTCTATGACATGTACACACAGATGATAATAGCTGGAACTCAAAAGTCAAGTAATATAATTTATAAATAACCACTGAAGATCACTTCTTGTAGATGAAGATAATTTGTGAAGATTTATCTAATAGCAGTTGTAGGAAGGTTTGGGTTACATATAAATTAAGTGTAAAAAGATTGCATGTTTTAGGAAAAGTTTGGCTAACATAAATTTAACTGCCAAAATGATAAAAGTGCTGTAACACTCCAGAAGTGGCCCTAACTTAAATTAGATTATATTAGTTGAAATCTAATATTTATAGCAGTTTGAAAGGGTTCAATTAGTTAAGACTTGATATTTACAAATTCACAGCAACATTTCAAATCTTTCTACTAAGTGATTTGGTAGCAGCTAAATTGAAATCTCCTCAAAGTCAAGAGGGCAGCTCAGCAGTTGCAAAAAAACCATTCAAGCCAGAGCCTCCAGTCAGCACTGAAACTTAAAGTCTCACAAAATTAACAATTTAATGTTTAAAACTTCAAATAACAACAAATGCTAGCATAGGAAAGGCATTGTTGCATTTAAAAGCGACTAATAAGATATGCCCAAGCTACCAAACTAGAAACCTTGTCATTCACCTGCAAATGGACTCACAATTGCATTTCAGAATAATGGATACACCATACTTCCTCACTAATCAAATAAAAAATGGGAAATGTAACAAATTATGGAGTATATATAGACAGTGCTAATTGTAACTTCACAGTTAATAATTGCAAACAAGAGTGCATGATTGCAATTCTAAGAACTGCATTACACTCCTGCAGTAAAGAAAATCATTAATACTATCACCAAAAAGAAAATTCAACCCATAATACCCGGGCCATCTCAAACTATGCATGTAAAGCATTTAAATAACATGCCTATAAGGATGAAAAGATTCAAAGGTTGTTTTGTGCATCTTGAGAACAAAGGAGAGAGTAATATTTTGAACTTTTAATAGATAATTCTAAAATTTCTTAACCAAAACAGGATCACAAATAAAACTTGAATTTGCTTTAACCATATTACCTGAGGTTTCGGAAGTTGGCAATGCCGGCAATGAAGCTGCTGCAATTATATGAAGTGAAAATTCAGCAAACTCGCATAAAAGATAGAAACAATCAAAGAAATCTCATCTCATCAATCATGCACACCTGCAGCACAAGTAGATAAGGATGACAAAGAAGAAGATGAAGGCCAAGGAGCAGCAATGTTATCGCTCAAGTCACATGTAAAGCTAACCCCAGAAGAATTATCAACTACAACATCCGTAGGCAAACTTCGGAGTAGACAACCTGAATGAAGTGACAACATCAAGACTGAGTGATCAGGAAGGATTTATCCGAAATTACCCTTATCCTTCCATTAAACCACCCATAGACAGACCATGTTAACTGCAATTCAGAAGGTTAAAACCACTCTTTAAGCTTAAATTATAGACCCATATAAAAATTTACTACCAAATAAGCAATACTTTACATTATCATACAAAAGCGCATCAGATATACACTAGGTTAATGAATAGGATAAGTAATACCTTGCTGTCCTGATACTGCTCTCAACTCCACCACATAAACCACCAGAAATTAGGCATAATGTCAGTAACCTTTTAAAGAAAATGCAACTTCTAAAGCATCTCTGAGAAAACTGCAGGGATATCTTCTAAATCAGATGATAAAATTACCTTGAAGGCTGAAGTCTTTTAAGTCAACATCACATAATTCATAAATATCTGTAACAACTCCCCTCTTCTGTAGCATGGATCCAAACACCGTAGCACAGTTCAGAGCTTGCTTATTTGTAATTAGCATTTGTTTTTGCATTGTCAAAATGTAGTTATTCACAGAACCACAACAGGAAGCATTTGAAGGAGTGGAGCCACTGCAAGCTTGAACTACTGATGATGTGTCTTCAAATGAAAGAGGACAGACTGCAAAACCCAAAAAAGCAATGTATCATATTTACACAGGATGTCAACATGATTAATTTTGGGTTCTTATCACAATCAGAGTATAAAGGACCATCTCAAGGCCATCTCGCTCAACAAATACTTCCACAAAATACATCGTGCAACAGAAAGTGAGAAGTTGAAATATCCCTTGTGGGATATCACTTGAAATTCACAAAATATATAAAAATAACAGCGAACTGAAATTCTGATTTTTCTGATTTTTAGGACAGCAATATGCAGAAACAAAGAAAAATTGTATTTTCCAGAATAATAACTTCTAACACTACCCAGAAGCTTCAAATGATCGTAAAAATTATGTCGAACAACAAGCAATAGAGAAATCTCTCAGATCTGATTTTATTTATTTATTTTTAACTGCTTAAACTGTCTAAAAATTCCAAAAATTCAAAAGGAGTTGAAATGATCTTTTATAAATTCTAAAATTTGGACAGCAATGTATTTAAATTATATCGAATCAGATCTAGCCTGAAAACTGAAAAACTCCAACCGGAAACCCTAGAAAACACTGCTGCAAAACCCTAACTAAGTAGATCTGAAACTAAATAAAGTCCAAGTTGAATGAAACTCCCCGAGAATTCACCAAACTTGCCTCAAACGCTGGAAATAATATGATCTGTAGATGGCTGAAGTATTGACCAAATGATCTCTCTCCGGCATTGAGCAAACCCTTGAAATTCTTTGGAAATCTGATTTAAATGATACTCTAAATTAGCAAACTAGGGATGGATTTTTCACCACAAAGGTGCTCTGCTAGCTAGGAGTGGATCTCTCACCACCGAAGCTAAGATTCCTGCGGGATCTTACTCCACAAGCAAAAAGTGTGCAACCAGCAATGGCTCCAATATCTAAAAATGTGTGTATGAATGAATGCCTCTTCACCCCCAAGCGCTTCCTTTTATAACTTCTTATTGCAACGAAAAGCCAAAAAGAACCCTAATCGCCCCATTGGGTCTTTTCTTTAATTAATTAAAATAACTTAAGTCACTTTATTCCCCACATGCCAAAATTGCAATTAAGTCACCTCCCACCGAAGAATTAGAATAATTACTACTACCAAGTTGTCCAACACTAATGTCAACGACAAAATATAAACATAAGTACCTTAGGGGAGCATCTCACAACCTTTATTTCACTTAAGTCACCTCAAAGCACGTGTCCAACTCCAAAACATAACATATAAGTCAAATGAAGGTACAAACCATACCCAATGGCAATAAGCATCAACGTCACTAGCCCCTTAGGCATAACCAAGGCTAAGACGGATGAAAAGCCTCCTAGACCATCTGCTCGGAAATGGGGACATTACAAAAGTAAACAAACTTGACCAAAAACTTAACTAACAATCAATATAGAAATTCTGATTTTGCCATCAGCAGCATAATTCTGTAAAATGCATCAATCACTTAAATCCTCATCTCTTTCATGCCAGAAATATTGCAGTCTTTAGAGCAAGGTTCTTCAACATCTATAGTTGCACAACAATTATGTATGAAGGACCAGTCTCTTTCCATTATGTATTTTACCCATTATATGTCTCAGCTATGTGTTCTTATACCGAAGCCCTCAAGTTATGAAGGTGCACACCCAATTTCGACAACATCTAGGTATGAATAAGGATGAAATGGCCTGATGACAGTATTTCCAGCATAAAGACTTGTGTTTTGCCACATCAATTAATGAGTGTATTGACTGCCGTCCTACAATTGCATGGTTCATTTTCTCAACTTGTAAAAGATAAATCCCTCAAAGTATGGAATGCCTGCATAGCTTAACTACATTTGAGCTGCGAAGTTTTCTCAAAGCATAAAATTTCTACTTGGTCCACACAGAATTGCAAATTTTGCAAATGAAATAAATAATGAGCATGGGGCAACAGTGCGAAGTATATCCTTGTGGATGGAGGAGATTTTATCACATATGTTTATCCTAAATTACTGAAGCATATATGCATCGTGTTTATCTACTCCTGGTATAATTTGCCAATTGATCCCAATAAAAGAAAAAAGAGTTAATTCTTTAGATGAACTATTCATAGGCTAAGTTCCCATAATTCCAAGAGAGCTAGCTCATCATTATTGACTTTGATGTTTGAGGTCAGAGTTTTAAAGCCAGGCCTTGTATATGGCATTATTGGGGTGATAAAGCATGTTCTTACTATGAAAAATACTTGCTAGAAGACCATTGTATGAATTTGAGATTGCCATCTGTCCTTGGAACTTGTGGAATATCAGATGCCTTGTAAAATTCAAAAATCGTGAAATGAAATTTGCAGGGCACGCAGGATATCTGACACACTACAGATTCATTTAATATTAAACGTCCAACGCATGTCACCCATGCTGCACCAATGCAGATGATTACATAAGTGTATGAACGTATACATACAATCATAATTAAAATTTTAAAAAATAAGAATGATCTAAAAGAGTGGTTGTCCATGCCAGCATCAGTAGATTCAGAATTCTGAGTGCCCTGAATTTGCACACTTGTTTTTGCATATTGCCTTGAAAATCTGGGATTCCAGTTGTGAGGGTTGTTCTAGTGTCTGGCTTCACAAAACACACGGTAGAGACATCAAAGAAGATATGGCAGGGGTTCTAACGTTTGGCTTCAAAGAAAACATTCGCACACTTACTTTTTTTCGCATATTGCCTTGAAAATTGGGGTTTCCAGTTGTGAGAGGTTCTGATATCTGGCTTCACGGACCACACGGTAGACATTACAAAGAAGATATGGCAAGGGGTTCTACTGTTTGGCTTCACAGAAAACATTCACACACTTACTTTTTCGCATATTGCCTTGAAAATTGGGGTTTCCAGTTGTGAGAGGTGTTCTAATGTTTGGCTTCACAGACCACACGGCAGACATTACAAAGAAGATATGGCAAGGGGATTCTAATGTTTGGCTTCACAGAAAACATTTGCACACTTACTTTTTTTGCATATTGCCTTGAAAATCTGGGGTTCCAGTTGTGAGAGGTTCTAATGTTTGGCTTCACAGAACACACGGTAGAGACAACAAAGAAGATATGGCAGGGGATTCTAATGTTTGGCTTCACAGAAAACATTTGCACACTTACTTTTTTTTGCATATTTCCTTGGACATCGGGGTTCCAGTTGTGAGAGGTGTTCTAATGTTTGGCTTCACAGAACACATTCACACACTTACTTTTTTTGCATATTGCCTTGAAAATCTGGGGTTCCAGTTGTGAGAGGTCTTCTAAAGTTTGGCTTCACCGAAAACACAGTAGAGATGACAAAGAAGATATGTTAGCAAAGGAGGTTGTTTCAATCCTAAGTGTTTTCAGGGCTTGCTCCTGAAACAGAGGAGCTTATCCAGGTGCTGGAAGAGGTAAAGGAAAGGAAATGTGACAAGGAGAAGATTGTCTGTGGGGTTCTGAAGAGTCTTATGCAAGAGATTAGTAGTTGTTTTTGTGGTGTGCAGCATCATCACAGATCCTGTGATGCAAGTAAGCCAAGTGATGAGATGAGTTGCTCAGTGCTTTGGGTAATGAGCTGAGCACCTCACTGAGCAATGCATAAGATGTATTCACCTTTTACAAGCTTTGTTTTAAATCCACCGCCACAGAATCCTGTCAGGAGTCTTAGGAAAGCCTGAGCATTACAGATGGTGGTCTAGTGGAGAGAATGTGGAAGAGCGTAATTTCACCTGTGTTTGTGCCAATGCTTTCTGAATATGCTGAGTATGCTGCACATCATGTGGACATGGTGATTTCTTCAGAGGTCTACGAAAGAGATCCACAATAAGTGTGCTATTTAATGACTAAAACATATGTTTATATATATATATATGGAAATGAAACGGTGTGGAAATGTCTTTATAATTCAAAAAAGTATATATAGAAATATATATAAACAATAAATGACTTCAAATGTGATATTCTTTTTTATTTTCAAGTTTTTTTATAAGGTGCCAAAATACCCCATAAAAGCTGTGCTGTTCTGGGATGTTTCCAGAATTTCAGGGTATTTCCCCAGCGTTGCACCTTAGTGTTCCACCTCGAAAATGTTTTTACCAGGAAACACCACGTGCAAGGGACATTTCCAGTAACTTGGGTTACAGAAGCTAGAGTGTCTTCTTTTTTATTATGCAGTAGAATTTCTTTTTCTTTTTCTTTTTCTTTTTATTGTGACAACCAAGCTTTAGATTATTTGTAGTTCTTAATCTTACAAAGCTATCATTCTTGAAATGAATACCTGCTAATATAGCATAGTGAGGACTTTTTAAGTGTTTGCCATAAATAATTGAGAATGTCCTCTGCCATCCATATTGCAAAGCATCCAGGTTAAAAATAACATTTCTTGTACCATGAGATCTCATTTGTTGACATTGATTAAAACAAAAACATTATCGGCTGTATAGTTTAAGGCACTTGACTATGATGAAGGATGGTCACAAGTTTGAAATTCATGGCGGATCAATATAATTTATTTTATCTACCACTCAATCATGTCAAGAAAATGCTCATCTCATATGCAAGGGTGAGACTGATGGAATTTTACCATTTGCACAGTTAAGATGATTCCTCCTCCAATTCAGGTGAAATTTTTGGGTCATCAAAATTGTCTGGCCTTCACTGATCGGCCAATACCCCTTTTCCAAAAAGAGTCTCACAATCAAGATATGAACTCACAGTATCTAAATACGCATAGGCTAGTACTCGAGCCTTACTAACTTATGAGAAATGTATCCCTTATCCTTCCATTCCACCACCCATATACAGAGTGTTTTAAAAACCGGTCAAACCGGAACCGGAACCGGCCGGTTTGACCGGTTTAACATTTTAAAGCACGAACCGTTTAGTAAACCGGATCGGTTGACCGGTTTGGGCTAAAACCGGTCAAACCGGTCCGGTTTCATCCTGAACCGGCCGAGTCATGTAAAGATAGCATTTCTTTCCTTTTTTGGATTTTTGGTGAAAAAAACACAAGTATAGAATAAAATTTGCCATTTTTGGAAAGGGTCCGAGAAGATGTAGCAGCAAAAACTTGCATGTGCCATAACTTTCATTCTGTGGCTCCGTTTCAGGTGTCGTTTTCTCTAAAAGTGCATATTTTCTCGAGCTCTACACATTGATGGCAATATTTTTCTTATTTTCATAAAATCCATTTTTGCACCTTTTTGGACCAAGCAACTTCTTGCAATCTTCTGAAAGAATCATGAGCTTTGATTGCCTGTAGACAGATTAGTAATTAAAAATACTGGATAGCTTTCCAAAACTCAGCGAGTATTCTCCCGTGCTCGGACTAATCGTCCCACCTACCAGTTTTTTTTTAGGGTCTGCCGAGTATTTGCCGAGTGCGAGTATTCCAACTATCACTATATACATGAGCAAACTTTGCATATTTTGTGTGTAATTGTTGGAATCATGGTTTCTAATTTTTCAAATATATTGTTTTCTTTAAAAATGTAATTTTTATGTGTTTTTTAGTAAACCGGTTCATAGAGTTTGAACCGGTCTGGTTCCGGTCCGGTTCCAGTTCCGGTCCGGTTCGGTTCGGTCGGTCCAGTTCCTCAACCGGTTCCGAGTCCGGTTCCGATTTTTAAAACATTGATACAGACCATGTTAAAATGCAATTTCATAAGGTCAAAATCAGTCTTTATGCTTAAAAAGTTAAATCAGGGCAGTGTTTATGCCATTGCATTTTCTTTGTACAGATAAACAAGGATGAAGGGCAGTGTTTATGTCAAAATCAAAAAGTGGAAAAAGAGAAATTTCATACAAAATCTTTGCTAGCAGACATGATGTGTAACGCAGCCCCCTCCCGCTTGTTCAGAGGCCCCTAATGTTGTATCCTTTAAACTTCTTCACTTTCACTTACCTTAGTGAGTGAAAATTTGGTTATATGCATTCTGTCATTTATATACATGTTCAACATTAGGAATTAGTCTACCTTAATCCAAATTCTCTGCAAGCACCACAAAAACAATGTCTTAAAACTTCAATTAATAATATCACTTCAACCATTTTCCCATGTTCTCTTATAAAAGATCGAATTACCAAATGCTATAATATTGATAGACATAATACAATTTAACAAAAACTACAGAACTTTTTGGGAAAAGCTTCAGATCGTTGTAAATTGCTCCAACTTGTAGTATATCTCCAAATGACCCCTAACAGCATGCCGTTTGGAGCTTCAGGTATTATTGCTAGTAAAGATGCATGTAATCACATGGTCAAATAATGATATGGTCATGGTCAATTAGTGATACAGTCATCTGTTTGTAACAAGTACAAAAAAAAAAAAAAATTGGCAAATATAGTAAATATAAAACAAAGATTGGAAAACCTATCTAGATAAGTTTCCAGAAAGAATATGTATCAAATGACCTTACTACAATAATTCCTGCACATAGACTACATTATGCTACATCAACTATTGAGTTTATTCACTATCATGCCACAATCAAGTAGTTAATCTTTTCATCTTTTAAAGAGAAATTCCTCAACGTTCCCTGCACATGGACTACAGATAATGCCACATAAATTATTGAGCATATACAAATACAATATGTAGTTCATTTTCTCAAACTTTCAAAGATATTCCTTGGTGTACCTGCAAAGGGTTTTTTTAGGAACATATATAAAACATTTTCCCAGAATATGTAAGCTACACTGCAAGTTACAAAAGATTACTCGAGCATAAAATCTCCATTCAAGCAGACACGCTAGAACTGCAAATGTAGGGAATATGAGCAAAAGGTAATTGTGCCCAAGTATATTCTTGTGGGTGGAGAAAGTTTTGGTTGTTGATTATGATCACTCCTAAATGACTGATCCATAGACATATAGTGTCTATTTGTTCTTGGTTTAATATTCCCACTAATCCTAATACAAGGACAAAATAATTGATTCTGTAGAAAGACTATTCGTACTTGTTTCCTGTTACTTCCATGAGAGCTTGTCATTATTAAATTCGATGTTTCAGATAATTACTTTAAGCCAGACATCGTACTCGGCATTATAGAGTAAAGATACTTCTAGTTCTAATCATACGGTCAGATGGTGACGTAATCATCTGTCCATACGACGTGCTTGCAACAGCAGAATTTGGATAACAATTTTAATGGTAAAAAGTAAAACTACGAAACGGAAGTAATGTAGCCACAGTATAAAGATAACAATTTTAAGCCAGGCGTACTCGGCATTATAAAGTAAAGATACTTGTTATCAAATGGTCAGATAGTGATATGGTCATTTGTTCATAGGAAGTGCCGAACAAAAATTAGCAAGCAAAGCACGTGCAAAACAAAGATTAGTAGGCATGGAAAATGTAAAACAAGGATTGGCAAACGCATCTGATTAGATATCCATGTCATAACTTATACACAAAGATTTGAGCAACAAACCATGTTATTAACAAGGAGGCAAGGGTAGCAGATCATATTGGGTTTTAGATGTAGACACTAGAGATTTACCTTGCAGATTAAGCAATCTTTAAGGCTAGTTCAAGCCAGCCATTTCTATATCTATGCAAACATAACACAAATGCCAATGACTTTTTATTTGTAAAAAGTAAAGCTACGAAACAAAAAAATTCAACTCTTTAAAAAACAAATTCAAGGGAATTAGAATGTAGTGTCCAAACAGATCATTATAGTTCTAAAACACGCTGCCCAAGCTTCTATACAAAAAAAAGCTTTTCAGCACACATTTATAATTTATATAAATATTTCAAAAGGAATTTTTAATAATTACAACTTTACAGTATTACTGTATGTTGACATCCATGAAAAGTTCTGAGTTCAACCGGTGCAAAGTAATACAGGTACAGTTTAGGCTATAGAATCACTCCAAAAACTTAGAAACAGAAGTGTAGGAGAAATTAGGAAAGCCAACAAAAAAAACCGAAGATAATCCAAGTGCCATCGCTTACTAATAGGCTTCAGTAAAAGGGATAGGCCTGTATCACTAGTAAATAACAAATATAAAGTGCTCAACATTATTTTCATTAGCCATAAGGAGGTTACAAAACTGACTAAATAAAATTGGTCCCATTGAGGGTAGATGAAACATAATTTTAATGGAGCCTCCCATGGGAACATGGATCAAGCAGGTGCAGGGGCGTGTTATACACAAACAAGGACCGTGATAGATTTCAAGGCCCAGCAATATATAACATGAACCATGAACCAGTTAGCGAGATATATACCATATAGCCATTATGAACATGAATCAAACAGAGATGAACCACACCTATATATATCGAACTACAGGTGGACAGACCCCCATATATCTAGAGGGGAGTGTCCGGGCAGAGATGGCCCCCATATATAGTGACAGGGGAGAGAGGAAGGATGAACTATAGTGTATATAATCAGCACCATATATATTATATATTGCTATGGCAACTATAGATTCGATAGGGCTGTGTGTGAGAGAATGGAAAACGACTTTCTCTATTCACCTCGGATCAGATACTATCAACATTGCAGAAGAACATGGAGTAGTCGAGACTTCAAGGCCTCGAATTAGCAGTCTCTTTGAACATTAAGAAATTAGTTGTTGAAGAAGACTATAATTGGGGCAACGAAAAATGGTGGCTGTCCTGATTGAAAATTGATAGCTGTCTGAGTGAAGGTAGAGCCAGCTTGGGTTACTTCAAAGAGGTTTGTTGGGCACATTGTTACTGAGAAGAGAACCGAACAGCAGATTACATAACAAACCATGCTGAGGTATCAACAGACCTAGTGATTAGACCATCGCCTAGTGAACGGGATGAACTAGCTTCAATTGTAATAGAGAGTGGCACCTCATTTCCCAATAACACGCCTCTAGTTTCAATTAACACTTGCATCATTTCATTTTATGAGTTAGGACTATATACTAAGGTATCCAAGAGCTAAGAATGTTCAATTGAAGAGTTATGTGTGAATGGAGGTAGAATAATGACATACTTAGCCATGCAATTCAACATGAAATTCAAGCCTTTATTTTTATCTCTCTCTCTCTCTGCTTCTCATCACTACTTTTATATTGCGCTTTCCTCCAGGTGTGCCTGGCTGTGTATGCTATTTGCAATTATGGTGTCAACCATTAAGGCTAAAAGCAAAGCAATGCGGTTAAAGATGGGATACCAGTTTCAGACCAAATTGTCGAAGACTACTTCAATGTGTCAGTATACAAAGCTCTGAAATATCTACGTGGCATGGATCTTTCACTATGAAGAAGCCCTCAAGCATGAAATCAGGAAGCAGTTGGGTAAACGAATTCGTAGCGAGAAGACTTTGGCTTTTAGATGCACCAATTCGCAGCCAGGGAGCTCCGGCCCCAATAATTATTTGGGATCACAGAGTAGTGGTATAGAGTTGGGTAAAGCTGAAAGAAAAGGTGAAGCTTATGAAATCTAAGCAGAAGGCCTGAGAGGAAGCAATTGTGAGTGTTAACAATTATGTGGCTCAACTGAAAATAGCTATTTTAACTTTCAGTGATGATATGCACCCACACCTCCCGGTGCATATTCAGCCTCAACGTTTTCCAGAACAAAGAGATTTGGCGTCCCTGAAGAGGACATGATGGTTCCTTCCTATGTCACAAGGTTCGAATTCAAGTTCATGTTCGAGAAAGATAAAGTTCAGTTCAAGTTTTCCAATTGATTAAGTTCAAAAAAAAAATCTTTAAGTTCGAACAAAAGAGCTTTTATTTTATATTTTAAAATCATTTTTAAAAAAAATAAAATTCATAAATGTGTCAGAGGAACAAGGTAAAGAGAACTTCCATCCTCTGCTTTCACTTGAAATATGTATATATACACATATTTATAAAATAGTACAACATCGTGTCAAAAACTTCCCAGGTTAACATATTAGATAAAATTCAAGTAAATGTTCAATGGAGATAAAGTTCGGTGAAGTTCGAATGTTTTCCACTAATTCAGCGTACCTTGTGGCATACATTCCTTCCATTCTTGTTGGCAAAAATGTTCCCTCTACATTTTCTTTTGCCAATCGAGCATAAGAGGGATAAACATTCCAGGTGGACCTGGCCATGAGGAGTCCCTGGCAGAAGCATCCGTGGAATATCTGGAGCACACCCCCTCAGAGTAGAAATTCACAGTGCTCAGCCATTGAGGTGCACAACTTGCATCAGAAGGGTCGAGCATAGGCCATGCACGACTGAAAGAGGTGCTGGGCTCTTTGCTGCATCCATTACCTCTAGTATCAAACTCTTTCCCGTCTGATGCAGATACCCAGATTGGTATTTTGGTATTGGTCTAGATCTGTGTGGCCAAGAAAAGGAAATGGAAACGGGCACGGGTATGAGTCCGAAATGTGGAAATGCTGATTTTTTTAAAAAAAATCTTGGGTACAAAATGGCACAGAAATGTCTGATATATATAATGCATAATACTCATTTTTAGTCCATATAAGACAAGGCAATCAAAATATTTTGTATTCATAAAAGTTCAAAACATTCAACATGCTTAAAATTTCATGTGTTCATGAATCATGTGACATAAATGATAGTGTGTGTTTTGCCATTGGATGTAGTGTGTTTATATAGGTTTACACCTATATTTTTCAGTTACTGACAATCTCTCTTGCAGGACTCATCGGCACATCAATCTCCCTAAGTGCACGTCCTAAGGAGTGTACTAGGAAAGGGGTGGTATCAGCTCATGGTATTTTAGAAGAGATGTCCATATGATTTACTATAATACCTATCTATTCCTTCATACTACTTTCATTCCTCCTATGATGTCTCCCTTTTATTTTATGTATATACTGGCTGTTTTTGCATTTTTAACTTTTAAGTGACATTTCAAGCATCCGTGGTCTAGCAGCATTTCAGGCATGTTTCAGTACTGCACCCGTTTCAAGTACATTGGTGTGCAGAAACAACATGCCCTTAAGTGTTTGCCTGTGACCTAGGTCTAAGTAGATGATGAACAATCTGTTTAGGGTAGTCTGGTTTGGTTTGCTTCTGGTTGATATCACCTGTGTCCTGTCGTGGTTTCCCGAGCAGGTGCATCCTCAACTCTGCTTACAGTTGGTATAATGTGTCATATTTCCGAAGGAACCCCTCTTTTGCGTTTTTTGGGAGGAGACCACAACAACAACCCGTATCAGCCAATCGAATAAAAGTACTCCCTTCATTAGTCAGTTCATTAATGAGTACATCAAATAAATCTATTGGATAAAAATACTAGTTGCATCATGGAAAATGTATTGCCAATTATGGCAGTAGATTCTTAATTTTCATCCAAAAATTGTTTGCAAACTACTCGATCAAATTCATTACTTCAGAGGAAAATAGTAGTAGACCATTATTGATGGTGAACTTTGCATTAGAAGTTAACAAGCCAAAGCTGGTTTAAATGAAAGGTAAATCTTTCACTTCAAACCACTACATACCCGCTCCAGTTTATACCACAAGTATCAAGATAAAATTAAGAAAGCAGGGAGAAATGAATGTCAATTGTGTGCATTAGAATGACAAACCTTTGTTAACCTTGCAACTGAACAATATTCGAAATGCATTATTTGCAGTATCCGGATCTAGATGCCTTGAAAGCCAAGAAAAAACCACGCCTTTACAATCATTGACAGCAGCTAGCTCTGCTGGGGATGCTAATGCAGCATTTTTGTCAATGAGCTAGAGTCTCTTGATGCTAAACGAACTGCAGCCTCGACAATAACAGGCTGACAAACTGGCCTGCAACACTCTTTCAGAGGATCAACAGATTTGCATGCATCTAGCAATTTGCTTGTATTCACTATTTGCTCAAAGTTCACCACGTCTTTCACTGGACAGGATCCTCCAGTGAGATTAGAAGGTTTAACAGAGCAAAGGGCTGAAATTGTATCATTTGCTCCACTGCTGGTTAAGACACTGGTAATATCCTTTAAACAATACTTTGCAACTGTTTTGTTTAGCACCAGCGAACCAGTGGCCAAACTGTGCTCTCCCTGAAAAATCCGAAGCATACTATGAACTTGGGGACAGCAAATAACATTCCCCAAGTACGTAGCAAGAGGTGCAGAACAATCAGCTGCTGTCACATTCATGGTTTGTGTGATTGAGGAAAATTCACTGGGCATTTCCCTTCATTAGGAAAAAGACCAAAACAGAATTTAGAGAAGTAAAACAATAATAACAAATAAGATCACAGAACTATGTTAAGACAAACTTCATAGCATTTCATGCTAACCACCCAGCATGCCATTACCAAGATCTATCCTGGCATGACAGCCCAGAATAAGTAAGCCCTGACAGAACATTATTTCAAAGACAAGCAAAAACCTCATTGCTCAGTTAAGAAAAGGAACTTACATCAGAATTTAACAAATCCTTAATTAAGAGCTCAATGAGATGCAGTAACTTACCTGTGAGCACTGGATTGGGTGCAATGGGGAAGTATGGATACATAGGTGGCATTGGCATTGCTGGTGGTATTTCATGGGGGACAACTGAAGGTGAAATTTGTATGGGACCAAAAAGGTCACTGGGTATATCAGAAGGTGCTGTTGCGTAGACACTAAGAGGAGGGGAATAATGAGGTTCTTGTGCCGCTGTCCCCAGCTCAAATTCCTTAAAGCATATTAAGGGTAACACAAACCACAAATAGAATGCACCTGCATTCCAAATATTCAGCATTCTGTAAGTAAAGGACTGTTCAAAATGAAATCTCAACGGAATGGAAACTTCTCTTTAAGAGCAGCATACTTGTATATAATATGAGACAAAAAATTTGAATTCATTTTTAATACTTGTGCAAGATTTAGAGAATATGGGAGAGGAGCACTGAGTGGTGAACTCTTAAACAAAATGGCACTAACATACAGAGGAGCCACTTATAACACAGTTGTAAGCTGATACAAGCACACGATTAAAGCTAACTGCCACTCATATAACAACTGGAAGGATGCCACAACATCTAGGGTCATTGATGTGCAACATATAGAACAATCCAAATTATTGAGCCCTACAGATGTGTTTCGATACATCAATTCATATCAGATTTTCTAGTCATAAGATAACAAACAAAATCTTTAGCTTCAGCAGGTGTCAGCCAAGCTGATTGTTTTTGTCAGCCCATTTTGTATAGTGAAGACATGTTCCACTTTGTCAATTCAAGCCATATTTTCCAGTCATTGAGCAGGAACAAAATCCTTAGCTCATTTTGTCAGCTTATTTCAGCAGGTGCCAGACTATTTGAGCCGTCGGGGTGTCCAGCACCTTTTGCTTATTACAGTACGGAATGCAAACAGCGACAGAGTCCCTCTTGATAAGTGGCCACTAAGGCACTTCAGCCCTCTTAATCTCGCACTCGAACCTCTGATCACGTTCCTGCCATGGAGGATACACTCCCCCCTTCCCGCCCAGTCCAAACTAAGGGCAGATGAACATTACCAATTTTCTCTCTACTTCTGAAGACTTGTTAACCATTGATGTTGTGAGAGACACTAGGAGTATCAGAGATGTTCAACAAGACCTTCTTAGCCAAGGTCATTCTTAGAAAACAATAACTTACAAAGAATAAGAAACTGTATAGAATCTTTTGTAGAAGTTTACACGGATGCCACTGACACTAGTAACAAAATAACGTCCTGAAATAAATAAGGACGTCGTGTCTTCGTATGATGTCCTCTAAAATGTAATTGTTGTGAATTTTCACAACCTTGAGTTTGATTTCTTAATTTCTCCAGTTCTGTGTATTCTCCATCTTTGTATTGTCCCGTGTGGAAAAATACAAGTTTTAATGTAAACGCCATCCATGCCTTCGATTTAAATCAAACATTGTACAAGGCTATGCCTCATCCAAATCGTGGGGTCCCACCCCTTAATGCATGTTATGCTCCCTTAAGTAAAGGTCAAAAGTAATACCTCTTAAAAAGGAAAGGGCTCACATAAAATAGAAGACAAGGCCTCATGAATTAAAAAGGGCAGGGCCTCAAATATATAAGTAAAAAATATTTCCCTTTGAAAATAAATCAGAGGCAATGCCTTGTTAAAGTAAAAGAAGAGAATATTCTTTATATTGAATGAAATAAAGGAATAGCCTTCAATTATAAAATTCATGGTCAAGCTTTTAAGCTATGTTACCAGATATGTCCCTGCAGGGGGCGATCCCAGTACCATACATATCGGGTGCGGGTCCAGTTCGGATTCACCTACGTTTACGTCACTACGTGTTGGAGAAACCCAGACATACCTGGGTCCGTTCTGCCATACCCAGCCCAAAGAACTTTTTTTTTTGGTCAAAAGAAGTCAAAAGTAAACTTACAAAAATTTAAAAACATTCTAAACCCTAAAAGATTCTCCCAAACTCTTTTTAAACAACAGCACATTTACCTCACATTGCATACTTACATCTCATTGCACATTTTCTCTCTCACCTTCATTGTTTCGATTGCTTAGGGCAAACTCCATCATTTTGCTAATCCTACGCCACTATAACTGCCAAGGAGTTTAAGGGGCTTACAACAAAGAGGAGCTTAATGAACTACATGATGGTGTTGATGCTCTCGATGAAGACATTGGAGAGCAATATGATTATGAATATCATGAATATCCTCATTTATCTTGATTTTTGTGTATACATTGTAACATTTGCACAATATATTTGTCCTAAGTTTAACCAATGAATATAAAGTCTTGAAAAACATAGCCAAAAAAGCAAAGTTAACCATCTAATGTGCATATAGTAAACAAAATAAGTTGATAACCGAAACACATACTAATAACTTAATGTGTGTGTATATATTACAGGTGTACCCTAAGTCACCGCATTTGTCAGAGATAAAATTCGTAAAAAAATCGACAATAAAATTCGTGATTAAATTCGACTTCAAAAAATACTTATATTTTTAAAAATATAAATTAAAAACATTACTAAATATAAATATATAATAAAAATGTAAAAATATTGTAGATAAAATATAAATATAGTAAAAACATTGAAAATAAAACCCAAACTAGAAAGTAATACAATATAACTATAATTGTAACCTATAGACTATACAATGTATAGAAGAAACCGATAACTATATAAATAAAAAAGAAACCGACAACTATATAAATAAAAAAGAAACCGACAACTATATAAATGAAAAAGAAACCGTGAAACGTAAAATAAAAATTAAATTAAATTTTAAAACAAGCAAAACAATAACTATAAAAATAGAGGTAAGGGTGAAAATAAATTATCAAGCGAAAGGGCTTAGTCGAACATGTATCCATCGATTGCCAACACGAACAGGATTTCACATGCAGGATTTCACACACAGGTCGAAAATAACTTATAGATCGTCGTCGCTGTCTACCAAATTTCTCCTCCAACGCAGTCGCAATTTCTCCTTCTACTCTTGTCTTGCGATTTCTCTTTGCTGAGTGGCTCGTAGCTTGAGCAGCTGCATACTTATTATTTTTTGTTACTTTTTCAAACCCTAATCACAACATTGTGTGCATATTTATAACAAATTTTTTCAAGTCTTGCCATCTAAAATTGTCATTCCATTCAGCCAGATTAAATCACAGATTTGAACGAATTTTTATGACTCTTAAGCATTCGGCAATTTTTGAACTTTTTCTATTACATTCAGCGAATGCGGTGACTTGGGGCGTACCCAAAGCCCTACCTGGACCCCCAAAGAATTGCCATACAAGTATACCGGACCCCCATACCCCTATTCGCACTCATACCTTTACTGGCTACCTAGCTTATAAGATTTACTATTTTTAGGGCCTAGGTGCCTTTCTTTTCCTCAACAGAAACATTTGGATAGAAGTATTTTCGGAGGCAGTGCAAATATTTTTGATAAGCTTCCATGAAAGATATTTTGAAGGATGGATTTAGAGCATTGATTAATGAAGAGATCAAAGGTAAGGATAATCTGTCCAGGATTACTCTTTGATTTCAGCACGTGTCCAGCTGGGGCTTCATCTGTTTGTACAGCTGTGATCTTCGCTAGTGCCACACCTCTTTCCACCCTTTTTGCTTTGTATATGATCTGTAAACATCTGTACGAAGGGTCTTTGCGGTCGATTTTTTCCAACCCTCTAAAGGGAATTCAATTGTAGATTTTCTTGCCTAAGTACTTGTTTTTTATTTGCATTCAGTAAGTCTCCTGACCCTTGAAGAGCATATTGTAAAGTATAATGAGGATTTCATCACTTATTCTCTGCCCTTGGTGTAAATTATGTGTGCATGGTTTGGCCTTATTCGCATGTAGAAACTTATTACCCGTAGAATAAATAATTCACTGTGTCTATAATGCTGTTAAATATTGAAATTTTCGGCTGTTTTGTGCATGCTTCATCCTAGTGAAAGTGACACACATACCAACACATCGCCCTTTTAGCTTTATAGTTCCCCCTCCCGCCTTTTCACCCCATGTTTTAGAAAACATTAGGACAGGGAAGCTGCCTTTGACCGGAGGCTGTCCTCCATTAAAACAATCAGTACTTACTATCATTGATGCTTTGATTGCAGATGCATAATTTCCGCAATCAGAATCAGACAATTAGAAGCATCAACTGTAATGTTTTGAGATAAACAAGGACATCATGATCTTGTAAAGTGTCTTCTAAACACCCCATCCCCCTGGCTACAACATGTGCATTGTTCTTCTATAATGTTTCCTCAAGCCACATTACTCTTCCCTAATGTAACGGGACTGAGCAGGATCAGTCTCAATAACCCAGATTCCTAATAAAGCTTCATGGATCCTTTGACATGTCCAACATAGGTTCTTCACAATTTCTCGGGATTATAATTTAAAGTATCAACAGAAATGTTTTAAGATAAATAAGGACTTCATGCCCTTGTAAAGTGTCATCTATGTAAGCAGCTTTAATTTGAACTCTTTTTCATAAGTTTTGTGGTCAAGGTACATTGTTAAAACCCTTGCTTGTCAAGGTCGGGTGTTAAAAACCCTTTCTTATTTTTAGGACACTTTAAGAGAAATCGAACATAACAAGCAAAAAACCTGAATTCATCCATACACAACCTCAAATGGCTCTGGTTTAAAGTGTACCAAATGAAACAATTGCCGCCACCACTAATTTTTCAAAACAATACTAATAACAAAATGACTTCAAAACATTTTCGTGGAGGTTGATAAATAAGGACCTCCATGCACTTGTTAAGAGTTGTTATTGAAGGATCTACAATTGGTAATATCATAATATTTATTTTTCATTCAATTGATAGATCAGCAAGATCAATATTCCATGGACAAGTTAGGAATCAAAAGTTAGGATTACAAGCTGAAACCTCCAAATTGCTACAGAGGTCCTCGTCCCTTTAAGGTCAAGAGTGGGGATTGTTCTTCCAACACCCAGCTCTGAAGTGTGGAATGTTCTTCCAACCACCCCACCTGGCTACAACATGTGGATCATTCTTCTGTAATGTCTCCTAGAGCCACATTAATCTTCCCTAATGTAAAGGAACTGAGCAGGATCAGTCTCAATAACCCAGCTCCCTAGTAAAGCTTCATGGGTCCTTTGACATGTCCAACATGGGCCTTCTTCACTGTTTCTCGGGGATTAAGGTCGCTCAAGATTCTTCAGGGATCTCTATGTTCTTCTCCTTTCCCAATATTTATTTGTATTGCCTAAAGCTTAGTCTCTTCGCTCCCTAAAGCTTAGTCTCTTCACTCCTAAGGCAACCTGTCTAAATATTTCTTCACTAAGAGATTTTATGCTTTCTGTCCATAATCAATGTAATATAAGTTTTTTTGGGAAAAAAACTGTATGAAATCTTTTTGCTCTACGTTTCGGTTCACCTTCTGTGAACCATCATCAGCAGAACTTCAAGAGTCATTGGTCTGGCTTGATACCATGACAATTTTGTACGCGCCAGACAGGGTTGAACCTCCCATTTACTGCTCGGTACTCTATCACTGTGCTACTCGTCCCTTAACGGTCCCAAGTGTGGATACTTCTCCTCAAAAGTATGAGCGAAGCAACGTCGTGAGAAGTTTGTCCGCATACATAAATAAAGACCTCGGATACTCTAAAGAGTTTCAGTTACTCTGTATGAGCACCCCTAATTTGCAATCCTAGCACATTTTCCATCCTCTTCTCTAATGAAGTATGACAGAACCTTTGAAGGTTGGTTTTTCACGTAATCTTTCTTCAACGAATACGGACTGCACAAACTTAAAGATTCTAGTAAATAAATAGGCGTTCATATAGGATTGTCTTCATAAAGAAACTTTAATTTATAGAATACCAGAGCATATTTCATCAATGACTCTCCAGTAAAATGACAAACAAAACGTTTCCAATCGATTATCATTAAAAAGCGTATACCAATTTTCCACAAAATCTCTCTTTCAACATCTCGGAACTAACCAGCAAGTAAAAAAACCAGTCCTTACCCTTGGGAAGTAGTATTCGTGTTCCGTGGCTGCCGCGGTCGGGGAATCCCCAAAAATCGCCATGATTTCAGGTTGTCGTCCTCAAACGTACTTCTCCCTCACAAAAACAACGACTTCCAATATGCATTAACAAACTCGCGGGTATCAACATCTGACAAGCCAGAGAAGAAGAACAATAATGCCCGCTCCGCGCCAGGCGGTGTTACTGGTTGGATTCGAACACCTGACGGGTCAGGGTTTGGTCCGAACAGCTAATAATAAGAATTCAGAGAGGCAGGCGGATTCCCCTTGCTACAAATCGTCCGCAGATCTGAATTGAAGTGCGAGAATTTTTTCACAGGAGGAGAAATTAAAGGTAAAAGCACCTACGTTGACGGACGATTCAGACTCGTTTACATGCCAGATGTGGTAATTTAAGCCCTTCGATCTTTTGCTCTGCTGCTCCTACTACACCTATCTTCCTTTTTGTGCCGCGGACTTCAAATCTCGTCTCACTCTATTTCATAAATTAGTTAGGAGGTTAGCACGCGGTCCCATGGAGGTAGTTAACTTCGCTTTTTCCCCGTTTCTTTGTTTTTAATACTTTTATGAGTTGATTCTACGGTGGAGCTAGTCGAAAAGGGTAGAATAAAAGAGTGGCGATTTGTTGAACCCAATCACTAAGAGAATGAGCAATTGTCTTATAGATACAACACATTTGAGGAATCTTTGAGTGCCTCATATAGCTGGTGGAATATTGTGGTCCAGGCCTACTAGGCATAATCAAAATCATTGCATGAAGCCATTATGGCAACTATTTTCAATGGGCAATGTGGTTATATGCCCCATAATAATTTTTGGTATAAAAATTTAATCTTGATCGATATTTTAAGTGGTTTATGTTATGGGTTTAAATTTTAAGATTTATATGTAATATGTGTTAAGCATTTGGTGTGTGATGCTTTAAATGTGGTTGATCGATAGCACCTAATCTTCAAATTTTTAGGTTGTTGGTATTTGTCGATTTCTACAGATTACCAAAAAAATAAAATATTGGGTGTTTCAAACTTTATAAAGGGAGGAAAATATTTTATTTTGTTTAGACTTGTGGATGTGCTTTCATAGGTTATCGTCTTTTATAATGTTGCCTTCAAGTTGGGTTCACCAAATGTTTACACTCTAAATAAATAAAGGTTTGATATGGATTTGTTTCCTTATTTATTAAAAGGCGTAAGGTTGTAGAGGATGTATATTTTGAATCTATTAATCAATATTAATGTGCAAAACATAATATAACTTTTATTGCAATGTGCAATATAGAAATGATCAAGTGGTTGCTTAAAACATAAGGAGAGAAGGTTACTTAGCTAAAATGGAAGATACATAGGTGATATGGGTGTCTAGATTGAATGTGCAAAATAGTGAGGATTTGAAAGTGCATTTTGTAGGACGGACTAAGATGGATCCTCGTCTCCTCCCTTACTATTAGGGATCAAATTTAGGCATGCATACAAGATGTAGATACCAAAGATGCTCAAGGAGCACGGGGGTCGTAATTTTACAGAGGATAGTAGTCATAACCCTAAGATAACTATAGGTTTCTCATGCCTATATCTAAAGTTAAGAGAGGCATCCTACTAGGATTTCAAGTAAAGGTAGGTCAAAAGATAGATAAAGCTAAGGGGCATAACATAAATAAGACAAAGCAATAGATTAAAGTAGGCATACATCCACCCTAATCTATAACAATGAATGATCAACCATCCACAAAACAATAAACACGAAACAAACGACAAAAAGGGTTATAGATGCTTACCTATTATGTGACTATTTATGCATCAATCCTCCCCAAAGACAACAACACTAAGAGAGAAACACTTTGGGTGGAGAAGGGAAAGGTCAAGAAGAAGACCTCTAGTTTTAACTCACTATGGTGACCAAAATGCAAGAGGATGAGCTCCAAAACCTCAAGTCTAACAACTAGATGCAAATACGTGCTCAAATGTCCAATGTGCAAGTAAGATGTAGTGATATGATTAATGATTGATTGATACTAAAATGATAAAAGAGGATGTGCATAGACCGATCAATGCAATTGATTGTTGTCAATCCCTTCACCATGGAGAAATAAAGCCGACACGATCGACCATGGTCGATTGCATCGGATTTGGGGAGAAACCTAAGGTCGAGGGTTAAAAATAATGAGGAATGGAAGGCAAAAATAATATAGTGACGACGAAGGTCTAGGATGATCAAAAGTGATGAGAAGTCTAGGAATGAGTGAAAACAAGTGGACATTAAAGATCACACACTAATACTAAGAGAGGGAGTGAATCAGTATTATACAATATTTTACTTATTTAAAACTTTAATACTCATAATAGCAAAAGCATTCACACAAGATATAACAATTACAAACATGTAATTTATGTGGAAACTCTTTCAGGAGAAAACCACTGAGAAAAGACTGGTTGGATCTATTTTCCAAATCTAGACCCAAAATATCTCAATATAAATTTGTAGGCACTAACCTACCGAAGACACCAATCCTCGATATTGATCACCAACTTAGTCGGTTCATGAACACCAACTCACTAGAGACATTAATCCCCAATGTTGAGCACCAACTCAACTAATTCATGAGCACCAACTCACTGGAGACACCAATCCCTAATGTCGAGCACCAAATCAGCTAGTTCATGAGCACCAACTCACTGGAGACACCAATCCCCATTATTGAGCTCTAATTCAACCAATTCGTGAGCACCAACTCACTGGAGACACCAATCCCCAATGTCGAGCACTAACCGGCCGATTCGTGAGCACCAACTCACTAAAGATGCCAATCCCACGATTAGGTGAGGCACCAACCTCAACAATACACAATTCCACCTTTTGTAGTTGCTTCTTTAACTTGATGATGACAATCAACTCGTCCTTCCAAAGTGGACGATGTTTTGATCATGTTACTTCACATTTCAGTTCTTACTCTTCAATGTTGTTCTAGAAATCTCTCTCCCCTTCTTCTTTTCTATTCTATTTTTAATGATCTCTTTTTATTATTCTTTTCTCCTTATAAACTCGGTCATGACATATCTTTACAAGTGCCACTCCACGCACCTGTTCCACTTGCTCTACTTGCTCGTGTTCATGTGCTCTCACATAATAATCTACCCTAAATGATTTCTTTGTTTTAGATCGCCGCATGCTTACTCACTCGCCATTACCATTTTCTTGAGTTTTCTCTTCCATTCACACCTTTTATTTTCTTTTACAATTAACCATACACTCAATCCACTCGGAGTTCATTATCTCCATTTTGGTCCTCTCTTCTTTTCACAGCAATTCGATGTCTCTTCTCACCTACGCATTCTTTCACAGAACACACACTTCTCTATGCACACAACCTTTTGCATTTTCTCCACTTAGGCACACTGCCTTAGTTTCAAAAATTAGCCATTTTCTCCTCTCCATCTCACACTTCTATTCTTTCTAATTTGATTCTCTTTATACCGTGTTCATCTCTTAGCCATTTGGAGCCATGACTTAGATGGGGATCAACCCATTATGTGAATATAAATTCTAAGCAAAGTCGGCCATAGTTTTAATATCCATGCAAGAAACATATCAATGCCAAAACATAAGAGGAGGTCGTCCTGCATTCTTCAAGATCATAAACCAATTTTTAACGCCTTGGTTTAGTTGATTCGATCGTTGATGTGTGCATGGATTTTTATAAACTAATGCTAATGTAAACAAATACTAACACCTAATAGCCTTAATTAGCAAAAATTAAACAAACTACTAAGCACCATCATGATAAGAATTGAACAAGGTTAGATGCTAACATTCATCAATATACAAAACTTTGAAACTAACAATGTTAAGCATCTAAATCCTCTATTCTCTAACAACAAATAAATGAATGGACCTATGTAGGCTCCATGGCTATCAAAAATGGTTGTCTTTGGTATTCCAAGAACCTAGGAATGAGGGCTTGTCAAATTTGGGCTACAAGACCCTTTTGACACCTCCCATATGACCTAAGCACTTAGGAAAGAGGCTTAAACTCTTCAAGATGATGAACTCTCAAGAAAACAAAGGAAAGCTTTTAGTCTATTTTGCTATATGCTTTGCATTTGTCTTCTCAAGAAGTTTAGGTGTAGGTATAAAGGTAGAAGGAGGGCTCCTTATATAGCCCAATGGATAAAGGAAACACTTCATCCCTTTGCATGTGGGATAAAGGTAAAACATGATTAGGAATGGATAAGGTTGCTTTATAAAAGGTAACCTTACTTTAGAAGGGTTTAATTTATGCTTAGCAAGTCATGGGAGTTGGAGGGGTGCTTTAATTAATCAAAGGTGATTAACTAATAGGTAGATGTAAGCTTATAGAGGCTAATTAGAGGAATATTAGTATGATTTAGGCTATTAGAAGGGGATTAAATCAATTAAATATTGATTTATTGGTTAAATGGAAGGGAGAGCTAATTAATTAATAATAATTAATTATTCTAGATAGAAGGGGTGAATAAT
The DNA here is from genome assembly GCA_018340775.1 of Taxus wallichiana var. yunnanensis. Lineage (NCBI taxonomy): Eukaryota > Viridiplantae > Streptophyta > Pinopsida > Cupressales > Taxaceae > Taxus > Taxus wallichiana. Next base: position 326,895,796 of record CM031238.1, on the reverse strand, counting down.
TAACGGAAGATCGTTAATCGGGATGTTAGTTAGATAGGTGACTTAATCAATTAGCGTATTGTAATTAATTAACGACAATAAGAGGGAATATGAGCGCTTATTGACGATATGTTGCCAATTTGCAAGAAGGGGGATAATTAGCACAATTTATGTATTTAAATTGCTCAGGCATAATTATGGGTGTCTATAGTTGACCACTCAACCTTGTAGCTAAAGTCTATACTCGTAGTCCTCGTGATCAAGATTTTTCGCTTAATTAGGTCATATATCTACTCTAACATGATAAATTTGTCACTATGTATGCATAAATGCAACTCAAAATCATTCATTTAATTGAGGCCCAAAAATGTATTACTACGGTTATCTCAATATTGTTGGCTCTTAACCAACTCTACACCTAGCTCCAGATAGAACATGTTGTTAGTTATGGACCATACGTACTTCTAACTTTATACAAGCAATATTCTTAGGTGAGCTCTAGACAAGCAACACTATTGGCAAGCTTCGGATGAGTAACATTACATGCAAGCCCTAAGCAACATTACATACAAGCTCCAAACCAACTATTTGAGCTTTGAACCAAACATACAACCAAGCTTCGAATGAGCTACACTATGAGCTCCAGGATGACGAGCATCAGAATCGAGTTGTTTCAAACCATTTACACTTTGAGTTCTAGATGATCACCATTGCAATCGAGCTCCATACGAGCACCTCCTGGCGAGCTCAGGATGACCTACACCGTGAGCTCCATGTAATAGATAGTGTGACCACCCTAGCTCCTGCGACACATACACCGAACCTTTGACATCAATGACAATAAAATTCTTCCAATAATTTGTTCTGTCTGCTAGCTCCTTCAACTTCCTTTGACATCAATGACAATTATTCCACAGACATGATGGGGATAACATATGAACAAAGGAGGAAACAAAGCTATGATAAGGATAACTATGGTATAAAGGATGACATGATGATATCTCTCCAAATATTGTGGTCTTGCCCACGTAACCAAGTCTTATCACACCCCAATCTTGGTAGGTCACTTGAGGCACATGCTTAAGAGGATAATGCATTAATGACCCATGTGCAAGAGAAAATGTCAACAAGCGTAAAAAATGAGGTGTCTACATATGTTTGAATCGAAGATCGTCATGTGTTATAATAGTGAAACATGAGATGGGCTTTGGAAAAATACTAATGCAACACCTAAAATCAAAACTACATGCTAAAAGTAACGTAATAATGTAAGTGTAGTAAAAAAGTAATGAACTCCACCAAATAAAATACACCTACCTCGTGTTTACCTTATGTCGTTCGACTTTCTTGTGGTGGGCAAATGGTTGTTGGAAACCCCAAAGAGAGAAGACTAAAAATAAACACTATAAGATAATTAGTAAAATAAAACATAAATCACATAGCTAAGAGGTTGTGGAAAGGATATAGCGAATTGCCAAAATGAGAAAAGAGAGATGTGGATAAAGAGGATAATAGCTCGAGGCGGATGGTAATGGTTAAGAGCATAAAAAACCAAAGGTAGATGTTAAAAGTACGATAAAGTGAGGTAAAAGATGCTAACAAATACACAAAGTTGTGGGATTAGTGGGCTGTAGGCATAGATAAATAGATTACCAAAGTATCCAAGATAGGAGATAATGGCCATAAAGACCCAAACTGAATGAAAATAGTAGGTTAGTGAAGTAATTAATTTGGAAAATGTTGTTTTTATGTGGTAATAGCAATGAAAGCATCCATCAAAGCATCTATAGCTCCATTTGCATCCATCTAGCTCTATCACACTTCATAGGAGGGGAGTTTATTCTATTCCATGCACACATTATTTAAATTCAACAATGCTAGCTACTTTCTCACTACTTTAAGTGCAACATGCACAAGAGGAACAAAGGGAAGAATTTTGCACACACACACACACATAACAACATTGGGTCGATATGTAGTGCAATGCTCAATAGTGATTTCTTTATTACAGGTTTACAACAACCTTGGAAATTTTAAATTGATATGCACATGAAAAAGGTGAAGCGAGTGTGAACCTCTTGAGACACATCGAGAGGAGGTTTTCGAGCATATACGTAGACCAAGGTGTCCAAAACTAGATTAGAGCACCCCAAGCGCCCCATCCCCTCTAGGGCACCTCGGTCCAGCTAAATCACCCAAATATGCATTTTTCTCGGGCTTATGTGCGAGGTTTGTTCACTCCTATTCATCTGGTCTCCAGTGCGACACAATCCAACAACCTCTTTGGATCAGCTAAGGCTCTTATAACCCTCTTTGTACCTACGGTTTCATTATTTTAATTACTTATTTACTTGGGTATTATTTCAATATTTCATTGTTCATTTATTTACTATTGTCATAACATTTAGATTAGGCTATAATATTACATTTTATCATAATCAGAAGGAGATGATTATACCATTCTAAATTATCTCCTACAAAAGTTTTAGCTAAGAGCTAGTTGTAGCATGAGTATTGGTTCAAATCCACTCATTGTAGATGTTTACAAAAGTTTTAAGATATATGGTTGGATCAATTGACCCATCATAAGAAATGGTAGGAGATATCCCCCTATATCCATAAAAGTTATGTAAGGAGCTAGGGGTTTGTTTTGTAGTGTTTGAAGAACTTTATTGTGAATTGGAGGAGGTATGGGATTCCCATTAACATTCAAAGGTAAAGGAGGTGTTGAAGATTGATTAAGACCTATGTGGACATGAGAATCCATTTGTAAAATATAATTTTTCATTTGAAGCATACTAGAAGTGGTAGAAGATTACAAAATGGCCATTTGATCGAATGACTCGATAATCATGAGATTAGGATCATATGGTTGATTAGGGAAACTAGAGGAAGAAGCCTTGATATTGTTATTTTGTGAACCTTTTTTTGGGGTTTGATTAGGGGTTTCTCCATTTTAGGAGGCATCTTATGATTAATGAATTTCATGTGAGGTTTTATTACTATCTCTTCCATAGGAGCTATATCTCTCTAATTAATTACCCATCCTTGGTGGGTGTGAAGTATTCATTGTTGTTCAATTTTTTAATGATTTTTCTAGGTTCAATATCTCCTATGTTTACCACATTACAATTAATTGTAAGTTTAATCCTTGAGGATCTTAGTTGTGATAGTACACAAGGGCAAATTAAATCAAGAGAGGAAGGGGTTGATCTAGATGGATCACTGCATATACATGGTGGTTGATTATGTCGATCGGGATGGATGAAAGGATGGGTTCAAATAGCATCGGTTGTGATTTATTACAAATTCAATGACATCGAGAGGGGAATGATATCTTGGGTCATGGTGACTAATGGGGTCAATCTTGATGGAAGTAAGAATAGGTTTGATGGTATTGGCCATGTAACGACATTGTCTTATAGAGAAGAAAGAGTAAAAGAACATCCCATGGGAATTTTGAGTGGATTGAGACCTGGAAAGAACAACTATGAGAGGAGACGTGATGAAATAGTTGTATAAAACTCTCAAGAAGACAAATTTTACCTTGAACCCTAATGCGATCGGTTATACAAAGATGCATAAGGCGATGGTGTCGGAATTTAACATTCAAGTTAACAATATCAGTCATAGTCATGCGGTCACACAATGGTCGATCACATTGGAAAAGGAAGGTTAGATTAAGCGAATTGATCAAAAATAGGATCGAATGTGTAGAAGAGATTTACACAATGTCCGATCATGTAGAAAATGCAAAAAGAAAAAATAGAGTGAATTTGACGTAATCTAGGGTAGAGTAAGGTTCATATCGAGTTCAAGAGAATGTATGACAAATTAATATTAGATCCACTCCTATTATCATATTATTAGGGATAAAATCTAGGCGTGCACATGATACGTAGATACTAAACATGCTCGGGGGAGTGCAAGGGTCACAATTCTAGAGGATAGTAGTCCTAACCCTAAGATAGTTATAGGTTTCCAAGGCCTATACCTAAAGTAAAGAGAGATATTTTACTATGATTCAAAGTAAATGTAGGTTGAAATATGGATAAATCCAAGTGGCGTAACATAAATAAGATAAACTAATAAACCAAAGCGAGACATACATCTACCCTAATTTATAGAAATGAATGATCAGCCATCCACATAACAATAAACATCACACAAAGGAAAAATAAGGTTTAGAGATACTTATTCATGGTGTGATTGTTGATGCATTGATCCTCCCTAAAGATAACAACATTGAGAGAGAATCACTATGGGTGGAGAAGGGAAATATCAATAAGAATGCCTTTGATACTAACTCACCATGGTGACTTGGATATAATAGGGAAATCTCTAAAACCCGAAGTCTAAAATCTAGATGTGAATATGTGTGTATATGTCCAATGTGCAAGTAAGATGTAGTGATTTGATTAATGAATGATTGATACTAAAATGACAAAAGATGATGTGTGTATTTACCTAGTATGATCAACCATGGTCAATCCCATCGTTTATAGGAAAAAATCGACACAATCGACCATGGTTGATTACGTCAAATTTGTGAAGAAACCTAAGGATAAGGGTTAAAAATTGGGGAATGAAAGGCTAAGAAATAATGGTTAACAAGCTTTAAAATGATGCAGATACACTCCATCTTTGAAATTTTATTATAACCTAAACTAATATGAAACTATACAAACTATGTAAGGGCATAGAACGGTCTAGCCCTAGGTTAAAAACAATATCATACAAGAATATCTTTGGAGTTTTGTAAATTTAAGTGGTTGTTGGTGGCCTACAAATATGTTTTCTTGTTTGATGTTAGGGTTGGATGTATGATAGAAAATCAACACGTGACCTTCTTCACACCCTGACCTCTCGAGGTTGTGCCGAGATAGCCTATGTAGAATGAATGTGAATGTGAATGTGGTGATGGGGATCAAGTTAATTGGGAAATCTTACGTCTCAACGTGCAATATCGGGATCTATAAGTCTAAGGAAAAGAATGCTCTCCTAACTTGAAGTGGTGTAATGGATCGGTTCGATATAATAGCTACTTGGAGACTCTAATCGATATCGAGCTCCACCGACATTCTATTTATTGGCTATTGAACACACTAAAAGTGACATGCGGGCACCTCATATGGATTTCCAGACAAGGTCATGAAAGTAAGAACGCGAGACGTAGTGGAGCCACAGGGACTTATGGGTAATTTTCTGGTCTAGTCTAGAAAGTCTTATCCTGATCGGATGTTATGTTCAGTAAGGAAAGTTGTGCAATAATGTCTAGTGGAAGTGGTGAAGATATGAATACTAATGTATGAAAACTAGTGTCAATGTCTAACTTATCGGTAGGAGAACGTTGGGTTGTCGGACACGAGGATTGCAAGCAAAGACTTGTGGAGGTTGTGGCCCGTGTATGGTCATGTGCGTAATCAAACCCTATTGTCAGGAGCAACCCAATAATCGTAGGCTTGATTAGCATCGATGTTTAGCATAATTAGTTGTTATATTTTCTCAAAGAAAAAGTTAGGTGTGTGTGTAAGGCTCAAATGTAAATTTTTATCAATGTCAATTATCAATTTTGGCCCGTTGGGTTATGGGACCAAGGGATCACAACTGTACGTCTTTTCTTATTGTGGACCGTTGATGGTCATACATAATGAAATGAAATGATTTTAATAAGAAAACTAACTATTAAAGGAAATCTAATCTATGTTTTTGGAGTTTTCACAATATATCAGATCAAAACAATAAAAAGCAAACTAATCTATCAAAGGAAATCTTTTTATCTTTTCTAATTTTTAAGCAATGCATTCTAATCTAATAAATAAACTAAAGACAAGTAATCAGCTAGATGTAGTTGGTTACTTGTGCGAATATGTGAATATAATCTAAAACAAATAACCTAATCCAATCAAAACCCTTCAAACACTACCTTAGAGATTGTTAGGATTGTGGAGTTGAATTGCTTCACAAATAACTTGCTTTTACATGTTACTGGTTCTGACAATAACCGGCGTCGGTCAAGGTGTAACGTCGTCATCGGTCAAAGATAAGAACCACCATCGATCAAAGCATAAGAACCGCCATTGTTCCACAGATGAACCGTTGTTGGTTAGGCGAATAATCGTCGATTAGGGGAGAACCGTCGGTTACCTGTGTGGGAGTGTTTTTATTAACTCTCGAGAATTAGATCTATTTTTAGCATTAAAGTATATCTATTGATTATAATTGCAAAGCTAAGTTCCCTAAGTTTATATATGCCTATATAAACATGAAAGCTAGGGTTTAGAAGTAGAATCAAGGGAAGGATTGAACTAGATCCTTGATTCTCCTAGATTGAGAGGATGAAGACAAAGAAGAAGAAGAAGAGAAAGAAAGAACAGGTTACATGAAGACAAAGTCTCCATGGAGAGGAGGAGGGCGAAGGAAATAGCAGTACATTTGAATGGTGAGAAGAGGGTAAGATCTTCTACTGTATTTCCTTTGTATAGTTATTGTCTCATTGTAATGGCTTGCATAGTATGAAAAGCACATATAGTTTCTTCTTGTAGATCCACATGTTGGTGAGATCTTGCAGTATAGATCTACGTAGATCTAGTCTTGTATTGTAGATCCATGAGATCATATTGTATTGTTGATCCATTTAGATCTAGATATTGTAGAGGAGGTTTTCTTGATGTCTACATAGGTTATGCATGCAATGATGGAGAGACAAACTTACTTCTTGGTGTACAATCATAGTTACACATATGGTAGACCCATGTGAGAGGTCTTGTTTGTAGATCCACAGAGAACTTGGTAGCAATTCAGAGATGTAGTAGTTCCTAGTTATGTGAGATTTTTGGTGGTGTTTGGAGGCACAGTTGTAGTACACTCATGGAGATTCGTTTAGAGATCTGGAGGAGAGGAGATACTCTTGGAGAGATGCATTGTACTCTTGTATTGAAGAGTTGGTTTGTACTCTTGTTGTATTATATATATGAGATCTCTATCTTTGGTGGATGTAGCCCACATTGGGTGAACCACGGTACATGTTGTGTTATGTGTGTGTACTTTTTCTTGATTTGGATTATTCTAGTTTATACTTCCATTGTTGTAGATTTTGGGAATTTTTTAGATCCTACGTGCATGATTTTGTTTGTTATTAAATCATAGCACTATTCCGCAATCCCGAATTCCCAACAGAGGTGGAGAATAAATCATGACCCTAAAAGAGCTATTGTTCCCCACAACTTCCTTGGTAATGTTAAAGAGCAAACTTTCTAATGATTTGATCTACTTGTGATTGCCTAACCTATTGAAATGAACAATTTTACTACTATATTTGATATGTAATTGAAACTAGTGATTTGAAATTGACAATTTAACAAATAAAGCAAACAAACACACAATTCCAACCTGGATAAGCAAGAGCTTTGGCAAATCTAGTTGTATATGTATCTGTCCCCTCAGTTTGTTCCTTTCTTTCTCCAAGTGTTCATATGAGTCCAAGGGATTGGGAATGTAAGAACAACGACGAGGAGGATGGCACTTGAGAAATGACAACTTGAAGGCAGTCTGGATGCAATGCAAGTAGAAGAGAGATAACACAAGATATCTGAGCTTGGCTATGCAATTCCTAGCAAGATTGTGACAACAATAAAATGTAAGATACACAAAAGTTATCAGGCCTTTTTCTTGAATACAAGCATGGAATATATAAGAATTGGGGTTGGGATGTGCCTTTCATGCACAAGAAGAAGAGAGGCGTTCCAACTAACTAAAGCACATGTAAAAATAAAAGAGGGAAGGAGAACCAAGCAATCAAAACTATTTTTAGACAATTTGGCCCATGGATGCATGCTAGAAGTGAAGTTAAGTGAATCATCGTATGTTAAAAACACACATGACAGAATCTAGAAAATTGGTCGGGATCTCCACCCTGTGTAGGGTGGCGATCGCAAGATCGCCGCTCTGCACAGGCGTGGTCCCGGCAATAAAGGCCAAAACATGTGCGAAAAGAAGCAAGAAAGATGGAAAAAAAGTGTGGGAAGGCTAAGTAAGGATGTCTAGGCAACAAATATACACTACAAATGGGTTTTGGATCTCGAACACCTTCTTGAAAGGACTTGAATCATCATTAGGGACTTTTGTAACCATTTTCGACAATATAGCACATGTAATTTTGGGTGCATACATATTGCCCCTCAGAGAAGCATCTTAGCCATGAAAAGGCGTAAAACGTAGAGTCCGAGTATGGCATTCCCAAAATGGGGAGTTAAAAGCTATACCTGACACGTCCTTGTGTTGAAACATCGCCATCCAAACTCCGGCCACCTACAAGAGAAATAAGACTCAAGTGCAGATAGATAAAATATTGAAAAATAAACACTAAACCAAAATGAAAAAAGGACTTACCATTTGTGCGGGGATATAGAGATATACCTGTGCCAACGCTCCACCCTATAAACACATACACTCAAAACGAGGTCAAAACATCATATATATATCTAAACAACTCAATTTTTTAAATTCATTTATGCATATTTGATTTGGTGAATTTGGAGCTCTGGGCCCACTAGTGACCATTTTTGACGAGAGTACAATAGAAATGACAATTACAGGATCATGATCATACCTCCATGAGTGAGAGATCGACCAACGCGGTCTAATATTGGCTTTTTCACTTTTGCCTTTTCATACCTAAAATATAAAATGTTCGAAAAGTTTACCTAAGGGGGACTATTTTCAAATTTTCTTGTTTGAAATGAGTCTCTAGGGGGACATAGGGCAGTCTTTTATTTTGTCAAAAATGGTTGTTTTTTTGTGTTTTTGGGCATTTTCTAGGGTTAAGGACGTATTTTGAAAATCGGCTCAAGACCACTACCCAAAGCGGTGCAATGGTTCTAAACAAAATGACCAAAATGTGCATTAACTTGATTTTGTTTTTTTATATATATTTCGTCACATTTTTGGTGAGCTTATCTTCTTGTATACATTACTAACTTATTTTTTCCATGTTTTGGTGAATGCAGGAGGAGTACATTCGTTGGAACTGAGAGAGGGAGTGTAATTGGCTCCTTGGGATCTTAGATCAGTTGACTCGAGTTGACAGAGGAAACTCTCCATAGGGCAAGCATCGAAGGATTGCATGCATCCCCCATGTTTCCCTTGCTAGTCACATATTATGTGACTTATTTTCTTATTGGGATGCGGACCATAACACTTTTCGGTTTCCGTTTGCCAGAGGTGAGTGGACCATCACCTTAGAGGATGTATATTGCGTTCTTGGGCTCCCGATACTTGGGAGGAGACTGAATTTGGAGACAACAGGATCCAGGGCTGAGATGACTCAGTGGGCCACCTATATGGGAGACATCATTGTTTCATTTGGTTCGAAGAAGGGAATCAGGGTCCAGTCCATTGCCACTGCTCCTATCCCTATCATCTATAGAGCCATCATGGGCATCTTTTCCTCTTGACTAATCGGGGACAAGGTAGGCGACACCCTTCTATATTGTTGGGCTCCTATTATTGCATAGATTGAGGCACATTTCCGTACATATGCTTGGGGATCATACATCCTAGGGACTACCTACCATGACTTATACAAGGTAGTCAGATTGTAAGGGCAATCATTGAGCCACCCCACTCTTGTTATGAGCACATCACGCCCTATGGGAGGGGAGTATAGGTATTGGATCCAAGGGATGTCCAGGCAGTGAGGTGGAAAACTATGTCAATTCTTATGACACCTCATCAGCCAGTGGCTTCTCTGACCATGGCAAATATGGTTGTAACTCCTGTCGGGACATGACAGGGTTATGGGGATAGGAGGTGACTATGGTGGTAGCTTTCTCCACCTTTGGTAAGTTAGTTGATAGGGCCAAGAGATTCGACACTCATCCATTTAATCGGGTTCCTCAGTAGTTTGGCCTCCTGTATGCTGACATACTTCTCCCAGTTGTACCGGTCTACATGACCATTCAGGAGGCCTGGAAGGGTCCTAGAGGAGATCTCGGATGGAAATTGGTTACCCTAGGAGTGCCTATCACAATTAGGCATGTGGTCTATGCTCGACGAGTAGCTAGTGCCCCTTGAGCACCTTTTCTTTAGATCATGGCCGCTCCTTCTCATAGTGGAGAGGAGGATGAGACCATTGTTGTAGACTCCGATTATGAGGATCACACAGGTGATGAGACTAGGGAGGAGATGAAGGATGAGGGGGTTGGTGAGGAGACCGGGTGGGGCAGTGCATATAGAGGAGGAGGAGAGTGACCCTGAGTGGCATGATACTCAGGATATGTTGAGAGCAGCGTATAAGGAGGCGAGTGCAAAGAGAGAGACATTGGTCTCAGAGGAAACACTTCCTCGCGGCGAAGGGAAGGGGATTATGAATTTGTGATGGGATAATGCTTGACTGGCTTTAAGGAGGTCCCGCACCACCAAGAATGTAAACAACATCCACTGACCCTACCTAGATGTCAGGAGATTTGAGTATGTTTAGTACACTTTTCTCATCTTTGTTAGTTGGAAGCGTTAGTTTGGTACTTTCTTTTTATTTGCATTTTGTGATTTTCTAACTCACATGTTTCTTTTTTTTTCTTGCTGCAATGAATGCACAGGAGTGGCGAGAGCTTATCCGACGAGTGTGTGTGGACACCCTGTTGATTCCCTCGGGGAAGACTGAGATGAGTTGACCGAGGATTCGGTCAGCCCACTAAAGAACCGATGCACACACTGATGGGTTTGCTCCTATTTAGAGGATAGCGGAGGTGGTGACCTCCCTTCATACCCAGGTGGCCAGATATGAAACCGTCAAGCATTTGATGAGGCAGAGCCATTCTTGTAGTGAGACCACAGCCAACGGCCACCACCACGAGCATTCACACCATTCGGTTCATTCCCATTGTCATCGCAACCATAGTAGAAGCCACTGACGCGGCTTTGCACCATCCAACGGATCCCACGAGGAATGACATGCCATTGGATCGTTTATTACTTTTTGTCATTTTTGTACACCATATGTCTTTTTTTGTATATTCGGGCTCATTGCGAGTGTTTTGACCACGCCTTAGCGCGTGATGGCATTGTATAGAAACTTGACTCACCATGATATATATAGACTTTTATTTTTGGTTCGGTAATCCATTCTATCCGAGTTGACTTTCTTTTGGCTTATTTCTCATGTGTACTCTAGATGTTTAGAATATTTGTTTTTATATGCTTTTCTTAAGCATGCATGCGGTGGATGTGAAATGATAATAGAATGATTTTTTTTTGTAGTTTACAATGCTTTGATATATGATAATGTGAACACAATGCGATGTTGAACTTTAATTTCTTTCAAGAAATTTTTGACACTTCATGTTGTCTTGGCAAAACATGGTGATACAATCCTATGATAAGAAAATGTACTTACCTCGCTCCCAACTTCACGCAACCAAAGTAGGATGCGAGGGCTTAACACCAAGGGCCGAGAAGGGCGCAAGTTATGAAAAATTATTGAATGGTAACGATGAGGGAAAGATAATGGTTTAATAGAACCAAATTGAGACACTACAACCTCACCCTACTCAAGTTACTTCATAGTTTAGAATGTGATTTACTTTCTAGTTTATCTAGACTTAGATCCATATATGGCTACTTGGTTGACAAAATCGGTTTTGAGGTTTTAAACTCTTTTGGAATTTTGGACATCTAACTTGCTTTGTTTTTGACTTATGATTTCACAATATTTAAATGGATTGTTTCTAACTTTCAAGTTTATCAAAGATACCCCCTACACCTTATCCCATGTTACGAGAATGACGCATGGGCTCATCATGGTGGACAAGGAATAGGCAAGTAAGGGCATTTCTCTCCTTTCCCAACCCTATATCACTAGTAAGAGATGCGGGCTCAACACCGAAGGTTGGTAGTGCAAAGAAATGTGTAAAATAAACTTTTCTATAGATTTGCATTTAACTTACTCATTTAGGCAAAATGTTTAGTATGTTCTTATTTCCAAAGAGATCTTTATGGGATAGATGTGACACCATGAAGCTTCAGAACAAACTATAGGCAAAGACACCTAATCTAGAAAGAGACCGTAAGAAAAACCAAGTGTGTAGGCCTTGGTATGGCTACGGTCAAAACTTTGTCTTATCCGATTGAATTGATGAAATGATTTGGAAACAATTGATGATACCATGAAAATTTGAAGAGATATGATTTGAATGTTTGCCATTGTTTTTGAGAGGTTTTTAAGAGTTACTATAAGAATAATTACCTTGATCACAAATTTTGAGAATGAACTAAAAATGAAAGTGCAATATAGATGTAGTAATGTACATATGAAAAATCCTAATGGATCATGTGTAATACCTCTTCAGTGAAGAGAGTTCACAGATTTGTTAAAATCCTCACCCTCTACAGTGTACCACAGCAAAATGCCCCATTTTGTAGTCTTCTACTATTCGATATGGACCCAACCACCTAGGTTCAAATTTTCTTCCTTTTAGGTCCTTTTTTCTATCCAACTGTCAAGTCTTAGGACCAAATCTCCCTCGTATATTTCATGTTCGTAAACCTTCTTGTTGTATTGCCAAGCCATCCGGTCAGCGTAAACATAGTGTCATTGTTCAGAGTTGAGTCCAACCTCATCAAGACTTTCTAAATGAGAGAGTCGCGCTTCTCAATCGCCTTCTTCTCCCAAGATTCCTTACAAGTGAAATACAAAGACTTGGTATTTTGACCTTGAGCGGTAGAACTGCTTCCGCACCAAATACCAAAGAAAAGGGGGTTGCCCCTATTGGTGTTCTAGCTGATGTATGATAGGCCCACAAGGCCAAAAAAACTTTAAATACCTATCTCATTTGTTCTCCTTAATGGTATTAAAGAGGATGGACTTTAATGTCTTATTTGTAGCCTCAGCCTGTCCATCTTCGGCCTGAGGATAATAAAGAGAAGCCGTGTGATGACTTATCTTGAACTTTGCACACAATTCACGTACTTCATCATTTTTGAAAGATGTGTCATTATCCGAGATAATGACCTATGGGACCCCGTACCTACAAATGATCTGGTTCAAGATGAACTTAGCGATCACAGACCTAGGTATAGTGGTAAGAGGCATAGCTTCTACCCATTTAGTAAAGTACTATGTGGCTGTGATTATAAAGTTATGGCCATCTGTTGATGAGGGAGATAATTTCCCTATCAAATCCAGACCCCACATGGAAAAGGGCCATGGGGTCATTATTGGTTGAAGAGCTTGTGCTAGTATGTGGATTTTGTGGGAGAACTCTTGACACTTGTGGCATCGTGCGCATATTCTACTGCATCATGCTCTAGAGTGGGCAGAAATAGCCCATCCGATGTATCTTTCGAGCAGTGGTGTGGCCGCCGAAGTGGCCTCCACATACTCCACTATGTGATTCATAAAGAATTTTTTCAGATTCTTCTGCGTCAACACATCTTAACAACATTTCGTCAAAGGCTCTACGATAGAGCACTTGTTCCAAAATAATGTACTTAGTGGCAATGATGCATAACCGCCTTCTTTGTTGCGATGTTCCCCCTTCTAGATACATATGGTCCACTATAAAATTAATGATGTTAGTATATCATGGACATGCATAAATGGGGGACCTAGTATCAATGAAGTATACACACTCATCGGGAAGTTTAGATCTACTCAGATCACCTCCATCCAACGGATTATCAACCAACCAGTCCGCAATGATTTTTTCTTTTGATGGATTTTTACTAACAAATGTTAACTCAAATTCGTCCATCGAGTTATAAAGTGCCCGACCTTCTTAGATAAGGATCCTTATGTGAGGAATGTCCGCAAGTGATATGACTTAACAATAACCCTCGTTTCTTGATTCAACATATAATGTCTCAAACACTTTGTCGCAAAGACTATGACAAGGCATTCTTTTTACCTTTGGTATAACGTGTCTCATAATCAAGCAACGTTTGACTAATAAAATAGACTACACGTTCTCATTTATCATCATCTTCTTGAGCCAACATATTCAAGCAATGAAACATCCATAGCTCGTGAATACAAGATCAAAGGGTGATCTAACCTAGGCGGCATGAGCGTGGGAGGGGACAATAAGAATCGTTTAACTGACTCAAATGCCTCATTGCATTCATCTGTCCAATCAATGCAAAGAATCCTTTTTCAACAAATTGTTGATTGGGTGAATAACAAAGGTCAAGTCAGGGATAAATCTTCAGATTGCCCCAAGTTTTCCAATAAAAGATCGATGCTCGACTGCGTCTGTCGGTGGAATCATTTCCAATATAGCTCAGATTTTTGTTGTGTCCACATCAATTCCTCGTGAAGATATGATGTACCCCAAAATTTTGCCTCATGTTACACCGAATGCACATTTTTCTTGGATCAATGTGATGTTATATTCGATTAAGCGAGAAATGATGATACGAACCACCTTTGGGTGATCGTAGCGTTTTCAGCCTTAGCTAGAAGATCATCTACGTAAGATTCCACAATCTTATGTATAAGATCATGGAATATATAAATCATCACTCATTGGTACGTAGTACCAGTGTTCTTAAGCCCGAATGGCATAACAACATAACAGTAGGTTCCCCAGGGAGTTATGAACGTAGTTTTGGCCTGATGTTCTTCAGAGATTTTTATTGGATTGTACCTAGAGAACCCATCCATGAGAGACAACAACTCGAAACCAACTGTTGTGTCAATAATAACATCAATGGATAGTAATGGGAAATCGTCTTTGGGAAAATCCTTATTTATATCCTGAAATTCTATGCAAATTCAGATCTTTCCATTCTTTTAGAGAATGGGGATGATGTTGGACACCCAATGTGAGTAGTAACGGTCGGCTTGATGAACCCTACTTGGAGGAGTTTCATCACTTCTTCCTTTACCATGAGGGATACCTTTGGCTTCATGGGCCTTGAATTTTTCTTCATTGGCTTAGCATCTGGCTTGGTGACGAGATTGTGCACTGCAATGCGTGATGTAATTCCCATCATTTCTTTGTAGCTAAATACGAATGCTTTTTGATGCTCCTTGAGAATACGGGTATGTATTTCAACTTCCTCAGGAGTTAAAGAGGACCCTAGCTTCAAGATATTTGGTTCTTCCTCGGTCCCAATATTTATATCGATTATTCCCTCGATTAAGGAGGTGTTGCCTTCCTCAAAGCTCGCAGGCGGGCAGAGGCAACTCTAAATCCCCCTCTTTTTGTACCTCACAAATTTCAAGTTCCTTCCCAGGGAAAATTCTATCATGGGGTTTTCAAAATAGGAGGAAGGGTGTGGAATTAGAGAAAGATTAAACTCATGATGTGTAAGACGTAATTATATGACAAATTTTAGATATCCTAGAGTTGTTTCACAATGTCAATGCGATCTGCAACGACAAGCTCACTCGTAGTCTCTATGTATGTCAACTTTGGAGTTACTAGTGTCTTACGTATCAAAGGTTTTGTATGAATCAAGATCGTGAAGTTTGTATCTTTAAACTCATTGCTTGGAGTAAAGTGAGAAGCGGAAGTTTCTATCGAGTCTACGAGGAGATTCTTCTCTCGTGGAATTGCTTTGATTGATATGAAGTCAAATGTCTTTATTAGATTCAACACTGCTATTTTGTAGAGTTGTAAATGCTCATCTCTAGTCTCATATACTTTGGATATCTAATTTGCAACAAGTTATGAATCACCCAACACCCTAATATTAAGCGCCCATTCTTTCGGCTATAATGAGACCAAGTAAAAGGGCTTCGTATTCAACCCCATTATTTGTGCACTCAAATTTTAATTTGAAGGTAAAGGTAGAATCCTTCCCTCATGAGAGGTAAGAATCACACCTACCCAAGTGCCAAAATGACATTTGGCTCCATCAAAATGGAGAGTCCAAGTTACTTCAAAAAGCAGACATTGGATCATCTTTTGAGTCTTTCTCCTTTACCTCGAGCTTACCTCAACCATACAAACCTCATTTTCTAGAAGAGAACCGAGTCCCAAGGTATGTCCCATGCCCATAGAATCAAAAGGAAGGAGAATGGGTAAATATTTCTCCAATAGCTTGAAAATATTTTTCGTGGTTCCTAACGATACTATCTCTACGATGACGGTTTCATCTTTGATCTGTTAGTAACGCCTTCGATCAAACTCCGTGACTTGTTATAGAACCAACTTTTCCTCCTGATACCGAGCTTGAGCTTACGGGTTTATTTAATCGATTGTAGGAAGCTCAAACTCAGAGTGGATCCCTGGCCTCTTTTTCAAGTTAGCTAGGTGTATGTCGAAGGGTTTTGGATCACCCTGCACTACAAAGACCTTCCCTAAATGTAGGAATCGACTTCCTAAAACAAAGTCGAGGGAATCACCTTCGTGCGATGAATCCAAGGATGGCCAAGGATCATATTATAGTTGGTTTCTTGATCTATAATATAAAACTCGGTTAGTATTGTCTTAGGTCCAAGGGTGACTAACAACACTATAATTCTAATTGACGTTGCCTTGAGGCTATCATAGCCTCTCAGCATGTTTCATGTCGAAGAGAAATTAGTCTCTTTGTACCCTATATTTTGAAGGAAAGAGAAGGGGACTATGTTGATCGTTGCCCCCTCATCAATTATCACACACTTTATGTAGTTGTTGTAAATACGAGACTTGTAAAAACAACGTCGGATCGCTTTGTATGAGCTATTTTAGCATTCGTGAGCATCTTGTTGATGTCGAATACAAATCCATCATCTCTTTCAGGCTACCCTAGAGGATAGACATTAAAGTCCACCTAGTTTATTTGTGCTTCGGAGGAGTGGTGACATTAGTCAAATGACCAAGACCCAGCGCTTCTAGTAGAGCAGCCCTATGAGCAAGGGAATTCTTTAACATATCCAAGAAGGAAATGTGAGAGAAGGTCTTAGTTAAGTCATTGATCAAATCATAAGCTCCGAATGGATTTTTTAGTGTATCGTTAATGTCATCTAATGTAGTCGGGTAGATCGGGATAGGCTATGAAGAATAATCCTTGGTTCTAGTGGCGCGTTAATTTGAGGTTCAGTGTCCAACTCTCCCAACCCTACATTTTTTTTTGTTGATGACCATCCAAAGGAGGTGCCACTTGTGGGTTTGACGAAGTTGAGGCTTCATTATCATGGGTCCCTATTACAATACCTTTGTTTGAACCGTTGGGATCTATTCTACCGTCCTTTAGATGCATGGGGAGAGGATTATTAAAGATTCCAAGCGTTGTGTTCTATGGAGATATTGGTTCCATATAATTGTTTTGAGTGGCCACTATCGGGTTTGCCAAAAACATGTCAACAAATAAATATATTTGATCCTCTAGCAAACACTGTTAAAATGTGTTACAATCACAACATGTTCTTGTGTCATGCCCATGAACCCTATGGAAACCGTAATATAAATCAAGATCGTAATCTCAAGGCCCGTGGTTTGTACCTTGTTGTGGTCTCAAACTATGATTATGGTTTTGTTGTTGATTGTTATAACCAAAATTTGGGAACCCTTTTTCCTTAGTTTTGAAATTGGTTCGGATTCTTGCTTGGGTATTGGTTAGGGCTGTCGGTCTGTGTTTATCTTCATTGTTGAGGTTTTTATTATTGTTGCTAATGTTGTTGATGGTTAAAATATACAACATTGATCGAGGGTGAGGATTTATTGTTTTTATTGTTGTCATTGTTATTGTTATTGTTTGAAGTGCTTGTATTGGGAGCATTAACAATGTTAGGTTTCTTAGGTTGGTCCATCACCCCATCCGTCGTGACTCCACAATTATTATTAAGGATTTTTGTCCTTGGTTGTTATTCATGTTGTTGGAGTAATTGGGGTTATTTTGATTAGGGGTGACTAACCTTCCATTAGCTCCATAAGTCTTACAACCACTGTCAATGGTTGCTTGGTCAATTTGAAGAGCACCCTCTAGTACCTCTTCATAGCTCCTTAGTGGGAACTTTTGAACTTCTTCCTTTGTTTCCCTATTGAGAGAGTGGAGGAATAAATCACAAAGATCCGTCGATCCATATTTGGAGCACTTGTAGAGGAGTAGAGAACTTGTCACCACCTTTGAATGAAGTGGGTTGCGAGAATCATTATGCTCTTGCTTGATATGAAGGAATTCCCTTATTCATGTTCTCAAAAAGTTTGTTCATATCAAAAGCCTTAATAAATTTTGATACGAGTTGCTTGAAGGAGTGTATTGAAGCCTTTGATATCCTATAGTACCAATTGAGAGCAATACCTTCTAGCGTCTTAGGGAAAATCTTTACAAAAACTATATCCCATGGGAACAACTCTCGATTATTTGTTGTGTAAACTTTGATTTGGGCGTTAGGATCTCCCTCCCCTTTGAATTTCAGAAGATCGGGAAAGGGTCTTGGGAGCATGACTGCCCAAATGGAGAAGTTTAGAGGCTCCTTAAGATATTCAGAATAGGTCCCCATTGCGTACGTTTCCACCATTGAAGATCCTTGTTGGGGAGGTAGAGGTTGCAGAGGTTGCTAAAATGGGACATCATAAACATTTGTTGGGGCGTATGGCATCCCCCGCAGTTGTCCATACAGACCTGGGTAAGTGTATATATAATCCTGCAGAGATTTAGAATACATGTGTATGTAGGGGGTTGATTACCTTGATATAGAATCAAAGGCATGCGGCTGGGGAATGTTACATTTCTAGTGAGTATGGCGTTTGAGAACGTACTTCTAGCCGGTGCTTGTTGCAGATATCCATATGTGGCATGAGGGGGCATACCAAAGGTTCCCATCCCTGTAAGTAGATCTCCAGGGTTTGGAGTACTGTATAAACGAGAGGATTCGTGCGGCAGTAGGTATTTGTCTGTAATTCTATGGATAGGGAGAAGTTCATGCTTGCCTGCGTATGAATTTTGAGCATTTTAGGAAAGCTCTAGCTCCTTGAATTTTTCTACCAACGTTGAGATGACATCACCCATTAACGGGTTGGTGCTTTAATTAGGTGCTTTTTTTGAACCCTCGGAGGTTATTGAGGAGTATGGTATCCTGCTATGAATTATTCACTATGTTGCCACCCCTCATTAGTAATATTTTTGGTTGGTGGAGGGGTAACATTATTGTTTTGGAGCTAGAACATCACCTTGTCCTTGCAACCTATCGAAAGATCAGTTCATATTCTAGAAGTGTTGTTCACTCCTAGCATATCATGCTAAGTATTCCTCATCTAGATGTGGGAGTTGGTCCAATTGCATGCTAATGGGTTGTCAAAACAATACCCGAGGAGATGAACTTGCTTCCCAGTGAAATTCATGTTGTTTGAACTTGATTTTTCATGAGGATAAGTCTGTGTGATTTGGTCAAGTTCCTCAATATGTATAGAGGAACCAACATTGGTTCCCTAAAGGAGAGGGTTTTGAGCAGTTGAGCGGTTTTCACTGTCACATTGAGAGTGAAGGTGATTGTTGTGGTATACTTTTCTTGGTAGTTGTACATGTCAAAACCCGGGATGGGTCGACCGTACTCATCGTATCCCAACATATTTGGGGGTATAAGAATACCCATAGAATAAAGGATGGATGAAGAAAGAAGAAATGTTTAGAGACTAGCTCTTCATGACATGTTCACCAATTTGTACTATAGAAAATCAACACGTGACCTTCTTTGCACCCGACCTCTCAAGGTCATGTTGAGACAGTTGGTGTAGAATGAATGTGAATGTGAGTGGGGTGACAGGGATCAAGCTAATTGGGAAATCTTATGCCTTTAACACACAATATCGGGATATGCAAGTCTAAGGCGAAGAATTCTCTCCTAACTTGAAGTGGTGTATGTTAGAGTAGGTAGTTACTTTAACTCATGTTCACCTAGGTACTTTATTTACCTTTATTATATTTATCCTCTCCCACTTATGTGTGTGGATATTTCTTTTATCTTATTTAGATATTAGGAGATATTATCTAGTTGTTAGGTATTGTTCTTTCCTTGATCTATGGTATTGACTAGATCCTCGTTGTCTAGTTCTCTCCTAAATCTATGGTCTTGACTAGTTCTTTGATGACTAGTTATTTCCTTGATTTATGGCTTGATCTACGACCTTGACTGGTTCTTATATTGTTATTCCTTGCCTATATAAGCAAGGCCCATTCTCATTGTAATTCATTGAGTTCTATAATAATATATGATATTGCTGCTCATTTGTTTGTAAAGGTTTTATATAATGTTATTCTGGCAAATTACTTTTATCTTATGGATCGTGGTGTTTGATTAGCATCTGTGTTCTTGGCTTGGTACAATACGATTATCATTCCTTTTATGGTATCAAAGCATGAGATTGCTATTGACATCCGTCTGTAAGTTTTATTTTGCAAATAAATTCTTTGTATATTCATATATTTGGGATTTGGTCATATTTTGTTGTTGCATGTGGTTTTATGCAAAACAAAGGCTTCCATTGGATCCAGAAGGTGGGAAAACCCTAAGATTGATTGTAAACTCAACCATTTTTGGAGGTAGTCATTTTCTTAGCTTTTGTTGTTGTAGAGAAATGCACTTGTTTACCTCGAGATCCGCGCCGATAAGAAAAGAACGCATAAAAGTAGTTTATGGGTTTTGTTGAGTTTATCAAGATCTACTATGGTGTAATGTTTTTGGATTGGGTGGGAGAAGCTTTGATTCTTTTCTCCTTTAGAAGAAGGTACGGGACATTTGTGCCATGATTTTGCCATTTCGGGTAATTTTGTATCCTGCTATTTTTGGCAACGCAAGTCATTGTCCACATAGTCCCGAAATAGTAATTTACATCCATCAAAATCCTTAGCCCTTGGTCATATGGTATGGTCGTATGAGGGCTTAAATCTTGTGATTCCTACTAGTAGGTGCTTAACTCCATCCCCCTTTCATTTTATTTGTGTGGTGAAGGCAAGAGCAGTTTATTTTGATCTAGTGGCAACTAAAATAAATAACATAGCATAATATTGAAAAGCTTGTATCTTTTGATCGGTAAATTGGTTTTGAGTGTCGTTTTTTGCAAAAGTGCTTATTTTTTGTGCTCTTTCCACTTTGAAAATATTTATTTTAGGAATTACACTATAATTAGAAAGTGCCATATTGTAACACACACTCATTATAAAGTGCAAAATATGGAGGATTGTTGTAATCAATTATGGATGCAATTTCACTAAGCCCGACATCCTAAAATTTTCCTTTGAACTATGTGGACTTCAAGAGGATGTTGTAAAATTTGTGGAAGAAAATAGATCACTCGAAGTGAAATTCTCTTCTACAATCACTCATCCATGATAATGATACATTAATACACTCCTTGCGTGAGCAAACACTTGCTAGCCTACAACATCACCATCATATTGTGGAAAACCATATCCATGCTCCTAGTCCACTTGCAACTATTGCTCTCGTGCACCCACCGACATTGATCTGCTAGTTTTTGAGTCATTACTGCTCTTAATGCTCCTAAGCCTACGAGGCTTGTTACTGCATGTTCTTCCACACACGTGCCTAATCTGATAATACATGTTGTGTCTCTTACTTCTTCTCATATGCATGGCTCTTTTGAGAAGCATACCACTGCATTCAGTTCTCACATGCTCCATTCTATGGGTTTCACTGGTGGAGGTATTGGCAGACATTCATAGGGTATTGTTTCCCCTATTCCACATGTTAAGTGGAATTCTCGCCATGAAATTGGTTTTCGAGCATATACTTCATTGGGATCACACATTGACAGAGCTCCTATTTTTGTTCGCTTGACTCTTTTTGAGGATCATGAGCAACACATGAGTTCTACACCTTCACTCAGGCTTGAGAAACCTGAGATTTTAGCTATCAGACATGATCAACCTGACACACATTCGATGTTCCTTTGCATGCACCCATTGTGCATTTTACACCAAGTCATATGCAAGTATCTTCTTCATCCATCTGTGTTGATTTGGGGTGGATATCTGATCACTTGTGGAGGTGACATATGCATTCGTTGAGAGGACTATATAGGCGTGGCTCCTCCACCATTCAACCTCTTGCTCCACTTTCTATACCTTCTGCATTGTAATGCTTCTTATTTTGAGCATTTTTCTTTAGCAGGTGTAGTGTATCTCTCTTATTTGTTGAGAGATTTTGTATCTGTATTTTTAACACTTTTGGCATGTTGACAATATCTATTGTGGGGGATCTATTCTGGTGAAGTCTAGTGTTATTTTGTCAGTGTTCGAGTATTTGATTTTGGGCAACTCATACATATTTGTATCTTTGCGACTCCACCCATTCAACAAAGTATGGGAGGGTGCAGTGTTGATCCCGCTTCTTCGGGTTTCGTGTCCTTGCCTTGTTACCTTGGCTTTTATTGGATTGTGACACTTTGGAATTTATGTCCTTGCCTTGTTGCTTTGGTTATTGTTCTTGGATTATGGCACACCTATTTGCATTAGTTGATTGAATTATGTTTGGTGTTTTTTTCACTTTCAACATCACTCTATCGATGACGGTCTCCTTGTATGGAGCTATTCGGTAAAGCCCAAAGTGTCGATTGTTTTTGAGTTTTGTGATCGAGTAGTGGATTTAGACCACGGTGCACACTAAAATTCTTCAACATTGTTGAGTCCTTTGAGTGAGCTTTGGGATGCCTTGCAATGGTTTTACTCTCTTTAGTTTGTTATTCTTGGTTTTGGGTACCTTGCGGTGTCCTTTTTTTCCCAGTTATTGTACATGAATACCTCATCAGACCCAATTTTAGGACTCATACTATGGACATGCCACTTCTATTTTGGCCCCTAGCTTCACTTGAGGGGGTGTGTTAGAGTAGGTATTTACCTTAGCTCATATTCACCTAGGTACTTTATTTACTTTATTGTATTTATCCTCACCCACTTATGTGTGTGGATATTTCTTTTATCCGATTTAGATATTATGAGATATTATCTAGTTGTTAGGTATAGTTCTCTCCTAACTCTATTGTCTTAACTAGTTCTTTGATGAATAGTTATTTCCTTGATTTATGGCTTGATCTACGAACTTGACTGGTTCATAGATTGTTATTCCTTGCTTATATAAGCAATGTCCATTCTTTTTATTATTCATTGAGTTCTATAATAATATATGATATTCTTTGCTCATTTATTTGCAAAGGTTTTATGTAAAGTTATTTGGTGAATTGCTTTCATCTTATTGATCGTGGTGTTTGATTAGCACTTGTGTTCTTAGCTTGGTATGATTTGGTTATCATTCTTTTTAGTGTAATGGCTTGGCCACGATATAATAGTTTCTCAGAGACTCCAATCAATATTGAGCTCCACCAAGATTCTATTTATTGGCTATTGAACACGCGGAAAGTGACCTACGGGCACCTCGTATGGATTTCTAAACAAGGTCATGGAAGTGAGAATAAGAGACGTAGTGGAGCCACATGGACTTGTGGGTAATTTTTGGTCTAGTCCAGAAAGTCTTAGCCTAATCTCCACAGCTGCTTTATGTTCGATGAAGGAAAGTTATGCAATAATGTTTGGTGGAAGTGGTGAAGATCTGAATACTAATGTACGAAAACTAGTGTGAATTTCTAATGGTCGGCAGCCCATTGGGTTGTGGGGCCTAAGGATTGCAACCAAAGACTCGTGGAGTTTGTGGCCCTTATATGGTCATGCGTGTAATCAAACCCTGTTGCCAGGAGTAGCCCATTAATCATAGGCTTGATTAAAAATACTTTTAGTGTATTTAGTTGTTATATTTTCTCAAAAAAACTTGCAAGTGTGCATAAGATTGTCAAACGTAAACTTGTATCAATGTCAGTTATCAATTCTAGCTCGTTGGGTTGTGGGAGCAAACGATCACAACTGTGCGTATTTTCTTGTTGTGGACCATCGATGGTCATATAGAATGAAATGAAATGAATTTAATAAGCAAATTAACTATTAAAGGAAATCTAATCTATATTTTTGGAGTTTTCACAATATATCAGATCAAAACAATAAAAAGCAAACTAATCTATCAAAGGGAATATTTTTGATCTTTTCTAGTTTTTAAGCAATGCATTCTAATCTAATAAATAAACTAAAGACAAGTAATCAATCAGATGTAACGGGTTACTTGTGTGAATATGTGAATCTAATCTAAAACAAATAATCTAATCCAATCAAAACCCTTCAAACCCTACCTCAGAGGTGAAAAACAAATCATGACCCTGAAAGAGCTATTATTCCCACAACTTCCCTCATGAATGTTAAAGATAAAAATTTCTAATTATTTGATCTACTTGTGATTGCCTAACCTATTGAAATGAAAAATTTACTACTCTATTTGATATGCAATTGAAACTAGTGATTTGAAATTGATGATTTAACAAATAAAACAAACAAACACACAATTCCAACCTGGATAAGCAAGAGCTTTGGAAAATCTAGTTATATCTATATCTGTCCCCTTAGTTTGTTCCTTTCTTTCTCTAAGTGTTCATATGATTCCAAGGGATTGGGAATGAAAGAACAACGACAGGAGGATGGCATTTGAGCAATGATAACTTGAAGATAGTCTGGATGCAATGCAAGTATAAGAGAGATAACACAAGAGATTTCACTTGGCTATGCAATTCCTAGCAAGATTGTGGCGGTAATACAATGCAAGATACACAAAAATTCTTAGGCCTTTAGTTTGAAAAAAGCACGGAATATATAAGAATTGGGGTTGAGATGTGCCTTCATGTGTAAGGCAAGAAGAGGCTATTCCAACTAACTAAAGCACATGCAAAAATAGAAGAGGGAAGGAGAACCAAGCAATCAAAAATATTTTTAGACAAATTGGCCCAAGGATGCATGCTAAAAGTGAAGTTAAAGGAATTGTCACATGTTAAAAACACGCACGACGGAATCTTGAAAAATTGGTTAGGACCGCCGCCTGCGTAGGGCGGTGGATCCTATACTAAAGGCCGAAACATGCACGTAAAGAAGCAGGAAAGCTAGAAAAAAGTGCGGGAAGGCTAAGTAAGGATGTCTAGGCAACAAATATACACTACGAATGGTTTTGGAGCTCAAACATGTTTTTGAAAGGACTTGAATCATCATTAGGGACTTTTGTAACCGTTTTATGACAATGTAGCACATGCAATTTTAGGTGTGTACATTGACCAATTTGTGAAACCATCCTGTAACAACTCTACAATGAATAAAATCCCTAAATACTTACATTAGTACTTCATGAACATGATTAAATAACAAAAGGAGAAATCTATGTGTGGTGGAGTTGGATGACCTTGTAGTAACCCCTACTAAACCAAACTAGGGACTACATTGCATCCATTCCAAAGTGACAACAAACTCCATGTAGTTCTCCTCACGTATGGGCAATTTTGAATGCATATCTAATCCAATTCCCTATTATGACCTTGTATCTTGACATAAAGAATAACATGTATAACTATATATAAATTATAATGTACCCTACATAGTAGTGATATAGTGTGGTGTCTTTGTAGTGCTAGATTGATTCTTATTTCACCCTTAATAAATTTGGCAATGTCTGGTGTTGAGTTTCTCTTGCTATGACTTGGCTTTAAGACATGTGGAGGCTTGTAGATGGGGAAAATAAACTACTTAACCTCGTTGTAGTGCTTCAAAGTTAAGTAATGGCTATTTTTAAGAATATGTTGCTACTTTAGGAATTTTAGGAGAGGTTTGTTGCTTTTGGAGTGTATTTTACAAAAAGACCTCTTGAGAATGTTAGGTGATTTATTAAGTGCATTGTACTTGATTATATATGATTTCATAATTTATATGTTGTATTAAGGCCAACCTATACGATAAGAAAAGATCCATAAAAAATATCAAATAAGGAAAAGAGTCATTAAAGAGTGAGATATGAGAGTGTATGGGTTAGCCAAAACCATAGTATGGATTGGTCCCTGATTTATACGATTTTGGATAGGTAATTCTTGATAGTTGAGGAAGATTCTAAGAAAGATTCTTGAGAGTGATACACTACTTTAGATAAATGCAACAAAGTATACGAACAACTAAATAGTTGAGAGAGAGAGAGAGAGTCAACCGGGCTTATGATACTTAGACAAGTCATTGTATAGAGCCAAAGTAAAATTATTCATTGTCAAAGGTTAAGTTTCTAAGTTTAGGTGTCTACATCCCCCAAGTGTGAAATGAAAATTATATATTTAAAGGAAAAGATAATTGAGTGTGAACACACGGTTTGTCTTTACATAGATTTGTTGATTTTGTCGTTTGGTTTTGACATGCTCCATGATGAATCTCGCAACACAAAGTATAGTCAATGCTCATGAAAGAAATTGAATTGTAACTCAAATGTAAAGAGTATATTTATAACTTTGAAAATTGAATCTCTAACATATTAAAGTAAAGATACAAAGTATAGAAGGAATACACATGTTTATTATGTTGAGGGAGAAGCTATCGTTCTTGTTGCACTTCAATATTTGGATTTTTATTTAGCCATTGAAGGATTTGGAGTGATCATTCCCTATTTTTTTAGAAGGAGAAACCATAGTAGGAGAGGAGTTGAGTGATCTTGATCTTACACCTAGACGAGATTTGGTTGTACGCACCCAAAATTACATGTGCTACATTGTCAAAAAATGGTTACAAAAGTCCCCAATGATGATTCATGTCCTTTCAGAAGGTGTTCAAGTTCCTAAACCCATTCACAATGTATATTTGTAGCCTAGACATCCTTACTTAGCTTTTCCACGCTTTCTTCCAGCTTCCCACTTCATTATGTGCATGTTTTGGCCTTTAGTGTCAAGAGACCACCGCCTGCACAGGCGGTGGTTATAAAACCACCATCTAGGCAGGGCAGCGGTCCTGCGTGCTTTTTCCAAAACCTTCCATGTGTCAAATTCACATGTGATGCTTCACTTAACTTCTATTTTAAAATGCGTTTCTTGCCGTTTTAGATGATTCCAAATCCCAACTGCCTTGTTGCATGGTATTCCCTCCCTCTTCTATTTTTAAATAGATTTAATTAGTTTGAATTGCCTCTTCACCCAATGATTTGGCACTCCAAGGATGCCTTGTGCATAAAGGCACATCCCAACCAATTCCTATATATTCCATGCTTGTATTCAAGCAAATGGCATGAGAATTTTGTGTATCTTGCATAGTATTACTGCCATAATCCTGCTGAAAATTACATAGCCAAGCTGTTCACTTGTGCTATCTCTTTTCCACCTGCATTGCAATAAGATTGCCTTCAAGTTATCATTGCTCAAGTGCCTTATCCTCATATTTCCTTTACATTCCCAATTCCTTGGACTCATATGGACACACAAAGAAAAAGAAAGGGATAAAACTGAGGGGACAAATACAGATACAACCAAATTTTCCAAAGCTCTTTCTTATCCAGGTTGGAATTATTTGTTTGTTTGCTTCATTTGTCAAATTATCAATTCTGAGTTATTCATTTCAAATACATATCAAATAGAGTAGCAAAATTATTCATTTCAGTTGATTAAGCAATTACAAATAGAGCAAATCATTAGAAAGCTTGCTCTTTGACATTATCGAGGAAGTAGTGGGGAACAATAGCTCTTCTAGGGTTATGATTTATTCTCTACCTATGAGGTAGGGTTTGAAGGGTTTTGATTAAATTAGGTTAGTTGTTTTAGATATAGATTCACATACTTGCACAAGTAATTAACTATAATTGGCTTATTACTTGTATTTAATTTCATTTATTAGATTAGAAGCATTGTTTTAAAAACTAAAAAGATAAAAAATATTTACTTTAATTAGATTAGTTTGCTTCCATTATTTTGTTTAGATATATTGTGAAAATACCAAAAACATAGATTAAATTTCCTTTGATAGTTAGTTTGCTTTATCAAAATCAATTCAATTCATTCCACATGACCATCAAAGGTCCACAACAAGAAAAAATGTTTGGTTGTGATCCATTGGTCCCACAACCCAACGGGCTAGAGTTGTTGACCGACATTGATATGGGTTTACGCTTGTTAGTTTTACGCACACACCGTTAGGTATTATGAGAATATAGAATAATTAAACACATTAAACATTGCAGTTAATCAAGCCTATGATTATTGGATTGCTCCTGGCAATAGGGCTTGATTACGCACATGACCATACAAGGACCACAACCTCCATGAGTTCACGGTTGTGATCCCCAGGTCCCACAACCCAACGGGCTGTTGACCAATTAAACATCAACATTGGTTTGTGTGCATCAGTATTTAGATCATCACCACTTCCACTGACATCATTGCATAACTTTCAGTATTGAACATAACATCCGATCAGGCTAGGGCTTTCTAGACTAGACTGGAAAACCTCCCATAGTCCCTGTGGTTTCATTATGCCTCTCATTCTCACTTCCATGACCTTGTCTGGAAATCTATACAAGGCGTTCGAGGTCACTTTCTGCGTGTTCCACAACCAGTAGATAGAATCTTGGTAGAGCTCGATATTGACTAGAGCCTCGAGTAGCTATTCTATCCGATCGATCCATCACACCACTTCAGCTTAGGATGAATTTCTTTTCCTTAGACTCGCAGATCCCAATATTGTGTGTTGAAGATATAAGGTTGCCTCGTTAGCTTGTTCATCATTACCACACTCACATCCATTTCTATTCTACATCGGCTATCTCAGCACGACCTCGGGAAGTCGAGTGCAAAAAGGTCACGTGTTGATTTTCTTTCATACAAATTGGTGAACATGACATGAAGAGCTAGTCTCTAAACATTTCCACTTTCTTCGTCCATCTTCCTCTCTCCCTTTATTCTGCGGGTATTCTTATACCCCAAATATGTCAAGATACGATGAATATGGTTGACCCCTCTTGGGTTTTGATGTGTATAACTATCAAACAGTAGACAACAACAATCACCTTCGCTCTCTACATGGGCAGATAACCATTCAACTACTCAAGCTCAAAATCCTCTTCTTCAGGGAACCAATGTTGGTTCCTTCATACGTATCGAGGAGCTTGACCAAATCACATAGACACATCCTCTTGAGAAGTCAAGTTCTAACAACATGAATTTCACTGGGGAGGAAAGTTTGTCTCCTCGGGTTTTGTTTCGACAACCCATTAGCATGCAATTAGACTAACTCTCACCTCTAGATGAGGATTACTTAGCATGATACGCCAGAAGCGAACAATACTTCTAAAATATAAACTAGGATTTTGACAGGTTGTAAGGACATGTTGATGTCTTGCTCCAAAACAATAACACTACCCCTCCAACAAAAGGAAAACATTGCCAATGAGGGGTGGCAAAACAACGAACAATTCATAGCAGGATACCACACTCCTCAACAACCTCCAAAATTTCAACAACAAACACCAAAACAAAACACCACCCCATCAACGGGTGACATCATCTTGGTGTTAGTAGACAAAGTTAAAGAGTTAGAGCTTTCCCAAAACACTCAAAATTCATACGCAAGGCAAGTAAGAGTTTCTCACTATCGTACAATTATGGACAAATATCTATTGTGTAAACTCCTCGGTTTATATGGGCACTCAAAGCCCTATAAATTTACTAACTGGGATGGGCACCTTGGGTATGCCCCCAACACCACATATGGATATCTACAACAAGCACCACTTGGAAGAAAGTGAATTCTCAAACACCATACCAACTATAAATGCAACGCGTTCCTACTTTGTGCTTTCAAATCCATATCAAAACAACTAACCCCCTTACATACACATGTACTCTAAATCATCACGGGTGATATGTACACTTACCTAGGTCCATAGGGGATGTCATATGCCCCAAAAATGTTTACGTTGTACCATTTCAGCAACCGATGCAACCTCCACCTCCCCAACAAGGATCTTCAATGGTTGAAACATACGCAATGGGGACCTATTTTGAATATCTTAAGGAGCCTCTAGACTTCTCCATCCAGTGTTATGCTCCCAAGACCCTTTCCTGATCTTCCAAATTTCAAAGGGAGGGTGATCCTAACGCTCACATCAAAGCTTACACAATGACCATTCGAGAGCTGCTCCCATGGGATGTAGTTGTTGCGAAGATTTTCCCTAAGACGTTAGAAGGTATCACTCTCGATTGGTACTATAGGATACAGAGGATTCAATACACTCCTTCAAGTAACTCGTGTCAGATTTTATTAAGGATTTTGATATGAACAAACTTTTAAGGACATGAATCGAGAGAATCCTTCATATCAAACAAGAGCACAATGAGTCTGCTGCCCACTTCATTCAAAGGTGGAAACAAGTTCTCTATTCCTCTACAAGCGCTCCAAACATGGATCAGATGAAGCTTTCTGATTTGTTTCCTCCACTCACTTAATAGAGAGACAAATGAATAATTCAAAAAGTTCCCACTAAAAACCTACGAAGAGGTGCTAGAGGGTGTTTTCCGAATTGATCAAGCAGTCATTGATAGTGATCGTAAGACTTATGGAACAAATGGAAGGTTAGTCTCTCTTAGCCAAAATAACCCCAGTTACTCTAACAACATGAACAATAATCAAGGACCAGAGGTCCTTAATAATAATCACGGGGTTACAACTAACGGTGTTATCGATCATCCCAATGTTGTTATCTCTCCCAATACAAACAACAACAAATGGCAATAATTAGAGAAATAATAATTTCTCACCCTCAATCAATGTTGTGGATTTTAATCGTCCTCAACAACAATAACAACAACAACTACAAAAACTAAGACAAATACAAACCCAAGGCCCTAATCAATACCTAAGCAAGTATCTAAACCAATTCCAAAACCAAGGGCAGGAGTTCCCAAATTTTAACTATAACAATCAACAATTGAACAATAATCGTAATTTTGGACTGCAACAAAGTGCAAACCAAAGGCCTTGAGATTATGATCCTGATTTGTATTACGGTTTCCATAGGGTTCGCGGGCATGATGCAAGAACATGTCGCGATTGCAAAAAAATTCTACAACATTTTTTAGAGGATCAAAGACAATTATTTGTTGACATGTTTTTGGCAAACCCAACAACGCCAACTCAGAACACTTACACGGGACCAATATCCCCACATAACACACCACTTAGGATCTTTAGCGATCCTCTCCCCATGTGCCCAAAATATGGTAGAATAGATCCCAATGGTTCAAACAAAGGCATTGCAATAGGAACCAACGATCATGAAGCCTCAACTTCATCAAACTCATAGGTGACACCTCCTTTGGATGGTCACCAATAAACAAAAATTATGGGATTGGTAGAGTTAGACACCAAACCTCATATTAACATTGCCACTAGAACCAAAGATTATTCTTCGCAACCTATCCCAATCTACCCGACTATATCAAATGACATTCGTGATACACTAGGCAAGCCAGTAGGAGCTTATGACTTGATCAATGACCTAACCAAAACCTTCTCTCACATTTCCTTCTTAGATCTGTTAAAGAATTCCCCTGCTCACAAAGCCAATTTATTAGAAGCACTAGGTCTTGGGCATTTGATTAATGTCACCCCTCCTCCGAAGCACGGATAAACCATATAGAATTTGATGTTTATCCTCCAGGCAACTGAAAGAGATGTTGGATTCGTATTTGACATCAAGAAGATGTGCATGGACGCTAAAATAACTCGTAGAGGTGATCGACCTTGTTTTTACAAGATTTTATTTACAAAAACTATGTAAAATGTGCGATGATTGATGATGGGGAAGTGGTCAACATAGTCCCCTTCTCTTTCCTTCAAAATTTAGGTTATAGAGAGACCAATTTCTCCTCAACACGAAACACTCGAGAGGTTATGACAACCTCAAAGCGACATCAATTGGAACTATAGTGTTTTCAGTCACCCTTGGACCTAAGACGGTTCTAACCGAGTTTTATATTATAGATCGGAACCAACTATAATATGATCCTCATCTGTCCTTGGATTCATTGCATGAAGGTGATTCCCTCCACTTTGTTTCAGGAAGTAAGGTTCCTACATTTAGGGAAGGTCTTTGTGGTGCAGGTGATCCAAAACCCTTCGACATACATCTAGCTAATTTAAAGAAGAGGTCAGGGGTTCATTCTGAGTTTGAGCTTCTGCAAATCAATTAAACAAACCTACAAGCTCAATGCCAGAAGAAAATCTAGTTCCTACAACGGAGCTAGAAACTACGGGTTTGATTAAAGGAGTTCCTGCCACAAAGGATGAAACTGTAATTGTTGAGACAATGTCAATATGAACAATAATAAGGATAGTTGAGTTGTTAGAGAATGACCTACCCCTTCTTCTTCTATTTGATTCCATGGGTATATGACATGACATGGGACTTGGCTCTCTCGACTAATGACATATGCATGGTAGAGAACTCAAAAGCAAGGGAAGATAATACAACAAATAATCTAACTTCAATCTTCTCATATGACTATTGGGCCTTGAATTATGATGGAGCAAAGTGCCGCTTTGGTGTTGGGGTAGGTGTGATACTTACCAACCCTCAGGGAAGGGTCATGCCCTTCACCTTTAAATTGAATTTTGAATGCACTAACATGAAGCAAAATATGGGGATCTCCTTCTTGGTTTCATTATAGCCAAAAGGATGGATGCTCTTAATATTAGGGTGTTGGGTGATTCACAATTAGTTGTAAATCAAGTATTTGAAGTATACGAGACTAGGGATGAACATCTACATCTCTACAAGACTGTTGTCCTCAAGTTAAGTAAAGGTTTTGATTTCATTTCAATTGAGGCTATACCCAGAGATAAAAACCTCCTTGCTAACTCTATAACAACTTCTGCTTCTCATTTTACCCCGAGCAGTAAGTTAGAAGACACTAGCTTTACGGTTTCGGTTTGTGCCAAACCTTTGGTTCAAAAGATACCAACAACCCTAATTCGACTTATGTAGAAGTTGAGAATGAGTTTATCACTTTAGATTACATTGAAAATGATGAAGCAATCCTAGGGTTTTGAATGCCTACATAGACTTGCATCCTGCTCATCATAAGATCGACTTTTCTCTCATCCCACACTCTTCCTCTTACTTTGGAGATTCCATGATAGACCCTTCCTCTATGGAAGGTCTTGAGGTATATGAAGTAGAAGAGGAAGGAGACTTAGAGCTACCTCCATCCCCGCTTGAATTTAAAGAGGGTAACACCTCCTTAATCGAAGGAACAATTGATATAAACATTAGGATGGAGGAGGAACCAAAAATATTGAATCTGGGATCCTCTCTAACTCTAGAGGAGATAGAAATACATACCGAGTCCTCAAGGAACATGAAAAATATTTCACATTTAGCTACAAGGAAATGACGGGAATTACACCACACATTATAGTTCACAACCTCGTCACTAAGCCAGATGCTAAGCCAATTAAACAAAAGTCGAGACCCATGAAGCCAAAGGTGGCCCTCATGGTGAAAGAAGAAGTGATGAAACTCCTACAGTGGGGTTCATCAAGCCGTCATTGACTATTCACAATGGGTGTCTAATATCATCCCCATTCTCAAGAAGAATGGAAAAATCTACATTTGCATAGAATTTTGGGATATCAACAAAGCTTGTCCCAAATATGATTTCTCATTACCATCCATCGATGTTATTATCAATGTAACAACTGGTTATGAGTTGTTGTCTCTCATGGATGGGTTTTCTAGATATAACCAAATCAGAATCTTTGAGGAGGATCAGACCAAAACTACATTCATCACTCCTTGGGAACATATTGTTATGTTGTCATGTCATTCAAACTTAAGAACGTTAGTGCCACATACCAACGAGTGATGACTTATATATTCCATGATCTTATCCATAAGATTGTGGAATCCTATGTGGATGATCTTTGGCTAAGGCTAGAAAATGCTGCGATCACCCTGAGGTGCTTCATATCATTCTTTCTCACTTAATCGAATACGACGTCATGTTAAATCTAGAAAAATGCATATTTGGTGTAACGAGGAAAGTTTTTGGGATACATCATATCTTCATGAGGGATTGATGTAGACCTATCCAAAATCTGAGCTATACTGGAAATGACTCCACCGTCAGACGAGTCTAGCATTAGATATTTTCTTGGAAAACTTCGGTGTAATCCAAAGGTTTATCCCTAATCTAACCTTTGTTATTCACCCAATCAACAATTTATTAAAAAGGATTGTTGCATTGATTGGACGAAAAGAGTGTAATGAGGCATTTGAGTTGGTTAAATGGTTCTTGTTGTCTCCTCCCACACTCATACCACCTAAGTCAGATTGCCCCTTGATCCTGTATTCACAAGCTATAGATGTCTCATTAGCCTGCATGTTAGCTCAAGAAGATGATGATAAACGAGAACGTGCAGTCTATTTTATTAGTCGAACATTGCTTGATTATGAGACATGTTACACACAGTAGAAAAGGAATGCCTTGTCATAGTCTTCACGACAAAGCGCTTAAGACATTACATGCTAAATCAAGAAACAAGGGTTATTGTTAAATCGGATCATCTGCGGACATTTCTCACACAAGGGTCCTTATCTAAGAAAGTTGGACACTTCATAACTTTGATGGGTGACTTTGAGTTAACATTTGTTAATCAAAAATATGTCAAAGGAAAAATCATTGCAGACTAGTTGGATGACAACCCATTAGATGGAGGCAATCTAGTAAATTTGGACTTCCCAACGAATGTGTGTATTTTTTTGAAACCAAGCCTTTCATTTCTGTGTGCCATGGTATACTAACATCATTAATTTCATAGTGGACCATACATATCCGAAAGGGCAATGTCACAAAAAAATAAGACGGTTACATGTTATAACTGCTAAGTATGTTATCTTGGAACAGGTGCTCTATTGTAGGGCCTTTAATGGATTGTTGTTAAGATATGTTGACGAAGAAGAATACAAGAAGATTCTTTATAAATCACATAGTGGAGTATGTGGAGGTAACTTTGGCAGCCATACCACTGCTCGGAAGATACATCGGATGGGCTACTTTTGGCCCATGCTAGAACATGATGTAGTAGAGTTTGTGTGTAAATGCCATAAATTTCAAGAGTTCTCCCATGAGATCCACATACCGACATAGGCTCTGCAACGAATTGCAACACCAGGGCCCTTTTCCACACCCTTTTCCATGTGGGGCCTTGATTTGATAGGGAAGTTCTCTCCCTCATCAACAAATGGTCATAACTTCATAATCACGGCCACAAAATACTTTACTAAGTGGGTAGAAGCCATGCCTCTTACCACCATGCCTGGATGTGTAATCACTAAGTTCATTCTGAACCAAATCATTTGTAGGTACGGGGTCCCACAAGTCATTATCTTTGATAATGGCACATCTTTCAAAAATGAGGAAGTACGTGAATTGTGTGAAAAGTTCAAAATAAATCACCATACGACTTCTCTCTATTATCCTTAGGCAATAGATAGGTGAGGCTATGAACAAGACGTTAAAATCCATTCTCCTTAAGACTATCAAGGAGAACAAATGAGATTGGCATTTAAATCTCTTTCCACCTTGTGGGCCTATCGAACATCGGTAAGAACACCGACAGAGGTGACACCCTTTTCTTTGGTATCAGTGCGAAGTGGTTTTACTGGCTTGAGGTTGTTATCACCAATTTTGATTTGCACAAAATTGTCAAAAAACAATTAAATAATTAAAAATTAGAAAATTTTGAAAAGTATTACTTTGCGTGGTTCATTGGACTCCTTGCGATCGTCTTATTTTTGTGATCGTTTTGGTCTTCGTTTCGTGATTTTCAGGCAAGAACTCTTCCCGCTATAAAGCTATAAAACACATTAAAATAATTAATTAATATTTAATTAATTAATTGCTCCTTGTTTTATTAAATTAATCACTTAAGGGAATATTTAATTAAATAAATATAAATGAAGGTTCATCCGACAAGTTTTAGTGCCGGGGAAGTTAGCTTTTGTTTCCAACTGCCGGGTTGGCATCCCAAACCCGGATTTCCACTTTCCTGGCAATTTCCTTCAAATTTCCCGCACGTGGGTTTTCCTCTGCCAATTGCCAAATCATGGATTGGCAAACGGGCATAAAATTCCCCAATTTCCCATATGGGGAAATTGGACGGGGATTGCCAACCCATTTTTCCATTCCCGTTGGCAATTGCCCGTTACTTTTCCCATTTCCCCCTGGCACTTAAGCCACTACCCGGGATGAGAGGAAGTTGAATTAATCCTCGTAACTTCCTCCATCAAACCCGGTAGAAAAAGTCAGGGAAGCTTCTTTTTCTTCAGAAAGATATAATATTTTGTTTGACATTATGCAAAAGAAATACATGCGCATTGGTTGAAGGAAAAGGACAGCAAATTCTTTTGAATGTTAAAGGAAATTTCAAAGCCTAAGAGAGAGAAGAACTCAGGGAAGCTGAAGCAGTCTTTAAATAAAGAAAGAAAAAGAAACAGTCCATACCAAGAAGCACACGCCTGGCAAAGAGAACTAGAACAGTTTTTAAAAAGACTCAGAAATTGACAAAGGCCACGCATTGGCTGAAGCAGAGAATAGTTTTTAAAAACCCACGCATGCACGGAAAGAAACGTTTGTTTTGTTTTGGAGGAAGAAAACAAATTTCTTAAAACTCCACACGCACCAGCCATTCATCTGCTGCAGCATTTGATGGAGCGCAGCAAGCATTCGTGGTTTAAGGCAAAGTAAATCCATAGTTCGACGAGTGCCAAACGAGGGAAAACAATCAAATTTTGGAAAATTCGTGGTTCGAGGAGGCAAAGTCGCGGTTCGAAGACCCTCAGTCAATAACCACCAGTCGTAAAGTCAATAACCACCAATCGCAAATCCTGTCGCGAATAGCATAGTCGTGTGGGATAGTCATGTGAAGAAAGGAGAGAGCAAGGGCAGAAAGAACAAAAACGTGAACAGTGCGCGAGTGGAGCGCAGGCAAGCATTCGTGGTTTAAGGCAAAGTTTAAGAAGCAAACGTGAACAGTGCGCGACCCATACTCTGGAGAACATCATCGATTGATCCTGCGCCCATACTGTCAATACTGTTTGTATTGCCTAAATAAATAAATAAATAAAAAACGCGTGGGCAAGTATGTTTTAAAAAATGAATTGTTTTTGCGACTTGTTATATTCTGCATTTTCATCGGCCTTCAGAAAGAACGCATAATATTGCAGATGGACAAATCTGGGGCCTGATAAAACTTACAGCTTAATTGCTAAAGGCTGCAACAAATGAAGGTCAAGAATATAATAAAAATTCCTTTCCACACAGCTAGCTATTAGAGATAAGAACAGTTTTTAAAAAGCTACGCATTCATCAAAGGAGGCGCCCAGCTGGAAGAAAGAACAAGTTTTTAATATAAAAAAAGGGGAAAGAGTTCCATGTGCCAGATTGGAGGAGTTTTTAATAAAAAAGATTTAAAATCTCCTTGCTGCGCATTGAGAAAGAAGGGGACAGCTAAAGACAATAAAGTTTCCACGCCTTAGCCAGGGAAGAGAGGAAACTCCATTCACGCAAAATATTAAAATCGGGAGATTTTAATTGTTATTGTCAGAGTTAGAATTCGAGCTTGGTCTCGATTTGTTTTTATTGACATATTAAAAGTTTTTAATTCGAGACAAATTATTATTATTATTTTATTTTAAATAATAATAATAATAATAAAACGGAAATATTTTTCTTGCATTGACGGGGTGTTGGAGACTGAGACCCGGCCCCGTTTGCATTGTCTGGCGTGCCTGAGTCACTGCTTTTGTTAAATTCATAATGGCCGAAAGATCCAAATCTGCAGGGAGATCGAGGAAGCCAGTGGAAAAATATAATAAATCTGCCCTGAAATATGAATTCCAAGGAATTATTCCTCCCAGCTCCATTAAGTCGGCGTATGACAACATCACCGATACAAATCTGGGTCACATCAACGTGCAACAGTTTTGCGAGCGAGTGAAAACTGAAGGCAAAACCATTTTCTCTGATAGGCTTTA
Source organism: Taxus wallichiana var. yunnanensis (assembly GCA_018340775.1). NCBI lineage: Eukaryota > Viridiplantae > Streptophyta > Pinopsida > Cupressales > Taxaceae > Taxus > Taxus wallichiana. Next base: position 326,857,953 of record CM031238.1, on the reverse strand, counting down.
CCACAGTGGCCTACCTCAAGCAGCAGCATTCCCTGTCTCGGTGCAGTGTCCGGAATTGGTGATTGCTTGTGCAGAGCATTACGATCCTGAGAGACGAGGAATTTATAAAGACAACCGCGAACCTTTCCTCTTAATCACACCTGAACACATTGAGGAGTTGCTCGGGATACCTGACTTTCCTGAGAATGCAGATATCACTCGCCAGTCTGCGCAAGATTTCTGGGACGAAGAACCCCTAAGATGGAGCAAAATGGTTAACAACAATTGGCTGGTAACCAAGAGACCTCGGATTGACAGGCTCCCAAAAGAACTGTACCGCATTGAGTTCGTGGAAGAGATTGGAGACATGATCACTCTCCTAAGTCGAGTTTTTGGTTTACCTTCTGCAAGGGTCTTCCACCCATGGATGTACCAGTTTATCTGTATCATCCTAGCCAAAAAGGAGTTTGTGGACTAGGCCACCATCATCAGCAACACCATTCACAAGCAATTGATAGAAGTCAAAATGACTGGATGCTTCTACATGACCTCATATCTGACCTATGCAGTAGCACGAAGAAAGCTATTTTCGGGACTTGAAACGAGAGGAATCCTGGGGTCATCAAACAACGTTTTTCACTATTACCCTCAGCTCAGCTTCAAAAATAGTTCTCACCATTTTAGAAGAGTCAACGATGCATTCACCTTCCGCGTAATCCGGAACTTGAATCGAAATACCGAGGAAAGGTTTTCCAAAGAAGCCATGAGTGTCATTTCTCAATGGGGAACCTGGTTTATACAATTTTCATCTTTTTCCTACATCCGCGTGAGTGGCTTTGCTGGGACCCCGTGGAAACTTCCCAAGTACGTCAGTGATAGGTGGGCGTTAATGGAGCTGGCGCGACAATTGTTCCAAGTTCACTGCTTGCTTAGTGACAAGCACCGCCCAGGAATTCATTTCCCGATCCAAATCGGGGAATACCAATGCCCAAACTTATTTAGTGCACAACTAATGGAAAAGGAGTTTGCTCTCATAACTATCCATCCATATGTGAAGAGAGCCCAGTTCGATATCAATGGTTATATGCAAACGATTATGGGAGCGAAGTATCAACATAATCCTACCATGGAGGATTTATGGGCCGCTTGCTCGGATGAACATGAGGTAAGGAGACGGGAGTACTCTCGCCTAACACTTGCTCAGATCAAGGCCTTCCACATCCGGAGTCCTCCCGATTCATTCATAACCGATGATGAAGATGTCGTTGATCCCTCGTACGATGCCATTGCCTTCACACCGTTGCCTCGAATCGACTGGACCAAAAGAGATGAATTTTCTCTCGATGGCAAGAACCAACCAATTATCGAAAGAAGCATATCTTGGTATGATAAGGAACTTGCCAAATTTCAATCAATTCCGAATCCCGTTTCAGAATCACAAAAATTGCCTATATCAGGACACCTCCATTCGACCAAGGTTTCTTCTCGATCAACTTCGTTACCATCCGATCATACACGACATACAAGAAAAGAATGGTTGCCGAAATCCACTTCGCCGAGCAACGTGTCACGAAGAGAGAGATCCAGAGATCCAAACCCTGAAGAAGGAAAGGAGCGTGTGTCTGGATTTTCTACCTCGAGTAGAGATTCTTCCACTCACATCATTAATAGCACTCATACGCTGGTAGCAAATGATCCTCAGCCATGCTTCGAACAAACACCCACTCAAGTGCAAGTAATTCAAATATCAAATACTTCGGAGCACGTAGTTCATGAAGAGATTTCCCAAAATCTCCCGAATGATCAGGAATTGGACATTGAGGTTGTGTCTCCTCAAATTGAGGCCGTTGATAGGATTCAAGAAGGATCTCATGATGTCAGGGATGATGAGGATATTGATTCAAGCTCCAGGATTCTATATGCCGAGATAGTAAATGAAACTCCTTCTTGGGTTGATTCTGAAGTGAAGAAAAGGAAGAGAGTTGTCAAGCCAATCGACATTGATTTTGATGCCCTTTTCAAACTGTCGAATGACGCCATTCCTAAGAAGCCCAAGGTACTTTCTCGAATAATGGTGGATAATGATGGAAACAAGTTTGCAGACCTTGCCATTCCACGAGTGGATAAAGAGCGTAATGCTATGACGCCAGCCGACTATGAAGTTTCCAGACTAGGACTTGGGAGATCCACATTAGAAAGTGACATGGCGATGGCTCGAGATTCAATTGATATCGTGCTAAAAAGATTGGAGAAATACAAGTCCCAAAATTCTCGGCTCAAGGCTGAAAAGAGTCAATTGGTGGAGTATGTTCAGCATTTGATAAATCCCATATCATCCACCTTCCCAGTACCTGATGCGGTGGCTGCCCCAGATGAAGAGACTCTTAATTTGTCAAAGGAAATAAACACGTTGGGCCATGTCACTAAAACTTGGCTTTGAAGATTCTCGTTTTGGGCCAGGGAGCGATCAAGACTGCAGTTAAGCTTCATGAAGATATCAGTGTATATCTAGATCCAATTCTTTCTTTCAAAGAAACTTTTGTTTCTACGATATCAAATTTGGATGAGATATTGCCCAGTCTGCAGGAGATGACAAGTATGGAATCTTCAGTGTTGGCTATTGAAGGGATTCTCGAATTTGAACATCGAGGGACACGTTTCCTTTGGTGTCTACATCTCAAATCGAGAAAGACGCTTCTTGTGGATTCTATGATCCATTATGACAACATGTGCAATGAAGTTTTCGCTTCACTTTCCTCGATCCAGGATTTCATAGCTGAGATTCCTTGCAACCTAGTAAATGAGCATAATCAAAGGTGTTCATCGGAGCAGGTGGAAGAACAATTCTCACGATTGTTCAAAGACATGTACACTCCTGCCAACAATTTCTCATCGGTTTCCATGGAATGGTGTATCAAATTGAAGAACTTGTTTGAGAATGCTCAGTCTAAAATTGTTAATTTTAATGATATGCCAAGTAGAATTCTTGAATTGCAGGTATTTTGTGAGGCTATTCTTCGGCCAAGTGAACCTCCAGAAGAGGAAAAGATGTTTGAAACTTTGGGAAGGTTTAGATCCTTTCAATTATCAAAAGCAGCAGATCCTAATTTCACCGGCGGTGTAGGAAGTTGATTTTCTTGATATCTAGCGAATTGGGAGAGTCCATTTCTCATACGTTTGAGATAGGCGGACCCCGTTTCAATGGATAAGGCACTGGTTATTATTGTATATATATTTTTAAAGGTGTTGTTATTTGGGAAACATTGGATATTTTAAGTAATTTCTATTTTTGGGTTGTATTTAATAAAGTTGGTTAGAAAAAGTCAAAGTCACTTAAGTGCCGTATTTAATGTGCATTTAAAACCCTAACTACTTCGTAACCAACTTTTGGGTTATAAAAGGAAGTGAGGGGCTCATTTGTAAGGGTGACTTTGAGAGAGGAGAAGAAGATACTTTTGTGCAAGCTTTGTTTCAAGAAGAAACTTTGTGTTCTTTGTGAAAAACATTTTGGAGTTAATAGAATAAGAACTTTGTGTCTCATTCATTGTCTCTGGTAACATTTGGTGTTCTTATGTTCATTAGATGTTAGGTGTTTGAATCTTGCATGCAAATATTATCTTTGATCTTATTGTCAACATTAGTAATCAGTTGTTCTAGTTCACAGTGATCAAGCTCTGACTATCTACTTGCTCATGTGTGTTCCCTTTTGCATGTTCTTGTTTGGCTAACTCAAACTCCGTTTTATTTGTGTTGGTTATTCATCTTTTCTCTTCATGCAATATTAGGCTCTGTTTTTACCTAACTCTTGCATTTTCTTTCAATCCATTCCATTCCACTCCTTTCTTTCATTTCATTCCATTTCCTTCATTCACTTTTCTTCCATTGATGTTCCAAACACCCCCACATACAATTTTGAATGTACAGATGTAAATACAGTTTTGGTTTTCAATAAAGGCAACCTCACCTTCATCGAGGAGGGACTTGGTTTCACACCTTTGTTGCATGTCATTTGCATGCGTGCAAATCCATTTGCTAACAGAGGTCGAAATACCTAGTCTTTGTATCTTCTGCAAGGAATTTTGGGAGAAGAAGGCTATCAAGAGGTGCGACTCTCTCAATTAGAAATCCTTGATGAATCTAGGCTCAACGACTGAACAACGACATAACATTTATGCTAACCGAATGGCTCAAAAATACAATAAGAAAGTCTACGAGTGTGAAATATATGAGGGAGATTTGGTTTTAAGACTTGACAACCGAATAGACAAAAAGACCGCGAAGGAAGGAAATTCAGGCCTAGGTGGTTGGGTCCATATCGAGTAATAGAAGACTATAAAAATGGGGCATTTTGCTGTGTACACTAGAGGGTGAGGAGTTTAGTGAATCTGTAAACTCTCTTCACCTGAAGAGGTACTACGCATGATCTATTAGCATTTCCATATGTATATTATTGCATCCGCATTACATTTTCATCTGCTAGTTCATTTCGTAAAATTTGTGATCAAGGGACTTATTCTTATAGCAATTCCTAAAAACTTCGAAAACATTGGCAAAACATTCAAATCATGTCTCTTCAAATCTTCACGGTGTCATCAATTGTTTATGAATCATTTCATCAATCCAAACAAGATAAGACAAAGTTTTGACAGTAACCATACTAAGGCCTGCATACTTGGATCTACTTATAGTTTCTTATAGATTAGATGTCTTTGCATATAGTTTGTTCTAGAAGCTTCATGGTACATTGCATCTATCCCATATACATCTCTTTGGAAATAATAACATTCTAGACATCTTGCCTAGATAAATAAGTCAAATGCAAACCCACATAAATTTTTTATGTTACACATTTCTTTGCCCTACCAACTTTCGGTGTTGATCCTGCGTCTCTTACTAGTGATGTAGGGTTGGGAAAGGAGATAAGTGCCCTTACTCGCCTATGCCTTGTCCATGGTGATGAGCCCATACTTCCTACTGGTAGCATAGGGCAAGGTGTAGGGGGTCTCTTTGACAAACTTCAAAGTTAGAAACAGTTCATTCAAATGTTGAATCATAAATCAAAACAAAGTGAGTTAGATGTCCAAAATTCCAAAAGAGTTTAAAAAATCAAAACTAGATTTTGTCAACCAAGTGGCCATCTATGGATCTAAGTCTAGATAAACTAGAAAGTAATTCACATTTTAATCTATGAAGTAAGCTTGAATAGAATTAGGTTGTGGGGTCTCAATTTGGTTTTTTTCGAATCCTTGTCTTTCTCTCATCATTATCATTCAACAAATTTCTATAACTTGTGCCCCTTCTCGGCTCTTGGCGTTAAGCCCTCACATCTTATTGGTTGTGTGGAGTCGGGAGCGGGAAAGTTCATTCACTTATCATATCACTCTTTTCCACGTTTTACCAAAACAATACAAAGTACCAAAAGTTGCTTAGAGAAACTAAAGTTCAACATTACAATGTGATTGCATTATCATATATCAACATTACAAAAAAAGAAATCATTCTTGTTAGCATTCATATCCACTGCATACATTCTGAAAAGCATATAAAAATGGAAGTTCTAAACATCTAGAGTACACATGTGAAGTGAGCCAAGAGGAAGTCAACTCGATATAATGAATTACCGAACCAAGAAAAAGATTTTTATATATCATAATAAATGAAGTTTGTATATATGCCATCAAGCACTAGGCATGGTCAACATGCTCGCAATGAGCCCAAAATATACCAAAAAAATCATATAATGCCTGAAAAATCACAACCAATCAATAAAAGGCCCATTGGTTTATCAATCCTTACGGGATCCCTGAGATGGTGCACAACTACATCCAGGACTCCTACTGCGGCTACGATGACAAGAATGTACTGAATGGTGGGAGTTCTTGTGGTGGTGACCACTAGTTGTGGTCTCACTATGAGAGTGACTCCACCTCATCAAATGCTTAGTTGTCTCATATGCGGTCACCTGAGTATGGAGAGAAGTCATAACCTTTGTTGCCCTTCATATAGGTGCAAACACATCAGTGTGTCTACCAAATTGTAAGTGTCTTTCCTATATCCTCAATCACCACCAGTCTTCCCGAAGGGATCAACAAGGTGTCCACACACACCCATCGAATAAGCTCTTGCCACTCCTGTGCAGTCACTGCAAGTAGAAACAAAAAAGAAACGACAAGTTAGAAAGTTAAAAAATAAAAATAAACAAAAAGAAATACCAACTAACATTTCGACTAACAAGGTCAAGAGAAGAGGATCAACATACTCGGATCTCTAGGCATCCATGTAGGATCATTAGATGATGTTGTTGCATACTCACTGTGGCCTCCCAAAATCGGGAGGCAAGACATTGTCCCATCACGGAATCATCATCCCCTCTCCATAGTGAAGAAGTGGTCCCTTGGAGACAATTGTCTCCTCCTCCTCGGTCACCTCCTCCCGCTCCGCTCTATGAACATCCCGAGTATCATGCCACTCAGGATCACTCTCCTTCTCCATGTGAGTTTCCTCGCCAACCTCACCAAACAACCCCCTTATCTTCGATCTCCTCTCTGTCGATATCCTCTCTAACCGACTCTTCTCCTGGTCTCATCCCATGTATATTCCTCGAGTCAGATTCTATGTCTATGGGCTTGTCCTCCTCTCCACTGTGTGAGCGGGTGCAACCTCAATCCAGAGTGAGGGTGCAGGAGTGGCACGAGCTTCCCATTGGGCATGAATAACTCACCTAACTGTTATATGCACTCTTGGAACCATCGATGTACAACCTGGATCTTCGTGAGGCCCCTTTCGGGCCTCCTTCACGGTCCTATACAAAGGTGCATCTCAAGCTTCCCTTGTCTTGTCAACTAACTGCCCAATAGAGGAACAAGCCACCACGGTGGTCCCCTCCTGTCCCCATAACCCTGCCATGTCCTAGTATGGGGTAGCCACCGTGCCTGTTATTATCAAAGAAGCCACTGACTCATGTGGTACTCTAAGAAGTGTCATCATTGTCCATCTGGTGCCCTAACGGCCCCTGGGTCCTATACTGACACTCCCCTCCCATAGGGGACAATCCACTCATACACCTAGCTCATAACCAATGTGGGGTGGCTCAAATACTGCCTTTGTAATATGATAATATGATACACATCATGATAAGTACTACCAAGTATATCTGCTCCCTAAGTGTAGATACAACCATGTGCCTCAATTTACGTAATTATGGGAGCCCAACAATAGAGTAGTGTATCACCTCCCTTATCCCCGATCAACCGCGAGGCCAAGATACCCATGATGGCCTTATAGATAATAGGGATAGGTGCAAGTAGGAATGGATTGGACCTTAATCCCCTTTTTCAAACCAAAGGAGACCGTGACATCCCCCATATAGATGGCTCATAAAGTCATTATGGCTCTAGATCCTACTATCTCCAGAGTCAACCATCTTCCCAAAGATCGGAACCCCAAGAATATGTTACACATCCTCTAGGATGATCATCCACTCACCCCTAAGACTGACAACCTGGAAGGTATTCCAGTCTTCATCACAATAAGAGAACATGTCACATAAGTATGTGACCGACAGAGTAACATGGGGCACCGTGCAATCCTCCATATACTCGGTCTCACGAATAGTATCGGTCTCATCCCGACTCAACTGATCCAATATCGTTAGGAGCGACCACACATCCTCTCGCAACTCCAACGGATATACTCTTCCTTCTTCTTCGCATCCACTAAAACACTAAAAAGAGCAAGTTAGTGACATATTTGAAAAACAAGCTCATCAAAAACATAACAAAACATTAAAAAAAAAAAAAAAAAAGTTATCATGGAATTTTGGTTATTTTGTTCGTAATCGCCACACGGTGTAGGCGGTGGTTCTGTGTCTGTAGCACTTTGTTCAGGCGGCGGTCTTGAACTAATTTCGTCACATACTTTGTTGTTCTAAAATGCAAAAAAATGCAAAAAGAGCATTTTCAACTGAATAAAAGACTACCCTAAGGGTGCCCCCCTAGAGACTCATTTAAAATAAGAAATTTCTAAAATAATCCCCAGGGTAAATATTTTGACATTTTCACGATTTAGGTTTAAAAACACACAAGTGAGGAAAACTAACTTGACACCGCGTTGGTTGATCTCCCACTCGCGAAGGCATGATCAAGATCTCGTAACGAACATTTTGACTATTCTTTCGATGAAAATGGTCACCGTGGGCCCAAATCTCAAAATCACCAAGTCGATATGCGCAAATGAATTTGAAAATGAGTCTATTTTGATATAGATATATGTTGTTATAAATTCGTTTTGAGTGTATATGTTCACATGGTTGGTGCACCGACACAAGTATATTTATATCCCCGCACAAATGGTAAGTCCTCTTGTCATTTTAATTTAGTATTTATTTTTTGATATTTTATCTATCTGCACTTGATTCTTCTCTTCGTCTTGTAGGTAGCGAGAGTTTGGACAACGACATTTCGACACAGGCATGTTAGGTATAACTTCTAACTCCCCATTTCGGGAACGCCATACTTAGACTCTACATTTTATGCCTTTTCATGGCTAAAATGCTTCTCCGAGGGGGTAATATGTACGCACCCAAAAATTACATGTGCTACATTTTTGGAAAACGGTTACAAAAGTCCCCAATGATGATTCATGTCCTTTCAGAAGGTGTTCGAGTTCCTAAACCCATTCACAATGTATATTTGTAGCCTAGACATCCTTAGCTTTTCCACACTTTCTTCTAGCTTCCCGCTTCATTTTGTGCATGTTTTGGCCTTTAGTGTCGTGGACCACACCCGCTTGGGTGGCGGTTCGAAACCACCACGGTCCTACATGCTTTTTCTAGAACTTTCCATTCACAAATTCACACATGATGCTTCACTTAACTTCTATTTTAAAACACGTTTCTTTCCCATTTTAGATGATTCCAAATCCCAACTACCTTGTTGCATGGTATTCCCTCCCTCTTCTATTTTTAAATAGATTTAATTAGTTTGAACTACCTCTTCACCCAATGATTTGGCACTCTAAGGCTACCTTGTGCATGAAGGCACATCCTAGCCAATTCCTATATATTACATGCTTGTATTCAAACAAATGGCCTAAGAATTTTGTGTATCTTGCATAGTATTTCTACCACAATCCTTCCGAAATGGCATAGCCAAGCTTTATTCACTTGTGTTATCTCTCTTCCACCTGCATTGCAACTAGACTACCTTCAAGTTGTCATTGCTCAAGCGCCTTCTCCTACTACTACCTTTGCATTCTCAATTCCTTGGACTCATATGGACACATAGAGAAAGAAAGGGACAAACTAAGGGGACGAGATATAACCAAATTTGCTAAAGCTCTTGCTTATCCAGGTTGGAATTATTTGTTTTTTTGCTTCATTTGTCAAATTATCAATTTTGAGTTATTCATTTCAAATACATATCAAATAGAGTAGTAAAATTGTTCATTTCAGTTAATTAAGCAATTACAAATAGAGAAAATCATTAGAAAGCTTGTTCTTTGACATTACCTAGGAAGTAGTGGGGAACAATAGCTCTTATGGGGTTATGATTTGTTCTCTACCTCTGAGGTAGGGTTTGAAGGGTTTTGATTAAATTAGTTTAGTTGTTTTAGATCTAGATTCACATACTTGCATGAGTAATTAACTATAACTGGCTGATTACTTGTATTTAATTTCATTTGTTAGATTAGAAGCATTGTTTTAAAACCATAAAAGATCAAAAATATTTACTTTAATTAGATTAGTTTACTTCCATTGTTTTGTTCAGATATACTGTGAAATTATCAAAAACATAGATTAAATTTCCTTTGATAGTTAGTTTTCTTTATCAAAATCAATTCAATTCATTCCACATGACCATTAAAGGTCCACAATAAGAGAAAACGTTCAGTTATGATCCATTGGTCCCACAACCCAAACAGTCGATTTGTTGACCGACATTGATACGGGTTTACGTTTGTTAGTTTTACTACGCACACCGTTAAGTATTACAAGAAGATAGATTAATTAAACACATAAAACATTACAACTAATCAAGCCTACGATTATTGGATTGATCCTGACAATAGGGCTTGATTACGCACATGACCATACAAGGACCACAACCTCCATGAGTTCACAGTTATGATCCCGTGTCTAACAACCCAATGGGCTTGCTGACCAATTAAACATCGACACTGGTTTGCATGCATCAGTATTTAGATCATCACCACTTCCACCTGACATCATTGCACAACTTTCAATATTTAACATAACAACCAATCAGGTTAGGGCTTTCTAGACTAAACCGGAAAACCTCCCATAGTCCATGCGGTTTCATTACGCCTCTCGTTCTCACTTCCATGACCTTATCTGGAAATCTATACGAGGCATTCGCAGGTCACTTTCGCGTGTTCCACAACTAGTGGACAAACTATCGGCAAAGCTCGATATTAACGGAGCCTCCAAGTAGTTATTCTATCTGATCAATCCATCACACCACTTCAACTTAGGACGACTTTCTTTGCCTTAGACTCGCAGATCCCGATATTACATGTTGAAGATATAAGGTTACCTCGTTAGCTTGTTCATCGTTACCACACTCACATCCATTTCTATTCTACACCGATTGTCTCAGCACAACCTTGGGAAGTCGGGTGTGAAGAAGGTCACGTGTTGATTTTCTTTCGCATAAAGTGGCATATGAAATTTATCTTAAAGAACCACATAAGATGGAAAAACAACGTAAAAGTATCTAGCCACTCGATGTCTTCCTATAAAAGTAAGATGATGGATGTCATAAGGTCTTTTGGTCACCTCGATATCTTTAAATCTCACATACCACACCACTAAATACAGATCTAAGCTCAATGTAAAACATAACAAATTGTAAACCATCACAAATTCAAAAGGGAATAATATGTTTCTCGTGCCCCCACCATGTGATGTAATTATTGAGTCCGATATATGTAATTTTTGAGTGTAGAAGGAGGATAAGAAGGCCCATGCCCCATACTTTTTATAAACACCTAACATTAGTAACTTACCCTTTAACAATGAAAAGTTTTGCTTTGGCTCTATACTATTATTTATGTATGTATCCAAAGCCTTATCAATTCTCTATCTCTCTCCCTCATGACTTTATTTTACCCTACATACTACTCAAATTGTTCATATACTCAATTACATTTATCCAAAGTTGTTTATCTCTCTCGAGACATATTTTCATATCTTACTCGGTTATCATGAATTTTATGTCCAATATCATACATAAGCATGACCAAGCCATACTATGATATGGGTCAACCCATACAATCTTGCCTCATGCTCTCCACCAACTCCTTTTATAATTTTATAATTTTTATGGGTCGTTTCTTATCCTATAATGAACCATTTCTAATAATTTAAACTTACACCCCCTAAAGTATACTAGAGCTAATATTACTTTTAACATGATTTATATTACACCGTGTCTATTGGTTAAGTAATATGATACTCATTTGGATTTATTCCAAATTTTACACCCCAAATGACTTGGATGCAATTTAGAAACAAATGGAAAAATAATAATAGATGTAGGAATATGTTGTTTATAGTCGGGGAGGGATCTAACATTCTTCCATGACCAAATCTTTGCAATGACTGGGAGGCACATACAAAGGAGGTGGTTATCTCCTACTTCTTTTAAATCTGTCTAAACCAAGGTGAGAGGACCCAATTTATAGCTCAAGGGGGAAAATTATTATAATATAATCTCTTGTAATTATTGGTAAATAAATCTGAACAAAGTATAGCCATAAATACAATGCTTACTCAAGGAGTTGTCACACAAACACTGCACATACTTAGCATATTAAATATAAGCTACTAGAGACATATGAGATATGATTATGAACATCATTTAAAGGATGCTATTAACAACTTGGAACAAAATGAAATTTAAAATGTTATGATTTAATATCAAAGGAAAAATCACTTAAAATATATAAAGGTAATGTGGTTTGTAGGCAAACACATGTTAGATATGCAAGGATAATGTAGTTTGTAAAGGTAGAACAAGATGGTACGATGGAAATTAGATGAAAGGGGGATGGGGATATAATGGGAAGAAACAAAAATATTCACCATATCATCCTCGATGATTCTATGATGAATTTAACGTTGAAATCAAAATAAGATAACCTTTTAAAGGTTATTTACATTCATTGATACCCAATTTGTGCAAACACTACTAAATAATCTTTGAAACTTTAACACAAACACTTGTGATTAAAACTTCATGTATCTACTATACCAAATCCATAAAACCTAGGATATCCTTAAAAGGTAGAAAATATTCACTCCCAGATTGTAATTGCAGAAAGGAATTTTATGTAATGTCCCTTTTTCCCACTTAAGAATAAGAATTTGGACTTCTTGCCATTCCTTCTCTAAGGCAAAGAAGTAAAGGAGTTGGAGAAGGAAATTGAGCTTCTTTGTATTTATTTTTCTAATTTTTAATGTTTCTTTTAGCATGTGTTTGCCTTTAGCAGTTGATTGGGTTTTATGCACTTTAAAATCCAATTAAAGATTAAAATAATACTTTAAGAGGTCGGCCTTGCTATTCCAAGCCTTGGCGCCAAAAGGAGGTTATAAAAGAAGATGAATGTCTCATTTAGAGCATCTAGATTTTGGCGCATTTTCCTATTCGGGCATTATGAGCTTATTGCTCCATGTTCTTCCACTTGAGGACAAAACCCCTCATGTGTGGCTTCGTAGAAGGACGAAAACCCTTCAAAATTGATTGAGAGTGAATATTATCGCATATTTGAGGAGAATAATTAATATTAAGATTTTTATTGTCATCGAGCAACTTTATCTACTCATTTAGAGATTTCAGGATCAATTTTGAGAGGATTTCAATGGTTGGAAAATTATGATAGTGGTCTCACTTGATTGCTGGTATTTTTATGATCATTTTGAGTATTCATATGTGTGGGGATTCCTTTTTCTAAGAGTTATTGAGTTTACAAGTTTCATCTTTTTTTGCCATAATAAAATCCGTAATTCGGAGTTTGATGATTTGATCACGTTTTCGCTTCTAAAATCAAGGGCAATCAAAGGAATAACTTCTCATGAATTTTGAGTGTTTCTATGATGGATTTATCTTTTTCTCCTAGTCAATAGGGTTTGAGAGTTTTTTTTTTGGTCCTCTATTAATTTTTGTCATAAAAACAAATTTGTTTTTATTAGGTTTGATGTAATTTCCTTAATTTTCAGTTTTATCCCCCAAAGGGATATTTCATTTTATAACTGAAATAAGTATTACAAAGTAACACTACAAAGTAATATTCATTCAATGACCAATCCAAACAATGATATGAAACATGCTTCTTTGTAGTTCATTGACATAACATATACAATATTACAAAAGAAAGGAATAGATTTCTTGATTCCATCTCTATTTACACTAGGAAATAATAGACTTATCCATGGAGAAATGATCCTATGTGTTCAATTGAAAAGGGAGACATGTAAAATTCTCTCAATGTTTGCTAATGTCTAGAAAAATGCAATCACCTTAGCTACAACCTGAAATTAAACCCCCAAAGTGAAGACAAACCTTCACTTTTATACAAAATTTTCCAAAAAGGAATATCCCTAGATGTCCCATGAAGTGTTGAAAGAAAGACACATGTGGAGTAGTGGTCCTTGCTTTGAAATCTAGATGGAAAATGTGCCCAAACTGGAAAAGATGCCCACTTGATGTGCTTAGATGGAAGGGTTTTGTCTCGTGATGAAACTTTCGAAAGAGTGACGAATATCCTTTCCATTGCAATATATTCTTTTGTCTTCTTCTGTAATCGTCATCATTCTTAGCACACTTTAGGAAATAGTTGGTCGTGCATTTCAATTAGATCCATTTAATCCTCCTTAGAAAAGAATAGATAGAATAAAGAATAAATAATGCTAAGGAGATGGATCGAGATCCATTTGTTTGCCCTTTAATTCTTCTTTGATTTTTTCCCTGTACACATCAAACTTCTTGAACATTTCCAAAATTGGATCTTCTTCTAGCCCAACGTGATATAGAAATACTATTTCGCTAGAGAAAATGTTATCAAGCTCATTGGAAATAGTTTTCTTCTTTTAGCTCTCTTGACAAATTTATTAATGAACCTTTCTAAATGAATGAACCTTTGAATAGAAGGATGCTCAAAACCTTGGGAAGCTTTGTACTCTCCCGCAATGTGTTGTTTAAAAATTCAACCAACTTATTGATATTTGTAGCTCATGGGCCATATATTCCTTCCAAATGTAGCATCGTTTCAAGATTTTAATCAATATCATCTATATAAGCTTTTTCCTTTTCCTTTATGTTTTTGATCTTTCATATGCATCCTTCAAGGTCTTTATCCTCAAGTTTGTGGCATCCAATTATTCATATTGTCTTCCTTTACAACTTGAGGAGATTATTCCTTCCTTTTCCACAACATCTTCCCCAGATTAATCATAATCTCTAGCTTGGGCAACATGTCATTCCACATATCAATCTTTGTTTGATACTTGTCAATTAGGATCTTTCTTACTTCTATCCACTCAAAGACATGATTTTGACAATCAATAAAGTACTTGATGGCCTTTTCACCTTTTGTGAATACTTCACTTTCCCATTTATTTGTTTCCTCACCCCTATTGGTTAAGTCTTCAACAATCTTCATCATTTATGGGGTGAGGATTGGGGCTATTTTTTACCTAGTTGGAGGAGATTGTATCAATTTATGCACAAAGTTTGATAAGACGACAACTTCTCTCTCTCTCTCTCTATTGCTCCTTAGTCTCCTTTTCCTTATCTATTTTCTAGAAGAGACCATTGACTGCCATAGTAACATCATGTTTTAAACCCTTTGTGGTTTTCCTACCTAGTGGGATCCTGGTAATTTGATAATTTGAAGGGGAAGCTTCATCCCTTAATACATCATCTTGGGAATGATCACCTCCACAAAAAATTTCTCATTGGGCCCAACTATTGTTCTTGAAAAAGTTTTGACTTTCTTTGGGGGTCTTGATGGATTCAAGGAGACAATACTTTGAAGGTCAGTTTCCTCAATCTGCACTTTTCTTTTTCTCTTCTTTTGGAGGGATTTTTCCAACCAATTTCAATTTACACATCTCATTCCCTTACTCTTGTTGTTGGGGGAACTTGATGTGATCACCACTTCATGGGATGCAAGGAGTGTGAGGCTAGAGTCATTAATTTGTATCTTTGGCATTCCAAATATTCAATAAAATGTCACTTTTTTCCCTCCGCATTTTTGTCCTTCACTTATTTCTGTCATGGTCAAGATGGTTGAGTACTTGTATCGATAGACTTTGTGATCTCAACCTCTTCTTCCTGGATGGGTAAGGCTCCTTGACTGGATCACTCTATGTCTCCTTTTGATTTCGATCATCTTCTCTTGAAAATTCATGAGTTATAATCACTTTATTCACCGTATCAAGAGCTGATTGAATATGACACATGGTTTTTAGTTGCTCAAATTTAACCAATGGATCCTCTTTACCATGTGGTTTCTCTATCCCACCCATTACAACTTCTTCTTTAGCGAGCTTTTGTACTTCACCAATTACAATTTATTCTCGTAATGGATTTCTCTTAGGATATTGGGCATCCTTTCTCCTCTCCAATTGGTGTATTTTAAAAATTATCTTAGAGAAGATCAGCTCTCACATCTTGACCAGATCCTATAATAAATTAGTGAAAACTTGCTCGTGTGATGGGTCCGGCATTCATTTCCCTTTATCTTTGTGGACGTCTTACATCCGAACTTCTTTAATAGGGATATGAGTAGGAATTTTTGTTGCATGACCGAAGGTGGGGGAGTAGGAAATTTTGTTGCACTAAAGGTGAGGGATTGAATTAGGCATTTAAACTTATGAAGTCACTCCCTCACCTGTTGTTTCAGGATTTCTCCACTACGAGGTGATGCCACCTTTGTCCTTTTGGTTCTCATAAAATGTTGACTTAAAGGCTAATCTTCATCTTTATGGGGATGGGTTCCAATACTAGACTCATCACTAGATGACTTGGATGAACACTTCTTCCCTTATATTTCACCTTGCTAGATGGCCCCTTTAAGGAAGAAACAAGCACATCAACTTGGATAGATTCTTTTGTAACATATAATTTAGGCATTAATGTTAGATGTGGGACTTCTTGAATGGGTGTGGTTGTACTGATAGGAACATCTTCTATAGTTTTCGTTAATATTTAATTTTTCATGTGTGTCAACTTTGACATAGAAATTCTTGTTTTACTTGTGACAACATTGAGTTCCTTTACATCCTTTGAATTAAGTGGTCCTTTAATTGAAATATGTTGGGACTGCCCTTTTAAGGGATCTAAACTTGCAACTTTTTTCTTTAAAGGGGGAAGTGCATCCTTTATAAAACCATCTTCTCAAGACTTCCTTAGAATTATTGTATTTTGCATAGTCAAATCAATTCCCTTTCTAGTTAGCCAACCCAAAGTTATTTTGATGATGTGAGTTATTCTTTTATGTAAATATGAACTTTCTATAGTCACTAAATCACACACTTACTATGTACATCTAGCCTCTAAATATTTCATTTATATACATGATTTCTAAGAAAGAGAATTAGTGGTTAACACCCTTGACTTTGCTTTGACATTGCTTTTATCCTTTTCATCTTTATTGCTTGATATTTCTAATTGAAAACTTAAAATTTTGTATACTAACTAACATCCTAGCTTTCTCTGATTTCACTATTTGACCTTTTAAGCACCATGTACATGACCTTCAATTAGGGAAAGGAGTACCCGAGCACTATTGTCCCCTCTAGGTGTATGTGTCCTATTTACCTCTTTTTATAATGTTTCAAATGTTACTTCTTTCTTGTCTTCTTTTATCACTCTTGGTTTGCCTTTCTCTTGTTAATGACGAAAATTAAACAAAAGAAACATATATATACATGTCTTATTTAACCTCATTAGGGGCAATCATTCAAGAGGCACATACATCTACAAGGAGCTAATATTTTCTATCTACTACATCAAGGACTGCATTTTAAAACTGCATACTTCACTACATAAGAGGGTTTATTTTGAATTCCATACCACACATTTACATTTGGGACAAAGTAGTTGCAGCCTGTTATCTCTTTGTGTGGTTGACACTAGGGCATCCTAGCTAAGGGACTTTATTTCAATCACATAAACACAAGAATCGCATAGAATTTGAAATTTAGTGAAACACTTGGTGACAATCACATTGAGGTGACCACCGAGCTCACTCCGACTTAAGCATTTGCATTATTTTATTCATCCAATGTGTGTTTGAGTATTGTGTAAATATCTAGGGTTTATTTTGTAGGTTATATGTGTGACATAAAAAATATGATGTGACACATAACAAACAAGGAGTGACATTAAATGAAAAATAAAGAACAAGATCCCGAGAACTTCCACAAACACTCTTTCATGCCCAAACCAGATGCTAGCACCTGATAACCATGTCCCCTTCTAGAACTCCTATCCCTAAGATAATCACTTTCCAAAATCAAACATAGAGCTTGCACCACCCGTAGTGCACCAATGATGTGTCTCAATAACTTGCACTCCTAAATCATCCATTTTATGAGGGTACCAAGACAAAAATAAGAAACACACATGAACCGATGCATAATGGATAGATTTAAAAGGGATACAATGAGCACTAGGGTCACATATCTAGAGAGTAATAATCCCTACATTAGGTCAACCTAGGGTTTCGAGGCCTGCAATCAAGATAGAGGAGAGTACCCTACTAAGATATTAGTAGTTAGGTAAGGAGAGGTATGGATCGATAGTAAATAAAGCAAACATGCACAATGTGACTGAAAAGAAAGTAAAGAGAAGCTAAGGAGTTGATCACAAATAAGAGCACTATACTAACTAGTATCAAAGCATATGCAACACTAAGCTAACATAACACAATGGGGATGGGTAATGAAATAATCTATGTAACATGACAAAGATAGTTAGAGCACTTCCCTGTACCTTTAGGGTGGTCACTGATGAATCCATCTCTCCAGAGAAGCAACACACCAAGAGAGAATCACTATTAGGTGGAAAAGGGGAACACTGCTCATATCCTAGACTCACTATAGATGACCCAATAGTGCAAACAATCCAACCAATAATAAGAGTGTCCAATCAAAACCAATCAAAGTGCAAGATGAATCAAGAATTGAGCAAGCAAATGTGAAGATGGCGCAAAAGAGTAGAGCATGTGGTAGTTCTTAATATTTGGGATTCCTTCCTTTTGAATTTCAAAGTGTAGTAGGTATATATATGATGTCATCACCCGTGGGTGATGGCATCGCCAAGAAAAGCCTTACATCGACACCATCGCCCACGGCAATGGCGTGGCTAAGGATGATAAATGAGGTGACGTGTCATAAAAAGTGAAAAAGAGATGTTGTAGATCATAGAATTAGATGAAAAATGTGCCAAATGGTGAGATGCAAGCAAGATGTCGGGAGTGAAATGTGTGTGAGACATAAGGGGACAAGGATAACTATTGCAAAAGAGCAACTAAGGTGGGAACAAATAACTACACTCTCTTTGTGTATTGTCTCTAACTCATAATGATTACGTAAATAATCATTCCCCATTCCTAATAGACCCCTTAAGGCACACACTTGAGAAATATATGCATTAGTGACCCTTATGTGCACAAAGGAAATTGTTAGTGACATGTATGAAAGATGAAAAGTGAAAATTTGGTGTATACATATGCCCCAACCGTTGATCACTACATGTTGTAATAACAAAACATGGGGTGTTCAATGGAATGAAACACTCTGTAACATCGATACTAAAAGTAAGTACATAAAGGAATGTTGAAAGTACTAGTTGAAATGAAATATAACCACCAATGTGTACCTAATAGTGTCGTTCATCTTGTCGTGTGTGGGTGCAATCAATATTGCAAGAACCCGAAGAAGTAAAACGAAAGGAAACACTAGAGGATCATCAATAAAATAAGACATAAATCACCTAGCTAGGGGCCCATGAGATGAATGTCGTGTCATAGTGTCATGATGTCATACGGTGATCGGTGTCATAAAGCAGAAAAAATCAAAGATCATTGAGAGCATGTTCAAGAATGGAAAACTTGTGAATAACGGAGAGAGAAACAAATCATCAAACCTGTCTCCTCCATGTCTTCCTTGCAAAACCTCAATGATAAGGTTATAAGAATATTTTGAACTTGTATAATCTCGTAAATAAAGGATCGTGGATGCTATTGAAATGTGAGCTCCAAATGTGAATTTCACAATGTTAGGAACACAAGAATGGAAACAAAAATCTTCTAATATGTAGATATTGGATGACAAAGTTGGCATGATTTTCATGTTTCAATCCAAGAGGATTTGTAATGGGTAAGGCCTAATTTTTATAGTTGAAGGAGGGACCATGAAAACTAAATTAGAGTTTGAATGAGTTTCATGATCATGAATGCACTTTCTTAAAATAACAAGTATACTTAGTATGTGTAGTTGCAGCTTTGAAGGGGTAATGAGTATTTGGTTGGAAGAAGTTACATCCAAGAAGGTGATTGTACGTGTAAATAAATTTCCCCCGCCTTTCTAGGATTCTAGAAGTGGATTCCAAGTGGAGTTGACTGGGATGGTGAAGTGGAGTCCAAGTGGGGTCCAAATGGAGTCTAAGTGGCAGTTTGACTAGGAAAATAGGTGTATTTTCCAATTAAATAACTAATTTAATTAGCTACAAAATGTGAGATAAATAATTAACCATTTATTTAATAAATGATAATTAACTTAGCTAAAAAGTGTTGGGACTAATGAATGCACATGAATTAATTAATTTAATTAATCAATCATACAGAATGAATAATAGGATGTAAATCGGGATAAAGCGGAAACAAGCATGTGAATTTGGGGTGTCTAAATTTATAGATGAGCACATTTATATATAATGGGAAGTTATGGGAGGGACTGTTGATGGAGGTAATTTTAGTCAAATGCGAGTTGTTGGGGGTGTAAAGTGGCCTAAAAGAGCTTAAAATTGATTGGGGTCAATATTTGTTAACACCGTAGATTTTTGGAGGGCTTTATACAAAATATCTTTATGGATGGAAAAGGTTTTGAGAATTTCCATAATGGACATATGAGAATGAATCTTTTTAAGTTACTTGATTTAGTCATATTGGCCCTCAATTGTGGTTGGGAGAGCTTTTTAGATGGTAATTTTAGGTAGAGCTTTCATATCATCATCTTGATTGGTTATTTTGATTACATTAGATTTGGATAATTGGGTTTTGATGGTAATGAAAGGTCAAATTTGTGGAGGAGGGATCTCAAAACATTTACCTTTGACTTTGATGGTAGCACTTTGATGTTTAATGTGACCTACAATAAAATCATAATCATACAAGGTTTGTTTGTAATTCATGTGATTAGCTTCACATGAGCCTTGACCTTGGCCTTGTGGTTTAGGATTTTATTTTTGATCATATTTATGACAAGGATATTGATAAATCCCTAGTTGTTAATTCTTATACATGGATGTATCTACCGCAATTTCAATTTTTCCTTCATCAATAAAATATTGGATATAGTTCTTAAACCACATGCAACGATTCGTGTTGTTCCCTATTACCCCTGTGAAAGTCACAATATTATTCTTCCCCGTACCATTTTGGTTTAAGTGTGGTTTCATCAAAGGGTTTAACATAAAAAAATCAATTATATTTATTTCAAGAGCTTGTGGAAGATAGATTCCAATGGGTCGTTGAGAGGTGTATATTTATTATTCTTATAATATTGCTTAGGTTTACCCCTTGGAATTGTCATACTTGAGCTAGTGGGAAGTTTAGGTGAGCTTTATGCGATGATTTTACACTGCGTTTTTGAGCCCTTATATATATAACATCAGTTACTCCATCACAACCACATTTTTGTTTCTATTTATAAACTTCAAATTTTTGGTCATTAAGGTTGATGGCTGATGGTCTTCTTTGGAATAGATTTTGATAATCCCTTTAGTGACACGAGCCTTTTCAATTTGAATTCTTTCCTAAATTATTTCATCAAGTGTATTTGCAAAATGAGCTTGTAGATGAAAATCCACTTCTTGGTTAAGGTTAATGACAAAGATCTTGACTAGTTATTTCTCCAAATATGTTTACTAGTTGTGGTAATATTTATTTAACACCAATAAGTTTTTGGATAAGTTCATCTCTATTCTCGTATAAATATTGCTCTATTTGGGCTCGAAATTGTTCTATAGAAAGCAAGTCATTACGACCACCTTAAATATCGTCTTCGTGATTTACTAGGATTTCCTCATCATCATCGCGAACTCACTCATAATTCAAAGGATTTACAAGAGGGTTTTCATTGTTCATGTTATGTTGATCAAATCGAAGGTGATATCTAGTTTGAAGTACCATTTGATTTTTTTTGTTAGGTATGGGATAAATGTGCTTGAGGGTGGATTAAAAAGAGAAATGTGTAAGGATATTGAATGAAAGGAATGTGAATACATTTAATGAAGGGATTGAGGATATGATACAGTTGATTAAATTTCTAATGTGATACGAGCTAGTTAAAGTAATAACCCTTGTGATTGAGTTAATTTGATTGTTAATGTTTATTGTTGATGGGTTAGGGTATAGATGATCCCAAATATTTGATTGTTGATAAATTATTTGATAGGTAATAGAGTAATGACAAGGGTTATTATTGATAAAAATCACAACAACCCCTAAATTGCAAGGTTTGAGATGGGTCATTCCGCATTATTACACAACATGGAGTTGTCGTGAAGTGTGGGACCTTGTGAATCAGACAACTCTCCGGAGAAGGCCGGTTCCTGCTCCTAACCTACCTGCCACTAACTACTCCAAGTGCGCAAGCCAAACTACTCATTGATCCTAAACTACAACTTCCAAGGGGACAGGGATAGAAAGATGCATAAAAGTAAAGCCTACAATAAAGTGGTGAGACACCAGAAAGGAGTGTCAATGACTTTACCTAAGCGCTACAAAATGAAGAAAGGGTGAATTTTGGGAGGTTGGACAAGATGCAACACAAACCAAAATCACACCAATGCACTAAGGGGAGGTGGAAAATTGCAACAAAAACCCAAAATGCAAAAATATTCATTTCGAATGAGCACAACACACCAAAATCCTAAAATAACCATAGAATATGCACAAAACACCTTATTTACAAAGAGATGTAAGAAAAATAATAAAATCATGCAAAGGTTTGAATAAAAACACAAAACACAATTTTATTGCTCACGAGGTATAAACAGTACATTGCATGTGGTAGAGATGCATGAAGCCATTACAAGGATTTGAGGAAGGCTTGAATCCCCAAGAAGAAATGGGGTGCATGAGAGAATAAAGGTGATCAATCCCTTATTGTGTAACACCTTACAATATTTATAGAGTAATTCTGATGATAGGAGAGAGAGAAATGAAACTTGAAATTTCCCCAAAAACCCATAAAAATCCTTGTTTAATTTCACAATGAGTATGGGGGATTTACAAAATATCTACTCCAGTAATGGTCTTTTGCCTTATGCTTGAAATAACCTATTGTGATTGCACATCTTGTCTAGTTTTGCTCTTGTAGCTTCATGACGACTCTACCTTTTACCCACCTCCATTAATGGTCTTCACCTACCCGGGGAATTGTTCATGTTCCCAAAATTTTGGAGTTATATAACCCTTGAAATCCCAAAATTACATGTTTTCATGCTCTAGAGCTTCCTCCCACGATTCCAATGACTATTCATTTGCAAGAATTAGACATCGGGAGCTCAAGATATGTAATTTCGGAGTTGAGAGACCCTGTAATTTTGGGTTTTAGAAAACCCTCCGAAAATCCATTTTTATGACTTTTTCATGTCGCTATTGCAAATATCTCTCTCTTAGCTTTCCATTGACCTAGAATTTCATGATATTTCGATACTCAAAGCTACATATATGATCATTTGAAGACCAGGGTTTTCATGTCTTCTTTGGGCTTTGAATGGCAAGTTGGCCCACCGAGTAGCTCGTCGAGCCGGGTGAGTTTTCCTCATTGACGCTCCCCTACAAAACTCCTTCGGGTATGTAGGATGAGCCTTAACATTTTTTTTCCCGCACATGACTCCCGAACTTTGTTTCATGCATTAACCCCCATCGAGCTTGAGTTATTTCTTCCTTGCCTTGAGCTCTTCCTGTTATTGAGTGAGTTTAGCCATTTGATTGGCCCACATTGACTCCGTTATACGGAGTTTTGGCTAAGTGAGATCCTAGGTTCATTCCAATTTTTATTGGATTTGGCCTGATAGCTCCATGTTTCATCATTTTCCTTCGCAATAGCTTGAACCAGTTGATCCTTCCCTTAGCCCCACATTAAGCCCACGTGGCCACCATGCATTTATCACTTCGTGGAGCCATCTTCGAAAATGGCTTACTTCACATGTTTGGTGTCATATTTTTGAGGTTTTCTACTTAATATCTCATGTTACTATTCATTTCCCCAAGCTCAAAAATTCTTCGAAACCCCGAAGTCTGAAATTCAGACTTCGGGTTTCGGGCCTCCACTCATTTTTCCACTTCGAGTTTTTGGACATTTTCTATTTAGGCTCTGAGTTCTTTTCACCATTTCTCGGTTGTGATGAAATCTGAAGTCTGAAATCTTGAAGTCGAATTTTGGACTTGGGCTATTCTTCTTCATTTTTTATGTGAGCACTACAACACTTTCCATCAAGCAATTTCTCGAAACTCAAAAATTCATTCCCAATGCTTTTGCTTTCATCGCCATTTCTTCCTACAAGCTCTTCAATGTGCCTTTTGCTAAGCTCTCTAGTTTCCTTGATTCCTTTCTTCTCTCATCCACGAATTTGGCTTTCACGTCCCCGAGACTACATCCTCCATCCTTGATTAAACGCGTTTCGCATTGAAACCTCCATGACCGCCGAGCTCCTCGCATTCTTCACCGAGCTTCCCACATTTTTTCCGCCGCATGTTGATCCCGAACTCACTCAACATTTCTATTTGCTTCGTTGAGTCACTCGGATTTATTTCCCATGCCATGCCAAGTTGAGTCACCCTTCATCTCTCGCCGCCTTTCGAGTCGATTCAAAACCTCCATGTTCAATGTCCCACTGCCCAAGTCATGTTCCATGTGACGAACTCACACATGTCTTCCCATGTGACTATTTGTGTCAGGTGCCCTGGATGGGCCATTTGGCTTTTAGATTGAGCCTCATGTTTCGCAACAAGCTTCGTGGCTCCATTTCGAGGCTTGTTCTTCCACCCTACAACTAGCTTATGCCCGAAATACTCCTGCTCTGGTTTCTTACATTTCACCTCGCATGGCTTGCCGTCCAGTGGTTCGGGATTCGCTAAGCTCCTCGCATTCTTCACCACATATTAGCTCACTTCGAGATTACGTCACCCATTCATCAACCAAGTTGAGCCTTCCACACATTACCTATGTAGGGGAAAGTGCCCAGCCGGCCACTTAGTTTGGTTTCCATGAGCTTGTCTAATCCCACCATTGTGAGTTTGGTTTCCTTATAATGCCATACCCTACATATCTCGTCAAGCTCATTGTGCTTTGGAACCACCAAACTTACACAAAGTTTTACGACTCAAATTCGAACAAGCATCCCACTCAGTGTCCCTGCTCGGCTCGTAATGAGCCCTATTATTCATAGCATCCCCTTGCACGACTCTCCCTAAACTCAAGCCGAGTTATTCTTCTACTTTTCAGTTTCATGAGCATGATCCCGAGCTCCTCAAGTTTTCCTGTGGATGTCCCAACTCGATCTGACCGAGTAGCTCAATCATTCCTGAACTCCCCACATTAGACAAGAAATGGGTCGATGAGCCTCCCCAATGTAACCAACCAGCCCACTGAGCAGCTCGACAAGCTCCCTTTGAGCTTGGTGGCCCTTTGAGGCCTAGGATGCAATTTTTAACCATTGGGGCCCATTTTTTGAGATTGCTTTCGATTTATATTTCGGGGCGTGATGGGGGTGAGTATGGGGATATTTTTAGTTTTGACATAATCCCACCTATTTTTGCTCATCTGGGCCCGATGCAAGCGCAGGTTGACCAATTTTGCCTAGGGGGGAAATGGTCAACAATTTTGCGACTCGCTGGGACATCTGTTTGTTAAATGTTTCATACCGGTAGCCTCATCATGTCCATTGGGCACAAAGTCACTAAATACTTGCAAAGTGATCCACGAATCGGTGAAAATGAAACTCGAAGACTACCCACACACGTTGAACTAAAGCGATGCTTGGACTCTCAATTTTTATACGAAAATATTTAAAATAAGATTTGTGAGAGCAGAAAATTGTGTTGAATTAAGATCGTCACCTATTCCCTTCTGTAACCCTGTCTTGCGAGACTAAAATGGATTGTCCCAAGACTGATTTTTTCCTAGTATGGGGCAAACAATTGTGATTTCTTGACATGTATCGCATGTTTAGAATTTTGAATAAGACAATTTTCAAGTTTTTACATCATGGAACTCTATTAAATTTGGATTTTCTCCTTCTTCTGAAAGTTCGAGTCTTTGACATGTTGCTGGAGGCTACTTTCCTGATTTGGAGGCACTTGGAAGTTCACCTATGATTGGCCTTGAAGGACTCAAAGAATGAAGACTCATTAAAATCAGTCATTAATCTTGATTTTAGTTGCTCTGCATTTATTTTCCTTTAAAATGCAACTATTTCCCACAAGTATGAACCTTCTGCATGTGGGAGGCCTACTGAAACACCATGTACTTGTGTTGGAGCAAATATGAACCAAAAATATGTACAATATATGAAAGCATACATGCCTAAGTAGACATCCAGAGTGTGCTAGAGCACTTGTGATGCTAAAAACAAACCCTACACCTACCCTATACTAACCGACAACAGAGAAGATGTTAAACAAACCCCACCACCGGTAATGAAAAGTAGCTTCCCCTTCTTATAATAGGCAGCCATGCGAATGATTTAACACTAGACATAAAAAGTATGGATGAGTGAAGAATTGATATCCTTCACCCAAATGATCAAGGTATCAACCTGAAATAAAACAAACACCTCTTTGGAACGAATTGCATGAGAGTCCTTGAGGTCTTACCATTGATGTGGTTGATCCTTAATACTGTGAAGCTCACCCTCATGTTCGGAATGAACATGACCGGTTGTGGAAACTCTTGTTCTAGCTCCAACGAAGCTAGATATCTGATGGGACATGGCATTAACCATCGAATGTACTGCTGGGCCAATTTGAATTTCAATAAGAAAATCTTTAAGGAGAATTTCCTGGAAAATGTCATATATACGTAATTTGATCCTCTTTATCTTGCACATCTACAGATAATTGATGTGTCACCTCAGAGAATGGTATGGAAGAAGTGATTTCCTGTTCTCTTTCCCTTTGTGGTGATGTAGAACTCCTCTTTGTCCGACATGCTCTTTGGAAGATTCAATTCCTCCAATATTGACTCAAGAGGACTCTTATGAAGGATAGGTTACTCTTACATGTGTTCCTCTTCGGCAATGGGATATTTTTCTTGGAAGGTAGATGATGGAGGAGAAAATGATGTGATCTCATAGGCTCCTCTTCATTGAAACAATCCTCCAAGTTCGATAGATAATTTGTCTCCTCATTGTCATATTGTGCTCGAGCTCAACCTCCTCCATAGTGGGAGCATGCTCCTCTTCTTTTGGATTTGGAGCTATTCCTTTCTTCCCCTCCTGTTGATTTTGTAACTTGTGTTTGATCAACATTTTGTGAAAACAAAGTGCCCTCATGAATGTTGCATTCTGAACACTCTGATTGTTGATCATCCTCAACCTGTTCTTTCTCGGAAACTACTGCAACCAAATCAGCCTTCATCACACTGCTCTTTCTCTACCTTGACCTCCTCCGAAGGCTTAACCAGTAGAGGGATTTTTTCTATTCCGAGTTTAGTAGCCCAATTCTTCAAAAATTGAGGCATTTCTTTTGTGTTAGGCTCCTTTTGTTGTTGTTCTTCTTCACTAGTTTTTTGAGTTTCGTCCCCGCATGGATTTGGGGAAGTGAGAGGAGTATTGGGTTGAGTCTCGATAGGTGTTTTTGTTGGTGGTGGAGATGGTGGGAGGGTTTTACAAATTTTCTCATGTGGAGGAGACTTTTTTTTGGAAGGGAAGAAGAAGAAAGGAACTGAGATGAGATGGAAGGGTGGAAGATGGAGAAGTGGAATCCACAATAGGTGCAACAAATGGGAAACTTAGAAATTGAGGTTTGGGTTGAAATGATACTGATTGGGGTGAAGGAAAAGAACTATGAGAGGGTAATGCAGGGGTCTCTTGTAGACAAGGTTGACTTGCATAACATTCAATGTCCTTGATCCATCCTTCTAGTTGGGGTAACATCTCAACTATGAAGCTTAGTTTCTCCTGCGGGATAAGATAATATGGAAAGGGGCCTTCCCATGGACAAGGGCCCTAAATCCAATCTTAAATGCCTTCATTTGGGTTGAAGCCCTAGACTACACCATACTTGGCCATTATTTTTAGGATCTTCATTTGTAGCTCAACATTTCCAGGTGAAGAATGTCCTTCAAAATCCACATACCCCGCTCTTGAAAATATGGATGGTTTGGTGGATAACCAAACTAACCTATCTCTTGTTCATCTAGGCATGCATATTGAACTTTATTTCCATTATAGTATGGATCTCGAAGATGGTTGGTAATACCTTGGAAATGAATTTTATAACTCTGAAGGAGGGTTGCACTAATACTGTTGTTGTTCTAGATGTGAATCCCAAGAGGCGAATGAAGCCATGACTGTAAGACTTCATGAAATGGAAGAAAATGGAAGAGATGGAAAGAGAAAAATGGATGGAAATGAATAGTGAAGAAATGAAATCTACTACTTAGAGACATGGTTTTTGACCCAGATGGAGTCGCCAATTGTGCTTGCATGCAAGCGTGTCTCAGAAGACTAAAATTCTACCAAGTACACAACAAACTTGATAAAATAAAATGGGTGCATGTATGCACACCTTAAAGAGCTCAAAAATTATTGTGGGGTTGGACTAGTTCATTGTAAATGGTCTCTGAAGTTTTGAAATTTCACGGTCTTTGAAATCCGAAGTAGAAGAAACTCCAAAATTGGAAACCTACGAAATCTAGAAAAACCAACAATCTCCAAAAGTCTAAACTCCAAAACACGAAATGAAAAAGGTCCGAAATTCTTAAAGTCCCAAAATTTGGACAACCCAAAATCCTAAAATTTGAAAATCCTGAAATTCCAAAATCAAAATTTCAAAAATCTTAGGATACCCTTTTGAATTTTAACCCCTGATCTATATCGTGAAAGTTGGAGCTCTTTTTGCACATGTTGAGCCCTGTAAATTTAATTTGAGACTTTGACCTTCGATTGAAACCTTTGAAATCCAAAATCTACAACTTTTGAACTCCGAAATGTAAGGAAACCTCTGAAAATATCTTCTTTGAACTTAGGCTTGAATGTGACCTTGAGTACGTGATAAAACAACTTTGTTGAAAATAAAAACTTGAATTCTCGAAGTTGTCTCATAGGGCATGCCAAAACTATTGATACGAAATCAACACCCCCGAATTGTCTCGATTTGAGATGGTTCATTGGCGTAATTGCACAATATGAAGTTGTCGTGAAGTGTGGGACCTTGTGAATCGACAACTCTACGAGAGAAGGCAAGTTCTGCTCCCAACCCACCTACCACTAACTACTCCAAGTGTAGGCCAAACTGCTCACCGATCATAAACTATAACTTCCAAGAGGACACGGGGATAAAAAGATGCATGAAAGTAAAGTCTAAACTAAAGAGGAGATACACCAAGAAAGGAGTGTTAATCACTCTTATCTCCAAACTTTGCAAAATAGAGAAAGGGTGAATTTTGGGAGGTTGGACAAGATGCAACACAAACCAAAATCACACAAATGCACTAAGGGGAGGCTGGACAATTGCAACACAAACCCGAAATGTAAACAATCTTCATTCTTGAATGAGCACAACACACCAAAATCCCGTAATAACCATAGAATTTACACAAAACACCGAATAAAAGAGAGGTAAAATCGAACAAAGTAAAATCATGTAAAGGTTTGAAACAAGAAACACGAACACGATTTTATTGCTCATGAGGTATACACAATATATTACATGTGGGAGAGAGGCATGAAGCCAATACAAGGATTTGAGGAAGGCTTTAATCCCCAAGAAGAAACAAGGTGCATGAGAGAAGAAAGGTGATCAATCCCTTTTTGTGCAACCCCTTATAATATTTATAGAGGAATTTTGATGAGAGGAGAGAGAGAAATGAAACCTGAAATTGCCCCAAAACCCATTAAAATCCTTGTTTAATCTTACAATGAGTGTGGGGGATTTACAAAATATCTGATCCATTAATGGTCTTTTCCCTTATGCTTGAAGGAACTTGTTGTGATTGCACGTCTTGTCTAGTCTGGCTCTTGTAGCTTCATGATGACTCTACCCTTTTACCCACCTCCATTAATGGTCTTCACCTACCCAGGGGGCACTATTTATGTTCCAAAATTTTGGAGGTCCAAAACCCCTAAAATCCCAAAATTTCATGTTTCCATGCTCTAGAGCTTGCTCCCACGATTCCAATGACTATTCGTTTACGAGAATCGAAGATTAAGAGCTCAAGATATGCAATTTCATAGTTGAGGGACCCTATAATTTTAGAGTTTAGAAAACCCTCCGAAAATCCATTTTTTATGACTTTGTTATGTCGACATTGCAAATATCTCTCTCTTAGCTTTCCATTGACTACAACTTCACGAGAATTTGATATTCGGAGCTCGGATATGATCATTTGAAGACCAGGGTTTTCATGTCTTCTTTGGGCTTTGCATGGCAAGTTGGCTTGCCGAGTAGCTCGTCAAGCTACTCAGTGAGCTAGGTGAGTTTTCCTTATTTGTTGCTCCCTATGAAATTCCTTCAGTATGTAGGTTCAGCCTTAACATTTGTTTTCCTACACATGACTCCCCAAACTTTTTTTCATGCGCTAACCCCCACCGAGCTTGAGTTATTTCTTCCTTGACGAGCTCTTCCTGTTATTGAGTGAATTCAGCCATTTATATCAGCTCCACATCGACTCCCGTTATGCGCTTTTTTGCCAAGCGAGCTCCCGTGTTCATTCCACTTTTAATTGGATTTGGCCTTGATAGCTCCATGTTTCATCAATTTCCCTTCACAATAGCTCAAACCATCTTGATCCTTCCATTGCCCCACCTTGAGCCCAAGTGGCCACCATGCATTTATCACTTCGTGGAGCCATCTCTCGAAAATGGCTTACTTCGCAGAAAATTTGGTGTCAAATTTTTGGGGTTTTTGCTTTGGAGCTTGTGTTACTATTCATTTCCCCAACCCCAAAAATTATCGAAACCTCAAAGTCTGAAATTCATACTTCCGATTTCGGGCCTCCACTCGCTCGCACACTTCAAGTTTTCGAAATTTTCTCTTCGAGCTCTTGGTTACTATTCACGTTGTCTGGTCGATTGAAATCCTCAAAATATCGAAAGCACAAGTCTAAATTTCAGAATTCGGGATTTTCTTCTCCATTTTTTACATGGGCACTACAACACTTTCCATCAAGCACTTTCTCGAAACTCTAAAAATTCATTCCCAATGCTTCTTCTTTCATCGCCATTTCGTCCGCAAGCTCTTGATGTGCCTTTCACCGAGCTCTCTGGGTTTCCATGATTCCTTTCTTCTCTCATCCATGAGTTTGGCTTTCACGTCCCCGAGACTACATCCTCCATCCTTCAAGTTAAACGTTTTTGCGTTGAAACCTCCATGACCACCAAGCTCCTTACATTCATCATCAAGCTTCCCACATTTTTTCCACTTGCATGTTGATCCAGGAACTCGGCTCAACCTTTCTATTTGCTTCACTTTGAGTCACTCTGATTTATTTCCCATGCCATGCCGAGTTGAGTCGACCTCCATCTTTGACCTATCTCGAGTAGATTCAAACACCTCCATGTTCAACGCCCCTTTGCCCAAGTCACGCTCCATGACGAGCTCGCACATGTCTTCTCATGTGACGATTTGTGTCATGCCCGAATGGGCCATTTCACTTTGGATTGAGTCACACCTTTCGTAGCAAGCTTTAGGCTCCATTTCAAGGCTTGTTCTTACGCCCCTACAACTAGCCTATGCCCGAAATACTCTCGCTCTGGTTTCTTTAATTTCACCTCCCACGGCTCACTTGTCCCCATGGTTGATTGTTAAGCTCTTCACATTCTTCACCGTAGATTAGTAGGTGAAAGATTACATCACCCATTCATTGACCGAGTTTATCCTTCCACACATTACCTACGCCGGCCATTTAGTTTGACTTCCATGAGCTTGTCTAATCCCACCATTGTGAAATTGGTTTCCTTATAACGCCATACCCTACATATCTCGTCGAGCTCATTGTGAATTGCATGGCTTTAGAACCACAAGACTTACATAGAGTCGATGACTCGACTTGAACAATCCTCCCACTCGGTGTCCCGCTCGGCTCGTAGTGAGCCCTATCATTCGCAACGTCCCTTCGCATGACTCTCTCCAAGCTCGAGACCGAGCTATTCTTCTACCTATTGGTTTCAAGAGCACGATCCCAAGCTCCTCAAGTTTTCTTGTGGATGTCCCGACTTGATCGGACCGAGTAGCTCGGTCATTCCCGAACTCCCTATGTTGCCCAAGAAACGGCTCGATGAGCCTCCCAATGCAACTAACTAGCTCGACGAGCTCCCTTTGAGCTTAGTGGCCCTTTGAGGCCTATAATGCAATTTTTAACAACTAGGGCTCATTTTTCAGGATTTCTTCAATTTTTATATGTCATGGGCTTAATGGGGGTGAGTATGGTGAGATTTTTTAGTTTTGACATAATCCCACCATTTTTTTCTCGTCTAGGTCCGGCAGGCCTAGGTTAACCAATTTTGCCTATGGGGAAAATGGTCAACAATTAAATACCAACTTTAGGATTTTAGTTGTTCTAATCAAATTAAATGGGAGTAGTGGATAATGTGAATATGGATTAAAGGAGATATGATATAGTGTTGGATTGAAAGGTGGAAATGAATAAGGTAAAGTTGATTAATATTAGGTAGATGTGAGTGAGTGGATAATGATATCGGGTTGAATGGATTAATGAAAGGATATGATGACTATAAGAGGTGATATGATGAGATAAATAAGCACGCAGTGGATTAGGATTTTATCAAGCTTAGATGTGTAAGTTTATAAAAAGATCATTTAAAAAATGGGTATTGTTGGGTGACTATGAATGGATGATGGATGTTTGGTAGGTGAGGATGACGAAATTAGATTAGTGAGAGGTTTAGTTGGATATGGATAAGGGATGGTTTGTATAAGGATGTTTGTTTGATAGGTAAGGGTAATGATATGAGGATGTAGTTTATAATGTGTAATTGATGGTAATATGATGAGTGAGACAATATTAGGTGAGTGAAGAATGATTGGGTAAATGAGATGATGATTAGGATTGATAAGGTAAATGTGTTTGATTATAGTTTTATGGTGAGGTTTCAAAACACATTGGTCCACAACACACAAATAAAAGCACACCGAGCCACAAGCCCTGTAATAATAGTATATGGGTGTGCAACGTAACTAGTAGCCCACTAAGATACCTCGTGTAACATGGTGACTAGATTAGTCCCTAAACCCTCACTCTGCACAATATGGAGTGAGTTGCTTTGGGATTTTTGTGTTCCCTGCACCACTAATGGTTTACATTGATGGGTCTTACATGGTGTGTCTCGTATATACCTTACAAGCACGTGGATCCGAAGTCGTGTTGTAAGGATGTTTGCATCGGGCTTGGGTATTAGGACGTGGAAGCCCCTCACTCATGTCTCTTTTAAAATAAGCAAACACTTAGCCAACAATGACAATTTTCCTTGAATTTATATACCCACTAGAACATGGGGCGTGTCTTTGTGCTTGGTGATGAAATTCACGTCATAAGACTCCTAGGAATATGGTAAGTGCATGGGGATCAATTCCATGTCATGTGACCCCTGGAAAAATAAAAAGGGAGCGAGACTACGCTATTTTTGATCTTCAAGAGCACTTATGTGGTGTGAGGAGAGAGTATACACAACTTAGTTTCGGGTTACAAACACACAACAACAACAAAAATTGCTATAATGTACAAAATTAAACACATAAAACAAGCAATATATGGACAATATATGATTTTTTTTTCTTTTTAGATTAACTCTTTGACTAATCGACAAATACAACGTTGAAAAAAACAAATACAATGTTAGATAAAGTGATTACTATGTTGACAAAAACAAATACAATGTTGTCTGCAAACAATGCAAGCTTAGCATAATTATGATGCGGTCAGAACTATTGCGTCATTGTTACCCACACAAAATAACAACAAAAATGACATCGTTATATATAAAGGATTAATACATGGTTAGGAAGAATGCGACATGGTTATGAGCAATTACAGTGCTAAGGTTTTTATTGGAAAACAAAGATTAACAGAAAATAGAAGATGAAAATTATATGTTTAGCTAAATAATATGATATTTACCAAATGTGAACTTACTCAAATGGGAAAAATAATCAGAAATTGACTAAAACAAATATGTATACCTTATGGCATGAAAATAATGTTTTTAGTGATGAATACATCATGTCTAAGTTGAATACGGTGTTGTCTATGTCAATTACGACGTGGTTAACAAGAATTATGATGTTGTATAGTCAAATACGATGAGGATTGGAAAAATTTCAATGCTTCCTTTTATGCCTATCAATAGTGCACAAGAACAACAAATGCTTGCACAAATATGATATTAGTGTTAGCGATTACTATTTTATTAGTCATGATAACGATGTTGCACACTAACACGAAAAATATCACAAATAATTCAAAATTTCTCTAAATCTTGCATCCTTTAGAGTATGGTTTCTTCACAATGCGTTTGTGAGGTCCTAATAAGCAGAAAATAATATTTTAGTGTGTGGGATCCCACTAAGCATGCCAAAATGTGTGCAAGATTTTAACCGTCAAGCCAACAAGATATAAGCCATGAATGAACAATCAAGATCTTAGCCTAAGGTTAGTCCACACACCTTTGATTGGTTAGCAATGTAAATCAAAAGGTAACCAACTTTAGCAAGAGAAGTTTACCTCACTTTACCTTAATGATTAATTGCTCCTCGTAGTTTGATGTGCACAATATTGCTTGTTGGTTACTTCTTTATGAATGGCTTTGAGGATCTATTGAGATTTTGACAATACCTTGTTATGGATTTTTGATAGATCTTGGAATTGACAAAGTTTACTTATGCTTGTCTAAAATGGTTGTGTACGAGGGTGGTTAGGTGGATTTGTAGTTGAAGGTTAGAGGATTCAATGGCTAGGATGAAGCCATGCGGATTGAGATCAATAGTTGAGGTTAAAGGAGGATTTGGAAGATTCTAAAGGCGGAGGATTCTAGATTTTGAGAGAGATTTCTATGAATTTAAGATTCATTGAAAGGTGGTGGAGGATTTTGTAGAACGAACCGTTACACCAAAACCTCGAGGCATTAGTGAAATCCGCACATGAGGATCATAACATCCCACCACGCTTCCGTAGCCCGGACCTCGGGCTAGATTTGCGCCTGTATAGCGGGACCACACCCTGCCCTATACGAGCCCCGGGCGAACACTACAATGCCGACGTAGCTACCCGTGCCGGGAATCAAACTTGGGTTATAAAATGATGATGATCATGATCTGAATTACCCATATATTATCCATCCTGTGAAGCAAATTTTATAGTTAGAAATCTCTAGAATTTGGTTAGTTGTTAATATGAGATTGGATTAGGATAATGAGGTTAGGTGGAAGGATTTGTAGGGGAGGCCAGTTAGTAAGGGTATGTAAGTTAGGTAGGAATATAAAATTCCTAAAGAATGTTGGTAAGATTAAGTTAGTGCTAAGTATGATTGATTAGAAGATTAGTATGATGGGATAAGGGGTAATGTTGACATATAAGATGAATGTTAATAATATTAGGAGGGAGGAATATTATTAAAATTAATAATGATTAATTTTAGGTGTAAATAGTTGGTGTTTTATTATTTCGATAAATCCTTACAAAATTTATGAGAATACCCATACACTTGGTCCTCTCTCATCTTCTTTAACCGCTCCCTCATATTGCAAAGCCACACAATGCCAAAAATTCAAAATAAAAGCATAAGAATATATACATAAAATGATTCATATTTTATGAGTGCTAAGAACTTTGGAATGCTAAGGAGGTGGTGCCAAATACAAATAAAAAAGAAAAATCTTATATTTGATATTTTTTGTTACATGGGAATGCTTGGAGAAAGTACCAAACAATATAATCGTAAAAAAACTAGACAATAACAACACTTAAGTCGGGGATGAACATCTTATTTGATGTACTTGGAGTTCTTCAAATAGAAAAATTATGTATTGTTATGACTAATAATTGAATGAATTTTCTACTTTTGGTTGTAAAGATTTGGCGATGTTATAATGGTTGACCATGGGGTGTCATGAAAACATCTCGGGATATAGAAAATCTATAGGCAAGAAATATTGAGGTCATTAATTTTTCTATTCTTCCTTGTAATATAGAACATAATAAATGAAATACCTCATGTGACATGGATGAATATCAATTATAGGCCAAAATTTATTCTTTTTAAGGGCTAAAAGGTTATGCTTTATGAAAAATTGTGGGTAGAGGTCATGATTGTTAAAGGTACAATCAACCAAGTTAAATATATTATCTATAAAGTGTGTGCAAAGCCACTTGACTTGCCATGTTTCGTGGTTATCAAATTTAAAAACTACATTGGCTTAACATGGGATATCAAATCCCCCAAACATATCCCTATCTCAATAGTTTCCCACCTCAAACATGAGATAATTCCCTTTTAAATGGTATGGGCTCTATCCACAAAATACAAGGGATGACATTACAAAAAGCAATTGCTATCATTGGGAGTGTTGATAGACAAGGTTTACTTTTAGAGTTATCTCCAATGTATGTTGCCTCTAGGATTTGTATCTGTACCCCTTTCTCCTTCGAACATTTCATAAAAAATACACATGGTCCATTTATGACTTATCAAAAGAAAGAAGAGGATCACATATGTTCCCTCTAACAGTTCTCCCTCCCTTAGATTTCTACTCTCTCTATTCCCTTCTTCGTCACCTCGCATCCTCTTGCAATCTTTTGATCCTTTAACTTTAACTTCTTCAACACCTCCTTATGGATGTCTCCTTTATACTACTCGGCTACGATTATCGGTAGAATAATGCAATAAAACCAACATATAGGTTAAGAGAAAGGGTTGGCCCTAACATCTTTTAAAACTAATACTAAACAAGGTAACCACATGACCTAGTCCTAAGGCTCCATGTCATGGGTGACTCAATATTGTTGAGTGAATCACCGAGGAGTTAGCCCCCTTCATCTTTGAATTGTCAAGTATGTTTATACATTAGAGAACCTTGTTTTTTACACACTCAACACATGTGTCATATCTACATAATACATTATACCAAATCAATAAGCTACATGTATCAAGGGTGTGAAATTATTCCAAGTTTGATTCAAAATATTATATAATTCACCAATTAGGGTGAAAAAGATCAATTATATTCAAATTTCATTAAAATCAATGCATCAACTATATATCTAATTAACATTATCATTTAAATGTTCTAAGACACCACATGATTAATATTACAACCAATTAAACTATTTCACAATTAATTAACTTCACTACTTAACATTGCAATAATTTACACAATAAATAAAAACTCCATTATCACCATGGCTCTCATATGATGCAATACATACAACATTAGTCAAAATACCCAATCAACATAATTATGTCTCACTAATCAAGTCTTGACATTGTGCGCTCAAAATAAGATATATATAAAAAAATATTGAAATAAACAATTGAATCAAAATAAGGTAGTCCTAGGATTTTGTCATGAAATATAACTATCTTGAAGTATAAATAATATAACAACAATATAATCATGGTCAAAATAATAAAATGGGAAACATGCAATGCATTCCATTCATCATGTATTCATGAGAAGGAAATAGAAGTTTACCCATACGAGAGAAATTTGAACATAATATAAACTAGTAATCCCACATTGGTTGTGCGATTGCAATTCGAAAGGGATGGAAGGGGAGTCTACCATAGGATGAATGAAATTTGGGGGAGAAAAATGTTGAACTTGAGAAATGGGGGTTTGAAGGAGAAAATGATGGGTGTGGTGAGAAGTGGGCAGATTTTATGACACGTTTTATGGGGGTGGGTAAGGACGGAAATACAAATTGTGGAAAGATGAAACAAAAACGAGGAAGGAAGAGGATAAGGTGTTGGATGATGTGATGCAACAATAATATACACAAAGGAAGAACAAACACATGTATAAGCATTTATTTACTTATGTGAAAATTATGAAAAACACTTACATTTAAATACAAACAAATTACAACAAGCTAACTTTAGAAAATAGACTTTTGGAAGATGTAAAGTTAAGTTTCACGTATGCATGGAAACAAAAATTTGATTACTTTGGGAGGAAATAGAGATTGAATATTTTTAACGAGAAAAAGAGGGTAGAGAAGAATTTTCTTTTTACAAAAGTGGGAAATGTCTGAGAGTACAACCACTAATTCTCGAAGCCACGACCAATGACCTTGACATATGTCTCATCATTCTACTTGTGTTAACCATGAGAGGATTACTAAAGGGATGCGAGAGCTCGACCAAATTCTCACGATTTAATAGATGTTATTCACGAATTGCCATAGAAGCTTCAACAACCCTTCGACCACCTGGATCAAGTGCCAATACGAAGGAGAAACCCCTCTGGTTTGGATCATCCAACATAGCCTTGGAAATATTGTATTTTATGTTATGTTCACCACCGCAGAGTTGTGGCGATGATAAAATTCATTTTAGGGTGGTATCGATCGATTTCCAAAGGCTCGGGAATGCTAATTACTAGCAATTGCACATGAGTTACA
Source organism: Taxus wallichiana var. yunnanensis (assembly GCA_018340775.1). Classification (NCBI taxonomy): domain Eukaryota; kingdom Viridiplantae; phylum Streptophyta; class Pinopsida; order Cupressales; family Taxaceae; genus Taxus; species Taxus wallichiana. The sequence continues at coordinate 326,819,861 of CM031238.1, read as the reverse complement.
ACTTACGCTAGTGAGGATAACGTTATTAAGTTTGTTGGAGGTGTAATTTGTTGTAAAATATATTCTATGATCTATGATAGATATTTGAGCGAAGAACATAAATTGCATTCTACTAAACAGTTCACATGTCTTTATGTAAGGTTCCACATTCTACATACATATCTACAAAAACATTAGCAACTACATCTAACAAAATTCCTCTATTTGCATACATTTCTATGAAATCATCTCAGTTCAGTTGATTTTTCGCTCTCACTGTGGAAAAGATGAGCTTCAAACTACGCCGCCATGATTAAGGTCTCCGGATCGGCATCTTTCTGCTCGCAACAACATGTTCATCTATTTCCTCTGAAACATTTGCGTCTGCAAAACCATAGTCCTGTATGGTGCCAAGAATATTGTCAAGTGAACTACCGAACTTTCTGACATCAACTTCTCTTCCTGTAAATATTCGTCATGGACTGACGATTTTAAGGGTTTTGGAATGGAGAGATTAGGTGGTACAATAACATCATCATCATTCTTGATTTTATGAATGATTTTTTTCCTCCCCTTGAGTTCCTTCGTTATTTGTATTCATGTTTTAATTTGATATAGAAGGAGCCGCAACAACATGCAACTTCTACACAGGGACATGTTCGTCAGATATTTTCTCATCATGTTCGTTGCTACAAACACTCTCTCGCCAAAGTTTTCTGTAATTTTTCATGAAAATAATCTAAATCGTTGCAGGAAAAATAAAAAAACTAGCATTCATGAGTATTTATCATCTAGTCAAGGTCTAAAATTGTGTTTTTTTTAAAACACCTACAAAATTAAAAAATCTCCGATAAAAGGTTTAAGCTATTTTCACATCATATTCATGTCCGATTTCTTCTCAAACAAATGAAAAAGATTAAAGAACAAATATTTGAAATTATTGAAGGTTTTATGAGCTTTACTTGAAGATTTCACATTCTTTTATTCATATTGTGTTGCTATGATATTATAAATCTTGACATAGGTAGAAAAATTCTTGCATATTATTGGACCGAATAACATTACTAAATGGATGACCCGAAAGAAAGGAACTATTAATGAATGGATACAAACTATTTTGTAACCATCTGTAGAAAAATTCTCGCATATTATTGGACAGAATAACATTACTAAATGGATGACCCGAAAGAAAGGAACTATTAATGAATGGATACAAACTATTTTGTAACCATATGATCCTATTTAAAGCATAGTTAAGTACTTACCAATTAACATACCTTAAGTGGGCAGAATGGACTCTAATTTTCTATTACTATCATTATTATTATTATCCAGAAATTTAATAAAACAAACTACAACTCCTATGACCCATCAGATTCACCAGAAATTAAAGATTATGAGAGTTCCAACATCAAAGTACAGATAAAACTCCACCACTACTGCTCCATTCGAGGGAGAATTTGATGGAGATGAATATGCTAAAAATCTACTTATGTCAATTGACAGAAATACCAGAGCAAAGTAAAGCAATTAAACTAGGTTTTTTCCTATTAAAATGTGGGATAACCATGGCTCTAAAGGTCGATTCGCAGAACAGACAACCGAAACATCTTTTCCGCTAAAGTAAAGCCAACATCGTCTATCTTCAACAAGACCCAAAACGCACCTCAAATCCCTCGTTGCATACCTATCAATCTTTGCCAATTCTTCTCTAACTTTTTCTTCTACAATAGATTTTATCTTCTACAGGGAAAACTTAGGCAAAGGTAGGCAACTTGGTGACGGAGAATTGGAAATCACAGGGCCAGGCCATCTTTCGGCCATTATACCAGCAGGAAACTTTGACGAAAAATTAATAATAACCTAAAGATAATGAAAATAGATATCACGGGGTCTAAGCTTGTCTGTGATAGATTTCACCGTCTCGTCCAAACCCTCATCCCAGGCCTTGGGCTTGGTCGGCCCATTTTTTCCTCTGAGCCTTTGTTTTTGAGGATAAGGTCTAGTCGATAAACTATGCCTATGCGGCTGAAATATTATTTAAAGTATGTCCAATCATAGATGAATATCCAGGATACTAAATATTTAGGACTCTGTAAAAATATCTAAAATCCAGTCACCAGCAAATATTGGAGTCACTGGAATTTGACACTTTCTAGCAAGAGAATCTTCAAAGGTGGACGTCCTATCATAGATGAAATATGTTCCACGTGCTTGAGACTAAAATGTATCTAGAGCACTTAAAAAATGTGACGCCTTACCGAGATAAACTAGTCTAGAGAGTAGGCCTTGTTTTCCCTAAAAGACTCAAGGAAGGTTAACATCCGAGGAGGAAATTTTCCCCGTTGTCAACGTGGATGGCGAAGATGGAGTCGTGGTTTGACAGAGGAGAAGTCGAAGGGCACAAAAATGTTGCACAAAACCAATGTAAAACTCTTGTTTCCAATAACCATGTGTTTTTACAAGTATGTTGGAAAAAATATGGGGAAATAGGTGATGCATAAACAATCATCAATAATTTATCCCCTTCAATGGTTGATCATATGAGTGATTGGTAGATTATATGTGTCGATCAAGCTTTGCTCTTTTAACATTTTTTACGGCCTCAAAGCCATCGATTGGGTGATGTTTAATTTGGTAGATAAGATGAAGGCATGAACGGAAAATTGGAAATAAAAAGGTGAAAATTAAATACTTGCATGACCTACACCTATTCCACGACTCAGATTGTTCTTGCCCAAATAATATCGCTACATGTGCTCCACTTTATTGTCTCGATCTTGCACGATATTCACGTGAATGTAATTTGCGCTAAAAGGGACCAAAATAAAAATGGGAAAAATCCAATAGGTTCCAGGTTTGAAAACCAATAGCAATGCTTGCTTCTTTTAGCACTTTATAGCCCCCTTTTCAATTTTATGCTTGAGTGATTGCATGAAAATAGTCAATGCACGGACAATCATTGGAAATTTATCCCCTCTAACAGTTGGTCATATGAACAAAAGAAGGATTTTATCTATCGACTGAAAGATGTATTTTTACTAATAAAACCATCAAAGTGTATCGTGTAATGTCCATGTTGAAAGAGATTCCTCGATTTCTTAATTACAAATTTAATCCCTATCGATTATTAAAGTAAGAATAATCTCACCACTAAAAATAAATAATTAAAAAACAACTTATAACAATCTTCAAAACTATTGAAAAACAAAAGTAAAACAAATCTTAACATTGTAAATCTTTAATCGTTGCATCATATCCCGAGTATGCCAGGCACTAATCGAGGACATCCTTAATTTAAGATTTGATGTACTTACTCTAGGTTGAAGTAGTTGATTTCTTGCCATATATATTTAATAAAAATGTAATAAGACAACTAATATTTTAAAAAAATCACACCCCACAATTGAATATAAAAGCAAGAGAAACATGATTACTATGGTATATGAGCGTAATACCCACCCAAGAGGCATTTTTTAACTTCCAATGATCACACCATTTTTGAACTCCATGTTCTCGTGACCATATTTTCCATTCTTAAAATCACATTTTTGTCACAAACCAATAAAGGAGAACTTCATTTATAGCCGAAATAATGGGAAGGTAAACCATAGCTTCCCGAGGCTTCTATAGTTGAAAATAAACTAAAAACCCAATGACCATCCCACCAAACAACATCACATCACCTCCATTTGATGTGTGGTTTCCCATCCTTCCCAAACATGAGGATGCGACATTGATGTTGACGCCAACGTCAAATAACAATCTACCAATGAACAAAAATGACAACTAGGAAAAGCCCCTCATTTGCGCGATTCACCAAATAAATAACCATCTCAACAAAACGCTCCACAAAAAAAAATCGCTACTTTTAACAAAGTGTTTCAAATAAGTTTAACATTGTTTGCAAATTTTCTAGAGATAATGTCGATGAGATTTCAACGTAAATTTGGATGACATTTATTGTGTCGTACTTTCAATGTCCACCCAAACAACATCCTAGTTGTCCTAATCTCCTTTAGTGTTAAAGCGCAACAACCCCAACTCCAACTCGGACATGCCTTTCGACGTAAAGATAGTAGAGAAACCTTCAACATTTATAAAAAGATGCACACCCTTAAGGTGGAACCATACACCTTAAAGTCTCAAGATATAGTTCTCGACATTAAAATGACTTCACTAGATTGACATTATGGTTGAATTTTCTTTTATCAAACATGATCTAGATGAAAAAACTTATTATCGTATTAACTTATAAATACATCAACTTAAGTGAATGAAAATTACTTATTTTAAGATAATACGTTCAATTTTTAAACTCTCAATGATTCACCGAGTGCCTTCGGAGTGATATATCGTGAATATACGAAAATGCCAAAACTTTGGAATTTTCAAATTTGACACCCTGATTATTTTGATGCGATTGTTGGTGGACTCCGGAGCGAAGTCCCATGGCAATGGAGTTCTATATGGGGAATCAAGATCCTTGTTAGAAATCAAAAGAGTGGGAGATCCTGGATCTTTGTTTGTCCTCCTTCGTTGTCCTCAAAAGAATCCATTCGATCTAGAAAGTGGGGTCGGGAGTTGTGTTAAAAACCCTTGTTTCAATGGTTGGGGTGGCAGCCCTTGAAAATATGGTATTTGAAACCATTAGAGAGTTTGTTCCTAATAAGATCTCGAAGGTCTATGGTAATCTTGCTTCGATTTCTAAGGATCCTAATCAGAAGGTCCCTTCAATTCCAAATTTGAATCGTGCTCCATCTCAAAATGGCGTCAAGGAGATTAAAGTCTGGGAATCGATTTCAAAATCTCCAGTCAAATCATTAATGTGGATCTTTCTTGGGACATCAAGGCCTTTGGAAGGTGTATCTTTCTTAGGAGCCTCTTTAGGAATACTAATAAGCAAAGGAGTTTTAGGTCCGGCTTAAGGCCCTACTCCTTCGACAACTCTACTCCTAGTATTATAATCCTTTTCTCGAGCAACAACAACGTTCATCAATAACTTCCTATCTTCTTCCGAAGGGATTCCTCCATCATACTTCTTTATCATTAAAGCTCTTAAATACTCAAAGTCATTATTAGGTATTTCAAAAGATTGCACTACATCTACTTCAAAAGTATGAGAAAGAGGAAGAAGTGGTACTCGGTGAATGCAATCCCAAAAAGTTGCAGCAGTTCGAGCACTTATCACTTCAATTGAAGTTGCTCCTTATTGTGATCTTGAAGAGCAACCCATCATGCAAACATCATCATCAATACCATCATCATTATTAACTTCTTCTTCATGTTGATTTACTTCACATGGAGGATGTGGCGAAAGCATCTATCACACCAATCAATCACATTGGCTTCATACACAGAAGAACCCGGCAATCGGAGAGGATCAAGCACCATTCTACTTTCACGTGCTTGGGGATGTTTATTTGTAATTTCCACGGGTCCTTTACTCTGTCATCCGAACTCGGATCACCCCTATGATGATTGCCAAATATGTCATGATTTTGTGCTATTTTGTAAGAGATTTCTTTGATGTGACCCCTGCCCAAAGTTTTAACAGCGTCCTCGAGATCCACACTCTTGCTTGCTTGAGGTTTTCTGTGTTTACCGGTTTGACACCCTCCCTCTTAGGATTTTTTCCAACTACTTTGATGTTGTCCTCAATTTTCAGAGACATGGTAAACACCGCCTTAAAGTGCGGGGGTTTTTATTCCTCAAATAGTATGTAGCCTTCTTGTCAAATGCATCAACATACTTTATAAGACAAGATTTATCACATGACCTCAAATTCATGACCCAATCTTCTCAATGTCTTATTGAATCTTGTATTAAAATCATGCACTAATTCATTAGGATTCTTTTTAATATTCTTGAATTATGACAAAAGAAACCTAGGGTCTGTTCTGTCACCATATTGCAATCTAAATGCATTCTTCATTTAAGTCCAAGAATCAATAGAGTTATCAGGCAAAGATTTATACCAATCCCTTACATCCTCTTCTAGAGTATGAATAAATAATTTAATGTATACATCTTCAAACTCTATTTCGAAATCCTCCATCATATTGACAAAGAGTTTCAAGTGCTGATCACAAGTTATTGCATTATTTCCTTGAAACTTAGGCAATTTGTTTCTTACATCTTGTGGCACAACATTCGGATAGCCATCCATACCTATAAAAATGATGGGACCAAAAGTATTAACGACAAATGGAGGTCTAGGTGGAGGCTGAGCCATGTTATTCTAAGGAGGTGATCTTACAGGAGAAACAAAGTGATGAGGAGTGAGGGGTCTGTGTGGTACAAGGATACAATTTTCAGAATGACTATCCCCTAATGACTCTTTTTCATGGTAGACACTACCAGATTTGGAAAATACAGGGGTAGAAAGAGATGCAAATCTTTCAAATACAGGGGTAGAATGAGAAGGCCCCTCTCCAGATGGAGAATTGATTTACAAAGAGACTACCTGATTTAAAAGTAGTTGAGGAAGCATTGCAATCTTCAATCATGTGCCAATTAGTTTCACCAATGGAGATCTCTTTTCTTGAGGTTTGATCTCCAACAACCTTCCAAATTCTTCCTCCTTTTGAATTAGACTTTCCAAACTCTAGAAACAACCTTCTACTAGGGTCCGTGGCGAAGAAAGATCTTCTTCCTTCCAACTTTGCAAATATTAGTAACAAATTTACATTGATAGAGGTTAAGACACTGACATTTATCAAAATAAATCAACATGGAGTCGCCACTAAGGATTTTCACCTCAGATGTGCAAAAATGCACTAAAAGATAATCTGTCAAATGTTTGTCAGTACTGGAATCTTGCAAAACTTATCAGATCGATCTTCTTTTACCCAAATTTATCAATCACAATGCAAGCAAAGTGCAACAACTGCTGGAAAAATTGGACAGACAACACGCAAAACTTATAACTTTGTTCAATTCTTATAGATCTGATCAGATAATGATGTTTACAAAACGTATTTGCACACAGAACTGCAAGAAACATTATCGGGGTTTCAGACGCATATACCTTTATTCAAACACTTCAAAGAGTCCCCGATAATGGTGCCGAAAGCGTGTTAGTACTTGGATTTACTCTTCTTCACAAACCGAGCAACATCATGGATTCGACAAGACACACAGAGGTAGATAGATGATTATGTATGTCGTTTTGTAGCCGGGGAAGCAATATATCTGACTTTTCTGGCACTGAGGCTTTGAAGAAGTATGTAACACCTTAGAAGGATGTGATCTTATCCTAACTATTTTAGGTTGTGCCTTTAAACCAAGGTAAGAGAACCTATTTTGAAACCTTTATTATTGAAGAATGTTGGTAAATCCTTCTTTTGCACAAATTTTATAGAGAAGACTTTGGGAAAATATGATCAACACACCAAATCTAACTCTCATGAGTTTTCACTTCCAGATTAAGGAGATATTTTCAACACAAGGCTAAGGTTACTGAAGACATTTGGAATCCTGATCTATTTTGCATACTTTAGCAAATGGATTTTGTTCTTTTGTGGATATACAGAGCAAAACAGGGGTAGTTCGGGGTAGGATTGGTTATTTGAATAATTTTTGGTGGGAGATCAACAAGATAGATTGGACTTTGCCAGATCCTTGAGAAACTTCACAACAAATGGAGAACTCAAGAATGTGAAACCTTGAAAATAGTTAAAACATTCCTTCAACCAGAAGGTGTGCATCAATGGAGGCCCAGACATGCACTTTTTCACACAATCGTTGAGATTCTAGCATGAAGGCTCGAGTTAGAAGACCCAATAAAACATCAAAATCTAAGATCAATCACACCTGAGGTACACCTAGAGGCTTACAAACAATCTCTGTCAACATATGAAAGAAAAATGATTTTGAATCGTTTATTTCATTCCCAAATGAAAGATCTTCTGAAAAATGAAATTGTAGATGCCACTAAACTATCACAAGGATTGAGATCTGTGTGATTCAAAGAGATTTTGATATAAGATTGCAATAGGAACAAGAAAAACTACTTGTAGACATTCTGAAAGTGAAATAAACACAAAATTTGCTAGAGATTTAACACAAATTAACTAAAATTTTATCAGATTCATCAACATGGGAGAGTTATTTCAAAATAATCTCAAAGCTTGTTGATGGCTATACACTGTAACCAACTCAACATGAATGAAAATATAACACAAAGGAAGTTAACCTGGTTTCTCAGAAGATGAGCTTTTCTCAAAATTTTCTCGTGAAAATGAACTCGACCCTTTCGTAAGAGTAATCTCATTGCATTTAGAATACACCCCTTTACATCTAAATTTCCCCCTAAAAGAGGAATATTTGAAGCACCTTTGTTGCACATATTGAATCATGATTTGCAGAAAGTGACATTTAACAGATCATGCAAAAAAAGGTTCGGGTGTTATAAAAAAAAGTGCATCATTGTTCTAACTAGAGGCATATTCTTCATCCTTGGCGCCTGCAGCACCTTTTCCCCTCAAAAGAGAAGAATATTCAAGGGACCTTTGCTTGTTACCAATTTGTTTCAGACAGAGACATTTAACAAATTGATTTGAAATTTGCCAGTGCACCAATTTGTGAACATATCACGTTCTTTTTAATCATTTTTTGAGCCTTTGCATACCGGACTTTGTGAGTCATCCCTTTTGTTCTCAAGGCAACATCCTTTTCACCTTTTGCGCATGCACTTTCATCATTTCATCCTTTTTCCCTCCTTTTCCTTTGAAATTTTATTCTGCAATTTCTAGATCTGGCATTTTCCGTTTTTGCACGAGCTCGAGAAAAATCCACTTCAAGAGTACTTCAGATTTACAAATTGAGATCCCAAATTGATTCAATTAAACTTTGCAGACCCAAACAACACAGATTTGCCAAAAATTGATGAAGAATGATGCAAAAATGCATCTATGAACATCCTGGAGCTTGATAGTGGCGAGAATCAAATGAAATGCACATCTACCGTTGATCTTGCGTTTCAACTTTTAATCGAGCCCTCCACATGGCAAAATGCGATTGAAAACGGGTTTGGGGAACCTTTTGACAATTTATATTTTTTTGGAAAAAGTAACAGTTAACATTTTCTTCGCCCCTCCGCCCTCGTAAAATGGGCTTAACATGTTTCCGATGTTGTTCCTGGGACTGCGCTTCAACTTACAAATTCTATCCCTATTTTCCAAAAAGGAAACAACTCCATATTTTCCCTGTGGGCTCGCACTCTGTTTCCCCTCCTACTATGTGTCTCAATGGCGCACTTTGAAATGGTCCTGAAAAGTAGAGACCCCAAACATGCGTGGTCCATCGATGTGTCCCAGGCCCCTTTAAGAAGTTGCATGAAAAGTCTAATTACGAGAAATCTGATTTAAAACGTCCACATGGACATGTTTTGGTTTGAAATGAGCCTTAGAATTTTTAAAGTCCCCAACAGAGCCGCATTCAACTAGAAAGGGCCACGTTTCAATTGATGCCGAGAAGTAATTTTAACCGGGAAATTACAACCATCAAACTGTAAAATGCGGGAGAGTGACCATTTTAGCCACAGGAGGCGAGAAAAATAACAGAGGCCCAACCGAGGGATCTCAAAGGTCGATGGGGCAAGACTAATTTGAGCACCAACAGATTGCACTTCCAAACTTAAAAAGTTGTTGAGCCTAAATTACTTGTGGGCTTGCATAGGTCCACCCTCTCTCATTGATCAAAGTAAGGACAATGCTAAAGGTTCTCCCTCTCCTACACTACTGATTGATCGGGATAAGACTAAGGAATTAGTCAAACTTAGAGCTCCTTCGTCAAAATTTATCCCTTCGAATGTGATGTCCCCTCTCTCGCTTTTAAGGGATCGAAGAGGTTCATAGGGAATCGAAAAACTTGTTTCACTGATCAAGGAGGGATTTAGACAGGGGAAAGCTTCATCTATTTCCGCTTTAAAGGACTAGATTTATCGAGATAATGGAGTTGAGCAAAAGGCAATCTAGACCCTCCTAGACCTTTTGAAATATGGTGAAATTAATCTGATAAACTTGATCCCTGAGCCTCTTGTCACTAAAATTGTTGTAGGCTAATAGGGTTTAAAAGCGCTATTTGTGGCTCTTCGGGGAGGAGGGGTGGAAAATCAAAGCAAGAGATAACCTAAAAGGAAGTGGATCCGTGTAAGCAAAGTACCCTAAATTTTGATAAATTTGAAAGAGTGAAGGTGAAAATCCTTCACAGTCGATAATGAAAATACCGTCCCTGGAATGTCGGGGGTCTTAATACCCACGGAAAACAACGCTTCTTTGAAGTAGTATCTGTTTTCCTCTACGGTAATTGTGTGGTTCTTCTTCAAGAAACAAAAGTGTCTATTGTTGAAGTTGAGAGATTTTGGGATGCTTCTTGTAAAGGATGGAAGGGAAGATTTGTTGACTCGAATGGTGCTTCTGATGGATTGGGTCTCATGTGGAAGGTTAACCGAGTTGATGCTTTGATATGCTTGTTCGAGAATGCTAGCTAGCAAATGTGCTTTATTCATCCCAAGAGCTCTCAGTCTGACTTTCATTTGCTCAATATATATGCCGTAACAATATTATTAGTATGAGAGCTTCTTTGGTTGGAGATTTATAGATCCTTGCATGATAAAGAGGATTAACTCTTTATCTTGGGTGACTTTAAAATTATATCCTCGATAGAGATAAGAATGAGGGAATTTGAAGAAATTTGCAATCCTAGGCTGATTTATGCTCCTTCATTAGAACAGCTCTCTTATGGATATTGAACCAAAATGGGGTTGGTTCATGTGAAGTAACCAAAGAAGAGGCTCTAGTAACATTTCTAAAATATTGGATCATTTTTGGCCAGCCCAAGATGGGCTCTAAACAATATTGTTATGGAGTGTTTGGTGCTTCCTGGTCGAGATCGAGATCATTGCCGTGTCTCTTTTTATCAAGTATGGATGATGCTCCAAGGAAATCCCCTTTTAAATTTGAGCTAATGTGGCTTAGGGATGATTCTCTTGAAGAAAACATTAAGCAGTGGTGGAATCCCTATAATATTTTGGTTTTTAAAATGTATGTTCTTGCTCAAAAACTTAAGCTTCTCAAGGGTAATCTATTTGGATTGGAATGAAAATTTCTTCAAAAACATATTCTAGGAAAATATTCGAGTGGAAAAAGAACTACAAAACTTGAATTTGAGGATTTTTGATTCGGGGATGGGGCAGAAGAATACCAACATGAAAAAATCTTCTTGAGGAACTAGGAGAATTGCTCCTTAGGAAGAAATTTATTGGAATAAAAATCCAGGGAGAACTAGCTTAAGGATGGTGATAGAAACACCAAAATTTTCCATGCATCAGTAAATGTTAAAAGAAGCTCTAATTTCATTTCATCAATCAAGAAGGATAATGGTGAGGTTTCTTTGATCAAAAATATATTGTGGAATAAGGCATTGGATTCTTCTCTTCTCTGCTTGGGGGGATGTTGTCTCTCATGAAGAAGCTCAAAATTCGATATTAGAATTCATTCCTCCTTGTATTTCGATGAGCAAAATTCAATGTTGCTTAAACCTTTCTCATTTGCTAAAGTGGAGAAGGTTGTCTTTTCTCTAGAAAAGAACAAAGCCCCTAACCAGATGGATTTCAGGTTGATTTTTTCAACGTTTCGGAACATTGTGGGTTATGATGTGTGGGCTATTGTTGAAGAATGAAAGAGCCATCTCTATTCTCAAAGCTTTGAATACCACATTCATTTGCCTTTTCCCTAAGAAGGATCAACCACCATCCTTCGCTGATTTTCGGCCTATCTCCTGCATGCAACACTACCTACAAGATAATTTCCAAAGTTATAGCTTCACACTGAAGGTATGTTTGGATCCCTTGATATCTCAGAACAACTAGTTTCATGCCACGATAGATCTATTCGTGAGGGATATTTCTTTCGCATAAATTGATTCACTCCCTTTCTCATAGTGATACCCCTTAAATGATCTTAAAAATTGATATCAACAAAGCACATAATAAGATCAATTGACGATTCTTAATAAGAGTCTTAAGGAAATTTGGCTTATCTTCATCTCTGTGTAAATAGATTTTTAGTTGTATCTCTAGTCCTTCCTTCTTTGTATTGATTAATGGTTGTCTTTGAAGATTTTTTCAAAAGTAATCGAGGTATCAAACAAGGTGATCCCCTCTCTTCCTTTCTTTACATTTTGATGGTTAAATCCCTTAGTAGATTAATTTGGAGTAAAATTCGGGAGGGTAAGTCTGCAAGGACTAAAAGCAACTGAAGGGATCAATCCTATCACTTATCAACAATTTGTTGATGATGCGTTTCTCTTTGGGAAGGCTAGTATTCATGAAGCAAGAGAATTGAAAGCATCCTTGAACGCCTATTCTCTAGTTGCATGTCAAGATGTAAATATTCCTAAATCTGTTATTTTCTTTTTCAATGTCTGCCCCCTTCTTAAAGAAAGAATTCTTAACATTTTTCGATATAAGAGAGGCAAGCTTCCTTTGAAGTATCTTGGAGTTCCACTATTTAGTGGGGTTGGTAGCTCAAGCATTTGGAAGGATCTCATTTTTTCCTTGGAAGCTAAATTAAAGTCTTGGAAAGGAAAATGGCTTTCTCTTGCTGGGAGAATGATGTTAATCAAGCCAGTTTTGTCCGCCACCCCTATTTATATGATATCAATTCTAAAGATTCTTAAGGGAGTCCTTGATAAAATGATCGGTATAATGCGGAAATTCCTTTCACAAGGTATCTCTAATGAAAGGAAAATTCCTCTTATCAAATGGGAGACCTTGTCAAATCCCAATGACTTAGGGGGATGGAATTCTTAATCTTGGACCGCAAAATATTCCCCTTGGAGCCAAGTTGGTGTGGAACCCGATCTCTAATCCAAAAAGTTTCATAAGTAGAGTAGTGGAAAATAAGTATTTGGGCAATTCACTTCCCGATTCTATCCTTCACATTGATAATCCCCTAAAGGCTCTCATATTTGGAATTTTATGGTGGGGTGTAGGTCTTTGTTCCTCAACAATGCTTCGGAAATTTGGCAATGGGGAAAACTCGATTTTGGGAGGATTCTTGAAGCGACCCACCCGCCTGGATGAGTTCCCAGAATTTTTGGAAATAAAAAGACTTTTGGTTAATGAATGGGGATCCCATGTTATTAACTGGAATCAAAAATGTTCAAGCCCCTTATTTTCTAGTATGAAAAGGTATTGACCACCTCAATGTTCTGAAGCAGTGAAATCCTGTTTTAATATGGTCCTTAAGGAGAGACAGGTTGTTATTTCAAACAAGTGTGATGAAATCCTTTGGACAATTGTAACCTTTGGGTCTTATACACCAAGTGTGTATACAAAAAAATGATGTCGATGTTAGGAAGATGGCGTGGTTTGGAAAGCTTGTTGGTCTTCTTCTTGTCCTCCGAGAGCCTGGTTTTTTGCGTGGATGGCTTTCAAAGGTAAAATTCTCACCCAAGAGAGGAGGAAAATATTTGGTATTTGTGGTCCTTCCAGATGTCTTTGATGTGAGAATGCTGAAGAAGATAGAGATTATCACTTGGTGTTATGTCCTTTTGTTGTAGTTTGTTGGAATTGGTTGTGTGTTAGGCTAAACCTTCCCTGGGTCCAACCTTAATCTCTCTTGGAAGTCCTCCTGGTTTGGCCTAAAGGTAATGATTCTGATGCACTTTCATCGATTTGGATATGTTGTTTGGTTATCCTCATTTGGCATCTTTGGTGGGAAAGAAATAAAAGGCTCTTTAGAGAAGGAAGACACATACTTGAGCATGTTATTCTTAGGTTGGAATAGGCAATTTCGAAGCGGTTCTTCATGTTGGAAACGTGGTAGTCCCTTCACGAATATGAGACAGGAAATTAAAAAAATTTGGCCAACTATTATTAAACCAATTGATGGAGCCTTTAAATCTTTTGTTTCTTCTTCCATTTTGTGTAAGTTTGCCAAATGGCTTCCTCCTGCTCCAGGGGTTTTCAAGCTTAATTTTCATGGAGTGGTCGAGAGGTAACCTAGGTGGTTCGGTGTGTTGGATGTATCATCATAAATGATCAAGGATAGATGGTTTGGGATGCATCCTTCAAGTTAATTTTCAGGATTTGTAATCTAACTAAACTTCAGGCTCTTAGTAAAGGTTTGGATATTACTATTTCTCAAAACATTTATGACCTGGAGATTGAAGGGGACTCACTTATTAATTGTCAATGCTATCATCATTAAAAAACAACGTCATGGAAAATTGATCGGGCATCAAAAATATTTTGTGTAAATTCTCGCTTCTAAGACATTGGAGTATTAAGCACGTGTCCGAGAATGCAATCAATGTGCGATTTTTGGCTAACGCTGAAATTGAACAACATTAAATAGAAAAGGAGGGTAGTAATCGTTTTGATTGGAATGGTCTCAAAATTATTTTAAAGAAGGAAGTGCCTTAATTCTATGATGTTTGCCTAACTTCCTCGAGTGTGCGATGGGTCTTGTGTTTACCTATTTATTACGGGTTGCTCTTGTTCTTCTTCATCCTTTTTCGACTTTGTCCTAATGGATTCCCCTCGAATTCCTCTATTGTCTCTCCTTTGCAAAAAAAGGGAAATAGCTTTGTGTCGTCTATTTCCGACAATCGTTTGAGGTGGATTTTCAAAGTTAATAGCTTTAATGGTTTGGAGGCAATTAAATCGTGTTGGGGAAAACTTTCTGTTTTGCAGATGGGTGGCCTAGGGTTGATAACAACGTGGCTTCGGTCTTCATGGGAAATCTCTTGATCATCGGGCCATCTCAGCCTGATGTGGTCAATCTTGCCCTTCGATGGATTTGGCCTTGTTTCTCGCGGCAATTTGGAAGTTGAGGTGGAGAAAAGTAATGTTGCTTTTTGGGGCTGCGGGGAGGTGGGGAAGCATTTCGATGGAGTTGATTTGAGCTTCTTCAATGAGGCTGGAGAGGTGACATGGGGAATTGTTGGCCTTCACAGAGAAGTCAACATCGTTTAGCAGAGACAAGAGTGCGAAATGTGATTGTTTCAAATTACCCAACCTCAGTAGCCCTCAATTCTCCCATTGAGCCGATCTTTAGTATGGTGGATGGAAATTCACGAGTCTATAGGGAGGCCTATAATTATCTTTGGAGCAAATGTGCCAATGTAGTTGCGCAACTTAGGATTACGAGGAGGAAGTGGCCGAGAGGCGGGGGTCTCTGTTGTAAGTTTGTCGTGTCCTCATATTTTGGAGATTAATTCTCAAACTCAACACATGATGTAATATCTATAGTATAGTATAGCTATAGTTTTGCTCTCCTTCTTGCTGGTTTTTGCTCGCTATACCCAAGTGTCACTTAGGGTGATGTTTTATGTTTCTTCATGATGTATTTGAGGTCCAATGTCACTCTTTTGTAAAGGGAACGAGTCCCTTCGACCCGCTTTAACGATGAAAAATAAAATTAAATTTTGAACTCTTAATAGTTTATCGTGTTTTAAATTTTCACAAACAAAAAATATTGAATCATTAATCTCTATATTTAAATTGAATTAACTTAAAATATTAAATTAATTTAAATATATAGTTTTTATTAATTACTTAAGTATTATTTTCAATTTTTTTTTTTTTACCAAATTTAATGAAGCATTGGTCAAATTTTTCCCGAGAGTCGGAGCCTAAAATGTACTCGGCGAGTATCCTCGGAGTCCGAGCGTAAAGTCCAAGTCTCAACAAGAAGAAATTACTAAGGAGCCAAATAACGAGAAGCAAAGCGACTTCTGGGATTCGATCCGTCGACCTGCACTGAGTTAGATCTCTGTTAAAACTCAGCATGCTGCCAACAGTTTCGAGGGGGCGCCCGCCCTCCACATTCAGGCACGGTCCGTTATTTCCTCAGTATCTTCGCCGAATTATCAAGGTAGGTACAATTTTTTGTTTTCAAAATTTTCTTTGTGAATGTCCTTTACCTAAATTATGTGTAGCGTAAGAATTTTGTTGTTAAATAATTACGATTCCTTAAGTTATTCCGGGCGAAGATCCATATGAGAATGGGGAGGGTCGCTGCATTTAATTTAGGGTTGGGTTAGTAAATTTCAAGGCAATTAAGTTGAGATTGGGGAAATTGTTGTAAGGATTATGTATTTTATTTTGTAAGTTAAATAGAAAATTAAGTTTAGCTTCACAGGATAACACCTTTTCATTAACATGACCGTTTTGATATTTGTATTCGGCGCTATTGTGGTTTGGGGAAACTCTTGACTACGTTCTTAAAAATTTTAAACCAGTGTCAGTGTTGAGTGTACACCGTATGCTATAGGTTGCCTTATGAGTGAGGGGAAATTGAATCTGGAATGTACTCTTACGCTTCTTTCATTTTCATTACACCACAACTCTTTGGACTTTGTACTTTGATTTTAAACACCTTTAAACCAGCTGTAACTTAGTTACATTTACGTTGTTCTAGAATGTTGATGAAAGAGGGAGTGCAGTTTAATTATTTTGTGGAATTCCGATTATGGACACACGTTTGTTTGTAAAAGATCCAGATTGTTTGTCACACGAGGGCTCAGAGGCATCTACTTTCCTAGAAACAATTGTCAGAATAGTCCTATACACCAGTCTTTTCAATTTAAGTGTTGTAGAATGGAATAGACAAAGCAGGCAAAGACATTGTGACAGGACACAATTGATATTCGAAAACATTGGTTCTTGGTTTGTGCTGATTTATTTATGTGTTTATGTTGATTTTGAGCTGGCAAGGTTCACAGATCAAATGCCGACCCATGCCTGATAGGCTGCCCGAGTTTAAAGCTTGGCTGTGGAGAAATTCTTGGGGGTACATACCATTCACCAGGGCTCAAGCCAATCTGGTGACCTTGGGGAGCATTACACCTAATCGTAAGAGGAATCACCTCAGCATTTTGAACAGTAAAACACTAACATTGTCTCCTTTATGTACTTGGCAAGAGGATTAGTTCTAATGACACATGTGACAAAGAGAGAACCATGGTAGGCAGATCTTCTGCGGGTATTGCAGCCTTAATTCCCGAAGTCGGCTACATTCAACCACTGACATGGATAGGGTTTCTATTGTTCACGCATAATGATGATATAGCATGGTTTCTTTTGTGCACGCATAATTACAATCTACCATCTGTTGTGGATGCGTAATGACTATACAGGGTTGATATCATCAAAAGTTTGTAATGCTTCTCTGTAAACCATAGGCCCAATCCACCTGCCTATGAAAACTATGGTATGTTACCAAATGCTCCTTTATTCTCAATATTGATGTCCCTCATTAGGTTTATTTGATTCTGAGCTCAAATGCTAACCCACACTAATTAGGACACCCAGGTTAAAAGGTTTACTGCAGAGGAATTCTCAAACAGGTGGTGCACACAGGTTTCTAGAGGCCAGTCACACACTGTAATCATTGCACAAGTACTTAATATTGTACCTTGCCAGTAGCTCATGCTGTTGCTATAAGATGGACATAGAGTCTATATATAACAGATTGTTGTAATAATGGATTTTCTATCAAATGCTGAATTTCAATTCGTTAAAACTTAAAATCGTTATTTACTTCTAAGTTAAATATCTTCAATCAAGAATTGCCTCCCACTATGGCATTAAATTGTCATTTTTATGAATGGAGAGGGAAGGAAATTAATCTATATGTAATTGCTTCAAGCGCTACATTAAATTCTGGCTTCCGTAGTAGAAATTAGGTACTCTTCGTCTGTCATTTATCCTAAATGAAAATGTTGCTTTTCTTTTTTATTTCTGTGATCGTTACTACACAAATTCTTATTGATAAGAATTTTACCTTAATTTAGATGAAAATGTATCATAGAAGTTTACCCTCACATTTCAGAGTTTGCAGTTATAGAGCAATCTATTTGATTTGTGTGTAGGATGGGTTAAATTACTTGCTTAGGAGTGGTTTATTTTGCTTTTGCTGATTCAGTGGGAATTAGGCGGGTCCCCGTCCTTACATTAAGTATAAAACATAGTTACATCTTATAAAATGTCGAGCTCAACTGCATATGAAATCTACCACCATTAACAAAATGGGTAGAATACAGGACAGATTTTACATTCAGCCATATACATTTAATCTTTTCTCGATAGAGAAAGTTCTGAACCAAACTTAACTGCCAAAATGTGCTCCTACAGAGAGTCATGATAATACACTATGAAGGACTACACAACCAAGAAGAACCAGACAAGGAAAGACCGACAACTATGTTCACTGTAAGCCACCAAAATCAAGAGACCCGCAGCAAACTGTAGATAGAACAATGCCCTTTGCTACATCATCTGGCCACCACTAGAGTCTAGGTCTGCCAATGCTAGGTGTGGCGCCACTGCAAGCTCCATCATAAGCAGCATCATTTCCAGCAATATATTACTGGGCAGAGCCATCTCTGCCCCCACTACCACTGACACAATATGCCACCTGTGTCCCTCCTATCTCGAGCAGGACCACTTTCACCTAGTGCACCACCACTGCACTCATGTCCGGCCATGCACTCGTGTTTTGCTAGAAACCCACACTAAAATTGCATTGATGAGCCAGTCTTGACAATGACCCTTGTTCATGGCTAACTTGCAAATCACCTTGAACCACCAAACTCTTGATGCCCAAAGAATTTGCAAGTCTTAGCTCATCCACATGAGCACTAGCTTCCGACTTCTTATTTTTGTTATTGCCTAGATTGAGTGAGAAAGCCCAAATGTATAAGCTCAATGAATTTTCAGAATACAACTGGCTCCTGTAAGACATGGGTTCCTGAGGAAGCCCCATCAAAATTCAGCTTTACAACATTTGGACCAGGGGTTATCAAAATTTAACTTGTGAGTCTCAGCTCCTCCACCCAAGCAACTAGCTTCCGCCTTGTTATTTGTGTCAATGTCTAGATAGAGCGAGATAGCCCAAATGCATAGGCTTAAATGAATTTTCAGATACCACTGGCTCCTGAAGACCTTGGTTCCTGCGGGAAGCCCGTCAAAATCCAACTTTACAACATGTGGATCAGGAGTGATCTACCTGACCCCTTCTCTCTTATTTTCTTTTCCACCTTTCCCCTCATCAGGAGCAGGAGTGGGACATATTGCAAGTCTCAGAGAGAGAAAAAAATTGAAATCATAAAGACAATATAATGCCACTCCCTTGCTTTGTCAAATTTCTTTTTTTAATTGCTCCAAACAAGTGACTTTGTGTAAAGAACTTCAAAATTCAAGGCAGATACCTTGACCACGTGAGGAATACGTTTTGAAACTATAATGGAAAATTGTTGAACCAAAAGACATATAGTCACCTCAAAGCAACTAGGAATGTTATGTTTAATTCCAATGAACCTACTGGAGAAAATGAATTTTCCTCTATGTTTTACTGAATCACAACTATCATGACCCAAGGCAAAAACATGCTACCACTATTTTCTCTTGTAATAAGAAAATTACTATTTCCCTTTCAATAATTCATGTTGTGCGTCATTATTTTTATTTCATTCTTTGTTCAGCGGATGGACAGTTGCATTTGTCACATGTTATGTTGCCAAAATTGATGTGTCAGTTCCGTTGGACACAGATCTTTAAGTGAATCAGTACGAGATTGGTCTGTTAGATGAATTCCTAGATCAGTTTGTGACTTGTTCCATTCCTGCATTTAAGACAGTTACTTTAACTATTCAACAGACTGATTTTTATTTGTGTTAGTACATTGTACTTATGTTTATTTTGTGCATTTCAGTGGCAGCAGATGGATATCGAGTACACTTTTTGGCAAATGCTTCACCTTTGCACGTCCCCTAAAGTGGTGTAAGCACTAGTCAAACCTGTATGGCTCAGTACTTTGTGTATCAACTATAAGCTTGATGTATCATGTGAAATTTTATATTAATATGGTGAAAACTATTGCTTTTGCTATACCTTAAGTGAATTCTAATTGAATGAATATTTTGTTCTGTATGAAATTCCCACTTTACCGCAAAATTTATGTTCCCCTTTAGCATCCATTTGATGTAAATGGAATCATAACCTGATCTTTGTGGCACATCCATCATGGTATTAGGTCTTACAGGCTAAATTGCTTCAACCCCGAGGGAATTGATTACTTGATTGAGTAAAAGATGATGGTTGTATTCAGGAATTAGACAAATAAAACATATTCATAAAAACTCAAAACTTTTCAATGTCATCTGCATTTGATGTTGGATTGAAATATGAAGCCCTCATGGTCATGGACTTAGTTCTCTTTTCTTGTAAGTATATATCCAATAATTCCATTGGTGTGTTTGTGTTCTATGTCATAAATACTACATTTGCAAAATGTTTTTAGTCTAATACCTCCTGGATCCACGGGGCCTTTTGTTCTCCTATCTCACGAATATATATTTAACGATTCCATTGGTGTCTTTGTGTTCTTGAGTTAGTAATGCTATCTTTGCTGATATCTTTGTAGTCTTATACCCCTTGGATCTTGTGACTGCTTTTGTTGTATATATATGAATTCTTTGTACAAGAGCTGGTTAGGCATACAAACACTTTTGAGCTCTTTTACATTGTCTTTTAAGAGTAGCCAATGTGATTTTGTGTGAATCAGTTTTTAAAAGGCACCCTAACTAGTCTTTTGAGTTGAGATTAATGTGTTTATGATATACATTTACAAAGATTGTCCGAATGGTCTCGCTACAATTATAACATTAGCCACTTAGACAGATCTCTCATTATTAGGAAACACAGCCGGTCCTTTGATTTTTTGAGAATGTTCTCTATTTGTGAAAATTATGTATTCCTGCTCCATCCAGTACTAATGTCCTTTTATCATCCTTTATGAAGGTGACCTGGTTTTAATGACTAAATCTATCTCTGATTAACTGTAATTATATCTCGAGGGCTTTCCATCAAAGATCCTTCATAGATTTAACTGGAAATGGACACTTTTCTTAATGCTGTTTTGGGCATGGTAACTAATGCATATACATATGCTCCCATTCTTTCTCTTGATTGTAATAATGTGGATTTAATATTTGGTGATGGCATCAATTGACAAATGTAGGTGTTGGTGGGTTTTTACTTTATATGAACTGGCCAGTAGATGCCTGTGGTATGGTGTGTTTGTCGTGACACCCTCTTTCATATGGCATTTATTTGTTTCTGGGACAGTTTTAACTTTTAAGTGGCTTCTTTATAATTGGCCTCCTGCTCAGCATCAATGATAATGCATAAACCTCTTCCCAAATTAAATCTGCCATATAGGTTCTCAAATGGTTCGTTTTGTTTATTTCTTCTTAATAATGGAGGTTGTAACAACCAATAATTAACAATGCCAAACTTGTAATCACAACCCTAAATATGTTAATTAAGTATAGGTGTTTTAGATGCAAGCTTGTTAGCTTGGTAATTTGAGTTTTGCAGATAAAACATTTGTAATTTTAGCCACATAAATATTATTTATGTTTGTGGATTTGTTTGTCAGGACATGCATTTGAACTAATTTTGCTGGCCTTTGTCTTACTGGATTCTTCTCCATATTATTATTGTTATTGCTAGGGAACTTTAATGGTGTATTGATATGAGGAAGTTTATAAATGAGCCCATTTCAGGTAACCCTAGGGCTGGGCTTGGGTAATCAAACCTGGGTATCTCTTGGCCATTGGGTAATCAAACTTGGGTATATCTCTTACAAGCGGGGCCACAAACCAAATTCCTTGCAGCCATGGGCATTTAGTCATTTTTGCCAACATACATCATTTCCATGCAGATATGCAATGGCACCAAGTGAGATACCTCACTCGGATATATTTGTAAAATCTTACCATGTTATCTTTTAAAAATTCCTCTCCTTTCTAGGCTAAGACATCAATCTAACAAAGAGATTTGGAGCCATGGTGTAATACATAAGAATATTCCATTCAAATCTCATAACAAAAATAATTAGAATCTATGTTTGGATAAGGGTGGTTAAAACTGAGAACTCTCTGAAGTTACCATTGTCCACACTCTCATGGTATTTGTGCCAATGTTAAATTTGAGCTAGTTATTGAAAAGCAAAATGCATATTCAAAGCTATTGTTTGTGGTGAACTTCACTTCATTAATATTATAATGAAATACCAAAAACTCTAAAAGTAGCAGGGTTTAACGATACTTGTGCCGACAAACGCAATGTCGAGGTGAGTGGGTACATGAGCAATGCGGAAGACACCTCCTTCCTTTGAGTGAGAGGATTTGTATGCAATGACAACTAAACAAGGCAAATATTAGATGACGATTAAACGAGTTGCTTGACAACGATTGATCCTAGGAACCAATGGGCTTCCTAGAAGGATGTCAAAATTCAAATCGTGTTTACAATCAAGTGATATGATTAGAATTCGAGAGGGACGGAGAGATCTTGTTTTGCTTGATAGGTGGCCCGAGTGCAAGGGCTACGGCGAGCTCAAAGTCCAAGCAAAGACTTGAACTAGGTTTTATTCTGTTGTGTCCTGTATTTCATGTATCACTTCAAGTTGGTCTTCGATGTCTTCAATCTCGGGAGTCAAAGCGATGGCGCACATGCTGAGTTCGTGTGCGATGTCGAAATGTTCCCACTCGAAAGGTTGTTGCACGATCGGGAGGTCGTAGATACTTGTAATGGGGTGTGATTCACCTAGAATTGTCATCTACATGGAAGCACATCTTGAAATAGACATATTAGATAAAAACATAATGTTAAACTGATTGTAAATGAGGTAAATATGATAAAATGATAAAATGATAGTGGTCATGCATTAGCGATTGTGTGCGATTCTTTGGTGATTAGGGGAATCGTTGGCGATTCTTGTGAAAAGTTTGATTTCTTGATATGATGCAAATATGAATTAAAATGACTGATCTAATGATTGATTAAGGATGTTATGTGATACACAAAGGATTTAAGAATGCAAATGGATAAATACAACGTACCTTTGATGTGAAAGAAGTGTTGATAGAGTCGGGGATCTCATGAGGTTAACAAAGCTTTCGGGACGTAACAGGATGCAGAGGATGTCCTGTATTGTTGTCTTGATGTTGTCTCGGTCTTCAATGCAATAAAGCTTTCTTTGTAGATGGTTGATGATCCCCAAACAAGGAGTTTGGTTGTCAATTTATAATCATTGGTGATTCTGTTAGAGTCGTTGGTGATTTGATAAATGTGGGCAAAATGGGTTGGAAGTGGTTTTAACCACTTCTAAAATGAGGTTTTTAGGGTTTGGGTGCAAGTGGAAGAGGTTAGGAAGAGGTTAAGGGGGTTAGGATGTTAGGATAAAAATGGGTCAGGATGGGTGGTTGATAGTTAGGGAGGTTTAGAGTGTGTAAATAGGATAGGTAGATAGGTTTTACGGAAGGTAAATATGATTTTACGAGGGTAATTCATGATTTAGGCTAGTAAGATAGGTTTTGGATTTTTGAATGAGAGTGTGAGGTGTGTGACTAGGAAATAGGTGTCTACATTTGCCCCTTTTTGTCAAGTGGTTTGTGATAAACGTCGCTAGACAAAAACGAGTGAAATAATTGATTTGTTTGGATAGGTGTTCCCCCTCAAATTGGGGATCATTGTGACGAAGGGCAATGATCCCGAGTTTGAAAAGATTGTTGGATGAGATAGGTTTGTATGATGGTGTGTTTTGATTTAAGATGCCCCAAGACTAGGTATGAAAGCAAATTGCCACAGAGGTGGTCTTTGTGTCATTAGAGAGTCAAGTGATAGGGGAACCAATGGGTTCGTAACCTATAAACGTATGACTCATAAGCAAGAAGCACCACATGGGGAATTATCCCTAGTTGGGTATGATATCTACGATGTATCGGGAGATGCAAATTTGATAAACGATGTTGCCACAAAGGTGGGCTTATGCGACCATGAAGTCAAGTGATAGGGGAACCAAGGGGTTCGTGACCTATAGACGTATGACTTGATGGTGGCAAAGGAAATGAGTATTCCTGAAAAGATTGTGAAATCCAAGACATGTTTGATGTTGATTGATTGATTGATTTTGATTTTCAAAGGGGCTTGGGGCCCTAAAAAGGAAGCACATACTGAAAAATGTGCTATTTTGGCAAAGGGATGATGAAAATGATGGTTTGATGAGGTCAAGGGACAAAAGTTGATTTTAACGGTAAGTTGACAAAATTGTTGACAATTTAGATAGAATCGAATCGGCGATTGGGTGCGTGTGCAAAAAGGCTATATAAAGTGATTTGAAAAGCTCATTTGATATAGTTACTATTTTGAGATTAAGACATCTAGAGAGCCCTAATTTGTGATTTTTTAGTGTATTTGATCGTGATGGAGGTTGCTAGAGGTGCACAGAGGCGACATCGACCCACACGTGCTGAGGTAGGTGATGTATTTAAGATTTTTGTATATTTTTGTTTTTTTTTTTTTTTTGAGAATTGATAGCGCTTAAAACCGTTATTTTTGCGATTTCGTGTGAAATCGCTAGCACTTTTGGAGTCGTTGGAGATTTTAAAGGGTTTCCAACGATTCGATACGAAGTCATCGACAATTCTACGAAAGTTGTGATTTTTTTTTAATTTTGATTGGTTGATAGATTTGAATTGATTTTGGATTAATTTTTGATTATTTTGTTGTTGGATGCAAGCTCGGGAGAGATTGACCACACAGATGTGGTCCCAAGATACTGCATGAGGTTTGAGTGTTATTGTTACATGATGATTGGGCTCACTTAAAGGAGGTTAGATTGGGTGGGATGCGTCATTATAGGTGTATCCATAGGGAGATGGGCTTATTGTGGCTTTATTTGAGCACTGACCATGTGACAAACACATTTTGGCTGCCTATAAGAGAGATGGCGGTCACCTTGGAGGATGTGCACTAGATATTGTGCTTGTCGATACAAAGTGAGCAAATTTATGTGATTGATGAGGCCGGTAGGGGTGTAACTATGCATGCTTTATATGGTTATGATGGGGGAGATGTGATATACATTTCAGGGGATTTTTCATATGGAGCCCTATTCAGTGATGATGAGGAGGGGAGGGCCTTGGTGACTATGATGATGATGGGGATTAGTTGTTATGCTTTACCAGATTTGGTCGAAGGGCGATTTTTGTAGATGTTGACAGGGGTGGTAGTAGATATGTTGGTTGGATGGTAATTGCTTGGACCCCTACGTTGTTTGCATAGGTGTACAGGAGCCGTGGTCTTGGAGTACGAAACAAGGATTTGGAGTCGATGTATCTTATTTGCTAGAGTGTTGGGCATACGAGCACATTGCAGTGGCTCGACCGCAGGGTGTATCATGGATGAGGTGGGTGGACTTGCTATATCCAGTAGGTTTCATGAGGTGGAGATCGGATTTTGCGACTACAGGGCCCGTTCAGGGGAAGGACCACTACTGAAGTTCTAGCCGGCTTATAGAGGCGAAGATGTTGTTTAGAGGCCTTATATAGGTTTCTAAGTATGGCCCGATATAGAGGAGTTGGTGGCTATGCAACAGGATAGGTGGGTGTGGGGCAGATGGAGGGTGAGTGGGAATTGATCGATTTGGGTTGTTGACGACAATTTTGTTTGGTATAGGATGTGCCGTAGGCAACAGTGGCCTATCTGAGGGATGATGTGGAGACAAATGTGGTAATCGCCATTTGTTAAAGAGGTAGTGGATATGACGGATGAGGAGGGGGTTGGTATAAGGGTGATACACAGGGGAGTATTGATGGGGATGATGATGCCGGTGTGATGAAGCCTTCACTGCGTGGTGGCATGGGTAGTTTGATGGGGTTGAGAGGTGGGTGCGAGCCCGTATAGAGGTGGCACGTCCAGAGGGTGGTGGTGATGTTGAGGGTGGAGATGTGGAGGATATGGTGGCAATGTTGAAGGCTACAATGGATCGTTTAGAGGTCGAGAAGGCCGTATTGGTAGATGAGAGAGATGGGTTGAGTTAGTAGGTCACCATTATACAGGCGAAGCTTACAGCAAGCTACAACTAATAGAAATAGATACCAACACTTGAGAGAGGCCTTGCGAAAGGCCTTTGAGTGATAGGTACTTCTATCTCGGGGGTTGAGCTACAAGCGGCGAGAGCTCTAGACAAGTGTTCGAGATGGGGCCACCTAGTAGTATGGATATGGCCAACTACCGGTCATTGTGCGAGGACCCTAGGTACTTTGAGGAGATAGTATGACAGAGGCTATCAGATGAGCCTCGCTATGCGGCGTATCTAGTGCGGAGATAGGCGACACCATTGAGTAGTGTTGCGAGTGTTGGACAACCACCACGAGGCTTGGAGGGGGTTCTAACAGAGGACCAGATAGAGGTCCAGGTGATGTTGCGGGGAGTAGTGGGAGTGTTCACTTGACAAACGTCCAATTTACTCAATAGATGTATGGTTTTGATGTATGAGGCTCTTTTGAAGCTGTTTTTAAATGATATATATTCGATACACGAGGTTTTTGAGACTTGTGATGATGTATAAACATTTTATATATATATATAAAATTGTGTTGTTTTGAGTTATATTTTGTGAGTATTGTGCAATGTGTTGGATATAGATGTGTTTGATGATGGTTTGACTAGTGATTCTGTTAAGATATGATATGTTTAGGAAATATTAGAATTTATGATTTAGATTGTAAATGTCTATGTTATAATATGATTTTAATGTTGTTGTGACAAGCGATGATCTTGTTGTATGATTCATGCAAGAACAAAAAGGAACCTTTGTGTATTTTCACCATCCCGGATATACATATGGTGTGATGGTAAACTGATTTCAAAGCGTATGATATTGCACATGCAACCTTATACTAGATGTTAACGTATGACTTATAATGGTTAGTCATACTAGGATCATAGATAGAGATGGGGTCATCATATTCATCCTTTTTGACATAGACAAAGTGTGTATGTAGCTGAACACGGGAAAACAAGTCCTTCATGACATGTTCCCTTTTCCAATCGAAGACCTTGGCCCATTTTGTCAACCCGACGGCCAAAGGAAAAATATAAGGGTGACTTAAGTTATAATAAATTAGTATAAAGTGCTATAAAAATAAAATAAAATTATTAAAGCACTTATATTAATTTATTTAGCTTAATAAAAATAAATTGTAATCCCTATGGAAAATATGATTTGCCTTAAGGGGCAAAAGTCATTGTAAAGGGATTTATTATATTTTATTCCTCCTAGAAAGGATAATGGCGACTTGGGCCAAAGGGGAGTAATGAAGCCTAGGAAAGA
Source organism: Taxus wallichiana var. yunnanensis (assembly GCA_018340775.1). Lineage (NCBI taxonomy): Eukaryota > Viridiplantae > Streptophyta > Pinopsida > Cupressales > Taxaceae > Taxus > Taxus wallichiana. Next base: position 326,792,682 of record CM031238.1, on the reverse strand, counting down.
TAAAAACATAATTAATTTATGTATTTCCCCTAGAGAAATGCGACTTGCACTAGGAGGGAAATGTTGTTGGGAAAAACATTTAATATGGGAAAATATTAAATGTTTGCATAGGGAAAATCATGTGAGCTCATTGGCTGGTTTGGAGGTTGGTTGTTGGCCCTTTTCCTTTAAAAGGGAAGTCGACTTGCCTCTTCCATAATCCAGATTTTTATATGATATTTCTCTTGCATTTGAGCTCTAAGCTTTTGCATAAAAAATTCCAAGGACGAAACCCCTTGTGAATTCTACCTCTTGTGGACGAAAACCCCAAGAGTTTGAGAGGGTTTTTCACTCAGAAATTCCCATTGATTGTAATCAGATTTTCAGTCTATTTCAGGCTTTTTCCAGCAGTGTTATTGAAGACTTTTCGAAGTATTTTGGTGAATAAAATTGCAGCAGTGTTTTCTCTATTGGATCGACTCACTTTGGGACTGTTTGGGCATTATTATTGAGGTATTTAGATCTGCAAATCATTGTCTAATATCTCATAATTTCTGTGAATGAAAATACCCAAGTTTCATAATTCTTCTGAGGGTTATTTGCCAGTTTTATAATCAGATTTCAGATCTGATTTATGAGTTGATTTGGCATTCGAAAATTCTGATTTTTATATGAATGAGTTCCTAAAAATATAGGCAAGCATCTGGGATAGAGAAAATAATTTTTGGAGCTCATTTGATGCCCTAAATGTGTGGGCCGAAATAGTAGGAGGGCCAGATCTGCATGTTTGGTAGTTGCTGTTATAATTTGGTTTACATCATCTTGTTCCTTGTATTTTTCCAAGTTTTGGGTATATGTCATTTTCCTAGATCGGAGTTGTGTAGAGAAAGTTATGCTATCTTGAAGATTGCAGCAGTTAGGGTTTTGATTTAAATTATTTTCCAGCTGTTGTAGAATCTGATTTTCACCATAAATTCTCTAGGGTTGTTCCAAGGGTTTGGGAGTAAAAATAATTATTGTATGCTGATTTTGGGTGTGTTTGCATATAAAACCCTAGTCGCTTTTTGCATAAATTAATCCCGGTTGCCCTAGTTTATTTCCCATAGCTGCCAAAAGTATATTTTATTATTTTATAAAGTGGGAAAAATCTCTTATTTGGGCAAAAGATCTATTGGGGATCTTTCAATGATTTTGTTGTTATTTAAAGCGATGATCTTGTTGTATGATTCACGCACTGTAGATGGGAAGGAACAAAACGTGAAATGTTTGCATTTTTATTGTCCTGGATATACATATGGTGTGATGGTAAACTGATTTCAAAACGTATGATATTGCACATGCGACCCTATACTAGATGTTAACGTATGACTTATAATGGTTAGTCATACTAGGATCATAGATAGAGATGGGGTCATCATATTCATCCTTTTTTGACATAGACAAAGTGTGTATGTAAGAACACGGGAAAACAAGTTCTTCATGACAATTCCCTAGGCTTTGCCCCAACTCTTTGTATTTGAACAAGTTGATCGATGTGGGAAGCTTGCATTTGATGGGAAAGTTGATTGATGTGGGAAGCTTTCTTGGGATGATGTTATTTTTCTTTGATTTTGACATGAGGGTTGATTGATGTGGGAAGCCTTGTTTTAACAAGAGGATTGATCGATGTGGGAAGTCCTTTTCGGATATGTAATTTGATTGGGTAGCCATCCTTCAAGGGAGTGGTCTACAATTTTATTGACTTTTGATGGTAGCCATCCTTGAGGGAGTGGTCTACAACTTTATTTGATATGATTTACTTTTGAATAGCCGTCCTTCGAGGGATTAGTCTATATTTTAATTAAATACATCCCATAGATATTTGTGACTTTTGAGTTGAGGGTATCTTGGGTAACCATTAGAAGGGGATAAGATAAGCGCGTGAGCTACACATATATATTTTTCGAATGTTGATTAGGATGAGATATGGGGATGGTGGAGTAATGATAACGGGGTTCCCTAGCCATGAGAAAGGAACTTGTCCATGAGGAATATGTTATGAGCAGAGCCATGGTGCCCATATTTAAGGTTTTTGAAAGGTATGTTGACGGAAGACCACATGATTCCATATCATTATGGGAGTGATAGGGTGTGTGAGCTAATAAGGGGAGATCATAGTCTAACTAAGGTCTCATAAGTTGATAAGTTAACAATAGAATGGTTGTAAGTGCAGTGTGTTGAGAGGATCCTTTTCAAGTTTACCATCAAGGAAGCTAAACGAAAATCCCTAGATCCATATTTATGAGTGATAATGTATGGTCCAAGCCATTTTAGAGAAAATTTTCCATGTTTCTCTTTTCCATGTTAGTGACATGTTGGTTTTCTTTGAGAACAAGATCGCCAACATTGAAGTCACATTGTTTAAGGTGTTTGTTATAGGCATGTTTGATGCATTCTTGATAGACATTGATATGTTCAAGTGTAGTTAGATGACATTCATCTAACAGTTCTAGTTGTGATAGACTTCTTGATGATAATCCTCATCAGAGATGAAATCTATCTAAGGAACACACATAGTGATGGAGATTTGGACTTCAAGAGGAAGAATGACTTTAGTGCCGTAGACTAATGAGAAGGGTGTAGCACCTGTAGGAGTTTGAAAGTTGGTTCGATAAGCCCACAAGGTGAAGGGAATTTGGAGATGCCAATCCCTTCCAGTTTGATCAATTATTTTCATGAGGATTTTGTTGAGTGTTTTATTAGAGGCTTTTCTTGACCATTTTCTTGTGGATAATAAGGAGATGAAAAGCTGAGTTTGATGTTATAAGTATCACAAAGTTTTTGAACTTTTTGTTTTTGAATGATTTACCATTATTTGTGATGAGTTTGTGAGGAATGTCGAAATGACATATAATGTGATGATGGATGAAGTCAACAATTTTATCATCTTGCTTTAGTGGAAATGAGGGGAATAACTTCCACCCATTTTGTAAAGTATTTAATGGTTGTGATGATAGATGTTGTGATGAGCGAGGGTTGATAAGGCCGATAAGGTCAATCCCCATTGAGAAAAAGGCCAGAGGTCTTGTGTTGGTTGAAGAGCATGGCTAGGAACATGTGTAAGGTTGGAATGTTGTTGACATTTGATACACTTTTTAACGTAGTCACAACAATCTTGATTAAGTGTAGGCCAAGTAGTAGCCCATGCGTAGGATGTTTTAATAACTAAACCATTGAAGTGTCCACCACATATGTGTCATGGACCTCTTGGATTTCTAGACAAGCCTCCAGAGTTTTGAGACACCGGAGGAGGAGGCCATCAAATCCTCTTTTGTAAAGGATACCTCCTAAGATGACATAATGAGACACGCATTGTTGGAAAGATCGTTTTCCATTTCGGAAAGATCGGGAGGTATTTTGTTATTAGATAGGTACTCGTATGTTTGTGTGTACCATGTGTTAGATGAATCATCTTCTATATGATTGATAGTAGGAAGATCAATATTGGTGTAAGATGGTTGATCAAGTTTTTGTACAATGATGAATAATTTGGAATCATCGGTGATAGAGGAATGAGAGAAGCAAGAGAAGCCATCATGTCTATAAATTTGTTAGATGATCGAGGGGTGGTTTGAATTTTGTAATGGTCAAAGAGTTGTAGTAAGTCTTCGATGATGGTTTTATATTTTTAAAGGATCTCATTTTTACACTTGATAGATGCCTTTGATTTGATTAATGACAAGTTTGAATCATCGTAGATGTCAAGAATTTGCACACCTAGAAAGGAAACGGTTTGAAGTCCCATGATAAGAGCTTCGTATTCTTCCATGTTGTTAGTACATTTGAAATTAAGTTTGAAGGATAATGGTATAGGAGTGTCCCAAGGGGGAATTATGACTATCTCGGTGCCTCCCCCTTGTTTGCATTTGGACCCATCAAAGAAACAAGGTCATTTTAAGGGGGTTTTGTCATGATCGAGGTGTTAATTGACTCATCAAGGAATTGTTCACAGGTAATTGATTGGTAGGAAGGGGAGCTTCAACAAGCTAGTTCGAAATGACTTGCCCCTTAATTGATTTATGAGGGATGAATTTGAGGTGAATTCAATCATAATAAGTGAGCCATCTAGTAATGTGATCATTATGATACGGTTTGGAATGCATGGTTTTGAGTGGATTGAAGTTTGTGATGACGTAAGTTTTGTGATTGAGGAGATAGTGACAAAGCTTGGAAGTTGCAAAGTATAGTGCACAACACAACTTTTCGGCTTTAGAATAATGAGTTTTGTACTCATGGAGGGTGTGGCTAATGTAATAAACAACTTTTTCTTTACCTTTTTCATCTGATGTGTAAAAGCATAACTCCAAGGCATGGTCTATCATGGATATGTAAAGATAGAATGGCTCCCCCTCGCGTGGAGGCGTGAGCACGGGTGGTGATAGGAGGTATTGTTTGAGAGCATCAAAGGCTTGTTGACAATTATCATCCCACTTAAAGTGGATGTCCTTTATAAGAAGATGATGGAAAGGTTAAAATGGTCTGATAATTGAGAAATGAATCGACAAATGGATTGGAGCTTCCCTTGAAGACTATGAAGTTGCTTAAGATTAGATGGAGGGAATTTCAATGATAGATTTGACTTTGGTGGGATCAAATTCAATACCCTTGATAGATATGATAAATCAAAGAGTTTTCATGTGAGAACTCCAAAGACACACTTTATGGATTAAGTCGAAGAAAGAATTGTATAAAAGGCATGCAAAGATATTACATCTAGAACAACGAGATGGTCTCTTCAGTGTTTAAATTTACCTAAGAGATCATTGACATAGTCTTACATGGTTTTATGGATAAGATCATGGAAGATGTAGGTCATGGTGCGTTGATATGTGGCTCCCACATTTTTAGGCCAAAAGGCATTACTCTATAGCAGAAATTTCCCCATGGGGTGATGAAGGAGGTCTTGTGTTGATCTTTAGGTGCGATAAGGATTTGATTATAACTAGAAAAACCATCCATAAGAGATAACATCTCATTTTGCCTATTGTTAAAATCGACAAGTTGGTCGATATTGGGTAGAGGAAAATCGTCTTTAGGGAAAGCGAGGTTAAGGTCCTGGAAGTCCGTGCAGATGCACAATTTTCAGTGGCTTTGGTGATGGGTACGATGTTAGAAATCCATTGTGGATAATCAATAGGTAGGATGAAATTGGTTGAAAGAAGACGTTAGAGTTCTTCTTTGACTAAAGAACGTGAACACGAGGATGCATTTTACAAAGTTTTTGTTTCACAAGTTTAACACCTAGGATTGTAATGATGTTGTGGATGATGATGTTAGGGTCTATACCCGACATGTCACTATAGGACCATGTGAAGGCTTGATTGTGTTTGGATAGGAAGGCGGTGAATTCTTGGAGTTCACGCGGGTCTAAGGCTTGGCCAATCTTAACAATGTGTGGTTCTTGAGGTGTGCTGATATTAACATTGGTGGTTGATTTGTTAAGGAGTGTGGATGTGTCAGGGGTAGGATTTTGAAGGTGGTGATCATCGGCCTCCATATAAGTTAGGATAACGTCATCGTCGTGACAATGTAGAATGTCGATAACGGGGAGTCTTCTCTATCATGTGTGGTAACGAGAGAGGAATAGTTTCAATTTTGTCATGGGCTTGATAAGTCAACGATCCAAGTGAGATAGTATTGATTAAAAAAAGTTAGGAGGAATGGATATGGTGTCATCATCGTTGGAGAGTGGATTTGATGATGATGATGAGGGTGTCAAGGGTTTTGTTGTGGATGATGATGGCTCTGAAGAAGGGAGCTTGAAACCGAGACCATATTTCTCGTGAGGTTTTCTCATATTTTCAAAGGGGAGGTCATGCGGACCTTGTTCATAATGACCCAAACCAAAGCCTTTCCATCATGCACAATGGTAAAGGTAAGTCATGTGTAAACCAAGGCCTATCTAGGAATGGAAGTCCAAGGAGAAGGGCTTAAATGTGGGTTGAGTGTCAAGATGAGATGAAGGATGGTCGATGCCACCATATACTAATGATGTTTGTAAGAATGGGGGACCAAAGGGAATGATATCTCCAACATTAGGCTCATAGAGTGGTTGTTTTTTAGGTCTCCCATACATTTTAGGTGTAGGAGTGAGTTGAGGGCTAAAAGGCGGTACTTCCCCAAGGAGAGAGGTGTTGCATAACATCTTGAAGGAGTTATCATAGTAGCTTAGATGTGGGATGGAAGAGCTCATTGAAGCTTGGTCTGAGGATGTAGAATTTTGTAGTGGAAGCAAGCACATCATTGGGCCTATAAGTCATGTGACAGGATTTGAAAGGATTTGGATTGGTGGGAATAGTAAAGGTTTTACCTTCATGTTCATACTTTAGACAATGATGTAGTGTTGATGGGATAAAACGCATAACGTGTATTCAAGAGCATCTAACATCATGTTATACTAGAACTCTCCTTTTATGAGATAAAAGAGCTCATGGAGACTCTTAACACCTATTTTGATGGGTAAAATGACCGTGCCTAATGTAGGGGCAATGGTGTCATTAAAGGTGCACGTAACATGATAGAGTGATTGGGGCAACGATGGTGTTGATGGGTAATTGAAGTTATTTAAAGGCATGAGATGATATGATGTTGACATGCACCATGTCGATCATAACTCTCTTGAAAAGAGTATCATTTATTTGGGTAAGTAATAAAGAGGGGAAGATCATGGTCTTTAGGTTGTAAGGATGGGATTTTAGAGTCATCAAAGGTGATAACAACAAACATTTTGAGAGTGTCGAAAAGGTTGGAGAATGGTTGTGGGTCATCGATGGTACTGAGATGGATTGAAGAGCCTCAATCATTGTTTTTGTTGTGGAGAATTTTAAACAAGCTCATAGAGAGACATCTTAATAGGAGCTTGGTGTAGTTGTTTGATGATGGTGTTTTGTATGGATGTGGTAGATTGGGTGTGTGGGGAGGCAAGGATAGATACCTTGGCCTTGGAAGATGATGGGTTAGGTGACTCAAGGGGAGCAAAGGGAGATAAAGACTTTGGGCCTGTTTTGATTTGGGGCCTTCGAGTCTTGTGTACGTGCTCTTGTGGTTATAAGAATGACATCTATCTAATGGAGTGGGGTTTTTTTGGAGGAAGCCTCACTCTTGTTAGATTTGGAAGTGGTGTTGGGTGATGGTTTAGGAAGTGGATTTAAGGATTTGATGGGTTGGTTTGATTTGATGGCTAGGTTTGATTACATGGATGTTTTGGATCTGTGGGAAGAAGTCCCTTTGCTAGCAAGGCTTCAAATCGTAGCATGGAGGGCTTTATAGTCCTTAGTGGAGTGTCTTGAGTATCCGATGGTATGTATAAAATGCTTCATAATCATACCAAGAGGGCTTCCACCCTCGGAGTTAGATGACTTAGAAGGGGTAATGTTATGAGAGATGATTGGATAAGATTTTCAAGGATTCTAGTATAATATCTTATCGTAGTTATCTTGGATGATGATGAGGGTGAAGGGATGTATATCATTTGATGATTTAGAGGTTTGAGATAACGGGTCGTGTTCTGTGTGGCATGTTTAGATGTTAGTCGAGGAACAACCCTAGATTATGTAATGGTAATTATGAACTTAGATGAGGGATGAGGCCCTAAGATGGAAGGTGAGGGATGCGTATTTCGTGATAAGGTTTTCGATGATCATGTGGTATAATTTTTATTTTTCGGATGAATGATTTGTGGATTGTCTAGTGGGATTATTGAAATTATTGATGTGGTGTTGGGTGATGTGGTCTTTCAAAAGAGATTTTTAAAATTTCCATGACAAGTTTATTTTCTAGGGCTCTTGGAGGCACGGTGGGGAGCTTGAAGGGGATGTGATAGATTTTATATGTGTTGTGATGTTGGTGGACTTGTGGTCTTGGTAGTGACAAGACTGGAAGAGTCGATGATTCAGCTAGTGTCTCTGTCATAGAAACATTGGGTGCTGAGGGTGTAAGTGGGATATCTTTGATAGTATTGATAGTATGATGGGAGTTGATGGCATTGGATTGGGGTTGAATTGCTGGTAGATGGGGATGATTCGGGAAAGGTTGTTTAAAAACATCCAAGTTTTGATTTGGAGGCGTATTCGAATTGTCAAGTTGCAAGTCACCTCGGTCAATAAGATCTTGAAGACATTTCGAATGAACGACACCTTTCGATGTCGTGGCCTCGAACTTGATGGTACTTACAATAATCATTGTCTCTATACCATGAGGGTTTAGATGTGGATATGTCAATAGGGCGGATGGGAGGGAGTTTAATCATGCAAGCAACTAGAAGTTTATCAAAGACAACACTATAAGACTTATGTTGAGGTCGAGTTTGTTTGGAGTCCGAACCACCTTTGGGACATAAATATTTCAACAATCAATCGCGTTTGCCGATCCTTTAGATTTATCATTGCTAGAAGAAGTTTTAAATGAAGACTCAGGTTTGGGTTTCTTAGACTGAGTTTAACCTTACCATCTTCAAAAGCGTAAAGCTCTAGTTTACGGGCCATGGTAAAGGCTTTGTCGAATGTCGAAAGGATTGGATATGGAGGGTTGATGATATGTTCTTTAGCACAAAATTGAGCAAATAACTCGATCAACTCAGTTTGTGGAAGAGAGAAGGATAATTGATTGATAATCCCCCGCCATCTGGCGACAAAATCTACAACAGACTCGTCTTCAAATTGTTTAATAGCGTAGAGATCAGTGATGGAGATCTTACGAGCAATGTTGATGGAGAAATGCTCTAAGAACAATTGCGTGAGTTGTGCAAAAGAGAAGAGGGAATATTGTGGAGGATGTTGTTGTACTAGTCAAGGGGGCCCTGCTAAGGACATGGGAAATGTCCTCAACATGAGATCCTGGTCATGGGCGATGAGATAACACGCATGACGAAAGGCCCTAATGTGTTGTTGGGTCCTCCTTATTGTAGAATTTAATGAATTTTGGGAGTTCCCAATGTGGGGATAGGCCTTAAAAGGTATTGATGGGTGTATGGGTTCGTTGCAAATTTTTCGTATGAAAGGGTGCTCTTAGGACCCAATGGTGACTTCAAGGCTTGTAATCCTATTCATTAGTGCTTGTAAGGGATCATTTTGGGATGGTTGTTGAATGCTTGAAGACAACGAGCTAGGTTGATTATAGATATGTGGGTTGGACGACTGATAGGGTGGAGTGTAGTGTTGAAAAGGAGGGAGGCTCCGGATGTTGTGAGCTTGTTGAGAGATTAATGACTTGTGAGCTTGTTGAGAGATCAATGGTTGTGAAGAGGATTGAACATATTGATAAGGAAGAGGAATAGATGTGTAAATGAAAGGTTGTGTCGAATGTGGTATATATTGAGAAGCAAGGGTGCTATATTGTAAGAAGACTCCCACAATAGATCTTTGGTTGTAAAGCGGATAGGGTGGTGATGACACTTGTATTGATGAGTGGCGTGGATGTGGGTATGGACATAACTAAGCTCGAATATCGGACGTAGGTTGTTGTGACCAAATGGTTGTGATGTGATCAAGGGACTAGTAGTGAGAGGGATAGTAGTTTGAGATGGTCTGAGGGGGAAGAGTCGTAGAGGTCACATGAGTGGACGTAGGTGGTGAGGTAGTGGTGTGGATATGTGTATTATGTGGACCAAGTGAGGAAGTTGATGGTTGGGGTAGTTGTTGACTAGTTATGTTTTGTGATGAAATGGTGTTGAGGTCAAAACGGTGATAAGAGAGGATGAAGTGGGGACTGATGTTCTTGATTCACCGGAAGTGGAATAGGGGTTGATTTGTTGGATGATAGGCTCATGATCGGGTCGATGAGTTGGGAATGATCGAAGGTGATAATAGTAATGGGAGGTCGATGTTTTCGATCCGAACATCGGAGGACACCTCAGGAGGCAAGGTAACCGTTAAGGGCCACTGGATTAGAGTCTAGAAGTTTTGTAAAGACTGGATCACCACTGTTGAAGAACCGTTTGCTAGGTGGATCTGGAATCTCGATGTATTTTCTGCGTATTTTAAGAGAATGCGGGGTTCTAGATTGGTGTCTAAAGGTTGTCGAAATTGATTTATTATGCTTGAAATATTTTGAGTACGAGACCGGAGAGAGTCCAGGATTTCTTGAAGAGGGTTTGTCATATCGTTGGTGTTTTAAAGACGAGACTCGTTGTTTGGTTAAAACCATGAATTGATCAAACAATCAACGAAGAAAACAGAGTGTTAAACCTGATTGTAAATGAGGCAAATATGATAGAATGATAAAATGACAAAGTGGTTGCTAGCGATTCGTGCGATCATTTGGCGATTTAGGGAAATCACAACGATTCTTGTGAAAAGTTTGATTCCTTGATATGATGTAAATATGAATGAAAATGACTGATCTAATGATTGATTAAGGATGTTATGTGATACGCAAAGGATTTAAGAATGCAAATGGACAAATACAACGTACCTTTGATGTGAAAGAAGTATTGATAGAGCTGCAGGATCTTACGAGGTTAACAAAGCTTTCAGGGACGTAACATCAGGATGCAGAGGATGTTTGAATGTTTGTGTTGATGTTGTCTCGATCTTAAATGCAACAGCTTGAGCTTGGCATTTGAAGATGGTTGATGATCCCCAAACAAGGAGTTTGGTTGTCAATTTATAATTGCTGTCGATTTTGTTAGAGTTGCCGTTGATCTTATAAATGCGGGCAAAATGGGTTGGAAGTGGTTTTAACCACTTCTAAAATGAGGTTTTTGGGTTTGGGTGTGAATGGAAGAGGTTAGGAAGAGGTTAAGGGGGTTAGGATGTTAGGATAAAAATGGGTTAGGATGGGTGGTAGATGGTTAGGGAGGTTTAGGGTGAGTAAATAGGATAGGTAGATAGGTTTTACGGAAGGTAAATATGATTTTACGAGGGTAATTCATGATTTAGGCTAATAAGATAGGTTTTTGGATTTTCGAATGAGAGTGTGAGGGGTGTGACCAGGAAATAGGTGTCTACAATTATATGAATACATATGTATCTTTTGCTGACAAGACATATAGATGTATAAATTACAATATTCCTATGTTTTCTTGTATGCATGGCTTTCCTACATGCTATTCTTGTATACCCAACTATTCATCCACGGTACATAACATGTGTTTCACGTGCGTGTATGCATGCTACACATATTTGAATCTAAATGCCCATCCAATTTGCTCATTCAAAGGCCCCTAATTTAGGTACATTGCATATTAACAAAACAATAATAAACTAATAACAAAATAATGTAAAATATAATTGATGTACAAATAGCATAGTAGTTGAATTTTTTTTTAATAAGATACTTTGTTTTGGTCGGAATTACTTGCCATGCTTTTGGACGCACATTCACACATTTTGCATTCACAGGATCTGTGTCAAGGATTAGGAACCCTCTAAAGTTACCCTTGTTTGCACTCTCACAATATTACACCATTTTAAATTGATCTACTTATCCACAGGTATTCTTTGTATCATCTAGGCATATGGATGTATGCATTGCAATATTTCTGTGTTACCTTGTATGCATTGCTTGCTTGCATGCCATTCTTGTATATCCAACTATCCATCCATAGGTACAAAAGTGTTTCTGTGTGCACGTATGCCTTCTTGCTTTATGCTACACATATTTCAATGTAAATGCCCATCTAATTTGGTCATTCAATTTGCCCCTTCTCCAGGAACCTTGCAGACCAATATAACTATAATAAATCAATCTAAATGCTCATCTAATTCGCTCATTCAAATTGCCCCTTCTGTGTAGGAACCTTGCATATTAACATAACTATACTAAACTACGAGTTAATCAATGTAACATATTTCTAATAACATAGCATTTTAAATAAATTTAAAAAAAGAGTCTATTAAAGCCATTGCTATAGTCGGAATCACTTACCATGTTTTTTGATGCACGAGCACACATTAATATCTATGATATAATTAAAATTTGCATTCATAGGATCTGCTATGACTGGAATCACTTACCATGTTTATTGATGTACTTGCAAACATTAATATCTATGATGTGACTAAAAGGTGCATTCGTAGGATCTGCATAAAGTGATTCCGTCTCTTTGCAAGCCATTTTCCACTGATGTTGGCAATAGACATATATCAATATTATCAAAATAAATAAATAGTGAAGTATTAGGTATTTTAAAAAATGTGACTGTGAATAAACTAACATTATTCTGAAAACTAGAAAATTTATAAATGTTGGATTATAAAGAGCCACGAAAATAATTAATGGTAAAAATGTATTTTAGTATTTGTTGGGTATTTTCATGCACATCTGTTGTATATATGCACATATGGACATTATGCTGACATAAAGATATATAAATATGTACTTGGATGCATACATAAGACAATTACTTGTGTCTGCATACCCATTGCCTTACAGATCTCAGTAATATGTATGCTTATGTCTATACATTATTAAACACATGTTTATGCATATGCTGCATGTGTTGTTCATGTGTGCAAGCATACATATACACAAGTTAAACATACATTCGCATTTCATTGTAGACATGTTTAGAGACTTTTACGCACATTGCAAACAGAAATCCATGCAAATAGACATTTTAAACCATATGTCACTTGAGACATGTAACCATTTGAAGGTTGAATCTTTTTCATCATTTTGAAACAACAGTTTACAAAGTTCGTTAGACAATCGGCCATGCATACATACACATTAACAAGCTTTTATGGCCCACATTTCTCAATTGTATACATTATTATGAAATTAGCACATTAGATAGATAGGGGATTAAGTGGATTAATTTAAGTAGCCGATACGACACCCCTAGGGCACCTGGTACTAGTATGAAACGTACCGGTACAGGTACGGCCCAGATACGTGCCCAGAAATGGCCAAGATATGGCCAGGCAGGTCGGTACGGCCAGGTACGTCGTCGTATCCTGGCCCAAAACTGTGTTTTTCTTTAATATTTTTTTCCTAGTTTAAATTTAATATATCATTACAACAGAAATTACAGTTTTCACAACACCATTATTCTACAGAAGGTACCAAATACAAGCCATCATAAACATGGATAAAATAGCATGTATGAGATAAATCATAAATGTAATAAACACCTCAACTAGATATGGTAGGGACAAATGAAATTATGAGTAGTTTGTTGTGGTTATTTAGCTTGTTTTGTTTTTCATATGCATAATATGTGGTTAATTCCTATTTAGCAGGCTGGAATTTATATATTTTTTAATTTTTATATATATTTTGTATGGCCGTATCCAATGCCGTATCCGGGGCCAATTTTTTTTTGCTGTATCTGCATATCGGATACTCTGTACCCGCACCGTACCCGTATCCAAAACGTATCAGCTACTTAGGGATTAATTAAAAACACATAAATTGATTGTAATGGCTATTGTAACGTCTATACTAACTGCTTTTTAACTTTCTTCAGATGGATACATACACAACACACATAAACACAAACAGTCATTGCTGCAAGTACATGCAAAATAATTTCCATGCTAACCAATAGGGCTAAACATGGCTTGGGGTGGCAGATGAATTGATTGAAGTGGAATCGATATAGAGGCAGGTGGTTGGCTTAGGCGGGGTAATGAATGGTGGTGTTCTTTACATTTTGGAGGGACATATATATATGAGAGTTGCATGGATACGGTTGGATGCACCATAACATATAGTATTAAAGATACTATAATAATCTAGATTATAAATTAGGAATATATTAATAATAATTATCAATTTTAATACACACTCCCAGCCCATGGAAGTTAGGAAGTTCGGTATTCAATGGATTGAAAAAATTATAGGTTGTATAGGCCAATGGAAATTAAATTAAATGAAACAAAAGAAGTAGAGTAGGCCAAAAGAAACATATCAAAAGAATTTCATGTTGATCAGAGTCAATGTGAAAGCTTGAAGTAAAAGAGCGAATCAACACTTTCACCTCCATGTCCTCAATTGTTGCTGCTAAAATGCATTATAAAAGATCATTTGCAGTTTTTACTATCTTTTTAGCCTTTTGAAGTGTTTTTTAATTTATTTTTTAACTTTAAAATCAAATATGGCTATAGATGCCCTGCTTACTGCATCTGGTTGTATCTGATACGGCTCAATTGCAGGTCCGTATCTGGATATGGTTGGGTACATTATCTGAGCCGTATCCAAGATGTGCCCAAGCCGTATCTGTATTTGACACGCATATACGCGTGCCCTTGCAGTAGGGGTGGCATATATATATAAAGGAATATAATTGGTTGGAGTGCAGGTGATTGCACTACCTCTTTCTTATTTAATGCCCATTCCATGGATGCACGCTGCTCCATATGTTGTACGCACACAGAATTGAACTTGTGCCATGGATGTGACTTCACTAAATGTGTGATTGACAGCTGGTTTAAAAATGCTTAATGTCCAATATTTATGGCTGGATGAAGTCTATTCACTATTTTGGGACAGTATATATCAGGACATTCCTTATTTTGGAGAAAAGCTGATTATTTTAGGATATTGTTAGATGAAGATCCTAATGAGGTAACCCACCAAAATCAGAACAATGAGCAATGCAAACTGATAGTTTTTCTTTCTGATTGGTAAATTCGCCTTACGGGGTGTCCTTTGGCTCGGATGCCATGACTGAGGGGTATCACTTCGTTCAATTTCACCCAGGATTTGCATATGGCCTTGTTTGTAGGGGTACACAACACTCAGAATTGAATCTGGTGGTTTATTTGATTCAGCACTCAACATTTGTACATTTTTAGCATGTAACATGTTTCTTTGGAATTTGAAATATTCAACATGGGTCTCCATTATGAAAGATCGCCAAATACCTCTTGAGCTCACCCATTTGACTCTTGCAAAGTTCAAATTAATTGTTACGGATTATGCGTGTAGGTATTTTTCTAGCATGAGGTTTTATTTTAAGATATCAGGTGCAACTGCATATTTTTGTATATTATCCATTTATTGTTGTGAAGTTTTGAATGAAATCTATCCATAAAGTTTTCACTTTTATTTATTTTGATTATGTTGATTAATTGCTCTAGTTGCAAATGTGTAGGAAGAAAAATGATGTATGAGTTGGTTATTTTAGCTCACTGATGAATTGTTTAATTTTTCTTGCTTTTTGACATGTGCCACAATTATTTCAACATCAGCTATCAGCATACCAAGTACCACAAACGTAAGTTTGCATAGATATTTCTCATGTAACTTTGGCTAGAAGTATTACAAAGTTTAGATCTATATTTTGTATTTCCTCCGACATGATGGTCAAGTAGAATCTTTGTGATATCGTTTAATGTTTTCTGTTTTTAGCATTTTCCTACTATATATGTTCGATGCGTATGTATTGTTACATGCATGGGTCAATGTTTGTAATTTCCTTTCTGGGCTGAAACTGAAAAACAAAGGAAATAGCACAAACCCCAATTGGAAGTAAACTGAATTTTATGACAGCCAACTGAAATTATTATAAACCCTAGCAGCAAACTGAATTTGCACTTTTAGGGCATCAAACACCATCCAAACAAGCTGAAAATTGATGTATAAATTCTCCAAAATATTATACTCAACAAATGGAACAAACACCAAGCAAAAGCACTCCAAAGTATATGCAAATTTGGAAATTCTATACAACTGTAATTAAATTTATGACAACAAAATTACAGCTCACAACAATGGCTGGAAATGGAGATTCCAAGCCCCAAAAATCTCATGAAAGTGTGCAATCAGCCTCTAAAATTATGAGGATTATGAATATCAACTCCAAATGAAGAAATGTGCCCTAGATGGCACCCAACCCTACCTCCAAACAAGTCACCGCCCTAGAAGAGGGCCCAAAAATGGCGATCAAACCCTAGCAGCTCTTCTTCAATCAAACCCTTGCTGAAAATCTGCAACATCAATATTCTTGAAGCACTTTGGAAACCCCGGAACGGAGAATCTCCAACTAATTGAAGAGTTTTCATTCTTCAATCAAGCAAGGAAGGTTTTTGTCCTCCTTGTTGGCCACACCAAAGGATTTTCGACCTTAAGTGGAAGTAATTGAACAATCAATCCAAAAACCATGCAATGTTAATTTTAGACAAGATAATGATGCTCAAATGAGCCAATCGAACCCCTATATAGCTCATACGTGGTGCCAAATCTCTAAAAACTGATCCCCATGAGGATCGACCTCTTTGGGAGATATCTTTCTCCTTTATCTTCAAGCATGCACTCCAAACACCGACCTCTTTATGAAAATATAAGTTTCTTTTTTCTTTTCTTTTTCCCATTCCATTTCCTTTTTATTTTTTTATCCTTTTTTTGCCGACAACAGAAATGAGTATTAAAAATACCTTTATATTAATAATAATATTAAGTTCCCCATAAAATAGAGAATTGACCGGGCCCAACTTAAAATATTATAAATTATTTTATTTTAGAAAAGGGGACATTACAATGTTCCATTTTAGAGTTCATCAGAGCAACACACATTGAAATTGTGAGCTTACTACTTTTTGCTACACCAAGGAATAACATTTCTTGCTTTAATGAATGCTCAATAAAGTAGAGAATTAGGCTTGTTGTGGAACTAGTTGGGTGGTCATTCTCCAAGCAAATCTAACTAATGCATATATCTCTAAAGTAGTAGATGGCATATGCTGTGTAGAATGATGAAAATCATAGTGCCTCCCCTAGTAACTAATCCGATTTTGAAAACTCGAGGACATTGCTTTGCAACATAGCACTCCCTTGTCTCCCTTAACTAGAAAATCATTATTCTTCAAGTCATATTACTTATATTTAATAACATATGCATGTGATTAAGAAAACCATTTATTACCATACATGGAGGTATGCTAAAACAATCCTATGAGGGATCGTCTAATTCCTTTAGTAACATACTCACTAGTGGTTAGGGGTGCCTGTATCAAATGTTCACTAATTCTAGACACCAGTCCATGGCATGGCTGGCATTAGCCAAAATTTAGCCCTCTACATGGTGTTCGTATAATATGTGTTTCTTCCCACAACCACCGCATGCCCACAATGAATCAATTCATAATAGCTGTAATGGGGTCAAAGGGATTTATCCAATGTATAAGCACATGGATATATTAGATAAGCACGTTTAAATCAGTGTTTACGGGGATGCATCCCCCCTGAAAACCAAGTGTCTGAGATGTCCTAGATGTTACGGGGATGTCGAGACAAGGTTGTGTAGATAATAAAAGTTTGTATGTATATTTCTATATGAAGAGAAAGGTTGTGTAGATAAAAAAGTATTAAGGCGTAGATAAAAATGTTTACCAGTTAACCATAACATGACTGTATTGTCTTACAAAAACATATTAAGAATAAAGAGTGATATATGAATATAAGAATTTTCGAGCACAGATGCACATGCTGGACTGTCACAGATTGCTATTCATAATTTAAAAACAAAATTATTTGTATATTTTAATATTTATAGTTTTATTCATTATTTTAATAGTCACCCCCGTCCATCCTGAAATTTTGGAATGTTTTTTCTGTCCTGGGAATTCTGTCCTCGTGTCCTACCATCCCGCCATTTTGGGTAATACTGGTTTAAATTTTAATAAACCATATACTATTTATATACAAGGTGAATTTCGTCTATGGTGCATGATTTATGCATAGTAAAGTTGACATATATGAACTTGGTATGGCTTTTGTGCTTAGGGTAGTAAATAATTAAGTGAAGCCCAATAATTTTTGCACGCTGCGAGTAAACTAGTCTTAATTACGTATAAGTATTAATCTCATTAATGTAATGCTTAATGTAATAAAGTAACTATTGATATAACTATGAAGTCATATGGTTAGAAAGCAGTTGTTCCCGATGGCTGTGTCTGTTCTATGGGACCTCCAAGTCCTTAAAGAGGTTCCCCTCAACATTGATGCTATGATGGCATTGGGAATCATTGCAATGCTAGCACAAAATCTCCTTGTCGGTAGTTTTTATATATTTGTTAATTACTGTGTATTTTGCATGTGGTTGTTCCCATGTAAATGAAATAATAAATAAAACCATTACTGGAACCATCTTCATGCCATAATAAATAGTTGGGACTATAATTAATTTCCCTAAACAATTGAATATGATGCAAAATGGTTCCCTTGTTAGCCTTGTGCATCTTCTACATTTCGTTTGTAACAAAGAAAAGAAAACAACAAAATGAAAGAAAATGCTTAAAGATCTACACTGAAAATAAATAGATTAAATAGAACAAGTAGAGGATATTGTGTTTTATGACAGATTATGCCAGAGAAGTTATTAAATCGCCATTGTAGGGTTGCTTGTGATGGCATAGAAGGTGGCAAGGGTGTTCCAAAGGCTGATGGAGGGATTCTGGTAAGATCACCGATTAAGAAATTTTACATAAAGAGGAGAACACTACACAAAACCAAGTAGAGACAGACAATTAAGAAGCTAAATAATCACCCCACATGGTTCTAGTTGGGCAGGTCAAGTGCACAAAATAGATGGGCAAATGCTAATTCACCAAGGAACTCGATGAGACTGCATACTTTCATGGGAATCCTGAGTATCTGTCTAGATATTCAGCATATATGCTCACAATAGAAAGGCAAATCCCAATCCATTAAGAACAGGATGAGACTGTGCACTTTTAGTAGAAACGAGGAGGATCCATCTAGATTTTCAGTATCTATTAAACAATCTGTATAGAGATAATTGGAATGAAGGTATTGTTGTCAATTTTTCTCTACTATGTTACATGAATTTGCCAAGATTTTCAGTATCTATTAAACAATTTGTATAGAGAGAATTGGAATGAAGGTATTGTTGTCAAATTTTCTCTACTATGTTACATAAATTTGCCAATGACAGGTGCACCAGATTTCAAATAGGTTAATATAAGACAAGGAGCGAATTTAAACGGGATTCAAGAAAAAAGAATGCAAGAAGTTTAATCTGTCCAAAGTGTAATGATAAAACAGGAATGTGGCAATATATTTTTGTAGCGAAAAAGTATACATGGTGACATGACACAATTTAGTTGACTGTGACAACGACAACCATCACAGTAGGCAGCACAAAATAAGTAAAATTGTGACGAAGACGGCTGTGACACTGATTCACAATATAGGATAGTTGCACAATGAAGACCGAGACCATTGAAGAATCGACTGGCCAAGTATTGTAAGCTCATATTTGGTCAAGGTGGCTAGTTCTGGTCAAGGCAATGGCACAAATGGCTGATGCTTTCAGGAGGCCACAACAATTGAAAGGAATCCAATAAGAGTTAATGAATGTTATGTTGACAATCGTGATTGTTGATTAGGGCTCTAGATTGAATAGCCCACTAGGGGATATTTGGCTAAAATTGAAGAAGCCACTAATATTGAGTGTTTCAATAGCCTTGAGGATTTCTGTCGCAGGTTAGATGTTAGTGCTGGATTTCGTAGTGATACTTATGATAGTGTATGTGACAATGTATGAGACTTCGTTGGATAGAATGTGGTTGATGCAGTCAAATGCATCTGTGATTGAGAAAAATACTTTGGCGATGAAATAGAACAAAATAAGTGTGCATTGACTTGAAAACAGTGTTACGTGGGGACTCATCCGCTTCGAAAAGCAGGTGTCGGGGGCGTTTGGGGACGTCCCCCTTTTTTTGGGGGCGTCTGTTTTTTTTTCAAATTTGTTATTTTTGAAAAAAATTAATTTTTAATATTAATTTCTTTGTTGTTTTCTCTTTAAAAACTGATTTTTAAATTGTACTCTTGTAGTATAAGATTGTTTTTGGAAGCCACTCATCTCTATTTGAAAAAAGTTTGTATGTATAAATCTAATTAAAATTCACTTTGGAAGCTCCAATAACTTAAAAAGTCTGTATGTATATTTCTATATGAAGAGAAAGGTTGTGTAGATAATAAAAGCAGTAAGGCATAGATCAAAACGTTTACTGGTTAACCATAACCCGATTGTATTGTATTACAAAGACATATTAAGAATCAAGAGTGATATATGAATACAGAAATTTTCGAGCACAAATGCACATGGTGGACTGTCACAGACTGCTATTCATAATTTAAAAAAATTTATTTGTATATTTTTAATATTTATAATTTTATACATTTTTAAATAGCAGTCCCCACCGCTGTCCCAAAATTTTGGATTTTTTGCTGTCTCGGAAATACCTTCCCCACGTCCCGCTGTCCCAGAGTCTTAGGCAACACTGCTTAAAAACAAAGTTGTCAAAGAAGCCTTCAGTTCTAGTTTTGGGTTTGATGGTGAAGATGACTGCAGAAGTACAAAAGATATTGCATTTAAATTAATTGAAGGAGTGTTCCTGATAGATAATTTATCTGAAGATGAAATCTTTCTAGACATAGGCCATTTCCACTTGAGAGGTTTTTCATTAGATAAAGGTCTGTTTTCTTGGCATATATTAGGATCTAGCGAACCCTGTGCGGGACACGAGAATACTCCAGTAGTTACGGTCATAGATTGTAAAGATGCTTCATTCATCATGTCCATTTCAGTTGCTTGAATGCTAGACAAGGACCAGAAACTTAGCAGAGACCAGTTGAAGAAACTCCAAGGAAGGAAAACCAAATTTGAAAATATGTAGTTTATATAGAGCTAGAGTTGGTCAAGCTGCAATTAGGCCAGTGACACACTATACAGCCTTTGGGAGATGCGAGACATATTGCTAAGAATGCGCAATTGACCAACACATGAATAGTTCATATATAGCCCAATACTTCTTAAAATGATATAAAATTAATACCGTAAGAGACTAATTTGTGGTGATTAAGACAGATTTTAAAGCACAATTATTAGTGAAGGGTAAAACCTTTTTAGAAAAGAATATTTGAGGAAGACGCAAGTTCTCTAAGAGCATAGTTTGACAGTTCCCATTTTGTTGATGGGTCATGCCACAAATAAGTGAATGAAAAGAAAGTATAAGATTTATGAGATTCAGGTTCACAGATTTTACCGACTGTACATGTTGCTAGATTAGTGGAAGCCTAATAGACGAACCATCTCACATCATACGTAGTAACGTAACTAACGGGAAAAATTAATTACATCCTCGACCAATGCTGATAACATGTATATGGGTTCACAAGATTGAATAAGTTAGGATTGAGAGACGATGCTTGTGTGACATGTCAGTGCAAAGAAGCATTGTTACATACCTTTTGATATTGCAAAAGATCTAGAACCTTCTTTAGTGGATCAGGCTTTTTGTGCCCCCTGCATTGGTAAGGGACACTACCATGTAGACAGCATTGTAATATTGTATCATTGTATTTGCATTGTGTATTTCATGTGATGATTAGAAAAATCTTTTCCTATTTTCATGTTCTTTATTATCTATGTTACAACGTGCACAGTGTGTATGCAACGTTCTCGTAGGACGAACTGTGCTTGTCTGAAGTTTTCAACCTAAATATCTGGCACTGTTGCTGTAGTATGAACCTGCATGGCCAGTGCTATGTGTTAAAGAAGAGAATATTAAAATGAGAAATCAGAAACTGATGGGAAGGGAAGTTGATTCGAGCAAAGATAATATCATTGAGGAGGAAGAGTTAGCAAAATACCATGGTTTGATCTGGGATGTAGCTGTAGCTGACGTTTCTTGAAGGAGTATGTGGGCACAGAGGCTCTCCTCATGGATGTGGTTGACAACCTCACATGGAATGAGTATGTGGAGTGCATGTTTGTCAACCTCCCAACAATGCTTGCCGCTGCATGGAAGTGAACGAGCTTTGAAGAGCAAGAAAGAGAGGCTGGGCAAGTGCAGTATGAGGACCTAGTGAAAAGAGGAGAAGAACAAGAGAGGGAAAATGAGTGGCATTGTCGATGGAATTTGGTAACTCATAGTTTCTTGCATATAAACATTGGTTGCTACCTATTGGGAAGATGACTCCTAGATCGAAAGTTCTCCTTAGGTTTTTCCAGATAGCAAAATACGAGAAAACACAGATTATCAAGGATACAGTAGACTTAACTCTTGAACCATTGATCTTGACATTGTTTAAGCTTAAAAGAGGGTTGAAGTACCTATAGGCTATGACCTCTAGGACGGAAAAATTGGATGGAGGAGCAAATAAAGATTGTGATGGAGGAATAGGCTCTATGGTCCAGAGGCGGGCAATTGAAGCTGGAAGTAAGGACGATGGGGGGATTGTAGATGAAAATTTAGGGATAGTGTCAGACAACACCTACAGTAGGAGGACCGTCAGGGAATAGAGTGGCCAGCCTAACAATGGGCAAATTGTTGAATGAAACTTCATACTGAAATAGTGCGTTATGGAAGCGAAGTAGGGTTCCTAGTTAAAACAATGTAGGGAACCAAGTGGCAACTTTGGGTGGAGGATTTACCTCTTGCCTAGAAATTGGTAGATTGGTTTTGGATTTGCAATTCAGACTGGGAACTAACACAAGTATGAAAAATCTGGTATTTCTAGAGGAGGTGAAGTTGGCAAGCTGAAATATGAAGAGAGATAGCAAGTGCCTATTGAGCGAGGGAAGGGGATCTCACTAAGACAAGCACCACCACCATTGTGAGATCCAAGCACCATGGTGAGTCCATCATCAATGGGAGATAAACAAAAACCATGGCCAGACATGTGCGTAACAATGTGAAAGGCAAATGGACAAAGTGACAAGGTGTATATTTGTATCCTTCATTTTGAAGGGCCTTGTGTATAGTACAATTGATTCGTACTTGAAACAAGATAAGACTGATATGAATACTTGGGATAAGTTAAGAAACACTTTTGAGGAGTTAAAGTTACTTTGGGATGACCAATGAGATCATAGTGGAGATCTACAACATGCAGCAAGGGAAAAATGACTTGGTATGCACATATAATAGGAGGGAGAGGTAAATAATTGGTCTCAAGGAGAATCCTCCTATTGATGGTCTAAAGAAGAGATGTAAGGATTAAGATTGAAATTTTGCCAACCGAGCCATGAACTTGGAGAGTGAGTAAAAAGCCAATGTGAGGATGAAGGCAAGTGACTTGTTGGAAGAGGAGGATGCCTATAAGCCCCAGATCATAACTGTCATTAGAAAGGACATGATGAGCTTATTCAAAAAGTTGAAGGGTGAAGCACAAAAAGTAAAGAAAGTAGTATGGTGAATGACTTTTTGTACTTAGGGTCCTGCAAGGGTGAATTGTACTAGTAACCAATTTTGTGAGATATATAGGGTGACCAAATATGTGGTTTGGGTTCTCTTCTACAACCCAAAAACTAAAAAGAACATGAAGTTGGCCATAAAAGCATCAAATTATATTGAAGCTAAGAGTGGTGGATAATGAGGTGGTCAAAGAAACTAAAATCAAGGAGGAACTTCCTATAATTCGAGTGTCACAAATGTAATGAGGAGGATACTTTATGCAAGAGTATCCAAACAAGTCAGAAGTTGATCATGCATGCGTAGATGGTGTGGAGTTGGCGACCATGACAACCAAAATTATCCTAAGCGTGGAGCCAAAAAAACCAATGTGAATATGGTGGAACTAGTGTGTAATGCTATAATAACAAGACCGCAACCTAACGAAAATTAGTACATGGCCTTAGTGATTGAAAAGTAAAGACTTGTAGATGTAAGGGATTTGGTCTAACAAGCTATGGTTCTAGAGTCTCGCACTAGAGAAAAAGCACCAATGCCAAACAAGACAAACAATTCAACCATCCAGTTTAACTATTGCTAGACAGATAATGGCAAAATGTTTTCCCATCAAGATTAGAGAGATATTGTCTACACATGGTGCTGGGGACGATCACCATAGAGGACGAAAATGAAGGCACCAATAGGGAAGGCAGATTCTTGAATCCCATGACACTAATGATAAAGACCATTGATCCTACTTTAGTGCTTTTAGAAATTCTAGGATGGACACTAACGGAAAAGGATGTACATTGTAGAAACCCATAAGATGTAGTGAAGACCAATTTAATGTCCCCTTTTTCAAATTAATTTATTTTGGAGACTTTGTAATGTCCCTTTCTAGGGCTGAAACTGAAAAACAAGGAAATAACACAAACCCCAAGTGAAGTAAATTCTGATTTTTATAACAGCAGACTGAAATTTGGAACAACAGTGAACAACAGCTTGCAAAGAGTGAAAATTCAACCAAATATCACCATAGAAATCATCCACAACATAGATAAACACTTTAAGAATATTTTGGGACACTTTTCACCATAAAATCCAATGAAATACTCAGCTGGAAATTTAATTATAAATAGCAGAAGTACAACCAAGAGAAATGACCAAAAATGGAGTCTCCAAACCCCAACAATGGCGAAATATGATAGAAACCAGCCTTATAAATTATGCCAAATCTGAATATCAAAGAATGATGAAGTTTTGTGCCCTAGAAGGCACCCAAATGATCTTCTATGCAAGTCGCTCCCTAGGAGAGGGGCTCCAAATAATATTAAAACCCTTGAAATCACTCCTTGATGCCCTAGATGCAAACCAACAAGATGGTCTTCAATGAAAGTCTTCAACACCACCAAATTGAAGGGTTTCCGTCCTCCAATCTCCCACAAGGAAGGGTTTCGTCCTCCTTGGATGCCACACTAATGGATTGTTGCCCAATAGTGGAATGGACTTAGAATAATCAGCCCTAGAGACCAAGTATAAAGTGTATATGCCAAAAAGATGATGTGCAAATGAGCCTCTAAGACTTCTCTTATTCCTTTTGGTTGGCGCCAAGAGTAATAAGGTGTAGACCGACCTCTTAAGCTTGCTTTATTTTTTATTTCCATGTTGGAAACTTCCCAACCTTGGCTTTAATTTATCTTTTAATTTCATGTTGGGAGCATTATAATCCCAACCAACATGCCTTAGGGAGTAAATCACCAAATAAAAACATTATTATCATCACAACTTGAACTTATGGCACATAATTACTGATTAATATAGTTATAACTAGTTATCTTTATTTTGTGGTATTTTGTGTGCATTTATTCTTATGATTTCAATAAGTTTATTTGAATGATGATATGTGTGATGCCACTCTTGGTTTTCAGTAAGAAACTTATATATGCATGCAACTTGTCATGCATGTGCAAAGGAAAACCATCCAAAGGAACTCGTCCCAAAGACCCCAAAGGACCTATCCATACAAAACCTCTTCCACAACCAAAGGGAATCACCTACAAAAAAGAAGCCCACATTATGAAGATCTTTGGAATCGAAGAATGACACTCAAGTTTGTATGTGTCGTTGAAGGAAGAATTTACAATGGAACATGTAGAACTAAGAGATAACTCAACCATTGATCTTTCATTCATTTAAACTAATGAAGAAGAACTGATTGATTGAGTTAACACATGATTTAAGGAACTAGTTGATTACTTGAGTTATGATGATTGATTATTGAACACTTGTTATTAGTTCTGTTGCATGTGTTGAATCTCTTTTGTTTTGTTTGAAGATCTTCCACTTGTTCTATCGAAGATCTTTCACTTAATTTGTTTAAACTCCTAGTTGAACTCTTCTTCTCACGTCTTTTTGTAAATGAGAAGTATAAAATAAAAGGTTAATGTTGGTAACATATATACATAGATATAGAGATAGAAATAGATAGAGAGAGAGAGAGAGAGGAGATTGCTTTGTTCCTGGATGTAATGTTCATGCCAATTCAATAAAAAGATATGAGTTTTTGTTTATTAGCCTTTAGTTACAAGATTTAGGAGGGATTAACACCCAAGGTAGGGCCCACTTGTGGTCTTTGCTAAACCCCTCCATAGTTTTGTTGCTCTGTTTCATTGCATGTTAGACTAGGAAGCAATTTATCTTCTTTATCTACATTCTGAATTTACAAGCTTTGTCTTAGTCATAGTGTTTAGAAACCATTTTCTTTTAGTTCTAAGTTTTTTTACTTTCAAGCATTGTTCTTTCAAGTATGGTAGTGACAATTATTTCTTTCCATACCTCCTAAATTCTCTATAATTGTGCATACAACACTAGCATTATTTAAAGTTTACGTCCCTGGTTTGATGATTAAATGATTGTGATTCAATGAACAACATATTAATTGTTGCAAGTTGATTTGCACCACCATTTTTTGTGTCATTTCTAGGGATACTGCCAAGTTATAGGGTTTTTGAGAGGTTTTGCATTCCTTAGAAACAATTTAGGTTTAGAAATTCCACCTCCAAACCCCCCACTAATGTATGTTGATTGAGTTGAGTTAGTTGATGCATGCACCATCCAAGAGATGCCCATGGTAGATTCTTACCCAATCCTCAAATAACACAAGATTGCTTCATCTGATTCTGAAGAAGACACATCTTCCTCTTATACAAGGTTGATTGTTAGAAAATCCCCCTCCAAGTGATATTTTGAGGTTGTTCTTGAACATCCAATCATGGTAGAAGAAGTGAATCAAAATGTTGAAGAAGGGGAAACTACATTTGAGTTTCCCAATCTCAATAACAATCAACCTGTTGTAATGAAGAATATTTCTCCATTACCCTTCCTAATTTCCATGGATCTATAACTGAAGACCCAAAAACTTTCTTGTTTGAGTTTGATGTATTTTATGCAAGAGCTATGATTACACAACTGATGCACACAAGTTGAATTTTTTCTACTACACTCAAGGATGCAACCTTGAGATGGTTTATGGGTTTAGGAAGAGATGTTGTGACTACCTAGCAGCAGATGAAGGAAAATTTTTGACCAAGTACCAAGACTACTACAAGCCAAGTAGAGAGGAGGGGATGAACTCTTCAAGATGGCACAAAAGGAAGATGAGCCACTAGAAGATTATCTAGAAAGATTCTTATTTTAGTTTAGAAGTCAAGACACACAAGGTTACCTCTGAGTCTCTCAAGTTACTTTTCTTAAAGGGACTTAGTGAGGAGGATATGGATGCTTTGGACTGATAGGAGCAAGGAGACATTTCAAAAGCTACCTTTGATGAGATTTGTGAAGCTGTAAGAATTACTCCTAGAGAAACCATGAAGAGAATAAGAAGTGCTAGATCAAAGGGTGGATCAACTACCAAAGGAATTGGGGATATATCTAAATCAAAGATTGTAAACATGTTCAAGAACATGAAACAAGAAATAGTCAATGACATGGCCACCCAACTTGATGCTTTACATGCCAAGAAAAAGAGAGAAGATGCAGAGGAAACACTTACAGAGTTTTTCCATGCATGTAGAAGAAAAGAAATTTGATTACAGACATGTAGAGGATTAGCCAACATTTGCACAAAAGAAAAGGAGGATGCACCTAAATTCAAGATGATAGAAATAGAGGATGGGAAAGTCTTCTATGTTTCTCAAAAGGAAACCATGGCCACCAAGACAAGGAGGTATGCCACAAGATCCCATGCCATATTTTCAAAATTGGGCTAGTAATCCATATATGCAACCCCCACCTTGGGCTAATATAAAACTCAACAAGGTTGGGCTCCATACCCTAGCCAATACCAACAACAATGGAAACCTTAGTTTTTAGGCCAACAATGGCAACAACCCCCTTATTCATGGAAGCAACCTTGGAGAGGAGGGAATAATGGAACAACCCACCTCCTAACTACCAACAATCCTACCATCAACCTCCTTACCCAACAACAAGCTTTGATGCCAAACCCCCAACCTAGCTCTCAACCAAAAGCCACTCAACTACCAGCTCAACCAACACCTAACCCCAACAATAAAGCTTCTCAACCAACCTATACCACTGAATCAACTCAATATTCTACCTTATTAGTTGATGTTAATGATATCCATCTTCGCTCAAGAAGAGCACTTCTCCCACCAAGTAAACCCACCATCACAAAGATTACAGAGATGAACCACGTTGTTGCATAGATGATCTACGAAAAAGCCAAAAATCAGAAAAAATCATGCAAGATGATCCACAACAACATGAACAAAGTTCAACAAGGGTAAAATGCAAATCAATGAACCCCATTTTAGAGAGATTACAAGAAAAGAAACATGACCCTAAATCAGATTTTGATTTTGATTTTTTCAATCAACTGAAGGATATTTGTGTCAAAATTCCACTTATTCAAGCTATTAAGGATGTGCCCATCTATAACAAGTTGGTTAAGGATCTATGCATAAAAAATAGGAAGAAAAGGAAGGATCCATCCACTGTGCAAGTTATTGGACAGTTGGTTGATATCATGCTTGGAAATTTAGTTTTACCCAAGTATATAGATCTCCAAGAAGTCCCTTGGTAAACATTTACAATTAATGGCACAACAATAAATAATACTCTGATTGACTTAGGGGCAGCAATAAACATCATGACCAAACAAATTATGGATGACCTAAAGTTGGAAGGACTAAGGCCAACAACTACAATCTTACAACTAGTAGATAGATAGATCAACAGAGACTGAAGGAGTCCTTGAGGACATTGTTGTGGTGGTAGACTCTTGGGAATACCATTGTTGATTTCATTGTCCTTCAACCAAAAAGCAAGTTTAGGAGGTTATCCTATTATTTTGGGAAGACCATGGTTGGCCACTACTGATGCATTCATAGGTTGTAGTGTCGACAACATGATTATTTCAAATGGAAATGGTACTAAGAAGCTTATGCTCTATCCTCCTACCCAACCATTGAATGATGAAGATCAAAAAATTTGGGTTGAAGAACTAGAAGTTGATCAAAGCTCTATATAACAACTCATGATGTTGGAGAAGTCTTGTACAATTGAAGAATAAGAAGAAGATGTTGTTCTCTCCAATGTCTTACAAAACAACTATGGAAGAAATGAAGAAGTGGATGATAGATTAAGATGCTTAAGTTGTCCCTTGAACCAAGTTCTACCGCACAAAAAGCACCATGGATATTCTAGGTAAGAATTGTATTATTCTTCATCAACTTCCCCATGATTGCATACTAAATTTTGTTTAACAAATGTGTTGTTCAATGATGGATCTCTCCAAACAAGTAGAAATAACACAGGAAGACCACTCAATGTAAACAAGATGTTGAGATAGACAACAACAAGAACAATTGTTGATAACTCTTTTCAAAAACATAAAACAACATTTTCTTGGGATTATGGTGATATGTGTGGGATTCATCCTAGGCTTTGCACTCACAAAATCTATATCAAAGAAGATTGTAAACCAATCAGACAACCTCAAAGGAGATGAACCCAATAGTAAGAGAGATTGTAAAAGATGAATTAATAAGAAGTTATGGATGTTGGATTTATATACCCCATATTAGATAATCAATGGGTATCACCTCTTTTCATTGTGCCAAAGAAAAATGGGAAATGGAGGATCTATGTAGATTACAGGAGTTGAATGCAACAACAAAGAAAGATCACTTCCCATTGCCTTTCATTGATCAAGTGCTTGACACTTTGGTTGGTAAAAAATATTTCTCTTTTCTTGATGGATATAGTGGCTATAATCAAATTCAAATTGCACTAGAGGACCAAGACAAAACTACCTTCACATGCCCATGGGGAACATTTTCCTATTCAGTTCTTCCATTTGGCTTGTGTAATGCACCTACTACATTCCAAAGGGAAGTCTTGAGTATCTTTTCAGATTTAACAAATGATTGCATGGAAGTCTATATGGATGACTTCACAATACATGGAAACACTTTTGAAGAAGCTATGCAAAATCTGGATAAAGTATTGAAAATATGCAAAGAGCACAATTTATCCTTGAGTAATGAGAAGTGCTACATGATGATGTCTGAAGGTATAGTTTGGGGCACTACCTATCTATCCTCTGAAGGAATTCAAGTTGATCCAAAAAG
Organism: Taxus wallichiana var. yunnanensis; assembly: GCA_018340775.1. Lineage (NCBI taxonomy): Eukaryota > Viridiplantae > Streptophyta > Pinopsida > Cupressales > Taxaceae > Taxus > Taxus wallichiana. The sequence continues at coordinate 326,762,927 of CM031238.1, read as the reverse complement.
GTATCTGTTATAATCAACCTACCAACACCAAAGAAACAAAAGGATGTTAGGAGCTTTCTAGGCCATGTTGGATATTACAGAAGGTTCATACAAGATTTTAGCAAGATTTGCAGTGCCACTTTTTGCATTACTAGGAAGGATGCTGATTTTGTTTGGACTGAACGTTGTGAAGGTGCTTTTCAAACTTTGAAACAAATGTTAACTACTACTCCTATGTTGAGAGGACTGATTGGAACCTACCTTTCCACATCCACACTGATGCATCAGATCATGCTATTGGAGTTGTCTTAGGACAAAAAGATGGAGTTCTAAATTATGCAATTTATTATGTTAGCAAGAACTTGCAACATGTAGAAATTAAATTACACAATAATAAAAAAGGAGTTCTTGGAAGTTGTATATGCTATCAATAAATTTAGACACTACATCACAGGTTATCTAGTGTTCATTCACACTGATCATGTTGCAATCAAATATTTGATAAACAAACCTAGTAGTAAGCAATAAAATCATAAGGTGGTTGCTCCTCTTGCAAGAATTTGATGTCACCATAGTGGACAATCCCTGGAAAGGATAATATGGGTAATATTTCCTCTCAAGGATGGAGACCAATAATGAAGAGCAAGTAGTTGATGATTCCTTTCCAGATGAGCACTTATTTTCTATCTCTACAAAAACACCTTGGTATGTAGACATAGCCAACTATTTGGTCTTAGGTAAAACACCTCCACATTACTTATACTCTGAGAAAAATATATAGTTGAAAAGAGTTTACATTTTTCTTGGATAGCTGGATTTCTATTTCATAAGGGACAAGATCAAATAATGAGAAGGTGTATAGATGATGAGGAGATATTTGATGTCCTAGAGATCCTACCATAGTGAACCTTGTGGAGGGAATTTTTCTGCAAAAAGAACAACGTAGAAGGTGTTGACTACTAGTTATTATTGGCCAACATTACATAAGGATGCAACACTATACACCAAGAGATGTGATAGATGTCAGAGAATGGGTAAGCCCACTAGATCTGATGAGATGCCATTGCAACCTCAATTGGTCTTGCAACCTTTTGACAAGTGGGGCTTAGATTTTATTGGCCCAATAGACCCTAAATCTCAAGCAAAAAAGAATACATCTTGGTATGCACAAATTATCTAACCAAGTGGACAGAGGTGAAGGCATTGCCAAATTAGAAAAGTGAGAAAGTAGCCAAGTTCCTATATGATCACATCTTCACTAGATATGGAGTTCAAAGGAAATTATCATAGATCAAGGTACACATTTTATTACTGATGTAATTTTGATCTAGTTAAAGAATATGAAATCAGGCATAGGAAGTCTACACCATACCATCCCCAATCTAATGGCCAAGTAGAGGTTACAAATAAAGAGATAGAGGCCATATTGACAAAGACCATTGCACTCCACAAGAAAGATTGGGTAGACATATGGCTTCTAGAGGTAGTATGGGCATTCAACACAACATGGAAGACCACAACTAGCTTCACACCATTTGAACTCTTATATGGAAAAGATTTTTTTTCCAATAGAGTTTGAGCACAAAACATTGAGGACTGCACTTGAGCTAGGCATAGATTTATATTGAAGCTCAAAGATAAGAGGATTCTCCAACTCAATGAGTTGGATGAATTGAGAAGACAAAAAGTACATAACACAAAAGTAGTGAAAAAAAGAGTCAAATGGCATGACCAGTACATCAAGACAAGACAATTTCAAGAAGGTGACTGGGCACTCTTGTTTGATTCAAAATATAAGGATCATATAGGAAAGCTCAAGACAAGGTGGTTAGGCCCCTATGAAATTGAGAAGATCTTCCTAATGGAGCTGTAAAACTCACTACCATAGATCATGTAAGGTTCAAGTTATTGGTGAATGGCCACATGATGAGATTGTACAAGAATCTAGTTGACAAAGAGATTCATTCATGGAACTATTCGAGAGAGTTCAAAAGGAATGGAATAAGGACATCAGAGAGTTAACCTCGGGGTTGAGCTGTTGGCTCACCTTCTGAGATTTCAGAGGATTGAGAAGATTTTAGTGGCCTTGGTGCATTCAACTTGCTGGATATTCCAAGGTCAAATAAAAGTGTTGTGATCTCCCTTTAGGTGATCAACAACACTCTGCTAACACATTTATTTCATAGAGTTTTTGTTTTGCAAGGTTTGATGTCAGGTGATTGTAAGAGTGCATGATCTCCATCACAAGGAGAAAGTGCAATGACTGAAGGTTCCACTTGTACAAAACATGAAGCAAACCCCTGTTTTGTCTTTTACATTTGGAAGAACTCATGATTGCATGAAATAAGATCAAGGATGCATGCATGTGTGGGAGATGGACAAGAAACAATTGACACCCCAACAGATTGGAATTCCTCTCTCGGGAGTCATCTGGTTTTAGTAAGGAGCAACCAACATCAGTTCAACACACATCCACAAGCATCACAACAAGCTTGCATGCAGCCAAGATGCAAAGTTCAAATAAGCATGCACAATCATCATTTCAAATGAACATCGAGATAAGTGCACTCAACTATCACTTCAATAAAGTATAATTAGTTTAATTATAATTAATTAGCATTTATGTCAAGTCATCATGCATGTGTTGCATTTAAAGACCACCACCTTTCAAGCTATGATGTGTCCCTCCACATAAGCCAATGTTGTCAAATCACTTCACTTTACATGCTTCACATGGTCACATCAATTAATGATTGCTCTCCCATAACCGTGTTGTGTGTCCTCTCGGTCCCAAAGTTGTTAAAAAAAGATGAAAACAACTCAACACAACTCAATTGTGTAACATTCCTTCAAAGAAGAGTTGTATTGTTGTGTATTGAAACTAGAGTAAATGTTGCATATCCACCATGGGAGGTGATTTGATAAGGCATGAACCCATTGAGCATTCACAACTTTTGAGCCATCCTCAAATTATGTAGTATTTTGAGGATAATGGTTGGTTAGACTACATCAATAGTTTCAAGGTTTTAATGAAGCAATGGTGGAAGAATTTTCCAACACATTCAGTAATGGGGAGGCAAAGGTGAAGGCTTAGCATTCAGACTCAATGATGACATTTTGGTGGAAGTAATTGGCCTACTAGCCCAAGGAGAACCATTCCTAGAAAAGGCCAACCTAGAAGCAAGTAGAGAGAGTTCACAGATGATGATGATGAATTCATCACCAACATGAAAGGTACACATAGAACATCCCTTAAACCCTTATGGGCTGAGGTTGTAAATTTTTTAATTAAGTACTTTACTTGTGAAGGAAGGTATTCTAGATTGAATACAATTCATTTCAAGTTATTGAATCATCTAAAGAACAACAGGCAAGTAAATGTACCTAATTTCTTGCATGAAATGTTGAAGAGAATGAGTAGAGAAGTACAAAGGGGTAGGGATGCATTATCACACCATTTCCTTATAACCCTGGTAGTGAAACATACCCTAAAGGGATTATCCTCGAGATAATGGGAAGATTTTGTAAGGGAAAATAGTATAGATAATTTGTTGGGAAACAAGGGAGAAAGAGGAGGAAAAGCATTGAGAGCTCTTTGAACACATAACTGAGACTACAACATCCACCTCCCAACCTCAAGAACCCTTAATTTCTGAAAATCTACCTCCTGTTGAAGAACACCATGTACCTATCTCTCCTGAGAGAATTTTCATAGCTGAAACCCTATTGGAGTTCTCCACTCCTAAAACCTCCACTTTCAAGGTAAAAGAAAATCTTCTCATTCTACTCCTACACCACCTAGGCGCTCCCATAGGCTTAAAAAAAAAGGCCAAAAACCTCCAAACCAACACAATCACAACCCATCTCACTTGATAGTGATTTGGAAGCTACATAGGGGAAATTTGAGCCTCAACCAATGGAGACAAAAAAAAAGGAGATATTGATGCACAGTTTTCATGAGAAAGAATGCCCCTGAGAATCCCATGGAGGAACAAGAAGAACCAACTAAGAATGAGGAGATAGTTCATGTAGTGGAAGGTCATGAGGAGAGAAAGGAAGAGGAATTTGGAGAGAAAATGAACAAGAAAAATGTTAGAAGTTGTTGAGAAAACCATGGAGCAACAGGAACAAGAAAAATTGAACAAAGACAGATGCCTGTGGTAGTTGAACAAGTTATTGAGCCACAAGAACAACAACAAGAACAAATTCCTGCAGATGTTGAGAAAGTAATTGAGCAAGTGGTTGGAAGCAAACATTATGTGCTAATGTGCCATCAAGTAAATGTAACACCAGTTAAGCCCCAAATTGTTATTCAGAAATTATAAGGGACTTATGTAAAACCACCTTGTAAGGAGATGGCCACATAGACTATATGCTTGCCTAGATATTGACTATTTGATGTTGCAATTGGAGACCTATGTTAATAAGCTAAAAGGAAAATGGGAAAAAGAAAAAGAATCCCTTATCTCTAAGCATAAGGAAGAATTGGAGGAAAATGATAGGAAATTAAGAGGTTGAAGCAAAAATATGAAGAAATATTCAAGTAGCCCATGAAATATTTAAATGCAGGCCTCCATCAAATGTTTATGCTATCTTCTTAAAAGAAAAGATGTTGCAACACAAACTTACCTACATTAATTTTGACATGCCATATGATATCAGCTCAGCTAGGAGCTTCTTCACTTTATATCAAAATAACACTCATGAACTCCAGCTCTTATTATGTGAGCTTTATTTGCACAATTATGCCCTTAAATATGACAGGATTGGATTCCAATTCTATACATTGGAGATGTTCAAGTTAAGGCCCTATGCTCTTATTTTACAAATGAGTTGGATAGAGAAAGGAAAATGGAAGAGTATAGACATTTGGAAAAGGTCCAACCATTGTTTTTCAGGGTTGAGGCCACAAAATAGATGAATTTGCAGAGCAATATGAAAAATATATAAAGAAGAAGGTGATCAAGAGGAGAGTGTTACAAATGAGGACAACAACACACACATGAAGTTAGAAATGATTAGAGAAAATAGGATTTAGGTGGTACAAGCATGTAGAATGAGATGGAATGAGATGTCTCCTGAGCTACTAGAGGAAAGAGATGCACTCTTACCCAAATATAATGCCAACTTTGAAAAGAGTGAACAAATACATTGAGATTGCTAATGAATGTGCAGAGAACTGGTTTCCTATAGGCTACCACCCACCAATATTTCATTTTCCAATACCGCCATGGACATAGTGACATACCACTCAATGAGAGAATACAAAATAGAGTTTGGAGTAGGTTCATGATAAACGGTGGCTACTTCTTGTCAGAGGAAGAAGGAACAAATACCCCAATTGATTTCAAGGTGTGAATGTTATTTTCAGCAAGCATAAATATGAAGCCCTTGAATGAGGACATTCAAGAGATTAATCTGGGGGTGTGATGAGTTGTGTTAATTTCCTTTATAAACAACTCATCTTCTATATTTGGTCAAGCCATTATAGTCATGTCCTTGTATTTTCCAAGTTACATTGTTGAACATTATCATCACAACTTGAACTTATGACATAATTATTGATTAATATAGTTATAACTAGTTATCTTTATTTTGTGGTATTTTGTGTGTGCATTTATTCTTATGATTTCAATAAGTTATTTGAATGATGATATGTGTGATGCCACTCTTGGTTTTAAGCAAAAAGTAACTTGCTATATGCAACAACCTTGTATGTATGTAACAAAGGAACCGTCTGCACAACGACCATCCTGCATGACCAAAGGGAATCACCTACAACAAAGAAGCCTGCGTTATGAAGATCTCTTGGAACATGAAGAATGACACTCAAGTCTGTACATGTCATTGAAGGAGTAGTTACAACTGGAACATGCAGAACTAAGAAACAACTCAACCTTTGATCTTATCATTTATTGTAAACTAATGAAGGACTGAATTGATTGATTGAGTTAACACTTGATTCAACTAGTTGATTACCTGAATATTTTTTGCATGATTGATAGTTGAACACTGCATGAGCTCCGTAACATATGTTGAGTCTCTCATGGTTTCTGTTGAAGATCTTCCACTTGTTCTACCGAAGATCTTTTACTTAGTTTGTTAAACTCCTAGTTGAACTCTTCTTCTCATGTCTTGTTGTAAATGAGAAGTATAAAAGAAAGGGTTATTGCTGGTATCTATATACACAAATATACAGAGATAGAAATTCAGAGAGAGAGAGAGGAGATTGCTTTGTTCCTGGATGTAATGTTCATGAAAATTTAATAAAAGATTTGAGTTCTATTTATTATCCTTTAGTTACAAGATTTAGGAGGGATTAACACCCAAGGTAGGGCCCACTTGTGGTCTGCTAAACCCCTCCATAGTTTTTTTGCTCTATTTCATTGCATGTTAGCCTAGGAAGCAATTTATCTTCTTTATCCACATTTTGAATTTACAGGGTTTGTCTTAGTTATTGTTTAGAAACCATTTGCTTTTAGTTCTAAGTTTTGTCTACTTTCAAACATTGTTCTTTCAAGTATGATAGTGACAGTTATTTCTTTCCATACCTCCTAAATTCTTTGTAACTATGCATACAACACTTGTCATTATTTCAAGTTTATGTCCCTGGTTTGATGATTAAATGACTGTGATTCAATGAACATATTAATTGTTGTAAGTTGATTTACACCACCACGCCACCAAGAAGATATATAAGGGGTCGCTTGGACTCATTTTGGGCATGCATCTTATTATAATTTTATACTCACTTGGTTTTTGGGCTGATTGCTCAATTCCATTCCACTAGAGGCGAAAATCCTTTGGTGTGGCACACAAGGAGGACGAAACCCTTCCTTGTTCAAGTTGGAGAACAAAAATCATCCAATTGGCGGTTCCTAAGAAGTTCAAAAAGGTTATATTACTGGTTTGCAGCTAGGCTTTGAAGGAGAAAGAGCTAATAAGGTTTCTACATTCATTTTGCACCCTCTCCTAGGGTGGTGACTTAGGTGGAGGAATTCAGTGCTTTCTAGGGCACATTTTAATATTTTGAGTTGATATTCTTGTTCTTCATATTTTATAAGGCTAGAATCTACATTTTGGTGATTTTGGAGAGTTATCTATCATTTCCAGCCCTTGGTATTGGCTGTACTGTTGCTGCCCCAAAATTAATTACAGTTGTGGTTTATCACTGATTTCTTATTTATTTTTGAAGTACATTGGCTGGATAAATATCTTCATGGTTGGATAAAATAGTTGGAAGCATTCTATGTCATTTACTAGCTTGTTATTGCATGAGAATTGATGTCATTAAGTGCTGTTGTAGTTTGCTGCCATAGGAGGGTTTATTTACTAATTTTCAGCTGGTTTGATGGCTGTTTGGTGCCCTAATGGTGTGATTTTCAGTTTGTTTTTAGGGTTTGGTAGCGTATGTTCCAAAAGTCAAATTTCTTTCATTTGGGTTTGAGTCCAAATCCTTATTTTAAGTTTCAACCCTAGAAAGGGACATTACGGTGGCATCGAGCTTGATCGTCTCGGCTTCAAGGTCTTCATGCAAGGGGGTGATAAAGGATACAATTGTTATCAAAATAGAAGAGAGAAGAAATCAGATCAGCGGTTGAAGAGGTTAGCATGGCCCAACAAGATTCACAGGAAGCCAAAATCGATAAGCTCATTGAAGGGCAAGTTAGATTGGCGGACACCATGGACTTGTTGGCACTAACCCTACAAAAATTTCATGAACCAAGGGTTCATAATGGCGAGGGCAGCTCATCCGGAGTTAATACTTCATGACAACCCCAAGGATCAACTTATGGACCAGCCACTAGGCCTACTTTCCTTCCAAGGGAAGAAGCCATTTTGGAGGTGGGAACAAGACATTCAATAGGGCAGAGTATTGTGGCTAGCTATGAAGAGTATAGGGCCCTTCCGAATGAGATCCGAGAAGCTATTTCGCTTGCCGAATTCATAGGGGTAAGCAAAGGAAGGTCAAAGCCGGAGCCTAGACCTAATGTGCCACAAAGGGATGTTCAAAATACCTTGGGTAAGATGTCATTCTCTACATTTGATGGTTCCAACAAACTCGGGCTTGGATTCAAAAGTTGGACACTTATCTATTATCGAGGCCTATGACGAAGGATGATGCAATTAAATTTGCAACCCTTCATCTAGAGGGGATTGCACACGAGTGGTGGTTTCATGGATTGGTCACACAAGGGCATAATCTTATCCACTCATATGATGAGTTTGGTAGAAGACTCATTGGGAGATTTGATAGGGTTGACCCAAAATTTAATTTTCGGGAACTTGCATATCTGAAACAAGCAAGGCATGGTAGAAGACTATGGCGCTGAATTTGAGGCCTTCCCTAATGATTAAGGATGTTTCAAAAAGGAGGCTCATTGTTCTATTTATTGAGTGTTTGACCGAACCACTCAAGGATTTGGTAAGAGCATTCAACCCTTTGTTTTCCAAGAGGCAAGTAAGAAATCATTGGATCTTGAAGGTGCTTCTCAAGAACAACAATAATCAAGCTGGAAGCCAAGGGCATTTTCAAGTGCGAGGACAACCAAAAGGATTCTTGGGATTGCGAAGAACCACATCTTTGGACCAGCCAAAGAAGCCCTTTAGCGAACACCAATTGTTCACAAGGAGCTGTCCAAAACCATCAATGAAGGAGAAACAAGAAATGAGCGAAGGAGGAAGAATTTGCGCTTCTCTTGCAAGGATCCATGTCTCTCGGTCATTGTTGCCTAGGTAAGGGTAATGTGCATTATATTGAGGTATTTTCAGATTGTGAAGAAGAAGTTTGTGTTGATGAGGCAAAGCAAGTTCATGATCCGGGAAGTTTGGACAACACTCTTGCCACTTTGTCTGGTGCCCCTAGATATCATCCACTCTAGGTGAAAGGTGACCTAAAAGGGCGAGTCACAATCTTGATTGATAGTCGAGCTACTCACAATTTCATTAATGAGAGGTTGGTTGTAAGGATGGATTTGAAGGTGGAAGATTTCAAAGGCTTCATGGTCAAAGTAGTAGATGGCTATTCCATGTCATGCACAAGGAGGTGTCCCCAACTCCTTTTCACATTGGGAGAGCATGAGGTATGTGATGATTTTTATATAATTGGTATAGTTGGTACAAATATTGTGCTTGGAGTCCAGTGATTACATTCACTAGGAGAGCTCACTCTCAATACCAAAGTATGGAGTTAAGCTTCATGGATAAACTTATAAAGGTAAGAAGGTGATACTTCAAGGTATGATTTTGGAAACCACTCAAATGAAGTATTTGGTAGAAGATGTCTTGTCAAAAGAATCATATCTTTGCTCTTTATCTAAGATATCAACAAATTCGAGGTCTTTAAATACAACCGAGTATGTTAAGAATAAGTTTGCTAATGATGTATTTGAGGGAGAAATTGTGGATGAAAGGTATAAGATAATGGATGGGCTCATTCTCTATAAGAACCGGGTCTATTTGGTTCCCGAATCAAAGGTGAAGAATAAGATATTAAGGGCTGTTCATGATGCCGCATTGGCTGGTTATTTGGGCTGTTTCAAAACATACAGGTGGAACGTGAATTTCCAGCTGGATTATTGCAACCCCTTCCTATTCCCACTCAAAAATGGGAAAGTATCTCTATGGACTTCATCACGGGGCTGCCCATGGTTCAAGGTAAGAATTGTTTATATGTTGTGGTTGATAGACTCACTAAATATGCTCATTTTTGTCCACTTCCAGCCAAGTATAATGCACCTATAGTGGCTGATATATTTTTTAAGGAGGTGTTTAGACTTCATTGGTTGCCACGGAATATCATAAGTGATAGGGACAACAAATTTCTGAGCATGTTTTGGCAAGAACTTTTCCATTTGACAGGTATCGAGCTCACTCTTAGCACTAGCTATCACCCCCAAATTGATGGGAAAACAAAAATAGTGAACAAATGGGTAGAGGGCTATCTACAAAATTATATTGATGGGCAACAATCAGCTTGGGTAAAATGGTTACACATGGCTGAGTTTTGTTATAATACTACATTCCAAATGTCCATTGGTATGTCACCTTTCAAAGCTTTATATGGTTATGATGCTCACCTTGTAAAGCTAGGGTGTCGGGGCCAAAGATTTGGTGTAACAAAGTCATGGCATCTTGAGAGAGCTCAAAGAAAACCTCTAACGTGCCCAAAATCAGCAAAAGTTGTATGCAGATCAACATAAGATGGAAATGACATTTGAGGTAGATGACATGGTATTTTTGAGGTTGCAGCCCTATAGGCAATCTTTCCTCAAACAAAGTGTTGTGGAAAAATTAAAACCACTTTTCTATGGACCCTATAAAGTGAAGGGAAGAGTTGGAAAGGTTGCATATGAGCTTGAGCTACCGGAGCATAGCATGATACATAATGTTTTTCATGTTTCATGCCTCGAAGGCATGAGGACAGCACATTACTCCTCTTGTGCTTCCACCATTGGATGAGGAGGGTAAATTGATTCTAATTCCGAAGCTATAGTGGATGTTTGTGAAAGGAAGCTAAAGAATCGGAGCATCAAGGAATATTTGGTTCATTGGAAGGGCTTGCCACTTGAGGATGGCACATGGTAAGGTGCAACGATTTTGGTGCACCCAAGTTTGCAATTGCTTGAGGAAAACAATTTTGGGAAGGGAGGACTGTCATGTCCCCTTTTTGAATTAATTCATTTTGGAGACTTTTAGCCGATTCCACTTTCCGTGGGCAAGAAGGAGGTGAACAAGGGAAGTGTTTGTCATGTTTTTCAGTTTTTTTAAGCATTTGCATTTTCTTTCATGGTTTCTCTCATAAGCTAGGTCGGTTGGATTGGAGGATTTAAAACCAAAGACGAAAAGAAAAACAACATCATTATGAGGTCGGTCATGGGGGAAACTCCCTCATGGGGTTTGGCACTACCAAGAAGATATATAAGGGGCCGCTTGGATTCATTTTGCATATGCATCTTATTATAATTTTATACGTGATTTTTGGGCTGATTGCTCAATTCCATTCCACTAGAGGGCGAAAATCCTTTGGTGTGGCACGCGAGGAGGACGAAACCCTTCTTTTTCAAGTTGGAGAACAAAAACTCTCCAATTGGTGGTTCTAAGAGCTTCAAAGAAGGTGATATTGCTGGTTTGCAGCTAGGGTTTGAAGGAGAAAGAGCTAATAAGGTTTCTACATTCATTTTGCACCCTCTCCTAGGGTGGCAACTTGGGTGGAGGAGGAATTCAATGCTTTCTAGGGCACATTTTAGTATTTTGAGTTGATATTCTTGTTCTTCATATTTTATAAGGTTGGAATCTACATTTTGGTGATTTTTGGAGAGTGTTATCTATCATTTCCAGCCCTTGGTATTGGCTGTATTGTTGCTGCCCTAAAATTAATTACAGTTGTGGTTTATCACTTATTTCTTATTTATTTTTGAAGTACATTGGCTGGATAAATATCTTCATGGTTGGATAAAATAGTTGGAAGCATTCTATGTCATTTTCTAGCTTGTTATTGCATGAGAATTGATGCCATTAAGTGCTGTTACAGTTCGCTACCATAGGAGGGTTTATTCACTAATTTTCAGCTGGTTTGAAGGGTGTTTGATGCCCTAAAGGTGTGATTTTCAGTTCGCTGCTAGGGTTTGATAGTTGCTGTTCCAAAAGTCTGATTTCTCTCATTTGGGTTTGAGCCCAAACCCTTATTTTCAGTTTCTGCCCTAAAAGAGAAATTACAGCCAAGCCGAAATTATCATCAAGGTGAACAAACACGAGTGAGTGGGTATAAACCATTGTTATTGGTTTGAAAAAAGAGAAGTGACACATTCAACTTTGTGTGGACCTTTAATGTTTGAATGTCATAACAAGAACGACCTCTTCCTTGTACCATTTACCAACATGAATCTCAAGGTAGTAGTAAGTCATCCCGATATCTACTCATTCCTCCACGGGTTTATTGGGTAGAACTTGATAAGCAAGGCAAAGGAAGATAAGTTGAAGAAAATCTTTGTGGTTGACAATGGTATCTACTAAGACATCTGTATGCTATTTATTGAGGCTATGTAATACTCCATTGACATTCTAAAGAATTATACTCCGCATTTTTGAGAAGATGACAACAAGGAACTCTAAATTGTTAATGAAGGTGGGTTATGATGGAAAAAGGGCTTGGCAAGGATGGCAAGGAATCCTAAATCCCATCATGGTTGTGGAAAGACCTCAATATGCAGGCCTTGGATATAGTAAACTAAAGATTGGAGAATGCTATAGCACGGCCCAAGCAAGACTAGCTACCATGAAGGAGGAATCCATGCCATCTATGTGCTAAGGGCAGCCTGAATAAGGTAAAAATGTTTGCTATATCATTTTTGTCATGCCTTGAGATGATTGAAGGGTGTCTCTAAAGAGTGGGCAACAATCAAGCAAATAAGAAGAGGGAAGCATCTGTGTACCTTAGGAGGACAAGCAAGCACTCCAAAGAGAGGACAACGTTCAAGTCGGGAAGGAGAAGGTAGTGCATTACTATTCCTCCCACATACTGTAAATACAAGGAGGAAATGGGGAGATTACTCTCTACCAACTTCACCACTTGCAATTACAAGGATAGGAGGAAACACGAATGGGGACAGCCCAAGAAGGTATGCCAAAGAGAAGTCTTCCATCTTTTGTTTCAATTGTAAGAAGGAAGGTCATGTAGCACAAGAATGTTGGTATCTTGTTCCTTGCACTTATTGTGGGAAGAGTAACCATTGTATGGCTATGTGCAAACAAACCATCACCAAGTTCTTTTGGAGACATGGGAAAGAAAGAATCCACTTCTCAAGTAAACAAGAAGAGGATGGTCAAGACGCATTGCAAGTCTAACTATTTCTGTACTCACTGCAAGGTTAGGGTGCATTGGAACATTAAATGTTGGAGACTCCATCCATGCCTACACCAAAAGAATGGAAAATTGAAGAATGGGCAGCCACAAACAAGCGGGGAAGAAGAGCCTACTGAAGCAAGTAGTGGTAAGGGAATTTCATTTGATTCTTGGATTGAGCATTTACATGATTTGCAAAGAAAAATATGTTGAGTTGCTTTCTATGCATGGGCATTGGGTAGCACTTCAAATGTATCTTCGAAGTATTGCATGTTTTCATTTGTTGCTAGAGCATAAAGGAAACTAGTTCCACTTGTTTGGGCAAGCATGGGTATCCTTGTACTCATCGTAGGCGAGTATTGATAGCAATTCAACTTTGGAATAAGAAGTTGGGGCAGTAAATAACATATTTTTGGTTTTTATCGTTCACCGCTAGTGTTGCATAGCATGGAAGGGAAAAGAGGAAAAAAGAGAATCTCTAAGAGAGAAAGCATCCAAGCATGAGGTTGGGCAGCAACTTCTAGCAATAAAATCATCACAATAATGGATGATATGTTGGTTTGAGTTTTTGCATTGTCGTAGTTGTAAAATCTCTCATTATGGTTGTTGTAAGTGCAAATGGGCAAAAAATTGTAGTATGAGAAAAAGTTGTTTCAGCATCATTCAACTGTTATAGCATGCTTAAGGGCACTTCAATAATTGTAACATTGATGTCAAATTCTATTTTAGCATCATAGAGTTGTGGTATGGATACGGACATCACAATGATTGTAGGAGGTTATTTTCAGTATGTATGCAATATGCATAGCATGCACATAAGTGTTGCACTAGATATGGCTAGATGTAGAATGCATATTGGGCATGGTTCCAATAGGTTTCCAATCTGAGTTTGACGTGAAATAACTATGGTATGCACATATTGATAATATTGACAGTGAATATGTGTTGTACGTTGGATGATTCCTCTGTAGCAATATGTCGTAGGAAGAATGAATTCACGATAACCATTATAGCTTGTTGTGTGCAATCACAAGGGGTTGTAACATGTATATTTCAGATAACAAATGAGTTGTAACATCATTTGGATTGCTCTTCATGGATAATGGGAAAAGTCTAAAGGTGAAGGGCATCACTCTTGCATTGTGAAGGAAGAAAATGCATGATCTACTTCAACATCACAGGGGAATCATTGGGTAAGCAAATCCACCAATAAGAGATCATCATGAGACAACCATGAGTGGACACCATTGAAGAGAAATCATTGTGGGACCACTTGACCAATTGGAACAACCAACTCTAATATAGAGGTGAAATAAATTCACCCTTCTATGTTGCATGAAGAGGAATTGGCCCCCACTCTTTCATAGGAGGATAGGGGTGGAAATTATAGGTTTGGGCATGTTTTCTTGAGGATGTGCCTATCCTTGGGATCTTTCCATGTTGCACGAGGAGAAATCTTTGTAATGCTACCTTCTATATTGGATGCTTTGCATCGAGATGAACAAACAAAGTGGGGAACATCACCTTGGGATGAACAAGGGAAGTGTGTGGAAGATGTTTTGTAAGAAAAGTGACTGGGAATCGGAACAAAGGCTTAAGAAAATTGGCGAGGGTGGGGTGAAGGTGAAACACCAACAACTTCACAAGAGCTCTAAGAGGTAGAGGAAGAGATCATTCTGTTTGGGAATTTAGTATTCACATTATATTAATGTGCTTGGGAAAATAATGTGTGAGATAATTTGTGTATGCAAGTTGTGGTTGTGATAACAACTCACTAGAAAGAGATATTCTAGGAGGGAGAATAAAGGTGGTTGAAAGATTCTAGGGATATTCTAGTCGTTGATGATTAGCTTTGACTCCTAAGATGAAGGTGAAATGTCCCAGTTCCTAAGATAATCCATGTCGAAGACCCGTAGCCCATTTTCTCTCCCCGACGGTTAAGGGATAAACACAAGGGAAACTCAAGTCATAATAAGTTATTATAAAGTGCATATAAAAGAAAAAAAAAAGAATATTATAAAAGCACTTATAGTAAGTTATTATAGACTTAATGATAAAATAAAATTAGAAAGGGAAAAAAAGGCATTTGATAATGTTTATTTATCCTATGGAAAATGCGACCTCCTTAGGAGATGGAATAAAGTGGGAAAAACATTAAATGAAGGAGGAAAAATCTGATTGGGAGTTGAGGGTGGCCATTTCTATAAAAGCAAGTGGACTTACTTGTAGAGATCATCCTTGTTTATTTTATAAAATATGATTTGTATGTTAAGCTTTGAGCTTGCATCAATAATCTTCTAAGGATGAAAACCCTTAGAGATTCACTCTTGAGTACAAAAATCCTCTAAGAGATATAGTAGAATGGACGAAAACCCTTCTCCTAGTTGAGAGGATTCTTCACACATGGGTTTCCATTGCAAATCATGGAGTTAGTGGTGTTTTTAGTATTTTCTAGCGGTATAAAAGGTTGTAAAAGTGCAGATTTGTACAAGGGTTTGAAGGTGGAAGCTTGTTGCAGATTTTCACCTCCATTTGTAGCCATATCTAGGGTTATTTACACCCTGGTTGATAGTTTGATACATTCTAGGGCACGGCTGTCCCAAATCTCATCGCCAACATCTTTGTCATATTTTTAGAGGTCAAATCAGCCAATTTGCATAAGTATTGTCTCGTGCACTTGGCACTTGAACAGATGAGTTACAATTGCTTGAGGGCAAGCAATTTTGGGAATGGAGGATTGTAATATCCCCTTCTCGGTCGAAGACCTTTAGCCCAATTCTGTTTCCCGACAGCTAAAGGGTGTTAGAAAGGGAAACTTATCATAATAAATTAATTATAAAAGTGCAAAATAAAATAATATTATAAGCACTTTATATTAATTTATTAATGATAAAGTCAAATTAAAAATAGAAAAGGAAAATATAAAGTGATAAAGTAAAATAAGAAAAAAAGGAAATATCACTTTATGTTATTATTCTCCCCTAGGAGAAAATGCAACCCCTTTGGAGGATGGAAAAGGTGGAAAAAAACATTAAATGCAAGGGGTGAAATATGATTAGAAGTTGGGGAGGCTATTTGGCCAATTACATCTATAAAAGCAAGTTTACTTGCTTGTTGAAGGCATGCTTTTTCTATTTTGAACAAATCTGAATTTTGTCTGAGCCTTTGAGCTTAAAAAAATATTTCTAAGGACGAAAACCTTTAGAAATAATCTCTTGAGGACGAAAACCCTCTAAGGGATCTAGTAGAAGGACGAAAACCCTTCTCATAGTTGAGAGGATTTTCTACACAAGGGTTTCCATTGTGCATAAAGGAGATAGCTGATTTTCTAGTAGTTTTTCAACATATTTGAAGTTTGAAGTTTGCAGAATTGGAGAAGGGTTTGAAGGTGGAAGCTTGTTGCAGATTTTTTACCTTCATTTGCAGCCATATCTAGGGTTATCTACACCCTTGTGAGTGGAGTTAGGTACATTCTAGGGCACGGTTGTCTCTGGATCTCATCACCAACAACTTTGCCATAATTTTAGAAGCCAAGATCAGCTGGTTTGCATAATTTTTGGGCCAAGGAAATTGTATTTTCAGCTGTCTCGAGGACTATCATTTGCAGATTTTTATAAAATAATTCAGCCTTCTATTTTGATCCAATTTGGTATTTTTCTCATGTTCTTGCCCTTATAAAAATTGTTGATCAGTTTGGGAAAGAAATTTAGTTGAATTACTTCAGTTTTGAGTGATTTCCTTCATGCAAGTCGCCATTTACTAGTAAAATTCAAATCTGCACTTGGTTATTTTTGTATAATTTCAATAACTTGCATTTTTGTTTGGGATTTTGGGGAATCCCTCGGGATTGAAAAATGTCCATTTAGGGACATTACAAAAGGAGCTCATCGAGCTGTAAAATTGTAATATGTGATGGTGGATAATAGATTGAGTTTATTGTGCGTAATTTGAACCAAAATGTCATTTGGTGTTGGAGTAGGTCATTGTCAAAGAATGCCGTGACATTTGAATTAGTCAAGGGCGGTTTAGTTGTTCTATTGGCCTAGTCGGTGACAAATCCTATGCTTCAACGTGTTTAGTATTTTAGCATAGATTAAGATATTTTTGTGAGCTTTATACTATGTTGCTGTGGTTCGTCCCCCGACCCCGTCTGTTTGCATGATACGTATCCGGTATGGATAGGTCAGGGTACGAGTACATATACGTGATGGGTACGTCCAGATGTACCCGTGATGTACTCGGGAAGAACTTGGATTTATCCGTAGCAAACCCAAGCTTAAATACGGTTTTAAGGCATTAAAACACTTTTTTTTTTGACTTAGTCAATGCAAAAAAACGAACTTTAACATTTCAATGAATAAAATACCCTAAACACTTTAAAAAGCTATAAACTTAATTTTGAGGAAAATCTAGATGATATATTCTAGATTTGTTTGTATTCATGTTGACATGATATTCCTATATCATATGTATGGCAGCCACATGATCAATGAAATGTAAAATCTTAAGTATATTGTATGTTTTGAAAATTTGAACATTGATCCTAGTATATTTTTCAAGTTTTGTTTGTATTCATGTTGACATGATATTCGTATATCATATGTATGGCAGCCACATGATCAATGAAAATGTAAAGTCTTAAGTATATTGAATGTTTTGAACATTGATTCAAGTTTTGTATTACTATTTCAGTTTTTATGGACTTAAAAATGAGTAAAATGAGTGTATATATATATATATATTGTAATTTTTAATTTATATGTACGGATATATCCAAGACGTATTGTACCCAAGGGTTTTTTAAAATTGACGTATCCGTGTATCGAACCCGTACCCGTATCTGTATCCTGGCAACATAGGTTTTATATTACAATGTGTGTTTAACCATACATTCGAGTTTGTTTGCAGATTCTGTCGGCTTTGTGGAGTGACTGGAGTCTTCTTCCCTTAGCATGCCCTTCGTCGTGTCATTTTCTTGGATAGCACCTGTGCCAGTCTCTATGCCTGCCATTTCCGTGCATCTGGTCTCGTCTGTCCATCATGGCATCATGCAGTCATTGCATCTCCAGTGCTAAGACACATCTATTCATGTGTTGATCTGCAAGACTGCTGTTGGTGCGACTGCATTTTGTGATAATTCTTTGTACTTAATGTTGATCTATGTGGTACCAGATTTGTCAGACCTGAGGTATTCAAAGGCTACTTGCCGTAAAGATCTAATTTGTAAGCTGCAAGCGTTCTAGCCATACATCAATTTTAGTCAATTTTTGCACCGTTATTATTATTGACGCTTCTTCTAAGTTGGGCTAACAGACCAAGTGCAGATCTAATTGGCCGTGTTCCATTCTATTCATCCCAATTTGCCACATAAGGGTGTATTTGTTGTTTATGCTGTAGGCTTTCAAAGATCTGGTCTTCACACACATATATGCTGTTTGGTGTGCATGTCATCAGTGGATATGATCTGATGGCCTGTTCTTGCATTTCCTGTCCATATTTACCTGATTCATTGAAGTACTCGCCATTCCAAGCACTTCAGATCTGCCATCTGCTACAAATGTGCTTGCTTCTATCCACCATTGTAGTTTACCGAGTCGTGCATTGCTGCATTGAGATTCGGTCTAGCGATTGTTATAAATTCAGTTATACTTTGCTTTATTTTACTTGTACTGTGTTTTTGTTTTATGGTCTATAGTTGTTAGATGTCATTTTAAAAATAAATAAACAGTTATTTAATTTATTGTATGTGGCTCAGTGTTTTAGTGACTTATTTGTTTTATTAGGTGGTCAATGATAATGTGTGTGTAGTTCTAGGATGTTTACTTATGTTTTTTAGTTACATTTTATTTATTACCTGTTTATATAGTGTTAAGACGTTTATAAGTAAAATCAGTCTTAAGTGTCATTAGGTTTATAGGTATAATTTGTAAGGTTTTAGTCTTGTTAATGGTTAACAAAGTCTTTGTCAAAAGGCATAGTTGTTATGTTTTAGTATTAATTTTCTCAATTTTTTTAAATATTCTTTGTTTGTAGTGGTCTAGTTGTCTTGTGAGTCAAAGTTATAAGAGTCTGTTTTCAAATAAATTAATTGTGTCATGTCAGTGTAAAATTAATTTTTTCCCCTTGTACTGGACACATTATCGAGCGAACCCGATGTCCATTATGTGGGGGTACATATGTTCATAAAAATATGTAGTTGAGTTTCAAAGATAATCTTGTTAAGTGAGCAGTAGCCTATGGAGGATGGAGGCAACAGAGATTAGAGGCCCAACAATGCCTCTCGTTCGCTGCTAATATCAGAGCCACATTCCTCAACAGTGGCACCAAGATCTGCACCAAACTGACTAATGCTGAGGATGGTTACTAGTGGTAGGGGGATCATCTATGCTGTTCATGATCAAGTAGCAGCGATCATGTGCAGTGGCTGCAAACACGAGGACATGGTCCTCAAATTTTATATGTTTATGTTCGTGTGTTTGTCAGAGTGAATATGTGTATATGGGTACAGCAGTGTCGGTTTCTCAGGAGAGGTTACTTAATTGTGAACAAGGTGTATGGTTGAACAAATGTGTGTATCCCTATTCTTAGTTCCCGCCACTGAATTAGGTTGATGTGTTCTCATCAGTGAAGGGGGAATGTTAGGAAGTTATTACTCACATTATATTAATGTGCTTAGCAAAATAATGTGTGAGATAATTTGTGTACGTGAGTTGTGGTTGTGATAACAACAAACTAGAAAGAGTTATTCTAGATAAAAAAATAAAGGTGGTTGAAAGATTTTAGGGATAGTCTAGTTGTTAATGATTAGCTTTGACTCCTAAGATGGAGGAGCAGATCAAGCTATTAAATTGTAATGTGTGATACTCATAGCTACCATGTTTGAAAAGTTCGGATTGTTCGGAGGGGGAAAAAGTTCGGAAGTTCGGAATTTTACAAAAGTTCGGTTCGGTTCGGTTTAGTTCAATATTTTTACAAAAATATTAAAAAAAAAAAAATTAAATAATTACCCATATTTATAAAAATAATAAAATATATTATAAATTTATAAATAGATTTTAAAGTAGATCTTAACAATTATCCATATTTATAAAAATATTATTATTTATATAATATAAATTTTTAAATAGATTTAAAATAAATCCTAACAATTATTCATATTTATAAAAATAATATATTATAAATTTATAATATAAATTTAAAATAGAACTTAACTATAAATTTATAACTTATAAAAATAAATAATACAAACTTAAATAAACGAAACATAATATTACAAACTAAAGTCTAAATAATAAACACAACCTTAAATATTTTATAACCTAAATTGTAATATTAAATTAAATACCATAAAATTTTCGAAATAAGTTAATCACTAATAATAAATACAATATAAATTAAATAGTTAATGTATAACTATTTAATGATACTAAGTAATACATGTAAATAAAAAAATATAACCTAATCTGCGAATAGCTTAAAAACTTTTATACTTTGCACGACTGGCATGGTTGCTAAAATGGAAGACACGAAGCTTGTAAGCAAAAACGCCAAAAATGGCAAGCAAAACGCCTAAAAAAAGTCGTGAATGCAGCATACAACCTGTCTATGACTCTTGTAGCTCGCCGACCCAGACAGTTTTGTTTGTGCCTCTTTTCCGTTTTACTTGCTACAGTTGGAGCCTGGAACAATGTGAATGGGGTCTTTGTTTGGTAAAATTCGTTTAGGTAGATATTTTTTTATTTTTCAAAGTAAAAAAATTTAGAGCCAAAAGTCAAATCGAACTAACCGAACAAGTTCGGTTTTCCCCAAATATTCGTTGTGCACCGAATTTCGACCATTTTCGGGCGAATATGGTAACTATGGTGATATTGAATAATATATTGAGTTTATTGTGCGTGCAATCTGAACCAAAACATCACTTTCTACATTTTGTAAGTAAGCTTTTGTTGGACCAAAAGCCATAAAACAAGGGAGGTATGATCTGTAAGGATCCATGAACTTCTTCATTCACCCAAATACAAATTCGTTTGGATAACCTGAAATTTTGTGAAGGTAGTATTTCTGGCAGTCTGTAAAACTATTGCTTCATGTAGGATGACGGTTGCAGCAGCTGCTGCTCTACAAAGCAGACAATTTCTTGTTGTGATCATACGAGTCTAGTAACAACAAAAAGCTGTCTTGTCGGTTCTCGGGCATTTCGGATCCTTTAGGGCATAAAAGGACATCACCCAACATGATAAATAGGAGGCACAAATGTAGAGAAGGCACTTGTGATCATGTATCGATGACCTTTGTGAGTGGAGTTAATTGGTGAATGAATTAAGACTAGTTGTTAAAATGAGCACTTTATATAGCATGTAAAGCAGTTATGTAGATGTTCAGTGGGTAACTGTTCAACCACCTCTCCTCTCAATAAATAAACCTTTGCCTGTATCATTTGAACAATGCAGTTTGCTCTCTCTCTCTCTAAATCTTTCTTCTCTTTGCATGTTCCAACATTGGTATCAGAGCATTTGAAGGTTCGTACGATTGACGCCATTGGAGGAAGATGAGTTGCAGTGAAGTGTGTGTGAGGTCGATGGTAAGATCGACGCCATTCCTGCATAACAAGGGAGAAAAATGAGGGCACACGACGTCCATTGGAAGGAAAAACGTGAAGCAAAAACACAATCGCTTTTTGTACGGTGAAATCGTGATCTCTTCGCTCGAACGAAAGAGGAAAACGTGAGTCGCAGAAAGGAACAAAAACGTGAACAAACGTGAAGTGTTTCTGAGCCTGCGTGGGGAGAGAGAAACACAAAATACTACGTTGAAGTTTGCTGAAGTCGTGGCCAACACCAGAAAAATCGTGGGCACCTGCAAAATCGTGGATGAAACCCCAAGGGCATAAAGTCGTGTGAACAGTCGAATAAGAAGAAAATCGTGGCCAGTTCGTGAGCCTGGAGGGCAATCGCAAATCCTGTATTTGAGGTGTGTGGGCAAACGAGAGAAAACCATGAAGTCGTGTACCTTGAAAATCATCGTAGTTGCAGGCAAAATCGTGGCAGAAAAACTTTAAGGCAGAGTCGTTTGAAAGAAGGTCGGTGAAATAATATTATTTTTTCAACAAAGCTATTCACCTTTGCATAATTAATTTTAATATTTTTAATATTACTTATTGGAATAAGTAATACTTTTGGTGGAATAAGTATTATTTTATTGAGTGTGGGCAAAACTATTATTTTATTATTTTCGTTCTTTCGGAATAATAAAATGGCAAATATATCACACTTGACTTTCTTTGGAGACACAAAAATTAACGGGTACTAATTTCAATGTTTGGAGTCATAAGATTTTAACGGCTGTGGGATTTCGTGATTGTGATAAAATAATCAAGGATGATGAAAATCGACCATCGACTAACTTCGAGGATTATGACAAACGTCATAAGGAAGCATTATTGCTTCTCAAGTTGTCGGTATCGGATGATTTGATACCAGAAATGTGGAATGCCACTGTGGCAAGCACATTGTGAGCCATTCTGAGGGATAAATATCAGACGTCAGAAAAGAGTCGGGTTTTATACTTGAAAAATATGCTCTTTTCCGTAAAGTTAGAAGAAGGTGGATCGCTGTCTGAGCACCTACTTAGGATGAAAGATCTCTGAGACCAGTTATCTTCCATCAATAAAAAGGTGGATGACGATGATATGGTGGCTTTGGTTTTAAACAACTTACCTTCTTCGTATGAGTCATTTGTGGAGGCACTCCATTTAATGGCTGAAAGTCAAACACTCACGTTTGACAAGGTGAGTTCCTACCTGTTGCAAAAGGAGCGAAGACAACTTCAGGCAGAATCTAATTGTGACCATTCAGAGAGTGCTCTTGTCACTCAGTCAAAGGGAAAGTGGAAACGTCAATCTGGTGAGTCTTCCACTCGATATCAAGTCACATGCTATTACTATCACAAGGTTGGGCACCTCAAGAAGGATTGCCGGAAGCGGATGTATGATCTTTCGAAGCAGAACAAAAAGCCATGTAATGAGGAACATGTGGCAGCAGTTGCAGAAGAACGAGATTCGGATGACGGGCATGCTCTTTATTGTCTTACGACATCATGCTCGAATGACAGTGGTACCGATTTGTTGGATCATTGACTTTGGTGCATCTGCACACTTTTCATGTCGTAAGGACTGGTATGTTTCATTTATTGCAAATATATGTTTTGAATCAGTAGTACTAGCTGATGGAGAATCACTTGCAGTAGAAGGGATAGGAGATATATGCATTGTATTGAATAATGCTCATAAATTGTTGGTACGGAATGTTAGATATGTACCTTCTTTACAAAAGAATCTTCTATCTATTCGTCAATTGACTAAAAATCCCAATATTTATGTGGATTTCTGTGGAAAGAAGTGTGTTGTCTCTGATGTGAAACAAAGACGGATAATTGCCCTTGGTATTGGGGAAGGTGGTCGATGTATCGGCTTGTTAATCCGGCCTGCGATCAACATGAATGCACGTGTGGAGGACAACTCCACTATTCAGGATGTGTAGGAGGCTGCAATGCCTTGGGAGGAAGTCATTCCTAACAAATCTGTTGACTTGGATACAATCAACCTACATGCACCTATTGTGGAGGGACTATCCACTATACTAGGTGTGCGGGAGGCGGACATGCCTTAGGAGGATGGATTTCCTCATTCTGAAGAACAATTTGTTGTGGACGGAGACTCCACTATTCCAAATGCACTGACGATGCATGGTGAGATGGCATGCCCAACCACTCACTCAGAGGTACTTGCTTGAAGGACAGTAGAGCATGAACAATTTGCTCATTATGTTGTGAAGGATCTTTCCCAACAGAGGGGGATAGATGAGCAAATAGATAAGACGGAGGAGTTGGTTCTCACTCCTACCATTGTTGTGATGGAGATGGTTATTTCTCCTGTTGAGACGGAGACCACTGCTGAGACGGAGATGGTTATTTCTCCTACTATTGCGGAGTTGGTTCTAACTCCTACATAGATGGTCACATTTCTCTTCTTGAAAAAGTTGGATGAGCACTACATGGTGGTGCAAGGACGTGATTGAGGTGAGTTAGATTGCAGGATCATTGAGTCTTTGTACAGACTCCAGCTGGCTACACAAGCTTGAAATAGATTTTTCAATCCACATCTTTGAGGTTTTGATTTCAGTATTTTGGAGATGGGGCTGACACTCTCAGCCATTGGTGATTCATCACTGGTCAATGAATCACGTAACAGAGAACCAGTGGACCACTTGCCATATCCTTTGTTCATGGGACCAGATTTTTGTTTTGCGGTTCTTCTTCATTCGACAACTGCAACACAGTCATGGACTGCTGATTTTAAAGTACAACTTATGGCACAGTCTGTAGATGTAATGACTAAACATATGGGCTTTAGGAAATTTGTAAAATTTCAGGACAAACTTTGTTTTGTTTTGTTTCGGTTTAGTCATTAAGAGGGGGTGTTAAAATAGAGCACTTTATATAGCATGTAAAGCAGTTATGTAGTTGTTCGGTTGGTAACTGTTCAACCACCTCTCCTCTCAATAAATAAACCTCTACCTGTATCATTTGAACAGTGCAGTTTGCTCTCTCTCTCTAAATCTTTCTTCTCTTTGCATGTTCCAACAGTTGTGACTCTGTGCGTAGTCAGCTGCCATAACTGCAACTATTTTATGCTGCTTGTAATTCTTCCATCGCAACATTATGAAGATGAGAAATAACAGAGTGCAAGTTGTATATTCTATAAGCTCTTTGTATTGACCCATTTCATTGAAGGGAAGAAGAGGAAGATGTGCAGTTGCCACTTCTAGATGATTTTTCCACATTGGAGTTCCCAAATAAAGTTCCTTTGTGTTGTATGTTTGTTTCCCTTTCTTTCTTACTGTTCATGGTTTGCAAGTAATGTACTCACTTTATTGCACATTCTACCAATAACATATTGTAAAAATGCTGCCATTTGAGAAATTCAGGTAGCTGCAGCATGTATAAAAGCAAATCTGTATTTCACGCGTAGGAGTGGGTTGGATGTGATATTTGTTAGATAAAGTGGAAAATTTTGAAGAGAGATTTCATGCTTCTAATCTCTATGCAACTGCAATAACTATTTGAGAGACAAGGTATGGAATTTATTGCACCGTTTGAGAAAATGAGTAGATGAAGATGCAAGTACATTGTTGTAGTGACATAGTACTTGACAAAGTGGTGGGATCATTGCGACGTAGTACTTGACAAAGTGATTGGATCAAGGGCTTTAGCAGACAGCTATGTGGCAAGCAAATAAATTCCTATATGGGCATATGCTAATGAATTTTAGAATACCTCCTCACCAAACAAACGACCACAAACAACAATTTGTGAATCACACAATTCATTACTTGATAAGGGATTTCAAAATATTTCATTCTCTATCCAGCCCATACTATGCAAGAGCCCATGGTCAAGCAAAGTCTATGAACAAAGTTTCGGTCTCGATAATGTAGAAGTCGTGGGAGAAATGGAATTTATGTTCCCATGGTTGAGAATAGCCTTGGAGAATAGGCTAGGCAATGAAGAAATCCTCACTTGTGAGACTTGTTTAACTAAGCAGATTTTACGAGAAGAGGATGAAAGCTTAGTAGAAGGATGATTTGCTATAAAATTTAACGGTTGAAGAGAAAAAAAGTTAGGTAAGTTCAAGATGATATGGATTGTTGCTTCTGAATGTTCAAAATACATTAGGTAATTAAAGATGCGTTTGAGGGTTCTAAGTTGAAGTTGTACAAGGTGCAAAATGACCTTGACATGTTGGTCACAAAGGAAATTGCTAAGGGGAGACAATTGGACAAGAGAATTTAGAGTTGTGTGAAAATATGCGAGTGTCCCATGTGTCACAAGGGCATGTTGTAATAGATTATCAAGCATGGAACAAAAAAGGAAAACAAATATCCGAAGAGGGGAATAGTATCAAAAAGTTAGGAGAGGCCTAAGTTTAGACTTCAAAATAATAGGAAGTTGGATCCATATGGAGCAAAGCAAGGAGTGATCAACCACTTAAATAAATGTGCATTGGACTCTGCAATCAATGTGGGTAGACAAATTGATTTCAACTAATTATCACCACTCAAATAGCCCCACTAATAAGATCCTTGCTTTCATGGCTCCTTGACAAAGCCCTTGTTTGGATAGTTTGGTTATAAAAAGATCAATCTTTTTGCAATTTCAAATGCGAAGAGGAAGATAATTTCAAAGAGGAGTTGGGAATTTTCAATGGAAGGATAAACCTCTAATACCCATAGTTTATTAGAGGAAGAGGATGATCGGTGAGTTGCACTTTGTGTGCGAAGGACAATTGTCAAGGAACAATCCCAAATGGGCTTTAGCCTCTGGATTGAATATGTTTGTCAAGTTTGGTGAAGAAGAAGCTTCTCCGGTCATCAAATCCTCTATCTTACCAACACTTTGCATCCATTTTAATAACACCCAAATATTTTTGCTGGAAAAAATTTCATTCCATGAAATTCTAGTGCTCTCTCCAACTCTATGCATCAACTCTTTCTCCCTCCTTGTTTGTCAGAGGATATCCAAAGGCCCATTTCATGAGTCAATACTATGGCTGAATTGAATTGAGGGATCTCTAGAATGAGAAGCATTTCTCCCACAATATCTCTTTGAAACAACATTTCTCACTCTAGCCTTCATCATCAAACAATTCCTTAGCTTTTCAACCTGAACTTCAAAACGTTTTGGCCCTTTGTCCTAGGCAATTAAGGAAAAATACATGAAATTTATCACTACATGGTTGTTTGTATGGACTCTCATAAGTGTTTCCATGATGCTACAACCGATACTGATTTTCACTACCCTCTTTTTGCATTGACGTGTGGTTTAGCCCAAAAGCTCTGCTCGAAGATGATACACGGAGATATCTAGGCTATCAATTGTTGTGTACCTGAATGCAACATATATTTTCGTGCTTGGTATTGTTTTTATTATGTTATTTTGGGTGTTTAGTGTTAGTGAATGGTTAATCCCATGAGTTGTCTGTGGGTTACAATTAGGGTTTCTAGCGGTTGAATACAAAAGGGGGAACCCAAAGAATGTTTTATCTTATTTACAATATCAAAAACTTAATGCAAGAGATAGATGCCATTTTGTGAGATCTCTTTTGCTATAGTTGGATATGAAAGTGCAATCCACCCTTGTGGAAGTAGGGGTTTCTATATTTCAATTTATCAACATTTTTACTTTATATTTTGAAGTTTGGTTTTTTATTGGTATTTGGAACACAAGTGGTGTCGAGAGAGAATGTATGTAGGGGATAAGCAAAGCAAGTGGGTTGTATGGCTACACTTGTCCTAATAGTGGTACAACACCACGTATAATTCAACCATGGAAATGACACCATTTAAGGTGTCATATGGGTATGAGCCACCGTCACCATATGATTGGGTAATTCAGAGGGGGAAGGTCCCAACGATAGAGGGAGTAGTTCAAGAGATGCAAAATATTCTGCAACTCTTGAGAGACAACTTGGCAGTGAGTGCCAATATGATAAAGCAACTGATGGATCAACATAGGACATAGATGAGTTTTGAGATTGGGGACATAATGTTTGTCTCTGCAATTGTATAAATAGAAGACGTTGAAGCACGTAGGGAAGCAAAGGCTGCAACCGGAGTATTATGGGCATACGGGGTGCAAACAAAGGCGGGGAAAGTTGCGTTTGCATTGGATATACCAAACAAGGGAAGGATGCACAATGTGTTGCATGTGTCATGTCTAATGAAGAAGGGGGTGCGTATGGTGCCTTAGACAAAATTGCTGGTGATTGATGAAGAAGGGAAGTTTGTGCTATAGCTGGAGTGCATTGTTGGGGAGGAATTTGGGAAGCTCTAGAACAGGGTTGTGCGAATGTTCATGGTGAAGCTGGAAGGGCCATCTATGGAGGATGCAACATTGGAAACAAAAGAGTTCTTAGGAAAGCATCCAATCCTTTAAGAGTGCAACTAACTAGAATATCATTTTTTTCAAAATTCTAGACTTGGAAGATAATATGTGCAAGCTGCAAAGGAGGGGAAGAAGAGGAAAAAAATTCCCGACATGAGCTAAAGTGGCCAATTTCAATGTAAGGGTGTAAGAGTATTGGAAAATTTGCCCAAGATGCCAGCAAAGCCTACGAGTATCAACCAAAAAGAAAAAGAAAAAAAGAGAGAGTTCTTGTTTGCATTTATGTGTTATTTCAAGTAGTGGTGTTTGATAGGATGGTCAAAGCTTTTTTGTAGTAGGTAGAGGTCTTGAGTTCCATTCTCATAATGTAACCTTTTTGGAGTTTGACTAGCTTTGAGGTCAAAGCTCTTTAAGGGGGAGGGCATGTTGTGTATCTAAACACAACATATATTCACGTGTTTAGTATTATTTTTATTATGTTATTTTGGGTGTCTAGAGTTAGTGAATAGCCCATGAGTTGTCCAAGGGTCAAGGGTTTCTAGCAGTTGAATACAAAAGGAGGAAACCCCTAAGAATGTATTATCTTATTTATAATATCAACAACCTAATGCAAGAGATAGCTGCCATTGTGTGAGAGATCTTTTGTTATAGTCAGATTTGCAGGTGCAATCCACCCTTGTGGAAGCAAGTGCTCCATATTTCCATTTATTAGTGTTTTTACTCTATATTTTGCAGTTCCATTTTCTGTTGGTATTGAGAATGCAGCACCAACCTCTTCCATCCTTAGATGTGAACCTGGCCCCTCTTGGTCTCATGACGCAATGGACATCATTGGGCATTAGGGAAATGCTTTTGGAAAGGATTTTTAAATCCGTAATACTTCTACAATATGATGCCTGGAACAACATTGGCAACTTTTTTCATTTCAGTGGTTAAAACTTCTAATATTATGATTTGGAGTATTCCTCATGCCACGAGGACCGTGGATCTATTCTATGGAATTTTATAAAGCTAATTTTGATATGGGTCAGACAGATGATAACTCTTTAACATTTCGCTTTACAAGATAGAGACTTTTATGATCGTCTGGGCTGATGTTTTTAAATGATTGTGAACTATGTTGTGAATGTTTGATACAGTGAGCTTGTGATTATCTCTTATTTGTGGTAGTCTTCTTGATGGCAGTGTTGAACATGAATAATTGTTATCTTTGTTTCACTGCTTGCACCAGTTTCACACTTGTAATGAGAGAGCTGGTTTCTTTCATTTGTTCCTTTTCTGATTACTAATATATTTGAACTTCAAAACAGGAGGCCATTAAATCATTTAGTTAGTATCCAATGAGAAAATACATGTTTTGGTGGTGGTTATTTAAAGTGCAGCTGAATTTAAAAGCTTAAATTCCTTTCAACTTACCTTGTGACAATGAATTATAAGCTTGCTTCCATCTTACTATATTGGGGCTCTTGTGTTCTGCCGACTTCCCCACAATCGTAGACACATACCACATCTGGGGTTTCATACAAACATCTACATACTTTGTCTCGAATGAACTACACTGATATCAAGAAGTTGAGAAATCCATTAAGTGTCTCTTGAGGTATTATAGAAAGAAGGAAAGAAATGTTAATATCCATGTCTGACCATAGTGAGACATGACTCAATGTACAGCATGTTATACTGCTAGTCAGGAATGCTGGAAGGAACTCTGCTGAAGTAAAGATGATGTATCTAAAACAAAATTGAGGAGGCAATAGAACTAATATGATAGGGAAGACCCAAATGCGGAAACTCTTTCCAAGCCGAATTTAAGTTAATCAGCGCATGTTATACTGCTAGTCGGGAATGCTGGAAGGAACGCTGCTGAAGTATAGATAATGTATCTAAAACAAAATCGAGGAGGCAATAAAACTAATATGATAGGGAAAACATAAATGTGAAAACCCTTTCCAAGTTGAACTTAAAGTTAATCAACTAGTATTAATTTCGAACTTTAGGCAAACCCTATGATGTATTTTAGAAAGAAGGAAATAGGTAAACCCTATGAGGTAAAAGAAGGAAAGAAATGCTATTGTCCACAGGTGACTGTAGCGGGGCAGGACTAAAAGTACAGCAAGTTAAACTGCTAATCAGGAATGCTGTAAGGAACTCCCCTGAGCTAAATATATTTTTCTAAAACTAAAACCTAGGAGGCATTAGAGCTAATACTAGATATAAACACTATGCAAGTTCAACTATACATAAGCTGTAAAATACAAATAGATTTTGTGAAAGGTGAGCCACTGAAATATCCCTTGTGGGATACCACGCAAAAGTACACAAAATATAGATAAATTGCAGCAAATAGAAAATCTGATTTTCTGCAGTAAATACTCAAAATACTTGCCCAAAACACATGAAAATTTGTAGGAAGCTTGCTATGATAATAAAGAACACTAGAACAATATTTTTGGAATTTTTCGAATCATATATGACTGCCAGAAAATTACAGAAAACCCTAGACAGCTAGAAAACCTCAAAAATCATATCTTCTCAAATACATATGATAAAATTCTGAAATTTTGGAAATAACATCTATTAATAATATGAATGAAATCCCAATTATCCAGACCTGGAAAAAGCACTTTGAAAACCCTCCAAAAACCACTGTAAAATCCCAAAATGGGTCGCTCCACCTGGAAAGAGACCAAAAACCCTCCAAAATTCCTCTAGAAATGGCACCAAAACCTGCTCTAATCGCTGCAATAAAACAGATCCGGAAACCCTTGATTTTTCTCCACAAAAAGCCCAAAATTCCTCCAAAACCCTTCTTTGAAAACTTTGAAATTGATCTTTGAAAATCAGCCCTGAATTAGTTCCAAATTGACAAGCTAGGGTGGATCTTCCACCACTGAAGAATGCCCTGCTAGCTAGGAATGGATCTCTCACCACCAAAGCTAGGGTTCTTGTGGGATCTTACTCCACAAGCTAAAAAAAAAAAATCAACAGTTGCTCAAAGGAAATCATAAGTGTGTATGCAAAAATGAGCTCTATCACTCCCCCAAACCTCTTTTTATAACTTTTCATTACCTTTTTCCAAGTTGGGAGCTCCATGTGGGACTAAAAGTGACTTAAGTGACCCCAATGAAGAAATAGAATAATAAAGTACCATAAGTCACCCCAACGAAGAAATAGAATAATAAAGTACCATAAGTCACCCCAATGAAGAAATAAAATAATAAAGTACTATGAGCCTCCCTCAACGACAAAATATAACAATTATTCCCACCAAGTTGCTCATTACTAATGCCAATGGAAAATATAACAAATAAGCAAGGTGGAATACCCAATAGCCTCTAAAGTCTTTAGCCCCTTGGGTATGACCAAGGCTAAGACTAAAATTTTGGCCCTTAGGCCCTTTGTGAAGGAAAGGGGACATTACAGCCACAACTAACCACCAACAAAGCTTATAGAAAACAAAGCTCTAGTCTGCATCAGAGTCAATAACAAAACATGGGGTAAATTAGTGAGACTATGCATATTGGATTTTGTTTAAAACTTGCATATTGCTCAAAGTTCTTTTCTAAACTACTGCTTTCCTAAGTTTATTATTGAATTTCGATCTAGAAATAGCTTAGGACTGTATATGTGAGTGCTTGAATTAATTTTTTGGTGTTGTTTCTGCAGTGAGACATATTTTTAAGAGTTTCTGGATACAACTAATGAATTTTTCTTCTCTCCTACCTCTCTCCCTATTACGAGCCTCCTTCCTAAGCATAGACTTCCTCCCTGATGATGAGTCTAGTATAAGGCTGAAATGAGAAACAAAATTTGTATGCAGTTGTATCGAGAAACTCTTACAAAGAATGCTTGGATGTCCAAATAATGCACAAAGTGTTGTTTGAGCACCTTTATGCGCTTTGAATGTGTTTGGCCATTGATATTGAGCACTATAGCTTAGCGCGGCTTACTAAAACTCCTATCATCTTTGAGCATTGGTAGTAAGTACATGCATAATTTGTCTAAGCAAAAATTGAAAAGTATGCCAGTAAATGATTTAGTGGCTCTGCCCACAAGTACTCAGCTAATTGATTCTGCTGACGTGTCGACTTGATATCATCAGTTAACTGGAGTGAAAAAACATGCTACTGATTTGGTAGTTGTGTACATGAAGTAAAGGTAAATGAATATACTGTGGTCTTTAATCAATATCTGCAAGTGCATGCTGTTCTATGCATGTAAAACTACATGTTCTGCCAAAATTTGATTTGAGAGAATCATGGAATGGAATTTGCCGTGTGTTACATAGCTGATTTGATATTCTGATTTTGAATCGCAGAAACAAAGAATCAGTGGGCACGAGATGATCCAGCATTTGTAGTATTATGTAGTTTTCTTTTGGTTGTAGCAGCATCGGCGTACTGTGCTGCGTAAGTTGCAATTTCGGCTTCTATTATTCAGCATAAAAAATGTAGTTGGATGTGATTTTGGTAACTATACTGAATTATTTCCAGTGTTTACATAATTTTGAAATTTTGAAATTTTGTTGTAAATTTTTATCCGTCTTTGAAATAAGTGAGGCTGGAAAAAATGCATCTTCCTGAAACCAAAAATGAAGAGCATTCCTCACATACTTTACAGGCAGTTTGCAATATGTGCACTAGAGAGCATGAGTTGTTTTTTTAAAGAATTAGACCGGCACATGGAGAGTTCACTTGTAGATTGTGGAAAAGAAGGTTCTTTCACCTTGAAGCTTTAAGTGGCTTGAAGAAGGGAGGATCTGGTTGAACATGTTAGTTATCCTTGTTTTAGTTCTCTGATGCAGAGTGATTCAGCTTGTTTCAACTTTTTCAGGTACGATCATAGCATGGTGCATGCTGGATTTACGGTGCTTTCAGTTGTACTTCTACATTTTTTATTGATTGGAATCCTTTTGGCCACATGTTGCTGGTGAGATGCTTTCCTCTATTTGCATTTTTAGTCGATTCTAGAGACAAAACTATGATAGAAATCAGAGAACCGAGAATAATTGGGTCTTCTTTGGTTGAAATTTATTGTCTGTTATTTTGTTATTTGCACTCTTTAAGAAGAGTTTTATTTAGGTCCACTACTGATTACATTTTATTATGATAAAAAGGCAAAAACTATATTAATAGCAAGGAATTACAGTCTCTGGATCTTGAGTACTTCCAGAGCCAAGTAGCAATGACAACTTGCAAATTCAATATTTCCAGATGTGATTGTAAAAGCCTCCCAACAAGGCCATAATAGAAGGATTTTTTTCCAGTGCTTATTAATAAACTAGAAGCAAATATTACTTCTAAGACCAGTAGAATGGCGTAACCTACATTGATACTGATAGTAGACAAGCGGGGTGGAAGGAGCGAGTGTTACCTTGTTGTCAAGCGAGTCTGTTAAAAAAATGACTGCATTCGAATTTGATGTCCATGTAATTGTTACAAGTTAGTTTCAAGCATACATTTGACGTCCATTTGACTGTTATATGGCAGTTTTTTCTAATTGCTTAGAGAAGGCAATAAAAAAATTGCAATATCATGGGGATATAGTGGAGTTTGGAGCCCGTGTCTTTCCCAGAAAGATGTTTTCGAGCACAACATAGTGATGTAACTAAATTGAGTCCTTCCATCACCTGTTAGCGGAAATTCATGGAAAAGGTAATGGAGTCATTAGTCAATGTGGTATGTGACAAATTCAAGATAGGCGTCTCGAGATTGATAACTCTTGGCATGTTTAGATATGTGCATTTAAGATATCTTTCTTGGAATATCTAAGCCGAGTACAAATTCAATGTCGTCAAAGCAGGTTTTCGTCGTGAGTTTTTGCAAGGGTATTGCTAACACATTTCATATTTTAGTGTGTATTTGTTACCATATTTGATAACTAACAAGCAAGTGACTGCTATTAGTTTGCATAGCTAAACCATGTGCGAAGCTTTGAAGAAAGGCTTTAAGAGCTTGAAGAAATAAACCGGCAAATTTGGATGGATAATGAAGAACTGAGATAAATGGTGCAATGCTTGGAGGAGAATAATCAAGAGTTGCAATACATTGGCAAGCTGCGGATGTTTCATGGAAGAATTGCAACAAGATTTATCGGAAAAGGAAGAGATGTTGGTAAAGTAAGCATGTTAAGTGCTCCAGTGCATGTTCTTTCTTCAATAGAAACATTGAACGAATCCTTTGGCAGTTCTGAGAAGTATATTGAGGGAATTGGCTCTAAGCTATTGTAAAAGATGGGCTACAAAGAAAAAGGTCTTGGCTAGAATGGCAAATGACTGAGATAATCCGTAGAGGTTGAGAAAAGGCCTCAATATACAGGATTGGGTACTTTGGTGGCAAAGAAGTCAGGGAATGCTTCAAGGCATCTGAAACAAGACAACCTTGTAATGACAAAGTGCCCAAATCTCTATCTCAACAAAAACAACCCAAGCAAGGTAGTACAATCATTTTTTTTGTGAAACCTAATGAAGAATGCAGGATGTCTCCACAGAAAAGACAACTTCATCATGAAGAGTAATGTAGCAATGTACTACCTAAATTAGACAATGTAGAGTTTCAAAAGAGAAAACAACAGCTCCATGAAGGAGGTGGCACATGACCACTCCATGACCACAAGCAAGATTGTAAGAGAGCACAACCTTCCAATCAAGGCAAAAGCTTAAAACAAGAGTTGAAAGTCTCTCCAAAGGGTGAAAAACAGTCTAAGCGAGAAGGTAGAGCATCAACAACCCTCCAATCTTATGCAAGCATAAACACAGATCAAGAAGGTATGTGCAATGAAAGTATGCTATTGTAGTAAGAGGGGCCATGTACTACATGAATGTTGGAATCTCTACCTATGTTCGTTTTTGGAATATCTAGCCGTTGTGTGGCCATGTGTTGGAAGAAGCAATCCATCACCAAGCAGCACTAGCACGTTA
The DNA here is from genome assembly GCA_018340775.1 of Taxus wallichiana var. yunnanensis. Classification (NCBI taxonomy): domain Eukaryota; kingdom Viridiplantae; phylum Streptophyta; class Pinopsida; order Cupressales; family Taxaceae; genus Taxus; species Taxus wallichiana. Next base: position 326,728,245 of record CM031238.1, on the reverse strand, counting down.
AAAAAAAGCAAGTCGCTCACACCACACCAAGGTCTCTTGTTAAGCTATTGAGGGCATTTACATTCTCCTCAAGGGTATAATGTTTTTCAACCTCAACGCTAACTGACTATCTACCATCCTTTGAGGAAATCATACTTCAAAAAGAAACTTCCATTTTTCCTTTCAAGCTAGACTGCACGGATACGGGTACGGGTACGGTTTCGGTATGCTGAAACGACAAATTGAAAAAAATCTTGGGTACGGTACGCTTTTGGGTATGTTATATATATATATATATATATAAATTTAAAGAAACATTTGCATACTTATTGAAATTTAATACTCATACAACTTAAAATCATTCATAGAACATGAAAACAAATTTCCAATACTTTGAGAATTGAGACTTGAGTTTGTATTGATTCATAATGTTCAAAACATAATAGTTAATAACATAGACTGTATTATAGATTTGATAATTCATTATTAATGCCTTAAGCTTGAGTTAGACGTATCATTGGACATTAAAAAAACATTTGAAGTCATGAAATATTTTAATTCCTTTCTCAAACCAAAGGAGGGCAGAACAGCCTCTTGTCAAGGCAAGGATCTTGTCATTATATTTCTGATTCGACGAAATCGATTTGTAGGCTTGGCACCTAATGTCAAATGAAGAGAAGATAGGCTGCCCAACCACCAAGTGCTTCACTTGTTCCCATGCCTTCCAAATTGACTGAAGAATAAAGGACCCATGAGGAGCAACAAGAAAGCCCCCAAATAGTAAGTCAACCAAATGAAGTCCTTTTCATCTCTCTCGACCCTTCAGAGCCTATTGGCAATATTGAATCTCACACGAACTTTCCAAAGTTCAATTCCAATCAAAGCCCTCATGTTTTATTTATTTTTTTGCACTTAAAAAAATAAAAACTGTGGGTACTCTGTGGGTACGTACCCACAGGCCCTGGGTACGTCTTGGGTACGGATTTCCGTACCCTGGACGTACCTAGGGCCTGTGGGTACGTACCCACAGCGTACCCAGGGTGTACCCGTACCCAAAACGTACCCAGCCTGGTACGAGGGGGTCTAGGGCGTTTCCGTGCAGTCTAGCTTTCAAGCAACCACAAACCCTTGTTGTTGTGTCACACACATCTCTCTCCAAAGTCACAAGGTTCGAGTTCGAGTTCATGTTCGACAAGGATAAAGTTTGGTTCAAGTTCACCAACGGGATAAAATTTGATAAAGAAATGTCATTAAGCTAGAACAAAAGATTTTTTTATCATTTTTATTTTCTGAAAAAATGCATAAATATGCTATAAGAGGTATAGAGTGGAGAGAGCTTTACGTCCTCTGCACACAAATTTATTAAATAATACAAAAGCATCTTAAAAACTTCCCATGTAAAAATAATAGATAAAGTTTGAGTTCATGTTCAATTTGGATAAAGTTCAGCAAAGTTCAAACTTTTTCAACAAAGTTTGGTGTACCTTTTGACATAGCCTCCTCCATTAAATCATCATTAAAAATGCATTTTAAACTCAATCTGAATAATTTTCCAATGGAACAGAGATGAATCGACAGTTACTAATTTGATTGTTTACGTCTTAGGTGTAGTTGCAATTGTCTCATAGTCTATACCCTCTTTCTGGGCAAACCCATTTACAGTGGACTGCCTTTTTATTTGGGTGCAAATCTGTACCTCAAGTTTTGTTTTGCTTCAAAGCATCATACTCAATTCTCATGCCTGCATCCCACACCAAATTTCCTTGTGCTTTCCTTACAAGAAAGCTCACTCACACTATTAGCAACAAAAGTGGAATCATCACCAACATAAAATGTGGGAGACTCCCTTGGTCTTAAAGGAATATTCAAGATGTCCAATTGACTCAGGTCTGATCAAATCTAAATTAACATCATTGCCAACTTGTCCATGAGGCAAATTAGGCACTCCGGTAGGCATTTTAGCCCCAAAACAATCTTGAATCTCTTGCACATTATGCATGCCATCCAATGATAAGTCATCAAGACTCAAAAAACAGGGAGAATCTGATTTTAGTGCTTGATGGCTCAAAATCAGATTATAAAAGACTATTACCCTTATAAAAAATTAACATCTCTAGTAATAGTTACCTTTCTTGTAGACATGCCCAATGAATCTGTATGTTTCTAAGTTCTAACTATTTGTTATAGACATCGAAAACAGGTTTCTTAGACTTTTGATGTGATCGACTTTGAGCCGATTGTGGAACATGAACATATGCAGTACAACCAAATATTTGAAATAAGTGTACCTTTGGTTTCTTGCCAAACCAAGCTTCGTGTGGGGTGATCCCCTACTACGTTTTGGATAGGCACCTATTAAGAACATAGACAATTGTGTTTAACGCTTCTGTGCAATATTTCATAGGCATACTCTTATGTTGCTGTTGGCGTGTTCACAGTAGGCTACTAGTGACTTTTTCCCAACTTTAGTTTTGTCTAGGTTCACACTAGAAGAGAGTCAAGGTTGAATCAGCTCAACTTGCTATTTAGTTGTTGAGATATTTTGTGAGATTCATGGTGCACGTATGATTTTATCCTCTAGTGCATAATTTGTCTTTTCTCCGACCACTTGAGCTTTGTAACAAACTTACCTTTGGCTATTTATACCAAGGTGACTTGTGTATTTTATATCGTATGAATGAGAGATAAATACATTGTGTGCATGATTTTGATGCATGTTTGATGGCCTGGTTATCTCTGGTAATGGCATGTGGAAGTTATCTTGGGTGAGAGGATTTCTCTTCTCCTATATGGTATCAAAGCCTCCTTTTGCATCCATTACCCAGTTAAAATGTGTTGATTTTTTTTTCCCAAGCTCAGCTGTACAAAAACTTATCCCTTGGTTGAAAGTTTAATTGTTTTTTTCAAGCAATCCGTATTATCAATTGTAGTGTTGCAGCAATCAATTTTTTTTTTTGGAGTTTGAGACTCTACAAACCCCACATTGCTGCTGTTGTTTTGCTAGTTCAGCCGTGAAGCACCTACCGAGTTTGCTGTCTGTCTCTCTAATACTAGTCTCCGCAGTTGCTCTCAAACCAGCATATCTGTTTTCTTTTTTTTGTTGGTCTCTTGTCTCTGTTGCAGACCTACGTTGATGCTGCTTCGCAACAAAACCCCTGCCGCAATTGAATCCACAGAAGAATCTCCTTTATTCCGGTATATACCTCTATTCATCATTCAAGCAGATTTATAGTGAAAGCCTCTACTAGTCCTCTCTCTCTCTCTCTCTCTGCTGCTTGGGTTCACCCTCAGTGACAGTGTTGGCATTGTTGAAGCTTGGTGATGGGCATTATATAACAATTGAAACATTGGAAATGTACCCTGTTATTCAATCTACTGTTTCTGGCTCTCTTTTTGCCTGCCCATGCACGACCAATAATAAGTTGGCAACTACATTTGATGTCCCGTGGCACCTCTGCCATCCACAGATCCCTTTGCGGGTCTGCAATTGTTGCATGAGCATTATTTCAAAATTCTTTGCTGTTTTTGTTCTCTAGACCAGTCTACTCCATATCGGCCGAGATCTCATCATATTGACTGCCGCCCAACAATCTTGGTGTTGGATTTGTATGATAGGTGGTGGAAATGTGCATTGATTATAGCTGCATTGCATCTTTTGGCTTGGCCCATCCAATGGCATTTTAGTTGGAGATTTGTTCTGGCCCTCCGAATTTGTTCTTCTATTGGGCCTGCAAGTTGTTATCACAACTATTCGATCTTCATTCGAAGCAATTGCCGTTCAACCTTCAACCGACATTGCTGACCCAAGAAACAACATCAGTCAATCACCAGGCTCTTGACTGCAGTGGTTCTGTTGTCCGTATTTTGGTGTACGGCCCCCTTCATTGCCACTCTGGCTATCCGCCATGTTACAAGCTGCAATCTCCGTCTCCATTTCTGTTGGAGTTGTGTGTTCACGCTAGGTCCATGTATCTAGCTATTTTGTATCCAGCCTAGTATTATGCGTGTTCACACTAACTCGTGAGTTAAGCTTATTTTTGGGAGTTTGTTTATTATTGTTGGAGATAATCCCCACATGTACATGGAATTTGTTTGATCCACATTCTTGGGGGATTCTCCTATTTTTGAGGGGTTCACAACAATCACTTAGTTTTGCAACCACCTCTTAGGCCTATTAAAGAGGCACTCCCACTTGTATTTTTAGATCATTCATGATTGTATATTTGAGCCACAATTATATGGAGATATTTTTGATCCATTCTCTGCATGTTTGTGCTTAATTGTTATTTATGTGCAATGTCTTTGCTGTGGTTCTAGTTTGCTGGAATGATCTTGTTTGGATAAGAGTACTGTGTACTCTGATAATTACCATACAACAATCATGACAATGTTGGTGTCTCTGTAGGATCGATCTATGGCTCTACTATTGCATTATCAGGTTGCCGGCCACTGCTCGAATGTCCTATCGAGTAGGTAGATTCAACTATTTTTGTCAACCATTTTTTTTTTAATCTTCGCACCTCTGCCTACCCTCTTCCCGCCGCTGCTCAGCCTACACTCTCTTGGATCTTCACCGCCATAGCTACTGTCTCCATCACTCCGGTGACTCTATATGATCATTCATGGTACAAGGCACTAAATTTTGAATGCTGCCACACAATTTTGATTGTAGACTATATAATTACTGTTGAAGCCATGGAAATTTGCATTATAAGTTAAGCTGTTCGTATGGTTTACTCAAGCTTCATTGGCAACACTCGCTCCCCACTGTTGGCAAACACTTTATGAGATCGGACTCCTCGAAATAGTTATGCTTTGTCGATGGCCCGTTCACTCTCTTCAGCTCTTGGACAATGTGCTCTAGCCTTCTAAATGACATGAGCATCGGCGTTAATATTCGCTTAAAAATTGGCATTGTGAGAGGTTGCTACCGAACAAGACACGATACAAGTCTGCACTTGTATTTTCTCTTAGGATGATGTCCATACACAATTCTTGGCCACAACTAAGGACTACCATTTCCCATGGGGACAACTCTCTTCCACTAACAGTTCAGCCCTTGCTAGCTGAGTCTAGATCAGGCCCACTTGAGGTTTAAAACTTATACGAAGGTTTTATATCAAAGAAAGAAAAAGTTAAAATAAAAATAAACTAAAAAGAGTTAGAAATAGAACAATAAATTAAAAAGAAATGTTAGGAAACAAATTAAAAAAAGAGGATTAGAAAATTAAATTAAAAAAGGTACACTTATTTATTTTAAATGTTAAAGAAAAAGGTGTAAAGAATGTATGGAAAAAAATTAAAAACAATTTTTCATAATTTTTAAAGTTAAAACACAAATTTATTGTTTTAACATTTCAGCTTATTTTAATTTGTGTAAATTATTTTTAATTTTCAATTTTATTTGTATTTAAAGGTTTAAATATTAAAATTTCTGCGTATTATTTTTACTAGCCCTCCCTGAAATCTGGAACTTTATTGCCGTCCATGAAATTGTACCCTACGTTCTTGAGACACATGGAATACTAATTAAACACCACGATATGGAGAAATATATATTAATAAATTTGGTTTTGTGAAGCTTATGAATTCAAAATGTTAACCTTACTGAAGGTTTAACTTCAAATCTTGAACCCACAAAAAGGGATAGTTTAGTTGATGGAGCACCCACCTATACTGGGATTTGGGAGGTTTTGGGTTCACTTTCTACCCAATTCATTTTGGCTAGGTATTAAACACACAATCTGGATACAAATCTATAAATTTTTAAATGCTAGTTTTGTTCTATGTATGAAGGAGCCCTATTTCGAAAAGGAACTATTTCTGAGAGGGAAATTTTGGTATATATAGGGTGTAGAGTAAAATGTTTTGTTGTCTAGGCAATGTAACAAATGTGTTTATCAACTTCTTCTAGGCAGTTGGTCATGCTCTATATATGCTTTCAAAGTCCATTGAGACCTTTGCTTTTTACTGTTCTTAGCTTTTGTTTTCAGTGTCTTTTTGGCACTGCTAAATAGATTGTGTCCGATCTCGCTAGCAGCTTTTTGGCATCGACCATGTGTCCTGTTCAGACTAGGGTCTGGGCTGTTGTGAAAATTTCCAACCTTTAATACATTTTAAATTTTTTTAACTACCAAAAAGTTAACATTCCCTTCAACATCACAAATATCATACTTTTCCTTCTCTGCCCCACATTTGCAGCCTATGAGAAACTTGATGCTTAAGGCAATATCTCATTAGTAACCATAGTTACCTAAGACTCGGGATGGGGTAATGTAGGAATGGGGTTTCTAGGATGGCAAGAAAATTCCTGGAATTCGGGGATGGCTATCAAAATATTCAGTACTATATAAAAATAAAAAATTAATAACAATATATAAAAAGTAAAATATTAATATTAATATAACAAATTAATTACACTAATAAACATAACTTACAATGGCAGCTAAGGGGGTCAAGAGGAGTGAGTATAATAGTGTGATATGTCAATAAAAATGGTTGACCTTGAATTTGATGTCCATTCCATTTGACTGTAGGGGTAGTTATAACTTTGCCTTCTTGCTTGTAAAATGTGATTGAAAAATCACAATATCTTGGGTATAACAATGAGTTTGGAGCCCGTTGTTTATTACTTGAATATATATTGTTTCGAGGCCAACATTCGAGGCCGTCCATCACCAAACGATGGGAATTTTGTGGAGAAGACAATGGACTGTTGATCAATGCAAAACCCTCCAATGGGCAAAACAATGTGACAAATCCAATGTAAACACCTTGAGATTGATACATAATGTATTTTTCAAATAGATTTATTTTAGATATCTGTACTAGTTTTTAAATCTTTAAAATAAACAAAACTAAAAAGAAAAATTCAAAGTTTTCTTGGGGATGTAAGGACGTCCCCTAAAAATGTGACTTTTGGGGACGTTCCCATATTTTTGGCCTTGGAAAGCGTCCTCATGTAACACTATTAGGAATAGATAAAGCGAACAACCTCAAAGCCTCCCTATTCTTTCGAATAAAGTCCTCCTCTTGATGCTATACACTCTCTTTTACTCGATTTTCAGGCAATTCCTTATTGATAACCCTATCTACCTCCCTATAAAAAAATATGCTTGTCATTGTATTTTTCCAAATTGTAAAACTTTGTCCAATAAACCTTTGGGAGTTCACTATAAAGTTATTCAGATTTATTTTTCCATAACTAATTCTCTATCTAAATCCCATGATAATGCCTGGAATTCCAGCTGGTTTCTCTTTTGTCAGAATTCTAGGGTTTGAGATATTAATTGTAGGTCGATTCCTTGGGAATCTAACTATACCATTCCTCTCCTTATCTTCCTTGGAACCTCGTACACCGAAAAATTTGATGCCGTTAGAGAATCAAGCAAATATAGGAGACAAAATTGGAAAATGAAGAGGACTTGCTGTTCTATTCTTAATTTAATCATAAAATGAAATAGGTGAATACATAAAGTGAGAGAGATGACCAACTGATTGACAACTAATGATGCAAGAGCATTTGGGTTCACAAGCAATCTTGTATCCATGAAAAATAGTTTGAATAGTTGGAGTTAATTGCTTGCATGTTTTGTTATTGATGGGCCGCGATGTGACTGATTGTGTTGCTGGCGGGCTGCGGAGTACTAGTGTTGCATTTTTGTGTTGCTAGAATTGTGGGCAAACCTATTGACAATGTCTAGTCTGTTACACACTGCACTGTGCAAGTCTGTGGATTCTTTGTACAAGTTGTTGGAGGTCTTCGCAAGCATTGGCGGAAGTCGTGGAACACTACGGGAGTCACACAAGTCTATCGGGAACCCTGAAACGTAGAGGAGCCGTGCAAGTCTAAAGGAAGTTGCACAATACTACAAAGCTGTTTGAAAGCCGCGAAACATTGAATGATGATCACTTGAAGCCTCAAAAGCTCGGAAAGGTCGACTATGTTTGTTTTAGGACCTTTGGACTCGAATTTCATATTAGTTTTAGGAGTTAAGTTTTGGCATTGGATGGCTATATAAACAAATCCCAATTGCCTCGAAAGTCAGTTCTTGGTAGAGAGCTTGAGGTTGACTTTGCGAAGAAGAGCAAAGTGTGGATGCGAGCTTAAGGCTCAAAGCTGTGTTTCATGGAGTTGGAAGATACTTCCATGCAATGACATGTGTGCAAGTCTAGATTCGTTATGAGTGACACTGTGGTGTTGAATTGATGTTATCTTGTGGGCATTGGAGTGAGCTGTATGACTGTATGGTTTGCGATGGATCTCTATATTTGTGTCTTTTGATTGTTGAATGTAATTTATGCTCGATTTGTTGACTCTTTGTAGGAACATCATATCCGTGTCTCGCATCATTTGGTATTAGAGCAGGGGCACAATTTTGGGACGTGAAGTTTTTAGTTCTCTATTGTGCGGGGTGGGTAGATAGTAGGGAGAGCGAGTGAAAGGTCTGTGTAGGTTCACAAGAGAGTCCGATAGTAGATCTAAGATTTGCGAAGCATGATGCCACCTAGAAGAGTAAGGCATGGAATTTAGTGGTAAATAATGTACTCGGAAGACACGATGGGATTACAAAGATGCTACTGAGATAATGTAGGTCGTCGACTATAATGTCCCTTTTAGGGACTCATAGGAAACTATGCAAAGCTGAAGATAAGATAATTATATTAATGTCCAACGAATGACCACAAAAGTAGGTCAATGGGACTGCACAATACAATGCTAAAAGAACCAGTAGGGAGACCCGAAAGGGTCATCCGAACAACAAGAGAGAGAGAGAGAGAGGAAAGAAGAAGGAGAAGCAAGGGCCACAATGGCCACAAGAGTGCAAATGGATGGAGCCGAAGAAGAGGGGGTGGAAAAGCCCCATCTCCGACATTGTCACCTAGCATTTGAGGCCTATGCCGTGCTGTGTCTTGTAGCTGAAATCGTGGAGAGTCTGGAATGTCGGTGTCTGGGAGAAGGACGAGCAAGACAAGCCCTCTATCCTCCTGGCTGACCGTGATCCATGGGGGGCCCTTAATCGAGTGTGATCATGAAAGCCTCTGGACTGGGAGGTGGCATCCCGGGTCCTGACGGATCTGGTCTGGGAATCCATATTGGTGTCAAGGTGCCGCTTGGTGCCCCTCTCCGGTGGGAGCACCGTAAAGAAAGATGTGATGTCGAGTAAAGAACCTTGTTTAGGAGGGGACTGAAGGGTCTCATTCCGAAGCCTGAGAGCCTCCTGTAGATAGAGAACAAGACACCACTGATCGCAATACTGAAGAAAGCCGCAAATGACAGATGCTCCTGAATAGGCAATGGAATCTCCCTTTGATCTCATAGTAGATGGGGCACTTGAAAATGAAGTGTTCCTCCATTTTGACCTCTTGGAGAGAACAAAGCTGACAAGTCCTCTCCGAGCGGTCTAGCTGGCGGTCCTCCACACAAAGTCTATGAGCCCACTCAGGCGGCCTAAGGATATATGAGAGTGCCCTGCAAACTAGTGTTGGGAGATATATGTAGGCCGGCTAATAAGCCCATCATTGACCTCAAGGAAATGTGCAGCATAGAAAGCCATCTTAGGGTGTAATCCACCCGAGGGCTGATCCAAGTGTGCTGGATGAACTGCCTGTAAATGTCATCTCTGATAATTTTGTGCAGATCCTACTTACTCGGTAGGAGATGGGCAGGAGCATCCAGGGAGTATCTGTATGGTGGGAGGTGGTCCATCTGAATCCCAAAAGAGCCAAGAAGACTTGAGAGACTCGGCGTAAGCAGCGAGAGCGACCACCGTGCTCGAGAATGAGCAATAGCCTTGAAGGAGGAGCAGTAGGCGAGGTAGAGATACCTATCCCTGCCTGCAGAAGAATCTGAAAGTCCCCGGATGCGATGCAAAAGCGAAACAAGGCCAAATATAGTCTCTAGTCTAAAGGGGCGAGCCTCAAACTCAGCCAAGAGGATATTGTGTGGAACTGTCTCTTTGCACCTGATGATGCGTCTGAGCATGAGGATCTGGACTCGCTCAACAGTAGCCCAATTAGAATCAAGCAGGATGGCCCCCAAACCTTAGAGCCATAGAGAACTATGGGCCTCACAAGAGAATCGAGAGAGACATCTTCAAGAAGATGTCTTGAAAGTGGTGGCGGAAGCATTGTCTCTTCAAGATTGCCAAAGAGCCATACCCCTTATTGACGTGGGGCTAAAGAGCAGGCCGAAGACTGAAACGGGGCCCGGTAAATAAAACTCCCAGGTAAGTGTAGGAGTTGGTGATCTCAATCTCTTCCCCTCTATAGAAGAAATGGAAGTCAGAAGTCTTCAGCCCATTGAAGATCATGACCTTGGTTTTACCAAGGTTAACTGTCAGCTGTCTGTGGTCACAAAAGAGGGCTAAGGCGTCCAACTGTCTTTGAAGTCCCTCTGTGGAAGAGGCAAGGAGGACTACATCATCCACAAAAAGGAGAATGTAGATCAGCACTTGGTGAAGAAGGAAACCATCCCTCTCTGGATATGGTCTTTGAGAAATTCCTCCAATTCATCAATATAAATACCAAACAAGGTAGGCGAGAGGGGGCAAACCTGTTTAACCCCGATGGTGCTCCTGATGAAATCCAAAAAATCGACAGCAGTGTGAAGGTGGCCCAAAATCTCCTTGTACAGGTGCATGATGGCGACAAGGAGAGTTTCAGAAATATTGATGTCTCTAAGTCTATAGAAAAGAGCTTCTCGTGGTACCGAGTCAAAGGCTTTTCGAAAATCCACAAAGCAACAAAAACCCTCGGAGGAGCGGTGGCGTGCCTCCTCAATAATGGTTCGAAGGGTGAGGATATGGTTGACGGTTTGGTAAGTAGAGTTAGAACCCCCCTTTGCCCCTTGGCTCTGCAATGGTATTGCTCCAGAACTCAGAAAGCCGCATGTGGAGGACCGTGGCATAAAGCTTGGAGAACATGTGGCCCACCATGATCGTCTGTAGTTGTTCGGGTCGGAAGTGGGACCTGACTTGTGGATGGGGTGAATGATATGGTGGGACCACGAGTTTGAAAACCTATACAAACCACCTGATTGAAGAGGTCCACAAGATAGCTGTTTAGAGTGTCCAAACCGTGCTTGAAGAATTCCTCCTGGAAGCCCTCCTCATCTGTGCAGCCTCTGCTGCTATTCATGGCTAAAATGGATTTCTTCACATTCGTGTAAGTAAAAATATGACAGGTAGAGGGAGGGGACACAACCTGGATCTGGGGCTAGCAAGGATGTCGTAAAGGGTGGAAGTATGAGTAAACATGGAGCTGGGATGTAAGTCCTAGGGTAAAGAGGAATGATGGGGAAGAATGGTACGCCGTCAAAACGTTTAGGGGAGTGTATAAGGGATGCACGAAGCTCAAAGCGGCAAGAGATAAAGGTGCACTTCTTGTGGCGAAGAAACAACAAGTAATTGGACTTGAGAGATGGGAAGGAGGGGAGAGCGTGTGTGAAAGCAAAGCGAAGCTGATGGTGAAGGGCTTTGCAGTCTTCATCGTACCACTGGTTCATGGGGCAGGTCCTCTTATAAGGGAGGGTGGGAGTGAAGTGGGGAAAGAAACATAGAGCAACGTCACGAATGGCAGAGGAAAGGGTATCAAACATCAAGTCAGAGGAGAGTGAGGCAAATTGGGGTACAGGGGAAGAAGCTGGCGAAGGTGAAAAGAAAAGTCTACAAGATCACCCTCATCGAACTTCCAGATGGTACGGGAAGGGGTGTGGGATGGGGTCAGGGATGGGGGGGGAATAACCTGCAAGGAGAAGGAAAGGGTCACATGGTCAAGCAAGGGGAATGGGGGAGACACACAAATGGTGAATACAAGGAATCAAATTGGAAGTAGTCATGATGTAGTCCACCACGCTAGCTCCCCCACCATGAGGTCTGCATGTGAAGAAGCGGGAGTCAGGAAAACACGGAATGCCATTCAGGATCAACAAATCATGAGATTGCCTCATCTGTAGGAGGTGTCGGCCGTATGATGTCAAAGGTCCTACCATATCCTCTGAATCCCGTTGAAAGCCAACTAAATCAAGGTCCACCTCGGACGTACAAAGCACGTCATCAGTTCTGTCATGAAGGGTAGCCTAGAGGTTTCTGGTATGTGCATTAAAGTCTCCCAAAACAATGACCTCCCCACTCGCTGAATACTGAGAAATGCATGTTTAGAGGTTGAAGAAGGGGTTCCCGTCTGGGCCATTATGAATGGCAAAAGAAGAGGAGGCTGGGGCTAAATAATATTGCAATGAAGATATCTCTAAGGTGAGACGAGGTCGCTTGATCCTAATCCAAAGAAAGGGCAAAGTCGTCCTCTGCGGCCACATAAATCTTGCTCAAAGTGTATCGACCGACTGTGCAAGCAACCCCGCCAGACCCTCTAACCCCTCCGGAACTCCGAGTCTCCTGTTTGCAAACCGAGAGCCAATAGTATCCTCTGATGTCTGGGAGAGGGCGAACAAGGCTCGCATGAGTCTCAGTGACAAAGAGGTCTGAAAAACCTAGAGCATCATATAGAATACCCGGAGAAGACCAATAGGACCCGTTCCCATTCCAACATGTAATAGAGATGCCCTTGTTTTGATGCCTCTCCCAACAGGACCGTCATTTGGGACCGGACCCGGGGTACCAGCTCGGAGGAGAAGAATCTCGAATGACAAGCCTGAGGTTGCGAATTACTGCCCATTTCCTTGCTTTCCTAGCTGCCATAATAATTTCACGGTATTTCTTGAGGTCAACCACCTGTTCTCTGGTGAGGTCTTCATCGAGGAAGACCTTATTGGGGAGAGAGAATAGCTTGTGCTTGGCTCTGAGTGCCCTGAGCCTGTCATCCGCTGATTTGAAGTGGAGAAAAAGGGTGGAATCCTGTCCGAGCCAAGCTCTATCAAGTTGCACATTAGGCAGCCCAAACTCCTTGTGATAAAATCTGATGCAATGGCCAAGGGGTCCAAAGAAGGAGGGGGTGTGGGCAGCCCTTGTACTTTGAGATTAAGCTCCTTGGCCCGTCTAGTTTTGTCCTCAACAAGTTTCGCTTGCAAAACTTCCACCGCTGGTAGGGGGTGTTCTTGTCTTTACCCTTCACAACTTGGACCCATGCGTCCACTTGTTTTTTGAGATTTTCATGCTGAGTGAGATTTCCTCTTGTTTGTGTTTGAGGTCTGAGATTTCAGCCTGTAGTTGATCATTGGCCGCAGTAGGTTTGGTATGTGCGTTGGTGTTTACAAGTTGTCTCCACAAAGAAATGTTGTCCACCTCAACCTTCTCCATCGTGACGTAAGCTCAAAAACCTCGGTCAGAGAGCTCTGTTAGAAGACTCCAAGGTTTCCAATCTGTTAATCAACTCTGCGATAATGCGGGAAAACCATCCTCTTGTTGTCCTTGTTCTTGTTTGCCAACGATAGGAATTAATCGTGTGTTGCGAGGGTGGAGGGAGTTGTGGAGGGAGACATTGTGGAAGGAAAGGTGTGCGGGAAGACTGTTTGTAATGGCGTCAAGGAGAGAGGACCATTGGGAGAATCCCCAAAGCCCCCAGTCGAGCAGTATGGTCAGGGGAATGCTTATGCATAAAGGAGGTGAGCGCGTAGGTGAAATTGAATCGGAATTGTGTACGAGGCAATTAACTTGGCAAAGATAACCACAAATCGTAGGAAGAACAAACCATGAAACAGGAGCAATCACAGACAAAAGCCCACGATGTTCGAGCAATGGTTATTTATTGGTTATTTGCGAGAAGATAGATTGCAAGAGTTTTTGCGAGCCTTGACTATGCATGCACAAGCAACATTCAAGGGCAAAATGTGACCTCACGAACCCTTCACGAGCGGTACATCTTGAGCGGTCATGCACGAAGAGAACCACGAGAGATTTGAGCCACGATTCGGGAAAACCGTGCCCTCACCAAAGGCGATCATTCACAAGCTACGATTCCAACAAGAGTTTATGCGAGCCATGAATTTAACATGAATTTTCAGGGAGCCACGATTCTAGCGGAGCTTTCGCGAGCCACGAATTCAACAGAACCCACGATTCCACTAGGAGCTTTCACGAGCCACGATTCTCTTTCGAGCCACGATTCTCTTTCGAGAAACAACACTTTTTGATTTTTACTAGGCTGTTAGTGACTGAAATAAATAGATAAAAACCCTTAATTGCTGCCAGCAAACACCCTTCTAGGGCAGCGACCCTTTTTGGGGTTTCAAACCCACTTTTGTGCCCTCAAAACCCTTGAAATCAGCTACCTCTAAGTCTCTAAAATCATTATATATTACCAGCAATCATATCATGCAAGAAAACTGATTTTATAAGCTTGGAAGTGAGAGATTTGATTTTTATGATAAAACCCTCAATTGCAGAAATTAATTAAATAGTCAGAACTGCAACTAACTTCCACGAGCTTGGAAAAATAGCAAATCACCACCAAAATTCATGAAACTTCATAACTTGGCTCTTAAAAATATAGAGAATATTATTCCAATCTCAAAACCATGAAATTATTGCAAGAAAGTACTGAAATGCTCCCCTAGGTGGGTCGCTCCACTTAGAACAACCAACAAATATGCAAAGATACTCCACAAAGTAGGTCACTTCACCTTAAAATGGGCAAATATGCATTGACAACCAAAAGTAGTGCAAAGATATTCAATTAATGATCAATTGAGCTCCTTAGGGCAATTCGCCTAGGGCTGGAAATGAAGATTACAGCAGCAAAGAGATCCCTCAAGGGGGTGGAGACTCCCGTGTTGAAGTTTTCTGTGGTCTTGGTGAAGGGTTTCATTCTCACACAAGGCTCTCTAAAGGTTTTTGTCCTTAAGAGGGGGAGAAATGCTTTACAAGCAGTCTTTTCAAAGAAATAATAGAATTCACATGTATGTTATCAAATGGCCAAGCAACCTCCTTTTATAACCATAAGGGGTGCTACATCATAACTTATGGCCGACCTTATAATAAGTACCTTTTAATTATCTAATTTGTATTTGGAGCCTAGATGCTCAAAATACTTATATTCTAATTAAATAAGTTCTTCTATTGGAGTGCTCAGCTTCCAAATAGGAATACATGATAATAATAAAAATATCTACTTATAGAATGACATCCAAGTCTTCCCCTTTATTCTTTCCTTAAACCCACGAGAAAGAAGAATAGGTTAAGGTCTTCAATTCCACTAATCTCCAAAAGGGGACATGACAGTCCCTCCTTCCCAAGATTGCTTGTCCCTAAGCAATTACAAGTACCCAGATCCCAAACAAATCTCAACTCCTCTTGATATACCTGCGCATGAAGCAAACTCATTAAAGAGAAAATGTGTCCCCTTCTTCATCCACTCTTGCTTTGTGGATATGATGATCAGTTCTTCCTCTTTGCTTGCCAAGGCCTCATAAATACTATCCAAACATTGGTTCCCAATTTCCCTCATGCTGTCCCAAACACAGTTGTAACCATGTATTTTGTTCCCTAAAATCAGAAGGATAGTGGCTGGGATCTTTCTTATAATAGCTGAAAACACATCAACAATGATAGTAGATTGCAAACCCTTCAACCTCATGGCTGGATACTCCTCTCTAGTTGTCAAAAGAATGGATAGGGAGCTGAAATTTTTGTGGACAATGAATAAAACAAAAATACAAACGCTGTCATAATGATTATCTTGGCCTCCCAAAGATGCTTCCAAGTTGCCCCACACTAATCTTTTCAAATTTTGGCTCGGATCAGAACTTATGAGTGCTGGTATGTCAGTATTATAGCCATACTTTGCTTGGAATTTCATCCCAAACAATATCAAATATGTTGGAACATTAGCCTTAATTGTTCTCAATGAGTGAACCCTTTTACACACCATTTCAAATAAAAAGAATGTCTTCAAACCTGCCCCTCTATTGCTGTCCCAAGAAAATATGCACAACCCGACAAATGAGATTGGGAAAAACACCTCATCTTGGTTGTAGCATTGCATTTCATTATTCAAGTTCAGAATTGTAGTGGCCAACAATCATCTTGTGAGAGTTCCCCTTACCTTGTCAATGTCCACTAGAAGAAGAGCACCACTTCGTTGTTATCAAAATCCACTTGGTGGTTGCAACTAGAATGTGGAACCAACTAGAAATAATAGCCACAAGATCTAAAATAGCTCCCTTAATGATTTGGGGTTCATGACCCACATTTTCCAAACTCATCTTATTCATGTTAGAAAGATGACTTACACCCCAAAGCTCCCATGTGGCTGAATCTATAATTTCAATGGATGAATTATCCATCATCTTCACATGCATCCAAAAGTAACTTGAGTCCCACAAAAACATAGCAAGATGTTTCATACAATCTTGAAAATAACATCTAGTTTGCTTACCATCTTTACACCTTAGGTATTCAATTGGAATTATCTTCTTTGGTCCATTCCCTACGATCTTGTCTCCATGTGTGTTACTTAGCCCCCAAGAGTGTTTTATTAACTAGAAACATTGATCCTTCACCATGTGGTTAGAATGCACAACAAACCCTCTATGATTGCTCATAAGTTTCCTTTCAATCCAAAGGCAAGAAATGATAGTTACTGTGATCTTATGAAGACTACCCATGCCAAGGTAATCTTGGCCTTGAATAGAAGAAACAATGTGCCCATAGTTGTCTCCAACATGCTTCTTAGTGTATTTCCCATGATGACAAAAATATGGCAGCGATATAGGAGGAGACAATATGCATGAAACCAGCTGTCCATAAATCTGAAATGACATATTGGCAAACAACAAAACTGAAATATTCTTATACCATGAGCTGCCTATAACCCTCTTTTGACTCAGAATTTTTGAGTTAGGAACAACACTCAGAAAATAATCTAATGGTGCCCTTATCTCATGCATAATATCATCCTCATAGGCCCTTAGTAAATCTGATTTGACTCCATTATGTGACTGTCTTGTGTAACCATTAGAATCCAATAAATTATCATAGAACATCAAAGGACTTTTACCTTTCTTTGGATGATGACAAAATTGGGATTGTTCTTTGTTGATATCCCCATTGATTGGCTCCTTGGTGACTGCTGTTTGGGACAGTCCAGCAAGCTGAATATTATTAATTTCACTTCCCCATTTTTGTAAACCAAGCTCTTTCTCTTCCCACTTGGTACCCTTCATCTTCACAAAGTGGTTAGGGTATTCTTTATGATGTCCAAAACATTGTAAAGACATAGAATGTAGCAAATCCTTGCTAAGAAGATGATGAAATGGCTTACCATAGGTCGCTGTCCTGAAATTTCCAGTGAGCTGAAGATTAACATGAGCATCAAAAGAGGCCCTCATTACATGGGCATGTCTCCCAACAAGGTCACCTGGAATGCTAGCTTCATTAACCCCATGTGAACCTAATTTTCCTTCATTCTTAGCACCATGAGGATTGCCCCTTTGCCATGATTTACTATGGAGCATCAAACTTGCCCCAAGGTCATCTTTTCCAACAAATTGCCCATGAGTGTAAATCTGAAATGGCATGATAGAAAGCAACAAATCTGAATTATCCTCATACCTTTGGTGGTCTTCATGAGAAATTGTTGTAGTCTTCTCCTTACCCTTTGGCAATTGAGCTTCTTCAACACCTTGCAAATCTGATTTTTCTTCAAACCCTTGTGTCTTTGTGGTGTTGGGGGTTTTTAGGACTCCCAAGGGCTGCTCCATCTTGGTAACCAACTGCTGCAATATATCTTCTTCCTTCTTTGCCTTAGAAGGATGGCCATCCTCTCCATCATGTAGTTGATCCGCCACATGCTCTTTTACTTGTTTCTTCATGAGGGAAGGGTTTTTCCCTTCTAGGGTTGAGTGGCTCCTTGGTGTGGTTTGGTTCTTAGGCCTTGTGCCAATGCCCACTCTCTTGTTCTCTAATTCCACAAATTCCTCAAAGGAAAGGGCATCACACATCCTTTTCGGAAGGGCTTGGTACTCTTTGTCAATTTGTCAACCCTTGAAACCCTTTTCTCCTTGAGCAAACCACCACCCTACATATTTTGGATGGCTAGGGTAAGCCTATCCAATGCATCCACTATCCTTCCTTGTGTTCTCACGATCCTTTTTGACTTGTTCTCCATGCTTCACAGGATGGGAGGATGATGCTTTGATACCATTGTAATGTCCCTTTTTGGGGACTCATAGGAAACTATGCAAAGCTGAAGATAAACAACACTTTTCAGATTTTTAGTAGGCTGTTAGTGACTGAAATAAATAGATAAAAACCCTTAACTGCTGCCAGCAAACACCCTTCTAGGGCAGCGACCCTTTTTGGGGTTTCAAACCCACTTTTGTGCCCTCAAAACCCTTGAAATCAGCTAAAGTCTCTAAAATCATTATATATTACTAGCAATCATATCATGCAAAAAAACTGATTTTTATAAGCTTGGAAGTGAGAGATCTGATTTTTATGATAAAACCCTCAACTGTAGAAATTAATTAAATAGTCCAGAACTACAACTAACTTCCACGAGCTTGGAAAAATAGCAAATCACCACCAAAATTCATGAAACTTCATAACTTGGCTCTTAAAAATATAGAGAATATTATTCCAATCTCAAAACCATGAAATTATTGCAAGAAAGTACCGAAATGCTCCCTAGGTGGGTCGCTCCACTTAGAACAACCAACAAATATGCAAAGATACTCCACAAAGTAGGTCGCTCCACCTTAAAATGGGCAAATATGCATTGACAACCAAAAGTAGTGCAAAGATCTTCAATTAATGACCAATTGAGCTCCTTAGGGCAACTTGCCTAGGGCTGGAAATGAAGATTACAACAGCAAAGAGATCCCTCAAGGGGGTGGAGACTCCCGTGTTGAAGTCTTCCTTGGTCTTGGTGAAGGGTTTCGTCCTCACACAAGGCTCTCCAAGGGTTTTTGTCCTTAGGAGAGGGAGAGAGATGCTTCACAAGCAATCTTTCCAAAATAATAGAATTCACATGTATATTATCAAATGGCCAAACAACCTCCTTTTATAACCATAAGGGGTGCTACATCATAACTTATGGCCGACCTTATAATAAGTACCTTTTAATTATCTAATTTGTATTTGGAGCCTACATGCTCAAAATACTTTATATTCTAATTAAATAAGTTCTTCTATTGGAGTGCTTGGCTTCCAAATAAAAATACATGATGATAATGAAAATATCTATTGTAGTAAAAGAAGACTACAGAAGAGTATTCGTCTCGAGGGATGATGTAAGTGATGCGGAAGAAGAGGTAGAAACTCGGGAAGCCCCCAAGGGTGTAACAGATGGGGCAGGTCTAGCGCAAGGAACGTAGATCATGCAGAAGGATGTTGCTAAGGGATGTGTCGAGGATTGGTAGAGGGCAAATGGAGGTTCCTTATTTTTTGGTGACACTAAATGTAGATGAATTTATTGATTGGATCTCAGAGGTGGAAGAGTATTTTGCGTTTGATGAGGTTGTATAAAACAAAGTAAGAATAGTGCAAACCTAGCTGAAGGGTCATGCATAATCGTGATGGAAGGAAGTTTAGCTGGTGTGCAATAGAAAGGTTAAGGACAAGATTGCCTGATGGTAGCCCATGGTTTCAAAGCTGAAAGCCGAATTTTGCGTGTAGATTATCAGTTGGATTTGTTTAAGAAGTTGCAGAAATTGTGGTAGAATGAGCTAAGTGTAAAGGATTACACAGAGTTTTATGAGGTTATGATTCTTGCTGGTCACAGTGAGATGGATTGAGAGAAGATGGTGCGGTACCTTAATGGACTGTAGTGTACAATTCAAGATGAGATCAGCCTGATAAAGATGTAGACAATAGAAGAGGCATAGCAATATGCCTTGAGAGCAAAAGAGAAATTGGCCACATAGAAGTATTGCAATCACCCAAGCCCTGCAAATGGTAAAATTCTTCTGTCTCACCTCTGCGCACCTGGCAAAAGGATTTGCCCTACTCAGTTTGGTGTCCACTCAAAAGGCCAAATTTCGAACTCGCGTCGATGGCAGATCATGACAGATTATTTGCAGATGGAAAAAAGTGATTGATGGGAGCGACTGATGAGTTGTAACCCATGTGAAGATTATGAAGAGAAATCAGGCCACCTCTTTGGGAAATTCGTAGTATCCAGAAAGTGCTGCTGTAGGTGGAAGAGGCAAGATGAGTTGAAAACACTATACCAGATCCAAAATTGCGTACCATTATGAGATGAGAAGAATTTAACGAATTGTATTTTGCAAGCCCTATTATAAGATAGATATGGAGAATAGGATTAAAAAAGCACTGTAGATCATATGAAGTAAGAATTAAAAACCCTGTTCATTAATGTTCATTCACATATTTGAAATTAATTCGTACACAGTCAGTTTGAAAGAGTCATCCAACACTAACTAAGAGCATGGATAGAGGGAAAATATTCAAAGATAAAAAAATGAGGAAAAATGGAATAATAACTTGGTTACACAGGAAAGAGTTTCAAATTTCAAATAGGTGTGCAATGGTTATTGATGACAATAATTCATTCTGAATTCAAAGTGAAAAACAAACTGTTAGTGTTGGATGAAGTTTGAAAGAGTCATCCAACACTAACTAAGAGCATGGATAATGGGCAAATGTTCAAAGATAAAGTAAAAATGAGGAAGAATGGAATAATAAATTGGTTACATAGGAAAAAGTTTCGAACTCCAAATAGTTGTGCAATGGAAACGATTATTGATGACAAATATTCATTCTGAATTCAAAGTGAGAAACAAACTGTGGCTGTAGTCTTGTTTGTTTTCCACTATACATGGTTTATTGTATATAGGTGCTGCTTAGTTTTGCTTTGTGTGTTGGTGTGGTGACTCATTTATGTCCATAATTATATTTTTGAACTATCAATGTTTTGTTTTATGTAAAAATATGATTAAGTGCTGCCATACGCATCCTATCTTCTGTTTATCATTCGGAAGTTCTTATTCAAATTTAGGAGCGATTAATGCTACAATTGCTCATTTTCGTAACTGTATATTATTGTGTTTGTATGCAGGTTTTAACAAACAATTATCTTCGAGAAGAGACGTCTTCAAACACCCATGCCGTGGAGCAACATGTTGAATGGTATGCTTGACAATTTTTACCAATACTTGGAATACTAAAACTGCTATCTGATTCATTTACTATTTTTCAAAGTGTTCAATAATTGTAATACAACATGCCTCAGAAATTTGCATCACTAATTGGAAGTCTTAACTAGTTATCTGTTTCTTTTACGAGTCCTCGAGTTTTCTATAATAATGAGCACGGTATCATGAGCTTAGTAGTTAAGAATGGACATTGCAAGCAATTAAATCTTTGAATTCAAGTAAAAAGTAAAGGTGGGCGCGTTTGCTCCCATGCAGAATTGTCAGCTGCTTTGATGCTCTCAACTTTTCTTCCTAGTCATTGAATTGTAGAGCACTTTTAGTTCAGTCTTTATGAAGAAGTTGGAGCATAATTTCCATAGTAACCGGGAGATGTGTACAGGGAGACTGGGATGTCTACACCATTTTTCAAAGAAAGAGGAGATGGGTACTCGGTCAGGGCAATGCATGTATAGTAAAAATCTAGTAAAGCTAAGTAAAACATTAATACCTTATTTTAAAGGAAAGAAACTCATCAAGCAGGAGAAACCAGCACCAGTTTAAACAACATAACTTCACTGGCTTTTGTTCACCCTCCAACACTATTGTTTCTTTGCATCCACTGCCACAACTGTGAGATTGTGCTCTGCAATTTTGAAGAAGTATGCATGATTCATGGCAGCGTTCACTATCCTCATCAGGTAGGTTTTCCCTCTCTCAACCAAAATCCGCGAAGTATCTGCATTCAAAATTCATCATTTAATCTCTTGTCCTCCAACTAAAAACTATCAATTAATGTAAGTGTAACATTTTTGGAATTAGTGCGACAAACCATTTGCAGAGCAGACAAACAAGTCTCCTGGCTGGCTGTTGATGGTGTATCCGTCCGATTCTAATGGTACCGCTCCTCTTCGAATTGCGTCGTTTATCACATCTTCAACATTTGCGTTCCACCATTCCCCTACACCAGAGATAGCAAAAACAGTATATAATGGACCAGCTTAACCGCAACTCTGGAAAGATATCATGATCTTAGTAGTTAAGAATGGACTTTGCAAGCAGTTAAACCTTTGAATTCAAGTAAAAAGAAAAGGTGGGTGCCTTTGCTTCTATGCAGAATTGTCAGCTGCTTTGATGCTCTCAACTATTCTTCCTAGTAATTGAATTTTAGAGCACTTTTAGTTCAGTCTTTATGAAAAAGTTGGAGCATAATTTCCATAGTAACCGGGAGACGTGTACAGGGAAACAGGGATGTGTACACCATTTTTCAGAGAAATAGGAGACAGGTACTTGGTCAGGGCATTGCATGTATAGTAAAAATCTAGTAAAGCTAAGTAAAACATTAATACCGTATTTTAAAGTAAAGAAATTAAATGTCAACAAAGACAATTCATTATATTGATTTTTTCTTTGATATCTCAACATATCGAGGGTCAAAGAGGTCAAAATATATTAAAAAAACACTGTATAAGTCTCTGAGACGCGTCTGTGGTGGTAGGAGATGAGTCTTGGTGCAACACTGATAATTTCTTGATGGTAGTTTTTCAAACATTCTTGTCTTTTAAGGATTGGATCTAGAACAATTGAGACAAACCTGTAGTAAAGAATTCTTGAGATGATTTTTATTACTACTCCCACATTGATAGTTGCAGTCATTAGAGAATGCGGCTGACTACCTTATGAATACAAGATAGAAAGTTTACTAGCTTATTTTATTTTGCATTAATCCTGGCTTGAAGTCAATTTAAGTATTTTAGATATTGAATATACCTAAGCTACATAAATCAGAGGAAAAATAAGCGGGTTATTGTTTCTAATAATTTTTTTGGTCAAGCCAACTGATTATAATGTCAGAAAATGCTTGTGTACTAGAATGTCTACAAACATTTTAAACTAATAGATGTACTGGCATTAATTTTGACCTAGTATGTATATGAATAACTAAAATAAATAATTTTGTTGCTAATTAAAACAGGAGGGTGAGGTTTAACAGAGGCAAACTGCTCTCTTTGAGGTCTTGCAGACACTTGAATTCAAAAGGAACAAGTATTTGAGAGTAATGCATTGGTGGACATAAAACACCAGCAGTTAAGCTTTAGCTATAGAAGATTTTGTATTGATTTGATGAACTTGGCTGTTGGAGAAGAACCATTAGTTTGAGCTTTGGATCTGAAAGTGAAGATGAAAGTAAAAAATGCAAAAAGCAATCAGATGGAACCAACAGACACAATGTTTATTGCTAACTTTGTTAGACAGTTGTGCTGAAGATGGAATTTCTTCAGGAAGAGGTCTCCTCCATTGGCAAATGAAATACTCTGGTTGTTCTCAACATGTTACACTGTGGAAGTGCCAAGAGAAGACCAACATGTAAATAAGATAGTTTAGACAATAAATGAAAAATAGTCTCTCTTGCAAGCATACGATGCTCAAGATGAACACTGAAGACATGAGAAGGGACTAAATCTGATGTAATTGAACTGAAAAAGAAGATTGAATTCGCTTTTGATGTAACATGTGGTTTCTAAGGTGGGTTTGGTATAAACAAGTACAAAAGCTGTCCATTGTCTTTCTGACGTAAATGTAATCAAATGTGAGGCCCATCAGAAAATAAAATTAATTTAGGCACGGAACATGGGCCACACATAATTTTAGGGGCACTTGTTGGTGTCATGTCCTGTTAGGAGATGCCATTTAAATCTCTAACAAATGTAAGGTTTTGCAAGGATGTATAACTATTTGAAGAGTGTTCCCCATATCTCTCTTTGCCTAAAAAATTAACTAATCCTGGTACCTATGCCAGCTAGAAGACATCCCTATAAAATGAATGCCCTATGTGGAGAAAGGATGTACATTTAGATTTATAAGATGTCAGAGGTATTAAACATTTTTGGAGTCAAATCTGGCGATTCAAAGTTTTCTGATTTCAAAGAAGAATATTGTGACTGTTATGGGTCACTTTTCCATTCCATTTACAGATTATAGTTTAGACAAAGTTTGTACTGAAACATTTATTCCTTCTTGGACATGTTTTTCGACGTAAACAATGTAAGAATTATGGAAAAATAGAAATCATATTTTTTTACAGTGGAGAAGGGTATCTATGCATACCATAGAATGGCTGTAAACTGTGTAATGAACCAGCCATGTTTCATAATTGTTCGGCATTATTTGGAAGTTATGGAAAGGATGTTAGCAAGCCATGTAAAGTTGTTCTTGGATGATTGGTTCATGTATGAGAACGAGACTCACTTGCAGACATTAAAAGAATGCATACAGTTTTGCAGGGAGGCTTGCGTTTCATTGAATCCAAGGAAATTTGCATTGATAGTAGCAAATGATACAGTGTTGGGATTGGTTGTCTTAGGTGGTGATAGAAGTGCTGAACTAAAGACAGACCCTCAGAAGGGGACATCTTCTGTGAAGATGGAAGTAACTAAGATTGGAAATGGAGTAGGATTCTTCTCGGTCATGGGCTTCTATAGAGGTAATGGGATTCTTTTCCGGTCATGGGCTACTATAGAAGTAATCAAATATTTTTGTGACCATTTCTTACGTGGAATAATTAATTCCCATAATTGTCCTGTTCCACCGGAGAAACAAGCAGAAGGAAGTACAAGAGTATTTAAAAACTTGTATTTCATGGACAGACCTTTTCCCATTGATCTCCTGTCGCAGTCCACCCTTTCCTGCCCCGGTCCACCATTTCCTGTCCCCATGCTGTTTTTCCTGTTCAACTATTGTTCCTAGGATATGGGGTATTTCTCATAACCCTCTTCACGTTCCCGTGTTTGGAAGGTTATGAGGCCCTCTTACCACAATAATGGAAGGAAATTGATATTAAGGACTTGTTATGTGAGAGAGTTGGCCGAACTGCAATGAAATCTACCTATCGCACTAATTAGCCTGTGTGAGAATAAGATCTGAATTGTATAGCTGGCTAACCTACATTTAGGATTACCATACATGTCAGTCAGTCTGTTTGGAGGAGAGTTATTTTGTTTAACTGTATGGTTGGCCATTCTAGAAACAGGTTGAAACTTGATGATAAAAATTGGGTGGCATGACTGAAGAAGAATGTAAGATGCATAATTACACCGAGAGGTGTTCCTACACTGGCACGCAAGGAGTGTTATGACGTGCGTTGATTGAATTTTTTTATTTGCCAAGTAATATTTAATAGTTAAAATAATTTATTTTTTAATGCCGACTAAATGTTTAATAAATATATGATTATGTATTTATACATGGAAATGTAAGTTATTTTAAAAGTGTGAAAGATGGCAAGTGGTGAATCGGTAAATAATGTGAATCGATAATTAGTGCGGGTATATTAATTTTTATTGGAAGATAATTATGTGGAGTAAATAATAAGTGTGAATCCGTAAGTAACTATAATATTATTATATTTATTTTTAGTTTTTATTTTTTTACTTTTAAATGTATTTTTTACTTTTACATGTAAATAACTATATTTATTTTTAGTGGAAGATAATTAGTGTTTAAGGTTAAAATAATTTATTTTTTAATGCTGACTCAATGTTTAATAAATAAAATAAATGGTAAATAATTGTGTCGGGATGTTAATTTTTAAAGTGTGAATGAATCTATATTATTTTTAGTTTTTAAATGTATTTTTACTTTTAGATGTATTTTTACTTTTACTTGGTTTTATTTCAGTTTTTATTTTTAAATGTATTTTTACTTCTTGATTAGTTTTATTTTAGTTTTTATTTTTAGATGTATTTTTATTTTATGTTAGTTTTGTTTTAGTGTTTTATAAATAAAACAAATAAATAAATGTTTTATATTTGTAATTTAAATTTAGCTAGAATAGATACCTTAAATACATCTATCGGGTCTAACTTATGTGAGAATTCTAATATAGGCACCTTGAGATTGATATCTCTCGGTGTCTTTTAGATATCTATGCTAGTCTATATCTACATTGACAGTATATCCTTTGATGGATCTGCACCCACGCTGGTGGTCCCTTCATCCTGACCACCACCTCCAATGGGTCTTGTCTTTACTTCCGACCACACGCCTTCTAGATTCCAAGTGATTCTTTTTGTAGGCTCCTAATATTTGTAAATGGCTCTTATCCATAATGTATGGAAACTAAGTATACTAGTTTTATCCCCCTAATAAAAATGGTTAAGCACAAATGCCTTAGAATAACTTGAATCTCACTTTAGAATATCTTGAATTTCACTTATAATTGTGATGAAAACATTTTTTTGTCATTGAATTTCACTTTATACTATCTTGAATTTCACTTATGGTTGTGATGAAAACATTTTTTTGTCATCAAACATCATTCAATGTTTACTATCCCTTTAAATATTCAATTTTCTCATCAGCGTTAGAAGCTTATTCTAATGCCCATCCCATAAGCTTTCAGCAAAATTGTTCTCTTGTCTTTGTTGAGCATGTTTTGTGTCATATACTTCCAATTTAGTATTTTACAAATTTGCTGCTATGTTTGTTTATTTTTAAATATCTCCATCATTGTTCTTATCTTCATCTTTATAATGTTCAGGGGGATCTGATAACATAGATTACTACTTATTTTATTCAATACCCTAAAATTGATGCAACAACTATATGAAGCATCGTTTTTCCATACCAACATAACTGGCGAAGAATACAGACTTCTACTTGGGAATAATAATTCCTAGTCCTAAAATTTGTGCAACAATCGTTCTATTCGGTTTTATGATGGTAGGAATATCTATATGGTTTATCTTTTACTGGTAGTAGACCTGGTTGAACTTTAATGGTATGTTCGATGTCTCTTTTAGGTGCTCTAATGCAACTGTGAATTCTTGGAAAGCTATAACACGTTTATTAAATATTTTATTCATTTGTTGCCTATTATTATCGAATTTTAGGGGTG
This sequence comes from Taxus wallichiana var. yunnanensis, assembly GCA_018340775.1. Taxonomy (NCBI): domain Eukaryota; kingdom Viridiplantae; phylum Streptophyta; class Pinopsida; order Cupressales; family Taxaceae; genus Taxus; species Taxus wallichiana. Next base: position 326,701,324 of record CM031238.1, on the reverse strand, counting down.
TTGATTCAATTGCATAAGACCTATAGTTGTAATAGCCTGCACACCTGTATGTATCATTTTTTCTATTCAACGAGATAATATGAGTTGCATGGGAGGAGGGTTAAACACTTCCAAGATATATTTTCAAACTTTCTAGTGAAACTTGATGACTTGTTCCGTCAAACTTGTATTGTCCCTTTTTCCCACTTAAGGACTTGAATTTGGACTTCTTGCCATCCCCTTTTCCATGGCAACGAAGTAGGCGAGTTCGGAGAAGGAATTGAGCTTCTTTTGCATTTGTTTTTCTAATTTTTAATGTTTCTTTTTAGCATGTGTTTGCCTTTAGCAGGTCGGCTGGGTTTTAAGGCATTTAAGGAGGCATAATAAAATAATATAATGACTTATAGGGGTCGGCCTTGCTCTTCCAAGCTTTGGTGCCAAGAGGAGGTTATAAAAGGAGACTTAGGAGCTCATTTGCACATATACATCTTTGGCGCATTTATTCTACTTGAACCTTTGGGCTGGTGGCTCATTGTTCTTCCACTCTTGGATGAAAACCCAAGTGTGTGGCATCTCCTAGAGGGACGAAAACCCTTCTAGTGGTTTATAGGGGGCGGAACCCTCCTATCTTGTGTGATCTTGAAGGAACACTGCAGATTTGTGAAGAAGAAGCTATAATCTGATTTTTATACATATTATTGAGCCCCTCTTTTGTAGGGCGACTTGCATTGGTGTGTGTTTGGTGCCATCTAGGGCACAAATCTGATCTTTTATTTCATATTCAGATTCCTTACAATTTATAAAGCCGGAATCTCCATTTTGGTGATTTTTGGAGAAGTTTATCTATTTTTCCTAGCCCTCAGATTTGGCTAGTCTGCTGCTGATTTAAATAATTAATTCCAGCTGTGTAATCTAATATTCCGTCCATCTTTTGATGTATTTGTGATTTATAAATATTGCCGTGGATAGAATAATTGTTTTGTGGCATTATTCATTGATTTGCATAGTGAAAGGTGGACTTGAATTCCATAAACAGTTCGCTGCCCTTGTAGATTGCTGATTTCAGATTAATTTCAGTTTGCTGATTTAAAAATCAGACTTGCTTAATTTGGGGGTTTGAGCTAATTTCCTTAGTTTTCAGTTTTGTCCCCAAAAGGGACATCACAAACTACATGTGAGAAAGTCTAAAGTAGTTAACCACTAAATGCCAACCTATGTCAACCCCACCCGGTGGAATAACATAATAGTTGCTTTGTAATCCATAATCTTGAATGGTCAATTCAACATTATGATGTTTATTAGTTTGCATAATACAAAGTTTCCATTGGCGATTGTGACTTCAAAACCTTTCGGCAGGATTGACAAATGAATTTAATTTTCTAGTAGTATGCAAAGTCGGCAAAATTATCTATCCTACCGAGTCAAGTTGTACCATTATAATGACCATCCATGGATACACCCATCCATACCCAACTATCCATTTCCATCTAGTGGTGTATGGGTAGTGGGAGGCCTTTATCCACCATCGCCTATCCATCTATGGAATGGGGATCCATCCACATTCACTAATGGCGTGCATCCATACACTATCACCATCCACATGTATCTATTCGATGAATGGGTTTCCATATCCATCCAAAGTAGTAGTCCTATCCATCCCCACTACATGACCACCTTTCCTATAGTGATGAATGAGTGATGTCATAGACATGATGAGTGTGTTTCAGTCCATGTTATGTACATATCATTGTTGGGGTGAATCTACTACCTGCCTAATCCTTGATCTATGCGCCTTAAGTGAAAACCCTAATAGATAAACACCGCACTCTAACCATCGGCATTTTACTTAAGGTTTCCTTAAGTGCTTACCCAAAGTGATGAGAGTTTAATGGACCTTTGCTATTTTGGGTCTTTGGCATTAACTGGGGTCCTAACTCCATTAATGGAGCTCTATCCAATCTGGGCACATTCATGAGAGTTACATCTATCTATTCATTCATCAAAGTATTGCATGCCTAAGCATTACTATAAACCATACATAATATTCATTACACCATTGATCTCATACATGCATACACAACTATTATAGAAGAAGCACAAATTAGTCCATCAACATCTTAAGGCACTAAATATTTCTTCCATAGCTTTGAACTACAAACTTGTCTCAATAACAATGCATAGATTAATTATTCACTAATTAGCCAACCCTTAGACTGGGTTTGGGGCGTGCTTTTATAGCAAATAAGCACACCGCCTCACTCTTACAAACCAACTCATAACTAATTGTTACACTTTGTACATTTGTGATTTGCTTCACGGATTTAATTTTGTCCTAACAACTAGTTTCCTTGTCGATGCTCAGTTGTCCTTTGCTTTGCATTCTATGATTGGTGCTATCTTCTAGCTAATTGGTGCATTGTTAATTGTCTTTATGAATCTCGTTGACACTCATGCCTTTTTTCTTGCACATGCCAACTAGTACACCCGAAATTGTTCGTACCTTTTGTGCCTTGAATAGCTGTCCCTATTTGTGCGCACACTCGCCACTTAGCCAAAATTAGGGCCAACATCTTCTCATACTGATTTTCTTTTCCTCCCATAGAGGAGTCATCCTCTTTCCTTGGCTCATATAAAAACTTAGGCCTTCCCTTGCAATTTTTTAATTCAAATGACTTCCATCTAGTAAGGGCGGTCTACATTTCTATTTTTCTTGGTGTTTCCTCTAACAAGTTTTCTAGTGCCAAAACTTTTTCCTTATTTTCTTGTGCCTTTTTCTGTGCTACTTGTATCTATGAAATGGGCTTCTCACTCGCCTCACACACTATGTTTTCCTCATCCATGGCCTTTCATTGTAGCATTTTGATAAATTTCTCCATCTCCTTGTTCTTGGCCTCTATATAATCTCTTATCTCATCAACTTCCTTGAGGATGTGATCCCTCTGGCCCTATCCTTTGTTTGGAATACCATTTTCTTGAGTGCCTTTTGTTTTGTTTCTTCTTCGAGTAAGCGCTTGTCAATGACCTCTATCATTAGCTAAAAACTTTGAAACACGTGGTCTACTAGGCTCACCTTGGCTTGGAGTTCCTTCGATGTTGTTTCACATACCTCTACTTGCGCATGAAACTCTCTTGCGCCATCTCTGTCCTCCTGCTCCATTTCTTCAAGCATACTAGTTTTCCCTTGAGTAGGAGTTAGTCTATTATCTTTTCCAATTGTTCCATAGACCCCAATCCATTCAAGGTGACTGCTTCATCAATTGATCATCCTCTTGCATGATATTTTTGCAGATTTTTCATTCTTTTGACTCTACAGCTACTAACTTTTGCTATGCCAACGCACACCTTTTCTCCGCTTCAGCTAGACTCTTCTTTCGGTTTTGCACCATTTCTGTTTATAATGTTTTGTCAAGAAATCTCAGTAAGCAATTTGATTAGTGCACTCCTGTTTGTTCCTCCGTCATTTGATTTAGACCAATAAACGCAAGTTTATGATCCCCCTCTATTTTGTATAGGACCTCTTTAAGTAGGCTCTTTCTAGCATCTCAAACTTTGGTTTGTCCGTAGTGTGTCAAATGCAAACAATTGTTGTTTACGTGTTATCTCGAAGGCATTCTCGTTGTGCACTAATCTCCACAACTAGAGCTCTCTTTGGTATTTGCTTTTGATAACGTACCCTTTGTATTTCTTCTTATCCTCGCTCTCGCTTGCTTGTGCTTTTGTCCTCACTTGCACTTTCTTCTTCATCCGCACCCTCTTCTTCATTTGCGCTCTTTTCTTTCGTGGCTTTGTTCTTTTATCCATACTCTTCCCTTTGCCATCTGAGGTAGTTGGTTGTGATTCAAAAGATAGAAGAGAAGGCAACCTCCATTTTGGATCCTCTATTTGGATGCACACTTCATCGTCATTACTAGCTCCTTGTTTGAAGGCAACCTCCGCATTTGGCATATTCACTTTAACATTTTTAGTACTAAGCCCTTGGTTTGGTGTTATCTCTTCAACTCTTGAAGAGTTCTCGTTATCTACACAATCACCCATTAGTCCCCTTAATGGATTACCATCCATTTGTTGTTGTTTTGGCTCATTGTTATCCTTTGTTGGGTTTGTTTGGGAACTTTTTCATGAAGCTCTTTCTTGGTTGTTGCACGCCCTTGGGAAGTTCGTCTACTGCTGGTGCTTGTTGACGAGGTGGTTGAGTTGGTATGAGGAGAGAAATTGTCATGTTGTTACTCTCCTCATCCGTGTTTATCGGTGAAACAAGGTTGTGCTCTTCGAGTCATCGGATCCGAATTTTTCCTTCTCCCAATTGATAGTCAATTAATGTACTGCACCTCCATTTTTTTGCTCGACACTTGTTCAATATTCTTTCTTCAATTGAGTTCATAGTTACTAGGAGACAAGTACATGTACCGATATTGGTACGAAGAGACAAAGATGGTAATGCTGTTTTTAAAAAAATAGGGGATAGGTGCTTGGAGATGACAACACACACACACACACACACACATAGGAGATAGGTACTTGGAGATGACAAATACACACACACACATGAATTCTAAAGAAAAGGTATTAGGTTTGAAAAAGAAAGTAATTAAATTGATATTGATCTTTTTGATATCTCATCATTCTAGGGTCAAGAGTCCAAAATATATTAAAAAAATGTTGAAATGTAAGTCTTTGAGATGAGTACCAATGAGGATCGATCTTTGAGACCAGCAGCAGTCTTCGAGACACATTTATGTGGTAAGAGACTAGTCTCCATGCAACACGAGTTTAGTTGTAGAGGCATGGTGTCATCCTTCCCATCTCTTCTTCTATCTCTTGGGAGTGGTGGAATGAATTTTCTGTCTTTGAAAATTACTGCCTTGGCTACTTGCACTCCCCTTCTTTTCCCTTTGGTTTGCACAGTCTCAACACATAAACTACCTTGTACATAAGGTGATCCCGCCTTTTCCAATGTTAACTTGGGTACTTATATAGTACCTTGAGCAGCAAAATGTCCTCATCAACTGCCCCATACTTACGCTTTTTCACCTAGTGCTGGGTACTCTATCCAATGGGTACAAATACACACACACACATGAATTCTAAAGAAAAGGTATTAGGTTTGAAAAAGAAAGTAATTAAATTGATATTGATCTTTTTGATATCTCATCATTCTAGGGTCAAGAGTCCAAAATATATTTAAAAATGTTGAAATGTAAGTCTTTGAGATGAGTACCAGTGAGGATCGATCTTTGAGACCAGCAGCAGTCTTCGAGACACATTTATGTGGTAAGAGACTAGTCTTCATGCAACACGAGTTTAGTTGTAGAGGCATGGTGTCATCCTTCCCATCTCTTCTTCTATCTCTTGGGAGTGGTGGAATGAATTTTCTGTCTTTGAAAATTACTGCCTTGGCTACTTGCACTCCCCTTCTTTTCCCTTTGGTTTGCACAGTCTCAACACATAAACTACCTTGTACATAAGGTGATCCCGCCTTTTTCCAATGTTAACTTGGGTACTTATATAGTACCTTGAGCAGCAAAATGTCCTCATCAACTGCCCCATACTTACGCTTTTTCACCTAGTGCTGGGTACTCTATCCAATGGGTACAAATACACACACACACATGAATTCTAAAGAAAAGGTATTAGGTTTGAAAAAGAAAGTAATTAAATTGATATTGATCTTTTTGATATCTCATCATTCTAGGGTCAAGAGTCCAAAATATATTTAAAAAATGTTGAAATGTAAGTCTTTGAGATGAGTACCAGTGAGGATCGATCTTTGAGACCAGCAGCAGTCTTCGAGACACATTTATGTGGTAAGAGACTAGTCTTCATGCAACACGAGTTTAGTTGTAGAGGCATGGTGTCATCCTTCCCATCTCTTCTTCTATCTCTTGGGAGTGGTGGAATGAATTTTCTGTCTTTGAAAATTACTGCCTTGGCTACTTGCACTCCCCTTCTTTTCCCTTTGGTTTGCACAGTCTCAACACATAAACTACCTTGTACATAAGGTGATCCCGCCTTTTTCCAATGTTAACTTGGGTACTTATATAGTACCTTGAGCAGCAAAATGTCCTCATCAACTGCCCCATACTTATGCTTTTTCACCTAGTACTGGGTACTCTGTCCAATGTGTGTTCCAAGTAGTTGGCTGAGATGCCAAAAGGGAGTTTGCACCATTTCGACCATTTCATAGTTACAATATTTTACAAGAATAAATGTATATTGTTATAGTTTGTTTTAGGCTTAAACAAACTATTGTTATGGTTTCACGGGTCACACATATTACTATGTGATGTCCATTTCTAGGGCTGAAACACACAAACCCCAAAATTGAATGCAATCTGATTTTTATAACAGCAGATCCAATATTCCTTGAAACCCTAGCAGCGAACTGAAATTTGCATGTTAGGGCATCAAACACTCATCAAACAAGCTGAAATTAAATATATCAATGCTTCTCCATTTTATATACAATTAATGGAAACCTTACCAAGCCAAAATATGTGACAAATCTGAAATATTACCTAGCTGCAATGTATTTTAGGACAGAAGTGCAGTCCACAAAAATAGCTAAAAATGAGGCCTCCGAACCCAACAATTACAAAATATAGAAGATACCAGCCTTATAAATTATGATGAATCTGAATATCAAATAATAATGAAGTTTCGTGCCCTAGAAGGCACCCGAAAACACTCTAACCCTAGTCGCCCTAGTAGAGGGACTCAAAATAATGCAAAAGCTCTTTGTAAGTCTTCTTCTTGATGCCCTAGATAAAAACCAACAAGATGGTCTTCAATGAAAGTCTTCAACTCCACCAAATTGAAGGGTTTCGAAAGATCCCAAACCCCTTTTGCCTGAATACTTTTTTTTTTTTTAATTTATTTTTATAGATTGCTCAGGCTTGGAACTGAACTGATAATATCAAGCGAAACCATGGAACAACATTCTCATACTGCATAAACAAATTAAATAATGCAAACCCTGCAAACCGGGTGAATATAGAAAAGGCGCCTAGGGTTTAAACAGGCAGATTTCTTCATAAATAATTCAGCAGTGAATTTAATAATGATTTATGTTGACAAATATTTACGGCAAAACAATCATAAATCTGCGAAAGGATTGATAACAAAAGATTGTCCAAAACCCAACCGTAAATGATTCAAACCAAATCGATTTGATATATAAATGATACTGGAAGCTACAATAATAATCTAGCATGAAGAATACCTCAGATACTGCATAAAACAACTGTAGAATAAGTTGCCCCACTCTAGAAGATGTCTGAATGCCCACTGCTGCAATTTATTTCTCTTTCAAACTGTTGAAATGATAAAAACCTATGAATACAATGAAGATCCCTGAATAGGAACTCCTCTCTCTGCTCCTGGGGTTTCCATCCATAAGAGGAATAATCCAGAGGGTTTCCGTCCTTGGATTTTGTCTGCAAAAGCTCAAAGCTAACTGCCGGGAGAAAATAATAATAATCTGGAATGCCCTGGCACAAGTCGCACTTTTTCCTTATAACAAAAAAACCCTTCAAAGATGCAAGTCGCACTTTTTCCAATGCAAAATAATTAATTTTTAATTAATTTCCCTTCTCTAAGCAAGTCGCATTTTTGGCCAAGCAAGTCGCATTTTTGGCTTATTTAATTCCTCCCCCAAGGCAAGTCGCACTTTTTACCTAGGAAAGCACATTAAATAATTTATTAATTTATTTAAATGTACTTTCCTAAGTCGAAGTCACTTAAACAGTCTATTAATTCATTATATGTGCTTTAGTGATACTTTACTTTTTTTTAGCACGATATAATAAAATTAATAAACCGAAGTCACCCTTGAAATCACCCTTTGGCCGTCGGGTAGACAAAAAGGGCCAAAGGTCATCGATCGAACTATTCGAGAAAGAGGGACATTACAGTCCTCCCTTCCCGAGATTGCTTGTCCCCAAGCAACTGTAAAGTTGGATGTTGTAATATAGACTCGCCCTCCCATGTAGCATCCTCTATTGGCAATTCTTTCCACCTCACCAGAACTCCCAAATAACTCTATTCCTCAATCTCCTCTCTCGGCTATCCAAGATCTCCTCTGGCACTAAATCCAACCTCCCTTCCTCATCCAAAGGTGGTAACTCTGCAGAAGAAACAATGTGCTGCCCCAAGGCCTTTTTCAAGCAAGATACATGAAAGACATTGTGTATCTTACTCTCAGAAGGCAACTCTAGCTCATATGCCACTTCACCAACTCTCCTCAACACCCTGTATGGCCCATAGAATCGCGGCTTGAGCTTTTCAGCCCCACTCTTCTTGAGAGTACTCTATCTGTAAGGCTGAAGACGTAGAAAAACCATGTCTCCTACCTCAAATGATCTCTCCACTCTGTGCCTATCTGCATACATCTTCTGCTGATTTGGGCCCGCTGAATATTTTCCTTAAGTACCTTAAGGATGTCTTGACTATCCTGTAAACTCTCCTAAGCCTTGGGAGCTCTATTGTCCCCAAACGCCATATCAACAAAAGATCTCACATCATATCCATACAATGCTCGGAATGGAGTCATACCAATAGACATATGGTAAGTGGTGTTATAGCAATACTCACATAAATATAGCAACTTTACCCATGCCTTCTGCTGTCCTGCAACATAGTTGTGAAGATAACCCTCTATCCATTTGTTCACAATCTCTGTCTGCCCATCCATCTGAGGGTGATAACTAGTGCTAGGAGTCAACTCAGTGTGAACCAAACGGAAAAGCTCCTGCCAAAATATGCTCATAAACCTGCTATCCCGATCACTAACTATGTTCTTCGGAAGTCCATGCAACCTGAATATTTGACGGAAGAACAAATCAGCCACATGAGGTGCCTTAAAGCTGGTAGGGACAGTGAAAAAGTGTGCATATTTTGTCAACCGATCAACTACCGCATAAATACGATCATTCCCTTGCACCACGGGAAGACTTGTAATGAAATCCATCGAAATACTTTCCCACTTCTGCTCCGGAATCGGCAATGGCTGTAGCAAACCTGCTGGGAAAGTATGCTCTGACTTGTTCTGCTGACAAGTCATACACTCACGGACATGGCGCAAGACATCATCCTTGAGACCCTTCCAAGAGAATCTCTCTCTAATTTGCTTGTATGTTTTAAAATACCCTGGATGTCCTACAAGTGGTGCATCATGGAAAGCATGCATAATCTTCTCCTTAAGCTCAGATTCAGGAACTAGGTAAATTCTGCCCTTATACAAAATCAAATCAGCTATTACCTTATATTGGCCATCTTGAATTTTGCCGTCCATAATGTCACATGCCCAAGTATTTTTGGAATACTCAACTAACAGATTGAGATTTCCAATCTGCTGAAATCTCGCTCAAAGAACATAGGGCAGCGAGATGGGGTTTTTTGGAAAGTGCATCAGCCACTACATTCTTCGTCCCCTTGACATACTCAATGTCAAAATCATATGCTTGAATTTTGCTAACCCATTTTTGTTGCCTCTCATTGAGCTCCTTCTGTTCCAAGAAATATTTCAAGTTGTTGTGGTCGGTTCTCACCACAAATTTCCCACCACTAAATACTGTCTGAACTTTGCCAAAGCATGCATAATGGCAAGCATCTCCTTATCATAGGTGGAATACAATCTCTCATTATCTCTCAACTTCCTACTCTCGTAGGCAATAGGATGGCGATCCTGCATAAGAACTGCACCAATCCCCAATCCCGAAGCATCACACTCCAAAATGAAAGGTCGTGAGAAATCTGGAAGAACCTTAAAACGGACAGTGCTCAAAGTAACCTTCAGCCTTTCAAATATTACCTGTGCCTCATTTGTCCACCTGAATGCCCCCTTCCGTGTAAGATCTGTCAATGGAGCTACCAACTGAGAATAGCCCTTCACGAACCTCCTGTAATAACCACATAACCCCAAGAATCCACGCAAGTCAGAGATATTCCTGGGTGGTGGCCAATCCTGCATTGCCTGTATCTTCTCCTGGTGAACCTTGACCCCATTGGCCCCAATGACATGCCCAAGATACAATATCTCCGTAAGTCCAAATTCGCACTTGGACATCTTAGCAAATAAAGACTGAGTCTCCATTATGCTAAGTACCTCATCAAGATGCCTCAAATGCTCATCCCATGTCCTGCTATATATCAGAATATCATCAAAGAAGACCAACACAAACTGCCTCAACTGCCTATTGAAGAGATGGTTCATACATGACTGAAATGTAGCAGGTGCATTGGTGAGTCCAAATGGCATCACCAAGAACTCATAGTGCCCGTAGTGACACCTGAAGGCTGTCTTGTGAATGTCCTCATCCCGAACTCGAATCTGGTGGTAGCCTGATCGAAGATCAATCTTCGAAAAATAGATAGCTCCATGCAACTCATCTAAAAGCTCATCAATGCGAGGAATAGGATACCTGTTCTTTATGGTTTTCTTGTTCAATGCACGATAGTCAATGCACATCCTCATGGTCCCATCCTTCTTCTTCACCAAAACAACTGAAGAAGCAAAGGGACTAGAACTAGGACGGATGTGTCCCATCTCCAAGAGCTCTCTAATGGCCTTCTCTATCTCATCCTTATATGTCTTAGGATGGCGATAAGGCGTAGTCATCATCACGGGTTTAGCACCCTCCTCAAGCTCTATAACATGCTCAAACCCTCTATTTGGCGGTCTACCTGGAGGAATGTCACCAAACACTGGGCCGTGCTTATCTAGTATGGACTGGATGTCTATATGAAAGGGCTGCTCACTATCTGAAGAAGATTTGGATGAAATGAAACATTGGGCTGCCCATGCAACCTCTCCATGTCTGACTATAGACTCCATCCTACGTGCTGAAACAACTCTAGGCCCACCATCAGAAAGAGCCCGAAGCACAATCTTCTTCTTATCCACCATAAACTCCAACTCCATCCTCCGGAAGTCCTGCACATATCTGCCAAGGGACTGTAACCACTGAATACCCAATACTGTATCAATCTCACCAAGTCCAATAACATAGAAGTCATCGGTCAATGTGTAGTCCCCCATCTGAATACTAAGTCGCGGAATCCTCTTAGTGCAACTAATAGCAAATCCATCTGCTACTCGTACACTAAACCCCTCAAATTCCTCAACCTGTAATCCTCGCTTCGCAGCCAACCCCTCATCAATGAAGTTGTGCGTAGCTCCACTGTCAACCAAACAAACAATCCGTTGTCCCTTAAGCACTCCCTTCAGCCGAAAGGGATGGTACCTAGGAACTCCTGAGAGTGTAGCAATAGTGACATCGGATGAATCCAATGCCTCACTCTTCGCCAAGCTCTACTGGGGGGCTCCCCGGTGCATCATGGCCACTGCCCTCATCCTCTGCATCTGTATCTGGCGAGTGATCATCATCCCCATCTGAAATCACCTCAATGAGATGCACCTTGCCTTTACCAAGGCAACGATGTCCAGGCTCCCAATGATCTTTGCAATGAAAGCAAAGCTTCTTCCTCCTCAACTCATTACGAGTCTCCTAATCCACCTTAGGAGGTGGTGCACTCTTTTGCTGAATGGTAGAGCGCTGAAATGGCTTGGAGCTCGTGGGAAACTTCTTATTGGGCTGATAAGAAGTGGGGGACGTGTCCAAGTCTAATGCCGTCTGGATGGCATCATGCAATGTCCTAGGCTTAAGAGCCTTGACCAATCCTCTCATCCTGTCATGAAGGCCCTCTATGAATAACATCACCACCCTCTTCTCAGGCATCTCTGGAACCATGACTGCTATACGCTGAAATTTGTTGATGTATGAATCAACGTGTCCACTCTGGAGCTGTGCCAAGTCCCTGTAATAAAGCTCCACATCCTTGCGATCAAATCTCGCAATCAACCTCTCGCTGAAATCCTTGTATGACCACAGAAGCTCATGACCCTGTGTAACTAATCCATGGTGCCACCAATCATAAGCCACCCCCTCAAGGTGTAAAGTAGCGAATTGAATAGCCTCCTGTTCCCTCATGGGTTTGAGGGTGAGGTAGGTGTCGAGCTTGTGAATCCAAGCCCTGGCGTTGATCTTCCCGCTACCATCAAAAGTGGAGAGGGTTACCTTATTGGTAACCTACTGCAAATCCCTATTCTGCTGTGCTCTAGGCCTCCTGTCCTGTCCAGCCCTCATGTTATCTCTCCTCTAAGCACAATATATCATGGGAGGGGAAATACGTCCCTCACATGCTGTGGCAAACTCCTCCACTCATCACTGATTGCCATAATAGTATCCGGAAAAGCTACTTCTTCCGGCCGCACCTCAATCTCTGGTGGGTCATCTCTAGGCAAGAAGTTAGGCTGCATAGGCCTATCTGCAGTCCGCGTAGCCCTCCTCTCATCTGTATGAGTGTGCCTTCTCTCATCTGTATGAGTGTGCCTCCACTCACGGCGTGGCGATCCCCTAACACTCCCAATCTCTGAAGGTGATCTACTATGATCCCTGTACCCACTGGCAACTGATACGGATCTATCCCTCCTGCCGTGTCTGTCCCGCGGCCTATCTAGTGCCAACCTGTCCAAGGTAGAGCCCATGCGCTCCATAGTCTGTAACAACTACCTCTGAGTGGCTGCCATATCCCGAATGAAATCCCTATCTGGATCTGCATGCTCCTCTCGAGGAGGACTCTTGGTCTATCACCCAAAAAATCCATTTTGTCACCTCCTACAATACCAGCTTCGAGTCGTGCTCTATCTCATGCGGGTGTAGTATCTGTGTGGACCGACCTCTCTATGCTGCATTCAAAGCTGATTTCTTTTTTAATATACTCTCTACTTTCTTCCCACACAGGGAGGATACACTGCTCTGATACCACTGAAAGATCCCAAACCCCTTTTTGCCTGAATACTTTTTTTTTTTTTTTTTTTTTTAAAAGATTTCTCAGGCTTGGAACTGAACTGATAATATCAAGTGAAACCATGGAACAACATTCTCATACTACATAAACAAATTAAATAATGCAAACCCCGCAAACCGGGTGAATATAGAAAAGGCGCCTAGGGTTTAAACAGCAGATTTCTTCATAAATAATTCAGCAGTGAATTTTATAATGATCTATGTTGACAAATATTCATGGCAAAACAATTATAAATCTGCGAAAGGATTGATAACAAAAGATTGTCCAAAACCCAGTCGTAAATGATTCAAACCAAATTGATTTGATATATAAATGATATTGGAAGCTACAATAATAAACTAGCATGAAGAATACCTCAATCACTGCATAAAACAACTGTAGAATAAGTCGCCCCACTCTAGAAGATGTCTGTATGCCCACTGCTGCAATTTATTTCTCTTTCAAACTGCTGAAATGATAAAAACCTGTGAATACAATGAAGATCCCTGAATAGGAACTCCTCTCTCTGCTCCTGGGGTTTCCGTCCACAAGAGGAATAATCCAGAGGGTTTCCGTCCTTGGATTTTGTCTGCAAAAGCTCAAAGCTAACTGCCGGGAGAAAATAATAATAATCTGGAATGCCCTGGCACAAGTCGCACTTTTTCCTTATAACCAAAAAACCCTTCAAAGATGCAAGTCGCACTTTTTCCAATGCAACATAATTAATTTTTAATTAATTTTTCCCTTCTCCAAGCAAGTCGCATTTTTGGCTTATTTAATTCCTCCCCCAAGGCAAGTCGCACTTTTTACCTAGGAAAGCACATTAAATAATTTATTTAAATGTACTTTCCTAAGTCAAAGTCACTTAAACAGTCTATTAATTCATTATATGTGCTTTAGTGATACTTTACTTTATTTTTAGCACGATATAATAAAATTAATAAACCGAAGTCACCCTTGAAATCACCCTTTGGCCGTCGGGTAGACAAAAAGGGCCAAAGGTCATCGATCGAACTATTCGAGAAAGAGGGACATTACGAGTTTCCATCCTCCAATCTCCCGAAGGAAGGGTTTTGTCCTCCTTGCATGCCACACTAATGGATTGTCGCCCAATAGTGGAATGGACTTAGAGCAATCAACCCTAGAGACCAAATATAAAGTGTATATGCCATGGACTTAGAGCAATCAGCCATAGAGACCAATTATAAAGTGTACATGCCAAAAGATGATGTGCATATGAGCCCCTAAGACTCCTTTTATATCCTTAGGTTCTTGCTGTCCCAAGTATGGCTGTAGCTGTACCATTGCAATTTCTCACTCAAAATTAGCATTATAGTGGTCGTAAACTCTTCTAAAATAGTGGCAAACTATCCCTCATTGATGGTAGGTGGAAAACCCTTCCCCTTGTGACTGAAAACACTTTGTGGATTGTCATTAAGGGGCTGGTTCTGACGAGGACAACAGCAAAAAGAATAGGTTAACAGCTGTCATACTTCAAATTCTTCACAAAAATCAACCATATGGGGACTGAAAAAAACAAACCGAAGATTACTCCCATGTATGGTTACAAATACAATGTTGGGCAAACTGAAAATGTTGATAACAGCAGTATGAATTTTTATGACAACGTGTCTTAAAACCCATAAAACATGATTTCTACTACTTACACTTGTACCACCAATTTCCAGCTGGGTTACAATGCTCGGGGCAACAAGATAACATCCATCTTGCTCACTTCCAAATGTAAAATTTATGAAATCAACATCCACTTCCATTGGAAGACTTCTTCTAAGAGCATGTGCATGGATTAAGAGCTAAAAATCTTTATGATACGACTGTTGTTTTAAAACTGAAAGTGTGGTGGTTATCTTACCATGTGCAGCCCATAGATCTTGCCTTCTTCCGGTAATTCTTTCCATCCTCTTTGCTGTAGCAACTTGAGGAGCTCCACTTGTCATGCTTTGAAGCACAACCTTTTGATCACCAAGTTTGAATCTCAATTCCCTAGCTTGATAGTTTTGGGTAAATTCACCCAAAGAATGCAACCATTGAATCTCAAGTATCAAATCCGTACCTCCAATACCAACAACATAGAAAACATTACTTACCATGTGCTTTCCCAAGGTGAGCTTGAGTGGTTGGAACCTCTTGGTGCAAGGGATGATGAGGCCATCTTGTAGCATCTCATCCTTCACAAGGAAGTTCGAATGCACAACAAACTCCATATGATTTCTCATAAAATTTCTTTCTAACCATATGCATGAAATGAAGCACTCACTAGCCATAGTAACATGGAACCCATTGAAGACTTCATCTTCTTTGTAACTCAAAGGATCTATGTACTCTTTGCCACTTTTCTTTACTTTATCACCCTTTCCACTATGTTGTCCATGATGACACAAGTATGGCAGCGACACACGATGACACAAGTATGGCAGTGACACATGAGGAGACCAAAAACTTAAATGTGATTTTCAAAATCATACCTTGGGCTGTCCTCAGCTTGTCCATCTTCTTTTGCCGAATGAAGCTTGGTTGAGATCTCTTCATATTCAACTAGTGAAGCTCTTCCCACCTTGACTTCATCCATATTTTGTTGGCACATGCATGGAGCCTCTTCGTGGTTCTTGCCAAAGCCATGAACACCCTCAACTTGACTCTTATGAGCTGTTGTTTTGAAAATTCCAGCAAGTTGAACATCATCATTATCAACAGGAGATTTGGCTTCAACCACCAAATTCTCTCCACAAATTTGCAAATCGAATTTTCCTTCTTTGCTTGGTTCATGCTCCATGACTTCTTCCTTTTTCTTTGGAGATTCTATTGCGGCAAAAACCCAATTTGGTTCTTCAATGTGGTCATCTTGGGACTCCACCTCAAATCCTCTTGCCGATTTGATTTTTCTTTTTCTTCTTTAAATAGAAGCCCCTTTGGGTTTGGCTCCTTGGCGAATTATTGAGGTCTAGGGTTTAACCTTGGCATCTTCATCCATGTTCCGGCTGTCCCTTTGTTGGAGTCATCAAATATAGAGAAAGACATCTTGCCCAACACATTTTGTACCTCTTTTGGTGGCACATTTTGTCTTGGCTCCGACTTAGACCTTCCTTTGCTTACCCCAATGAACTTGGCAAGTGAAATTGCCTCCCGTATCTCCTTCGGAAGTGCCATGTATTCCTCATAGCTTGCCGCAATGCTTTGCCCCATAGAGGGCTTTGTTCTCGCCTCGGAAGGGTTTCTTCCCTTGGAACGAAAGAAGGCCTAGTGGCTGATGCATGAGCTGATCCAAAGGTCGGCATGAGGTATTTTCTCCGGATGATCTTCCTTCTCCATTATGAACCCTAGGTTCATGAACTCTCTGAAGGGTTAGGGCTAGCAAGTCCATAGTGTCAATCAATCTCACTTGCCCTTCAATAGGCTTGTCGATCTTAGTGAGCCATATTCTTTTCTTCTCTTGGCTGGTCTGATTTCTTTTCTCTCCTCTGATAGCAATTGAAACCCTTGTTGCCTTCTTGCATGAAACCCTTAGGATGGGAAGACCGAAGCTCTGATACCACTGTAATGTCCCTTTCTAGGGTTAAAACACACAAACAAGGAAATCACACAAACCCCAAAACTGAATGCAATCATATTTTTATAACAGATCCAATATTCCTTGAAACCCTAATAGCGTATTGAAATTTGCATGTTAGTGTTGGAAATATTGTCATTGATGTCAAAAGAGGTGCTGAATTGGTAAACGGAAATCTGTCAGAAAGTAACGGAATTACTAATGGAATTGTGAGTATGTCAACGGAAATAACCAACAACATATAGAGTAGCAAAAAGAGCAGAAATCAAATATTTATATATGTGAAAAGGGTCGCCTTTATAGGAGAAATACAATAGTATCTGTGTAAAGCGAACAACATTCAAGAAAGAGGAAGATCTTGACAACCATGATGAGAAGAAAGCAGCACTTTTTCATGAAGACCGTGATTTATCCTTGGAGGCCCACGATTTGCACAAAAGAGGGCCCACGACTTGCTTAGAGAGCAACACTCATGTCTTAAGGGGCTGCATTGAATGTTTAGGTGATAATTAAATTATTTGGGGCAGTCTTTATGTGTGCATTAATTAATTCAAAGGGGGCAGCGATTTGTTTAGAAAGAATAAATTAATAAATAAAGGCCGACTAATGTTAATGAAAGGGTGTGATGGTTTAAGGTGTAATGCCCTTTCGAAAAGGTACGAAAGGCTATATAAGAAGATTCATATGAGACTTATTAAGCATGGATTCAAGTTGAATATCTTAAGGAAAAAGAAGAAGAAGAGGAAGCGTAAGGGCAGAATTTTAGAACAACAAATCTGAAAGTAAGAAGAAGAATTTTCCATTATTCGTTGAGGAAGCAACAAGTTCAAAAGTGGAAAGCAAATTTTGTAAGGAAGGTTGGTGCCTTCATATTCGAAGAGATCGGTGTCTCTTGCTGAGTTGGTGCTTAGCAAAAGGGGTGGGTGCTCCTGTAGGTTGGTGCCTACAAATTTTTGAGAAATATATATAAAGAAAGAAGTTTCTCCGTGGTTTTCTCCCGAAAGGGTTTCCACGTATATCTGTGTCTACTTGCATTAAGTTTTGTGTTCTTTGATTGATTTGATATATTCACATTGCTCGTGATTATAGATCTAAGTTCAAGTATTAAAGTTTGAAATAATTTCATAATACTGATTCACCCCCCCTCTCAGTATTATCTTGTGCTCAACAATTGGTATCAGAGCAGGTTCCTTCAGGAACAATCTAACAGTTGGAAGGTAGATCTCGGGAGCACATATGGCTAGTCAAGTACAAGAAGGATTTTCCTCGAACAAGGCTCCGTTGTTTAACGGAACAAACTATGCATTTTGGAGCGTAAGGATGAGAACCTATCTGATGGCACTAGGGTTTGATATTTGGCAATCAGTAGTGGTCGGATATACCATTCCATCAACTCCGCCAACAAACCAAGCTGGTAAGAAGGCTTTTGAAAATAATGCCAAGGCGATGAATGCAATCTTGTGTGGTCTGTCAGAGTCCAAATTTGTCAAGGTAATGCAATGTGACACGGCAAAGGAAATATGGGATAAACTTCGAACAATATATGAAGGTGATGATAAGGTCAGAAAAGCTAAGCTTCAAACCCATAGGAGAAAATTTGAGAGCCTAAAAATGAAGGATGAGGAAGATGTTGCAGCTTATCTTCTGCGGGTGGATGAAGTTGTCAACACCATAAGAGGGCTTGGAGAAAAGATTGAGGAACATGTGATCGTCCGTAAGGTCTTAAGATCTTTACCATTAGGATTTGATGCTAAGGTGTCTCGCTATCAAGAAATGAAGGATCTTGACAAGCTAAGCATGGACGAACTACTTGAATATCGACGGCTTATGAAATGAGGACCGAGTCTAATAAACCAGCAAATAAGGAAGCCGCATTCAAAGTCTCAAGAAAAGGCAATCAAGGAATCAAGCGAATGATGAATCAAATAGCGAAGAAGATGAAAAGGAAGCTTTATTCATTCGAAAGCTAAAGAAAGGATTCGGGAGATACAAAGATAAGTTACCATTTAAATGCTTTAATCGGTGGTAAAATTTGTCATTTGCAGCTAAATGCCCAAAGAAGGAAGATAGCGAAAATGAAGAAAGCAAGCCCAAGTTCAAAAGAGAATCAGCAAAGCAGAAGAGGCAAGAAAAGATTTGAAAAGCAAAAGAAGAGTCTATATTCAAAAAGAAGTAGAAGCTCATTTGAAGAAAGCGGAATAAGTGATTTGATAAAGTGATGATGAAGAAACATTGTTTATGGCTATGAAGAAGGTTCATCAACCAAGCAAATTTGATTTGAAAGGAATCGAGACATAGAAGAAGAAGGTGAGGTAAACCTCAAGAAGAACTCATTTGTGCGTTGGGTGAAATAAAAAAACTCAAAAAGAGGAATCAGAAACAAAGACTTCACAGCTCCGTAAATATGAAGGACAAAATCAATCTTTGAAGCTAAGTTAGCCTAGAGTCTTCAAGAATCAAAGAATCTAATCATTGACCAAGACCCGGAAGAAGCAAAAAGAATTGAGGAAGGGTTGAGAAGTTAACTCAAGGTGAAACAAGAAGAATGTGAAAATCGTGAGTCAGAGATTGTTGCGATGAGAAAAGACTTAGAAAAGGTAAATACCAAACTAATGAACAACTTGAAATTTGAAAAGAGTACTAAGGTTCTAGATGAGATTCTAGAAAGTCAAAGATCACCATCCAACAAATCAGGACTCGGATATGAAGAAAAACTAGAGAAAGCTTCAAAATCCATTGAGCTTGAGAAGAAAGGTTTAGAAAAGGCAAAAAGTTATGCAGAAATTCTAAATACGCCTATGAAGAATAAAAGCTAGAAAGGAAGAGGAAACTACGAAGACCAGTTCCATCCACAAGGAAGGTGTTAAAGAGAACGACACCAAAAGACCATTTATTCCACAACATAGGAATATGAACAGGTTCGAAAGTTCCTTTCATGGTTATTGTTTTTATTGCAATATATATGGGCATAAAAAGATAGAGTGTAGAAAGCGAATGAGAGATAATGAAGCCTGGAACAAACCAAAATCTGCTCATAGAGTGTTGAATATGAACTATAATTCGTTTGCTCCACTATCCTATTATAATGAGGAAGCCATTATCTGCTATAAGTGCAATAATTATGGACATATAGCACGCTTTTGTAGAAGTGTGTTTGACTCGAGACAAGATCAAAAGACTAAGCCTTTAGATACAAAGAAAAGGGAGGCTATGAAATCCTGGACAAGGAAGCAGGAGGAAGATGGGGTAGACAAAGAAAAATCCATGCTCGTTCAAACAACTTTTCATGCTCGAGATGGACAGCAGTGGTACATTGATAGCGGATGTTCAAGACATATGACTGGTGATAAAAGTAAGTTTCTCTCCTTAAAGAAAGTAAATGAAGGTACAGTAAAATTTGGTGATAATGCTACAATGAAGATCGTTGGCAAAGGTACGTTGAGTTTGAATAATGGAAAAACAAAATCAAAGAATGTTTTGTATGTTGAAGGATTAAAACATAACCTCTTGAGTGTGAGTCAAATGTGTGATCAGGGACACACTCTTAAGTTCTATGCCGAAGGATGTGAAATAAGGAAAGCAGATATAGGAGAACTAATTGCGAATGCCACCGAAAAACTGAATGCAATCATATTTTTATAACAGATCCAATATTCCTTGAAACCCTAATAGCGTATTGAAATTTGCATGTTAGTGTTGGAAATATTGTCATTGATGTCAAAAGAGGTGCTGAATTGGTAAACGGAAATCTGTCGTAAAGTAACGGAATTACTAAATAATTGTGAGTATGTCAATGGAAATAACCAGCAACATATAAAGTAGCAAAAAGAGCAGAAATCAGATATTTATATATGTGAAAAGGGTCACCTTTATAGGAGAAATACAACAAGTATCTGTGTAAAGCAAACAACATTCAAGAAAGAGGAAGATCTTGACAACCATGATGAGAAGAAAGCAACGCTTTTTCATGAAGACCATGATTTATCCTTGGAGGCCCACAATTTGCACAAAAGAGGGCCCACGACTTGCTTAGAGAGCAACACTCATGTCTTAAGGGGCTGCATTGAATGTTTAGGTGATAATTAAATTATTTGGGGCAGTCTTTATGTGTGCATTAATTAATTCAAAGGGGGCAGCGATTTGTTTAGAAAGAATAAATTAATAAATAAAGGCCGACTAATGTTAATGAAAGGGTGTGATGGTTTAAGGTGTAATGCCCTTTCGAAAAGGTACAAAAGGCTATATAAGAAGATTCATATGAGACTTATTAAGCATGGATTCAAGTTGAATATCTTAAGGAAAAAGAAGAAGAGGAAGCGTAAGGGCAGAATTTTAGAACAACAAATCTGAAAGTAAGAAGAAGAATTTTCCATTATTCGTTGAGGAAGCAACAAAGTTCGAAAGTGGAAAGCAAATTTTGTAAGGAAGGTTGGTGCTTTCATATTCGAAGAGATCAAAGTGTCTCTTCTTTGAGTTGGTGCTTAGCAAAAGGGGTGGGTGCTCCGTAGGTTGGTGCTTACAAAGCGTAATTTGGGGATTGATGTCTCCAGAGGTTGGTGCCTACAAATTTTTGAGAAATATATATAAAGAAAGAAGTTTCTCCGTGGTTTTCCCGAAAGGGTTTCCACGTATATATCGTGTCTACTTGCATTAAGTTTTGTGTTTTTTAATTGATTTAAAATATTCACATTGCTCGTGATTATAGATCTAAGTTCAAGTATTAAAGTTTGAAATAATTTCATAATACCGATTCACCCCCTCTAAAGATTATCTTGTACTCAACAGTTAGGGCATCAAACACTCATCAAACAAGCTGAAATTAAATCTATCTATGCTTCTCCAATTTATATTCGATTAATGGAACCATTACCAAGCCAAAATATGTGACAAATCATAAATATTACCCAACTGCAATTTATTTTAGGACAGCAAAAGTGCAGTCCACAAAAATAGCTAAAAATGAGGCCTCGAACCCCAACAATTACAAAATATAGAAGATAACAACCTTATAAATTATGATGAATCTGAATATCAAATAATAATGAAGTTTTGTGCCCTAGAAGGCACCCAAAAACACTCTGACCCTAGCCTCTCCCTAGGAGAGGGACTCCAAATAATGCAAAAGCTCTTTGTAGGTCTTCTTCTTGATGCCCTAGATAAAAACCAACAAGATGGTCTTCAATGAAAGTTTTCAACTCCACCAAATTGAAGGGTTTCTATCCTCCAATCTCCCACAAGGAAGGGTTTTGTCTTCCTTGGATGCCACACTAGTGGATTGTCACCCAATAGTGGAATGGACTTAGAGCAATCAGCCTTAGAGACCAAATATAAAGTGTATATGCCAAAAGATGATGTGCAAATGAGCCCCTAAGACTTCTTTTACATCCTTAGGTTGGCGCTAAGAGCCATAAGGTGTAGACCGACCTCTTAAGCTTGCTTTATCTTCTAATTCTTTGTTGAAAACTTCCCAACCTTGCCAATCTTTTAATGAGCTTCACTTTATCTTTAATTTCATGTTGGGAACATTATAATCCCAGCCGACCTGCCTTTGGGAGTAAAATGCCAAAGAAAATATTAATAACAATAAAAGAAAATAAAAATGAAACCTAGGGACTTTCTTTGTGCAATTCCTTCTTGGCCATCGGAAGAGCTATGTTACCAAGATACGGGTATGGATATGGGTTCAATACGCGGATACATGCATACATATATATTAAAAATTATATATATATTTCGTTTACTCATTTTTTAGACCATAAGAAATACAAAGCTTGAAAAATATAGTACGATCAATGCTCAAAACATTCAATATACTTAAGATTTTACATTTTTATGATATATGAATATTATATTCCTTTGTGTTTCATCCATTTCCTTTGAGATTAATTTTTGTGTTGTGATGCCATAAAAGATGTATGTATTTGATTAGGTTGACTCTAACCTGCCAATGATAGCTAAAAAGGTCAGTCCAATGGTTGGTTCTTGCATTCATATTATGCAAAATCACTTTCTAATCCTCCTTAAGGATGCGGGAAGGAGTCGATGCTGTGCCTTAATAGTTTCTGGGAAAGGATGCTCTTTGAAACTTTAAGCTATGCAATTTGCGGTGCCAATTTTTTCTATTAGTATTGATTCTATTGAAGATCACCTAAGATTTGATCTCATAAATAACTTGTACGGAGGCTCAAATATATGTCCAAATTTCTATGAATAGCTTCTTTCCTTGGCCAATTGTGATGATCCCAAATAATTACCTCAAACATTCTTGATATCCTTTGAATATTTTCTCTTCAGTAAACTAGAGGGATTTTAAACAATCTCCAGGTTTCCTTGTGGTTGCCATGCCCTCCTAGTCTAGTCCTCAATAAAACAGAAGTTTGTTTGAGTCAAAATAAAATAAAATAAAATAAATTTAGAGCCCCCCCACTGCCCAACAGTACTGATACGTCTCGGATACGTCAAAACGTATCCGGTCCATACCTAGATGTACCGGGACGTATCCGTACCGGGTACATATCCAGGGGGTACGAGAGGGTGGGGGCAAACCCTGGTAACATAGGGGAAGAGAAATGGCAAGAAGTCTTCAATTGGTGCTAGTTTGAAAAAGGGGACATTACATCCTAGCTTCCCGTTGGTTTATTGTTTTGGCTACCTCCTTATTTATAGGAATTGCAGCTTATTGTCTTGTCTATTTATTAGGCATTCTTATTGTAATGAAGTTATGGCTTGATTATTCCTAGTTTTATGGTATTAGAGCTGATGGTCTGTGAATCCTGGGAGGAGGAACTCTTTGTGAGGGACTGAGGTAGAGAACTTATCAGGGAAGAACTACACTCGGTGAAGATCTTTAATGAGAAGCAAATCATTTGACAGAGGAATTCTTCCTTGGTAAGCTAAAAGTTGAGAGGAAGATATTGGCAAGGAGTGACATTCTAGAAATTGTGAGAGGCATTCCATTTTATCATTTCCTGTGCAAGGAGTGGGGCAAGGCGTTCCAAACAAGAGGAGTAGTGTTCCAGCCAAATGGAAGATATTTTTTCTGCTGGTGAGGCATTTTGGAGGTGTGCAGGGCATTTTTGGTGCGAAGGATGTATTTTGGCATTTTGCTGAGTGAAGACAAGCTACTGGGCGCCAAGGAGGACGTGGAAGGACCTGGAAGTTCTGTTTTGTCCAGATCAGAAATTTAAAAAAAAAAACCTCATAAAAGAAGCTGGGCACAGCTATGAAGAGATGAATGAGATGAATGAGAAGAACGTATATATTTTGTGATTGGCAGGTCTGCAAAATCAGTTTGTGAGACATTTAATCAGAAGGAGAGATTGTTTGAAGACTTCAGATCATTTACCAGCAAGTTCGGTCAAGCCCCTAGGCAAGGAGGAGTGCACCATTCTTCTATGCATACACAGGTTCCTCTAAGACTTCTGATCATTTACCAGCAAGCTCAGTCAAGCGCCCAGGCAAGTTGGAGTGTGCCATTCTTCTATGCATACACAGGTTCCTCTTGATTAGACAATATTATTATGTAAATTTTATCCTGAGTCCTCCAAAATAGCTGAATTTAGTTTTTAATGATTTATTAAATTGGTGAATAAATCATTTTAAACCTTAAACAATTCAATTTTAGGCTAAAACTAGACTGAAACAGACATGGTTAATTCAGCTGGAGGAAAACCATAAGACAGAAAACCATGAAATTTTGCCACATTTCTAAAGCTGGAAACAAAAAAAAATCAATACCACGCTTCTAAAGCTGGAAGGGTGTTATATTTGAAGAATTTGTTGTTTTCAACTAAGATGCAGGAAGGTGGTTCTATCTCTGAATTCTTATTGCAGTTAAAGGATATCTGTGACCAATTAAACGCGGTGGACAAGCCTGTAGATGAGCAAGATCTGATTCCTTTGGTCATGCAAAACTTGCCACCTTCATATGATTCCTTTGTGGAATCATTGCACATGATCGCAGAGACTCAGGAAATGACTTTTGAGAAGTTATCAACACTTCTCATGCAGAAGGAAAGAAGACAAGAACATTTAGTTGCCTCAACATCAGAATCTACAAAAAGTGCTTTTATGGCAAGGACAAAAGGCAAGGGAAAATGGTCCGCAAACAAAGATTCTTCAAAGAACAATGTGAGTGATTCCAAGAAAACAAAATGGAAGTGTTTTTATTGCAAGCAACCAGGTCATTTTAAGAAAGATTATAGAAAGAGAAAAGATGATATGACTAATGCAAACAAGAAATCTCGACTAATGCAAAGTTGAATTTGCCTTTGCAACATCACATAACCAATCCAATGAGTCTCGCACTTGGTACTTTGACTCAAGAGCTTCACGACACTACATGTGTCATCAAGATTGGTATGTAAACTTCATTGAGGATAATAGTAGTAATGAAATTGTTTCCTTAGGTGATGGATGGACACATGACATTAAGGGATGTGGGGATGTACAAATCATTTTGAACAATGAGTACAAATATACATTTACTAATGTCAAATATGTACCAGATATGAATAAAAACCTTTTGTCCATCAGTGAAATTACCAAAAACAAACTTGTAGTTAAGTTTGAAGGAAACAAATGTAATGTCACTACACTCAATGATAAGCTTGTTGTTGTTGGTATAAGGGAAAGGGGTCTGTATAAACTTGTAGATCCTAAATCAAGTAGAACAATATGCTTTAGCAACAATTGAGTAGTTTAGTACTCTATGGCATGCAAGATATGGTCATTTGAGTTACCAGTATTTAAACATGTTGAGTAAAAATAAAATGGTGCATGGACTCCCATCTATTTAGGAAAATCAAAATGTTTGTGAAGGGTGTCAGTTGGGTAAATAGGTCAGACAACCCTTTCCTATTGGTAAAGCATGGAGGGCAGAATGTGTGTTAGATTTGGTACATGCAGATCTTCATGGTCCTATGAAAACTAACACTATATCTAGTGCTCTTTATTTCTTGTTGATAGTTGATGATTTCTCTCGAAAAATGTGGGTGTATTTTCTTAAGAAGAAATCAAAGTGTTTTGCTAATTTTGTTGCATGGAAAACATTGGTTGAAAATCATACATGTAAAAAGGTCAAGGCCTTTAGGTCAGACAATGGTGGAGAGTTTGTCTCCAAGCAATTCAATGACTACTGCACAAAGGAAGGTATACACCGACAATATACCACTCCTTACACTCCACAACAGAATGGAGTAGTGGAAAGGAGGAACATGACTATCATGGAGATGGCATGATGTATGGTGCAAAGCAGAAATGTACCTTTTCGGTATTGGGCAGACGTAAATCTTTGCGGTGTACATCTTGAATAGAATTCCTTGTAAATCTATGCAAGATATCACTTTTGAAGAAGCATGGTCAAGTAGAAAGATTGATGTCAGTGATTTTTCGTATTTTTGGTTGTATTAATTTCGCATTAATTCCTAAAGAAAAAAGGAGTGGTTTAGATGCACAAAGTAAGAAGTACATGTTTGTTGGCTACATTGAGAATTCCAAAGCATATAGGTTACTAGATATCTCTACCATTAAAGTGATAGTGAATAGAGATGTCAAAATAGATGAGAAAATCTTGTATTTCTCAAAAGATGGTACACCTACTAATACTAGTAATCTTTGGATTCCTAATGATGATTATGAATCAAGTTCTAGTACTAAAATGGAATAGGAGTTAAAACGCAGCAAACACCAGAGAAGTCTAGCTCCATAACAGGACCTATTGAAACAAACAATGATTCAACTAGTTAGCATAAAAGGCCAAAGTGGTACTATAACACACTGCAAGATGTTAGACAAGATGAGCTTCCAAAAACAATGGAAGGGAGATCCACAAGATCTGGGAAACAAGTAATACAAAATAATGAAAAGGTAAATTTTGCTCTAACTACAATCGCTGTTTCATAGATATTCAAGCCCAATATTTTTGCGAAGCTTACGGTAAGCTAGAGTGGGAATCGCCATTAAGACAGCAGTATGATGCTCTAATGAAAAATGGAACTTGGGTTTTGTTAGACTTACCCCTGAGACTAAGTCACAAGGTTCGAATTAGACGAGGATAAAGTTCGATTCGAGTTAGACGAGGATAAAGTTCGGTTCAAGTTTGCCAATCAATAAAATTTGATTTTTTTGTCATTAAGGTCTAACTATAGATTTTATAAATAACATAAAAAAATGCAAAAGCAAATCAAAACATATCAAATTAAAACAAATAAACATACATAATCCCAAGTTCTTGAACTACATAATACACAATTTAAAGTTAATTTCATAAATATTATTATTATAAATACTATTTTAAATATTTAACAATATTATTATTAAAATTTAATATTTATAAACACTTTTATTTACATTTTAACAAATATTATATATATATATATAATTTTAAGTTTTAAACTTAAAAATATTTTAAAAGTAAATGAAAATATAATATAGTATAAAAGATAAATTAAACAAGATAAAGAATTTAAAAATTAGAAAAGCATAAACATAACCCTAAACTAAAACATTCAACATAAAATTGAAAGAGGATCTCCCTCTCGAACTGTGAACACAACTTGCAACCTCCACAGCTCCGCAACTCCACGACCCCAAGCATAATACTCATGTCTGTACGCTACAACTATTACATTCAATGAAATATTCATGGCCTTAAACACCTCCAATCCTATGTAGTAGTCACATTCAGAAACAAATTTGTGGTAGATCTTAGACCAGCTCAGCTCATGTCCGCTCAGATTTCAGCTGCTCTCACATGCAGCCATGCCCATAATATTCAGTGTTCCAGTCAACTCAAGTTTTTGCCTCGACTAGAAAACAAATCATGTCTTTGCCCTCATGAGAAGTGCAAGTGTTTTACAAACAAAATGCGGTGTTATAGAAGTAAGTAGAATTTCTTTTTGGGTGACCAAACCTTGCCGAATATTTGTGGATTTTCCACCCATAATAAAAGTTCAACGGTTTTTGAATTTCATGCTAGAAATTCGCCGAACCTTGTGACTTAGCCCTTAGATAAGAAATCCATTGGTTGCAAATGGATTTACAAAGTGAATTGTAAGTCAAATGATTCCTTAGATAAGTATAAAGCTCGTCTTGTTGCAAAGGATTATGCACAAGAAGAGGGGGTAGATTATGAAGAAACATTTTCTCCTCTAGCAAAAATGGTAACATTCAGAATGATTATTGCTATTGCCGCTCAATTTGGTTGGCAAATATATCAGATGGATGTAAAGAGTGCTTTTCTGAATGGAGACTTGGAGGAGGAAGTATACATGGTAGAACCACATGGATTTCAGATTCCTAGGAAAGAGCATCTGGTTTGCAGGTTAGTGAAGTCCTTATATGGACTTAAGTAGGCTCCTCGAGCCTAGTATTTCAAAATTGATAAATATCTTAGAGAGTCTGGTTTTAAAAGATGTGATGCAAAATCTACTCTCTATGTTAAATTGGTTGGTGATGACATAGTGGTTCTAGTTGTCTATGTTGATGATCTTGCCATCACCGGAAGTAGTAATGACTTGATTAAATAGGTGAAAGCTGACATTTGTTTTGTGTTTGAAATGACTAATCTAGGATTGCTTCAATATTGTCTAGGTGTAGAGTTTTGGCAATGCTACAATTTTGGTTATACAATTTTTGTATCTCAAACAAAATATGCCAAATCCTTGTTAGAAAAATTCAGAATATATGATTGTAATCCAACAACTACACCTATGGAAGTTGGGACAAAACTCTCAACTAACACTAATTCACCACTGGTCAATGAAACAGTGTATCGGCAATTAGTAGGTAGTTTGATTTATCTTACTACTACTAGACCAAATTTATGTTTTGCAGTAAGTTTTCTTTCTCCTTTCATGGCTAAACCACATGAAGAACATGGGTAAGCTAGAAAGCGTGTTCTTAGATATGTCAAAGGTATTCTTGACTTTGGCATTATGTATAAGCAATCTGTTGACTTTGAGCTAACAAGGTATATTGATTGAGATTGAGCAGGATCAATTGATTCAAGAAAATCAACAATAGGTTATATTTTCACTCTTGGTTCAGGAGCATTTTCAAGGAAAAGTAAGTTTCAAAGTATAGTTGCATTGTCTTCTACTGAGGCTGAGTACAAAGTAGTGGTTAGTGTAGGTAGAGAATTGATGTGGATTCAATTAGTATTGGAAGATCTTTAGCTTGATTCATTAGCACCTACACCTATCTACTATGACAACCAGAGTGTACTAAAGTTGGTGAAGAATCCAGTTTTTCATGCTAGGACTAAGCACATTGAGGTTCATCACCGCTACATCCGACAGTTGGTTAATAATGAAGAATATATGTCTTTATTTCTGAATAACCAACTGTTATAATGACTAAACCTTTGTGTAAAGACAAATTTGTGAAATTCCAAGATAAGCTTGGAGTTGTTTCCAGTTCAGTCATTAAGGGAGGGTGTTAAAATATTTTATAAGAATAAATTTATATTGTTTTAGTTTGTTTTAGGCTTAAACAAACTATTGTTATGGTTTCATGGGTCAATCCTATTCCTAGCTTCCCATTGGTTTATTGTTTTGGCCACTTCCTTATTCATAATGATTTCATGAACTTATTGTCTTGTCTATTTACTAGGCATTCTTCTTGTAATGAAGTTACGACTTGATTATTCCTGCTTTTACCAGTGTTTAACCTTATATTAGCTAATGAATTTTGGTGTATGACCACAAACTCGACATATTTGTAGTAAACTATAGAATGTGCCATTCATTGCCAAATATAGCCACCATGTCTCATACCAACAATCCACTTCGACCGAAAGGCTTTGTTATAGGCAACATGGCAAGTGTAGTTCTTGTATTTTTGTCTTTGCTACGCATTGTTGTATGGGAATGACAATACCTTATACTTGTATCCATCTTCGATACCTATTTCATCCACCACAATTAAAATTAGGATTGTACTCCACCTAATTGTTTCTCCCCTCTTGTGGGCTTTCCATCAAGCAATTGCGCATAGCTTTGTGTTGATCGGGGGTGCAACTATGCGATTGATGTGATTTGCACTGTCTTTCAATGGCGTGTGGGAATTTCTTCTTTTTGTACATGAGTTGCCTTTCACAACATTTTCAATTGCTCCATTATTTTCCAATGCCTAACTAATATCCACCCCTCGTGCATGATAGTCTAGTCAATTTGTGTATGAGCTACGATGGAATCTTCTTTTCTCGCGCCCAAAAATAAATTCTATTTTTGTGGACTCATGATAGGAGCAATCTCCTAGTTTTTGGATTTTCCAAAGAACGATAACTCCACCATAGTCAATACTAAGGTATTTCGCTTTTGACTTTGCGGTGGTTATAATTTTCAGTCTTAAACTTATCCACCATAAAGTTCCATTCTTCCACGCACATACATTCCTATGGATACTGCATTTTCAAAATTTCCTATGGTGCAATATTTATCTCCTTCTCCTCCACTTCCTCAACTATAACAATTGTGTCTACCATCCTTTTGCGCAGATCTCGCTCACTTACTTCTCCCTACCTTCGTTGCTGCTATTTTTCCTTTTGGAGGCATTTTTGCTCATTGAGACCATACATTCATCCTTACCCTATTTGGTTGTCTGTATCCCTAAATTTTGGCTTCAAGCTTCAACAACTTCTAATGGTGGATGTCCCCTCGCAACTCCAATTTCTCTCACTTGGTCAAATTCCTTCTCATGGCACAAGTTTCTTGTGGTATATTTACCCCAATGTATTGTGTTCTTGCTCAACCTTACTTGAAGAGTTGGAAAACACATGTTTTCTAAGTCAACCTTGATCTTGACGTGGGAGACAATCATTTCATCCATGCTCTCTATTTTGTCTTTCACCAATAGTCATTCTTAAGGTATTTTATTTTTGGCGTGGTGGTGGTTATGAGTCTCAATCTTACACTTATCCACCATAGATTTCCATTCTTTTGACATACATTCCTCTGGATACTACATTTCTGGAATTTCTTGTGGTGCAACATCTATCTCTTTCTCCTCCACTTCCTCAACTTTAACGACTATGTCGACCATCCGTTATGTAGATTTTGCTTGATTACTTGTCCTTGCCTTCATTGCCTCTATGTTTCTTTTGGAGGCATTCTTGCTCTTGAGACCATAAATCCACCCTTACCCTATTTGGTTGTTTGTATCCCCTAATATTCCGACGTCAAGCTTCAACAATCTTTAATGGTGGATGTGCCTTGTGCAACCTCCCAATATCTCTTACTCACTTGAATTCTTCATGGCTCAAGCTTATTGTGGTGTTTTTACCCCACTGTACTACATTCTTACCCAAATCTTGTGGTTTTCCTTCAACCTCAAATTTCTTTAAACCCCCAACTCCTTGCACTTTGTTAACTTCCTTCCTTCTCTGTTGGCTCTTTGATTGCCAAGGTTGAAAGTGACAAAATGATGGGGTGAAGGCTCATTTTATAGTTTGACTTAGTGTGACATCAACATGATTTCATCCACTTCTTGCGTATGAATAGCCATTTAGGAAATGCCACACAAATTTTTATAAAGAAAGGCATTTTTTCCCTCTATAGTGGGTTTTAATTTTAGAGTCAATATTTGTCTCCATTTCCTGCCTCTCTCTTTCCTTGGTGGCACCATTACCTTAGTGCAACTCTCACCATTTCTTCCCGCATTACGTGTTTTTTGCACGTTCGAATTTGCTCCTCTTTTGCACCCGCTACCCTGCACTTATCTTTTTATATGGATATTTAATTGTATTTCCATGTGCATCCAACCTTCTTCTTTGCTGCTTTGTCATACCTTTTTCCTTTTGCGCAAACCCTCCCCATAATAACCCTCCACATAATAATCTCATGCATGTTCCTCCATTGCATATAACAAATTGTTGTAGTTGTTTTCCACTCTGTTCAACATATCATGCTGCTGTGCGTTTCATTTCCTGTATACTATATTTTCACTTTTGTGTTGGTGTGCACTCACTTTTGTGCCCTTTCCTTGCGGTTTGATATTATCCAGCGCAAACACATTTCCCATTCTTTCCGCCATTTGTATTCAAATGTTTGTGCCCAATTCTTTCACACTTTGCACATAATTTTTTTCATGTTTTTTGCGCGGTCCTAATTATCTTGTATGTATTACTCAAGCTGAGAAGTATAAAAACTTGAAGAATGTTCACTAACTACCTGCACAAACCAATATTGCGCAATAAGTTTAGTGGTGCTGATTTTGGCTCACATTATCACAATCTAAAACATTATAAAGAGTCAATATAAAACGCGCTTCTTTAATTCATATGGGACTATATTCAAAGAAAGAGATTACAAAATGATAAACAATACTTTAATTAAATGACTAAGGAATTATTTTTTGGTAGGACTGGGTAAACAACGTCATTCTTTGGTCATTTGTTCTCCTACAATTAGTAGGGTTTTAATTGACTACCATTAAATTGTCCCTGGAAGCATAGTTAGCATACTTGGCGAGTACTCGCCAAAAATTCTGCCAAACGAGTAATCGCTGCAAAAACCCACCATTTTTGACTTGCTGAGATGTGGCGAGTACTCGCCGAGTTAACTCGGTGAGTACTCGCCACAACTCGGTGAGTCCGTGCCTAAAACTCGCCAGCGCTATATATACGCGTAAACACGTCTTTCACACTAAAAAAATGCTGAAAATACACGGTTTTTGCTCTTTTTAAGGCCCTACACTACATCATTTTCACTCACACAACCATTTGAGCTTGCATTGCTTGTGTTGAGCGGATTTTGGAGCGAATTCGAAGAGAGAATTTGGAGAATTGCATTTGGAGGTGAGTTTTTTTAATTCTTTCAAGTTTTTTCAAATTTTGTGTATATTATTTATGTTTTATAGATTCATATTGTAATTCTAAATACATGTAATGTAAAATCGAATGCTTGTAATTTTTTTATAGTCTTTAATACTCATTTGCAACCGTAGGTATATCATTTTTATTAAATTATGGTGAAATATGGTTATTTAGACACTTTTTTTTTTAATTTAATTAAGCTTATGTTTTTCTAATTTTTTAAATGTGCATTGTGTTGCAAATTAGACGGCATCAATTCGACATCCGGGTTAGCATCACTAGCAGGAATTGTTCCTGCGAATGCCCGTACGTCAAAGCTTGGAAGTATAGTGTATATGGAGCAGTTGTAAATTTTGTTGTTTGCAATTTATGTGGCGTAACAACGTCCGGAGGCGCCAATCGTCTAAAGTATCACCCGCATCTATTGTTTACCAAGATGTTGTGGTTTGCCCCAATGTTACGGAAGAGGCAAAGCGAGAGATAAGATGTAATGAAATTACTTGTATAATTCATATTAAGAGCAATAGTAGAGCACCAAATAACACAATATTTCAGAATAATGATCTCAATATGCAATTAGAATAGCTTCGCCACTTCGAGGGGGCAACCTCCAAACCATATAACAAGACTCAAATGCTCAAATGATAATGAAATACTACCTATAATCCCCTATATATACTAGTCATATGCTATGGCCATCACCAAGGCCGACCTATTAAGCATGAGAAAGTATAAATGATATAATAAAATGATATGGTAAGCCACAAGTCGGCTACTCATATCCTAATACAAGCAATAGGTTAAGGGCGTAGCATGCCCTTCCCCTTCAAACCAATGTTGTCCTCAACGTTGAATAATCCTGGATGTTGCTGCAGAAATCCTTCATCCTCCCAGGTGGCGTCTTCTATGCTCAGATTCTTCCACTTGATCAGATATTCCTTAATGTCTCTAGTTCTCAGCCTCTTAACGCATTTGCTGCGAGAATCTTCTCTGGCTCCAAAATGATTCTTCCTTCCTCATCAAGTTCTGGTAACTCTGTCTGGGCTTCAAATTTCTGTCCAATAACCTTCTTCAGGCATGAAACATGGAATACTGGGTGTATGTGTGAAGATGGAGGCAACTCTAGTTTATAAGCAACACTGCCAATTTTTTCGTAGAACCGATAAGGGCCATAATATTTAGGAGCAAGTTTGTTTTCCTTTTTCGTTGCTTTAGGGACATCTTTGTGTAAGGCCGAGATGTACAAAACCCAGTCCCCGATTTCAAAATGTCTTTCACTACGGTGTTGATCTGCTTGTTGTTTCATCCTGTTTTGTGCTAATGCTAAATTCTCCTTCAAACTAGCCAAAACCTGTTGTTGATGTTGAATGTGTTCCTCAACATCTCTGACCTTAGTTTGCACCCTCAAGGAGGAAGTGATAGAAGGTGGATGGTAACCATATAATGCTAAAAATGGGGTCATTTGAGAAGAGGTATGAAAAGATGTGTTATACCACCATTCTGCCAGTGGTAGCCATTTAATCCACCTTTCTTGCTTATCTGATACAAAACAACGTAAATACCCCTCTAAGCATTTGTTGACCACTTCTGTTTGCCCATCAGTTTGAGGATGATAAGATGAACTGTGAGCTAGTTGAGTACCCAAACATGAAAATAATTCCGTCCAAAAATTACTTGTGAAAATAGGATCACGATCACTCACAATTATCTTTGGGGTTCCATGTAGCCTTTGAACTGTCTCCAAAAAATAATGCTGCATCAGTATCATCGCGCAAATGGATGTGATAGGGCACAAAAATGGGCATATTTTGTGAGCCTATCCACAATCACGAAAATAACATTCTTACCCTCTAAACAAGGCAATCCGGTGATGAAATCCATGGAGACCTCCTCCCATCTCTGGCTAGGAATTGGTAAGGGTTGCAATGACTTGGTGTCTTAATTGTTTCCCCTTTGTTCTGTTGGCACACTAAACACTCTGATACAAACTTTTGTACATCCCCCTTGAGTCCTTCCCAAAAGAATTCTCTTTTTATTCTATGATATGTCTTCAAAAACCCAGAGTGTCCTCCAACAGGTGAGGCATGTAGCTCTGCAAGAATCTTATGCTTCAACTTAGAATCTTTACTCAAGTATAACCTATCCTTGTACCATAGGACATTACCTTTCCACTCAAATTTGTTAGATGTCATAGATCCTTGCTTGATATTCTGTATTAGAGATTGTGTATCCTTATCTTGATTCCATTCCAATCTTGCTTCCTCCACCCAATCGGTCGTCAACATGGACATTCCACATAGTAAGGCATCTGCAGATGTATCCCTTCTAGACAACGCATCAACTACTACATTTTCTTTACCCTTTTTGTATATGATTTCAAAATCATAACCCAACATTTTTGTTACCCACTTTTGTTGTTCCTCAGATGATAACCTTTGCTCCAAAAAGTATTTGAGACTATCGTGATCAGTTTTTACCTTGAAGTGTCTACCCATGAGATATGGCCTCCATTGCTTGACTGCATGAAGAATAGCCATCATTTCTTTCTCATAGGCAGGTTTGAGTAGATCTTTTCCTTTGAATTGACGAATCTCAAATGCAATTGGTCTTCCTTCCTGCATTAGAATTGCTCCCAATCCTGATCCTGAAGCGTCACATTCAACAATGAAGGTTTTTGAGAAGTTGGGAGTAGCCAAAACTAGGGTGCTGCACATGGCTTCCTTCAGCTGCTCAAAGGATTTAGTGGCTACGTCTGTCCAATGGAAGGCATCCTTTTTAGCAATGCAAAGTGAGTGGGGTTGCTATTCTACCATATCCCCGCACAAATCTTTTGTAGTACCCTGTTAGTCCTAGGAACCCATGCAGATTTTTGAGATTTTTGGGCCTTGGCCATTCCACCATAGCTTTGATCTTCTGAGGATCAACTTTGATGCCTTCATGGGATACAATATGACCCAAATACTCTACCTCTTGTACACCAAAAGAACATTTGGATGGCTTTGCATACAGAGTATGTTTCTCCAAAACTTCCAACACGTTATTTACATGTTGTAAGTGTTCTTC
Organism: Taxus wallichiana var. yunnanensis; assembly: GCA_018340775.1. Classification (NCBI taxonomy): domain Eukaryota; kingdom Viridiplantae; phylum Streptophyta; class Pinopsida; order Cupressales; family Taxaceae; genus Taxus; species Taxus wallichiana. The sequence goes on along the minus strand of CM031238.1, from coordinate 326,666,054 downwards.
CCATGTCTTACTGTAAATCAATATGTCATCAAAGAAAACTAATACAAATTTCCTTAAAAAGGCCTAAAAATAGTGTTCATCAAGCTTTGAAAGGTTGAGGGCGCATTTGTAAGACCAAAAGGCATTACCAAAAACTCATAATGGCCCTCATGAGTCCTAAAAGCCGTTTTATGAACATCTTCCTCTTTTATCCTAATTTGATGGTACCCCGAACGAAGATCTAATTTCGTGAAATAAACAACACCATGCAATTCATCAAGTAAATCATCAATTACTGGAATAGGAAACTTATCTTTGATGGTGTACTTGTTGAGTTCTCGGTAATCTGGACACATCCTCCATGTTTCATCCTTTTTACGTACCATGACCACTGGTGAAGAATATGCACTCTGGCTATGCCTGATGATACCTGCCTTCAACATTTCCTCCACCATTTTCTCGATCTCACTTTTCTGGGAATATGGGTATCTGTATGGTCTGATGTTAGGTGTTTGGCTCCCTGGAATCAACTAAATGACATGATCATGATCCCTAACTGGTGGTAGTCCCTTTGGAATTGCATCAAAAATAGATGAGTGAGCATCCACAATCTTCTGAAGATCGGGTGGCATTGAAGACTCTATATTTTGTACTTCTATGGAAAATAGCTTTGCTATAAAGCCATCCACTCCTTTTCTAAGAACCTTCTGCATCTGATGAGAGCTAATAATCTGTGGAGACTTAGCTACCATCCCATTCAATTGTATTGTCCTTCCATCTCGAATGAAATCGCATGAACAATTCTTGGAAATTCATCTCAATAGACCTAAGGTTGTGAGCCACCTGGACCCCCAAAACAATATCCGCCCCTCCCATAGAAATAGCAAACATAGGTGAGTCTAACATGTAGTCTCCCATGGAAATCTTGATACTATGGCACTTTCCTGTGCACTTGACTGTCCCACCATCCGCAATCATAATTTGCATTTCTGGAGCCGGGTAAATAAAACGATTGAGGCGGGCAGCTAACTTACTATTTATGAAGTTATGAGTACTCCCGAGTCAATCAACACCGTCACCTTCGTTTTTGAGATAGCCAATAACCTTGAGTGTTTGAGGAGTACTAATACCTGACAATGCATGACAAGAAATTGTAGGTTGGTGATCCTCTACTTCATCTTCTACTGGTTCCTCAGCCTCTCCTATAATTTCAGCTTCCTCATCATCCCCATTACCTCCGTCAATATAGAATAACTTCTTCTCAAAGCACATTTATGTCCCGGTCCATATTTGCTATCACAGTTAAAACATAATCCTTTTGCTCTCTTTTCTTCCATTTGTTGAGGAGTCAGTCTAATTGGCCTAGCAAATGAAGGGGAAGAGATACTACGGTCTTTGGTGTTAATGAAAGGTGGCCTCCTACTACAAAGAATTTTTTCCTCTGCACGACGTGCCATGATAATAGAATCAAAAAGCTTGATTGGATTAAACATCCGTACCTCATGCTCGATGTGGTCCTTAAGACCCCCAAGAAACAAGTCATTCAAATTCTCTTCTAGAATATTCTCCACCCTTAAGGATAGGTTTTGGAATTGATGCACATAATCTTTGACTGATCCTGTTTGCCGTAACTTTGCTAATTGACTAAAGTAGTTATCTGAAACACTGGAACTATAGTGCAATTGCAACTCCTCGGTAAAAACCTGTCCAAGTGACACCTAGACCATTCTTTTCGCCTCGAGCACATAACCAAACCAACGATACCAAACAAATTGGTCGGGTTCAAGATATAGGGATGCCAATGTCACCTTTTGTCCTGATGGTGTTTGATGTAACTCAAAGAAGTTCTCCATTTGATTTATCCAATTCAGGGGATCCTTACCATCAAATTTGCGCATATCCACTTTCGGCATCATGTTCTTGGTTGCGGATAAGTTTGATTATGATGGGACTGGAAAAGTGATCCCATATGGTTAGTTTGTCCATGATTTTGAACTGAAGGTCCTCCTTGGTTGATATGGGCTGGATTTGGGCCATACTGGTTACCCTTTACATGTTGCATGATATCATCCAACCGATGATTGATTTGGGCTATGTCTCCTTTAGAGGCCATCTCAGATTGTACAATTCGTAACTCATACTCAAGTTGGCAAACCTTATGATCAACTGAGGTAAACCCTAGTGCTGAGGAATCTGTATTTACCCCTTCTGACTCCATCTCTTCAATCACTACCCCTCTTTATCTGGGGTTTTACCCGGAGTTACCGAATTCTTTTTTGCTCTTGTGGAAGGCCCCGCCATGATGTCAAATCTTAGGGTTTAGGGTTTCGATACAATTTCGGCCGAACAGGAAAAAACACAAAGAAGATACTAATACTATTTTTGATATCTTTCCGAAAATGTAAAGAACTTAAAATTTTTCCACAATTTGCACCCTAGGGAGTGATTTTATGAAAAACCCTAAATTTGTAATAACTTTTGCAAAATAAATCAAAAAAGTCTGAAATTTTCAGGGAACCTTACTTGATATGCTTCACAACTCTGGTAAAAATATCTCCCACCAATTCGCTCTAGTTCGCAATATGTGGCGGAAACAAAAAATTAGGGTTTTTGCCCTAAATTCGGCCCAGATCGCAGCTCTGATACCACTTGTAATGAAATTACTTGTATAATTCAGATTAAGAGCAATAGGAGAGCACCAAATAACACAATATTTCAGAATAATGATCTCAATATGCAATTAGAATAGCTTCGCCACTTCGAGGGGGCAACCTCCAAACCATATAACAAGACTCAAATGCTCAAATGATAATGAAATACTACCTATAATCCCCTATATATACTAGTCATATGCTATGGCCATCACCAAGGCCGACCTATTAAGCATGAGAAAGTATAAATGATATAATAAAATGATATGGTAAGCCACAAGTCGGCTACTCATATCCTAATACAAGCAATAGGTTAAGGGCGTAGCATAAGAGCAGAGCTAGATGAGAAGAAACTAGAGAGGGAAAGGGTACAAGCAGCCAGAGCGGGCGAAGTTTATTAGACTTGGGGCTGCAATGATAGAAGATTCAAATGACGATGTTGCGCAATTGTGGGCTCTACTCGTGGTCCACACATACAAACTGGAAGAGTCGGAAGAGGCACATCTTCATCGAGTTTGAGCAAAGGCATACAAAGCTTTTTGTATCAAGGAACACACCTGGAGCACAACCTTCATTACAAGGTATAGGTGGAACAAGGATATGCATGAGGAAGTGGATAAAGCATGTGCAAATTTTTGGTACTACAACAACCTTCCATTCAATGTGGCAAAGAGCCCATATTGGGAGTACTTGGTGACAACGTTGACAGTTGCAGGGAAAGGGTACAAGGCACCCTCTCCAAAAGATTTGAGTGGGAAATTGCTACAGGGTGCAGTTGCAGATGCCACTACAATTCTAGAAGAGCAAAAGAAACAATGGAACAAATACGGATGCACCATTCTTTCAGATGGGTGGATGGATGGAAGGAACCGCACCCTCATTAATTTTTTAGCGGCTTCAAATGGTGAGATGGTGTTTTTGAAGTCTATTGATGCCTCTAACATAGTAAAAAATGCAGAGAATTTGAGTGTTATGTTAGAGATGGTTGTATTAGAGGTTGGTGTACAAAATGTTGTGCAAGTTGTCATAGACAATGCAACAGCATATGTGGCGGCTGGGAGACTACTGTAGAAGAGACATCCATCACTCTTTTGGACTCCTTGTGCAACTCATTGCCTTGACCTTCTTTTGGAGGACAAACAAAATTGATTGGGTGAGGCTGGTTGTAGAAGATGCAAGAAATATAACAAAGTACATATACAATCACCCTTGGGTTCTGATCTTGATGAGATAACACACAAAGGGAAAAAACTTGTTTGAGCCTTTGTCACGACAAGGTTTCATGCAACTAACTTCTTAACGTTGCAAAGTATTTCTAGTTTGTTGACATCATTGAAACAAATGTTTGTGAGTCAAGCATGGCTAGAGTCACAATATTCAAAGAAAGCGGATGGAGAGAGGGTTAAAGATAGTTTTGATGACATCTTTGCGCAAAGAGAGCTATAGAGATCATCAAGGTAATTTCAAGCTTCGATTTATATTTCATTCTTTTATTTTAATTTGTTAAATTATAAATATATTGTTTTTACTTTATTTGTAAGTTTGTAACCTTACATTTTAATTTGTGTGTAGGTGTCAGAGCCGTTGGTGAGGGTTTTGCGATTGGTTGATGGGGAGCAAAACCCCATGGGGTATATTTATGAGGCCATGGATAGGGCCAAAGAGTCTATCCAAAACTATTACAGGGGGATATTGTCAGATATGGTCCCTTTTGGGAGATTATTGATCGGAGGTGGAACAATCAACTCCACCAACCTATTCATGTAATGGGTACTACCTCAACCCCAAGTATTTCTTCTTTGATGGCTTCACAGATGTGAACAAAGAGGTTATGGAGGGCCTTTCAACATGTATTGAGAGGATGATACCAGATGTTGAGATGAGGGACCTCGTCATTTTAGAGCTGCAAAATTACAAACGTGCTGCGAGAGGCTCTTTTCTTTGGAGTTAGCTATTCAAGGAGAACCACACTGGACACCGGGTAATAAAAATTAGAATGTTTATCAAGTTATTAATTACAAATTTGATTTTATTAATTACTTATTAAATTTTGATTATCTTGTTTGTAGGTTCTTGGTGGGAGGATTGGGAGGGATTACCCTCATCTTCAAAAGCTAGCCCTTAGAATTCTATCTCAGCCTTGTAGCGCTTCCGGATGTGAACACAACTGGAGTTTGTTTGAGGCCATTCACACAAAGAAGCGCAACAAGTTGAGTCAAAAATGACTCAACGACTTGGTTTTGTGCAATACAATCTCTGGCTTCGCACAAGAAAAGTTGAGGCCACATTAGACGATCTTATTGATTTGGATGAGATAGATCCATACAGCGAGTGGACTAGGTGAGAAGAGGAAATCCTGCATTCACAGAGGACGAGATTGCTTCTTTTGAGAGGGAAGCTATGGAGGGAGAAGCACTAGCAGTTGGAGGAGATATTGGATTGGATGACATCTTTGGAGGTGATCTCCAATATGCGGTAGAGGCTAATATGCAAAGAGAGGAGCCACCACCATCTACTTCGGTGTTAGAGCCGAGTCGTAGCCTCTAGGAGGAGCGAGGAGATGCAACCGAGTGTGGGGCCTAGTAGAGGCACTAAACCCTCTCCCCAATATTTCTCTAGAACGGGAAGAGGAAAATGTAAATTGTAACTTATTATATATTGTAACTTGCATAGATATGAAATTTATGATGATATTTTTCAATGTCAATCATCATAAATTCATATTTCTTATCAGCCGCCTGTTGTATTCGCATGATGATGCAATTTTGTATTGTATTTGTATTCAAATCTAATAGAAAACACTTCTCCAACATTTTATATACTCATTTGATACATTTTGTAGTTATGTTTTGCTTAAAATTTATGTTTTTTAAAGAAATTTACATATTTTTTAAGTTGCCAAGTATTCACCGAGTTTTTCTTTGAGTCAATTTTTTTGGTCTGCATTGAGTATTTACCGAGTACGAGTATTCAAACTATGCCTAGAAGCATCTTCCCACTCAATGTACACAATTTGTTTGAGCTAGTTTTCTTTAACATGAGTAATGTAGATCTAACATATATAAAGCTTTCTAGGTCGTTGGCATATTTGGAGTCATAAAGCAACACATGTGCAACCTTACTTGGCACCTTATGCTTGATATGCTTATCATGCCAAGTCTTCGAATGGCTTTTTCCACTCCTTGGCTCCATCTGGACAACAACCTCGTCTTGTCCAACTTATTAGTGTTTCTTGTCTTTGATTAGTGGCCTCTTGATCATCCGGACCTCCTACACATGCTATGCACAAGGAGGGAACATCAAACTCAATTGACAAGATGGCCTCCTTACAAAATACAAGTTGGAATGGTGTAAACTTAATCAACCTTTTAGAGGTTATGCGCAAGCCCATAAAACCACATATACGTGGTCATCCTATTCTTTCCTTCATCACAAAACTTTGTCATGTCATGCCTAAAATTTTGGTAAAGGCCTTAGTAGTGCCATTGGCTTGTGAGCGGTAGGGAGTTGTCTTATGGTGTGCCAACATGAATTCTTCGAGGAACACACATACCATTTTAGTGAGGAAATGTCTTCCTCTATCACTTGTAAGGTTCCATGGGCATCCATACGGCTAATGATGTTTTCCCATAAGAACCTTGTAGTTGTAGTTGTTTTACAAGCCCTTGTGCAGATTGGTTTTTCCCACCTAGTTAGTTTGTTGCTTGATAATAATGTAGTGCACCCTAGTACTACATGTCGCCAATCTGTTGGCCCTACGAAGTCAATAGCTCATTTCTCTAAAGGCTTTTGAGATAAGATAGGGATCAAAGGCATCTTGTCCTTGTAGATGGTGGGCCACCATAGGTCTCGAGAACAAGATCTTGGGCACGATGGCCTCCTCAACATAGTGACCATCTACAATACCCTCACGACTTTCACGTAATTCCTTTACATGATTGTGCTCCAAAATGTAGTGCCAAAAGACCTCATCTTGTCTTAATTCGTAGTGTTTTCCACCAATGAATTGATAGGGGTTGTGCGCATGGCCAATTTCTGCATGTCTTTAGTCACTTATCTTAGTGGTGCCAAGCTTGAGGTTAGAATAAGTTGTAATTTTGCTCAAGTCTTTAGGTATTTTTGTGTACTCTTTATAGCTGCACGTTAGGCATATCATCTTCAATGTCGAAGTGCAACCTTGTCCGTGTTGATCTAAGATAGGTGGTTTGGACCACAATTTTGCTTTTCGGATTCTTAACCATTGAGAATTTAATCTCTTGAAAGAGCACTATACATCTACCGATGAACCCATGCAATCTTGGTTTGTTCCCCAAGTACTTCAATGGTTCATTGTCTGTGAAGAACACAAAAGGGGTTCTTGGGTAAGTCACGTTGAAACTTTTGTAGTGCATAGGACATGGCCAAGGCCTTTTGCTTAGAGATGTTGTAGTTGTGCTTTGCAAAGGACAACTTTCTACTTTCCATTTAGATCAAATGATCTAGATTGCCTTCTCTAAGCTATGCTGGTTTTAGCCCTTGATGGTGCTTTGATATGACCATAGAATTGTTTCGTCTAGTCCGGAAATTGTAGTATGGGCATGCTAGCTAGTTTTTCCTTAAGTGCGTAAGATGCTTCTTTGTTGTTGCTTGCTTAGGCCATAGGAAGGGGCCATCGTTCGGTAGCAATGCCTCTAAGGGGCATGCAACCTTGGCATAAATTTGATGAATTTCCTATAATACCCCGTGTGGCCAAGGAATACTCACTCATATCTTTGAATTACTAGGTGCCCCTAGTTGTAAGATTACTACAACCTTTGCTAGGTCTACCAATATGCCCTCTTTGTAAATTACATGACCCAAACGGCTCCCAAAAGGTGTCACAAAAACACACTTCTTGAGTTTGAGGGAGATTTGTAGTTATGTACATCTTTTGAACATCAACCTTAGGTTAGTGTGACGATCCTTTACCGATGTGTAGATGGTCCATTTGTCTAGGTATACGTGCAAAATTTTGTGCGTGAAGCCTTGAGAACACGACCGACACATTCCTCAATCTAATGGGCATTACATTTATACTAATGAACTCCACTTAGTAGAAAAAGTGGTTTTTTCATTGTCCTTTTTGTTATTTGGACTGATGATATCCTTAAAAACCATCAGTGAATGCTCATGTCACATCTTACTACCCCTTCCAAAATTTCTTTAGTAACACTCCTCATTGAGGGTGCGGAAGTCTACACAAATCCAAATGCACCCATCCTCTTTGGTGATGATTACCATTGGGATGACCAACTTAGATTCTTCCACTACACATATAACCCCAACTACCAACATTTTATCAGCCTCTTCCTTGACCTTGGCTATGAGGTTTGGATTCATTTTCTAGGGACGTTTTCTTATTGGCTTGGTACTTCTGCACAACTTGTTTCTCATTTTTCCCAACAAAGAGTGGATATCCTTCATCTCATGGTAGCATTTAAGAAATAAATCCTTGAATTCCTTCAGGAGCTCCACAATGTGCGAGAAATAAATCAATAATCCGCAATGGTAGTAGTTTGAGGGTTTGATTCAGTGCCAATTTTCACTTCATATGCGTGGGTTCATTCTTATATTTCTTGACATCACTTTGTCTATCCAACATTGTTCGCTCACTTGTAAAAGTTTCCACATTTAAGTGGTCTAAATCTTTTGGGTTGTCGTCTTCCTCCATTTTCATGATGATTTTTACCTTGTTAGACACTTGTGGAATGCTTTCCAGTTCCTTCGATAATATGACAACATGGTGTGCCATCATCACTATAACTACTACTTGACTCATCCTCAAACATATTTGTGAGAGCATACCCTTTTTGTATGCACGCTCTTCACCCTTTCCTCCACAAGTGCATCTTTTTGGAAGATGGATTCTCAAATGATTTCCAATGGTGGATGAGTTCGGACCTTGATGGAGAGAGTGAAGGATTTACAAAGCCTTCCTTCACGTCTCCCATTCCAATTGTTCATTTTGTTTATCTTATGACATACCATGCTCGCACCCAAGTTGTTAGGGTGTTATAAAGGGCATGAATGCACAGGCTTGTTGAAAAGCAACTTGCAATATTAGTTCATGCTTCCTTGCATGCCCTTAAGTGTTCTCCTATGTAGTCCCAAGATAACTTGGCAATCCCTTCTTGACATTATTGCCCTCAAAGTGAGTGCTGATTTCCCACTTTATACTTGCCCATGTAGGTTAATGAGGTTAATGAGTAGCTCACCAACTTGCAACTATGCTCTTTGCGGTATGGGTCAATAAGCCCATGCGCTCCTCCTATAGCAAACACGCCTCAAGATCTCCTACCTATGTATCAACGAAGTCGAGCCAACAAACCTAGGGGAGTTTACCAAGGTTGCCTTTGTTTGAACAAAGAGCCCTATTCATCATGAACACAATTTTAGGTCTCCATTCCGCACACGTGTCTACCTTGTTACGATCGGGTTATAGTTGGGGTCATCACTAGACTCATCACCTTGCATATAAGGGAGACATTGGGCTCCCTTTACCTTTGTGCACTGCTTTGATGATGTCATAGACCTTCTCTACCTACCTCTTCGCAAGCCTTGCTTGCAGCAGTATCATAAACTAAGGCTCTACTCTTCCACTCAACGAAGTCGTCATCCATGGGATGATATAATCCTCCCCTTGAGAAGTCATGTAGATGTAGTTGATGTCTTCTTCAACACCTATGCTTTCAACATAAGGTGGTTCTTGGTCGACGTTAAGTGGGATAACCACTCGGTACTTGCTATTCTCAAAGCTCGTGTAGTGCTTCGAAAATACATATCTTCCTTATTTTCAAACCATCACGGCCTTCTTAGTAAGGCCAGTAGTTATTAGCTTCATGAGTTAAATCGCCTCAAAGTCTGTTGTGAACTTTGCTCCCATTATTTCAAGGTGACATTCTGCAATGCACCAATTGGTATTGCACACATGTGTTCCCCATGAACAAGACTTTGAGGGAAGGCTCGAGTTTGGCCTTCCCATCATTCTCCAAGCATCTTTTATGAGAATCTTCACTTTAGATTCAAAGTGTTGATCAAGATGTTGCGCACCTTGTCCATTGATTGTGGCATCGAGTAGCAATGATTGGTCTTAATTTACGTTCTTGGCGCTTTGAGTTCCCAATGCACTACTTTCTTTTCTTCTTGCGTGTCATCCAAAGTTTGCACCATCAATTCTCTAGCAGAGGTAGCACCCCATTTGTTTTCAATAGTGCTTGGATCTCTTTCAATTCAGCAATTTCTTACACAAATGGACCCTTGCATGCTTGGTCTCGTATATGGGACTCAATGTCTTACACTCGCTTGGAATTCTTCTTGGTTGTTCCTCATCATGATTGCAACCTCTTGCAAAATTAGCTTTTGCATTAAACCATTAGGGTAATCTATTACCTTGGTGGTTGTAGTTCTTTGTATTGGATCTTGAGATGCCTCCATCCTCTTGGGTTGTATGGTGACCTCACCTTTGTGTGTAGCAACGTTTAGTTTTGTCCTCGCCTTTGCCTCTTGTGCGGCCTTCTTTGGCACCTAGTTACGGATCTTTATCATTCTTGCATGCTTGGCCCCATTATCCTTCTTTTAGGTCATCTTTTTATAGATATTTGGAAACTCCACACGGTTGAATGTGCAATCATGCAAGTACCCACAAGTGGAGAATTTTGGACAATCCCGTTGTTAGTGATGAGGGGAATGATATTTGTGGCACGACCTTGAAAGGAATCTACCACCAGCTCTCCCTCCCCTTTCCCTATATATGCACACTCTTCCCCATATCCTCTATTTTGTTGGGAAAGACTAGAAGTGGCTTGTTACATTCCTTTTTCCCTTGGTTCATGCACCTCTTCAATTATTTGCAATTGCTTCATGTCGTGTGCATTTGCTTCGCTGCTTCGCACATTGCACCATAACGACATAGTGATTTGTTTGCTCCTTTACAATTGTAACAAAGGACAATTTCTAACATTGTGATCCTTGTGGCAAACCTCACAAGTTCTTAGAAGCGCTCTTACATTTTTCCTCAAGCAATTGTTCTTGTTGTGCCCTTCAACTTCACAATCAATACACCAGAGTCCACTCCGAGACTCATACTATTAGCCGCCAACATTTGCAATTGTATGGCCATGTTGGAGATCTGCACCTCCATCAAGGGACCTATTCTCGCGTCTACAATTCCAACTGCCTGCTCTTAGTGCAGCCTGTAGGGCTTTGTGTGGAACAATAAATATATTCATGGAGAGTGCACGTTAAAATGGTATTAGAAGACCACATATGAACTGTCGTGCATGTTGTAGAGGGTGGATCTCATAGGATAACTTTGATATCAAGGTCTTGAACCTTGCATCATACGTGTGCGCAATTTCAAAGACACCTTCTTTGATATCCTTCAGCAAAAAAATATTCTATTGTTCGAATTTGGGATTATTGAATTCCTGGAGGAACTCTCTTCAGCAAGTCGTAATTCAACAACAATTGTTGTGGGTCATACTTTTGATACCACGTGTGAGTATGCTTGAGAAGCATTGTGGAAAATTGTCTTTTCTTTCTTTCCATGGTGGTCATCCCGTAGCTCTCTAGATGATCTTGCATGTATGTATGTGATCCACTGCGTTCTCCACACTCCTTTATTTTGACAATTCATGGATTAGTCATAATAGAAGTGTTGTGCGTGTTGTTTGCATGTTTGACTGTTTTGACATGCTACCCCATAATTACTAGGTGCTGCTCTAGTACTTATCTTCACACTTGTATTTGAAGGTGGTCTTGATCCCCCTTATCCTACTGAGGTCGCAAGTTGGTTTTGGTTGGCGGGTTGTGTTTGGGTTTGTTGTGGTGGTTGTGCTTGTATTTGGGGGTGTTTTCGTAGTATTTGCCTCGATTCCTATTGGCAGTCCTTGCATTGTAGTATTTGTCACTATTTTTCTTGTGACACCAAACTCCAACTGCTTATAAGGAACCAATTGCTGTAATACCCAATGTTGGCTTACTCTCGTGGTAAACTCCTGTACTTCTGCCAAATCCACACTTGCTTTGAAGTCTTGTTTTGGTTTATTAATAAGCGTCTTTTTCCTCCTGCGAACTTTGACCGCCAACACACCCCAAGATGTTTTCTTGGATTTAGTTAGTGGCATAGGGCCAAGCTCGTGTGTGCCAGTGACAGTGTGTGCCTTCTCATTTCCAATCGGATTCTCGCAGCATCTTCTTTTCTTGTCTCTACTCTTCATGAAGGGTCTGTAATAGCCATCAACATGCTCGTACCGTGGTTAAACTTGCACCTTCTGAGCTCCCTCTCATCTTGAAGTTTTATCCCTGACATCTTGGCTTCCCATATCACTAGGTCTACAGGTCCTGTGCGCCTCCTTGCAGACACCATTCACTCATTCATGTGCGAAAGAGGTACCTGCTAATGGCTAATTTTCACTCCCCCAATCCACCAACATTTTAATTCTTAAAGGGATTCTTGCAATGTACTTACCACATGGCTTGCACAAGAACTGATACTCTGCCTCTTTAGGACTGGAGTAAGTCGAAACCACAAATTTCAACACAACTTTCTAGTGCACCTCTCCACCAGCCATCAACTGCACGCATCCACTTCTCATCTGTGTGCTCTATTGATCTGTCTCTACTTTTCATGTACACCCGTGTCCAAGGTTCTTTCCTTTGTCAAGAGTATACGTTGCTAACCATGCATGCATATGCTTAGGGAGTTTGCAAAAAAATATCTCTTGAAGTTTGCTATACGCTAATTTTCTACCCATCTCTGCAACTTAAGCACATACTTCAACAAATAAACATTGCACTCTAATCGCCAGTATTCCTCTTAAGGTTTCCCCTAAGTGATAACTTGATGCAATGAGAGATCACTGATCGTTTGCTATTTCAGGTCGCTAGTATTAACAGGGGTCCTAACTCGATGAGTGAAGCTCTATCCAATCTAGGCACAATCATGAGAACTAGATTTGTCTATTCATTCATTGAAGTAACTCATACCTAAGCATTATTATAATCCTCAGATTATATTCATTCCATCATTGAACTTATAAGCAACACTTGGATACACAAATATTATAAAAGAAGCATAGACTAGTCCATCAACATCTCAGTTGTTTATATATTTCTTCCACAACTTTGAACTAGATGCTTGTCTCAATAACAATCCATAGATTAATCATATACTAATTAGCTTGGCCTTAGATTGGGCTTGGGGCGTGATTATATAACAAATAAGCATCACCTCACTCTTATAAACTTGCTCATAACTAATTGTTACACTTTATACGTCCGTGATTTGCCCAACGGATTCTATTATGAATCCTAATGACTAGTTATTCCTTGTCGATTCTCCATATGTCCCCTGCTCTATGCTCCTTGATTGGTGTGATGTGAATTGTGTTGTAATAACCCTTTTTGAGGGTTTATATGAATTTTACAGAATTCTGGAAATTATTGCAGCAGACTGTAATTTAATTACAGCGAGTTACAAACCTTCGTAAAATGTGCCCAAAGTCTTCTATAAATATTAATAAATACTGAGGAATGTTTATTTATTGATTTTGATAACTCTTATGCCCAAATCGATTTGATTTGTGCAAAATACGCACTGTTGGAAATGATTATCTAACTGGAAGTCGCTGCAACCTTAAACAATTCTTTTTGACCATTAAACATGCATAGGAATCCGTGCAAAATGCAGATTTGGCCTTTATAATGCAAATCGACTAGGAATATCAATTTAATATGATACTAATATCATCCAATAATTCACAAATAACACTAGAGCAAGTCGCACTTCTTGGAATTAATGGAATAAATCTGAAAATGCCCAATAATGCCTTCAAATATGATAATATAGTTTAAGTGCAAATAGTTTTAAGTCAATATGAAGGGTTTTCGTCCTTCATATGGACCTCACATGGGGTTTTCGTCCCAAGTGGTGGAATAATGAGAGAACACTCTCAAAATCAGTTTTTACAAATGATAGTTCATATCCACAAATGATGCCTAACACCCCTATTTATACTTGTAGGTCTTGGCGCCAAAACATGAAAAGACATGTCCATTCATTATGTCCCTTCATTATGCCTTGGCCGACCACTTATATTTATTTATTTTGCCTTAATACAAGGCCGACCCATATAATTGAGTCCATTACGCTAAAACATATTAAAAAATATTAATAGACATATTAAAAATATTACGCTAAAGCATATTAAAAAAATATTAATTTTTTTTTCTCTCTCCTTTATCTTCTTTAATTTGACCATGGAGAAGAATTGCCCGGAAATCCAATTTGCCTTCAAATTTGGAGAAAAAGGGACATTACATGTGTCGAACCGCACACCGTGAATTTGTTGACTCTCCTACCTTTTTCCCCCGCACGTGCCGACTATTACACACCCAAAATTGGCAGCGCCTTCTACACCTTGAGTAGCTTCCCCTATTTGTGCACGCTCTTTGACACTTAGGCAAATTTAAGAGTGGCCCTCAACCCCAACCCTAGAGGGGGTCGAGCATTCTATGGCCTCCTTTCATTGGTATGGAGTTTTTCCTTGATCCGTAGATCAAGTTCCAACTGTATACAAATTCTCTATCCCTAACCTATTAGGAGAGTGATTTATTATGCTCACACCTTGACCTCCTCTCCCAACCCTCCCTCTGCCTTCTCCAACCATATACATATATATATTAGTCCATCCAGAGAGGATGGATATAGTAGTTGGCAATTGGTCGATAGATCAAGGCCCGATCGAGTCCTTATGTTGAGTGATGAATCTCCATAGCCTAGTTTTCTTGAATTATTGATTGAGCCCTCAACATCCTTTCCCCACCTATAATCTATATATAGTAGGGTAGGCTATTGTGGCCTCTCTAAAGTAGCCTCCCACCTTTGCCCCCATCCCCTCCACCACCTTCATCCCCCAATTATATAGAGTAGAGTAGATTAGGAGGTAACGGGAGGCTCGAATGGCTATATATAGGGGTGGGGAGTACCAAAGTATAGATAGTTTCCTCTCTATATAGGCCGTATTAGACTCTTTATAGGCGCCCTCCTTAATGCCAAACCTTGCCCCTAGAGGTGGGTTCGGTGCATGCATAAATGACCTAACATTCGTCAAGGGAGTGCTATATATATATATATAGCCTTCCTACATTAGAGGCGGCCTTCGACCCCAAACCTAACCTACTTACCCTATAGTAGAGGGGGAGGTGGTTGAGTGCATATATAAAGGCCCTATGTCGGGGAGACCCAACCTTCCCCAGCCTCCTTTCGGTAGCATGAGAGCATAAATGCCCTCTTTCGGGGAGAGCCTAAAGGCCCTCTTCGAACCCAAGCCTTGAGGGGAGGCAATCGATCACATAGATTCAATAAACACCTTCGTTGGGAGAAAGCATAAATGCCTGCCTGTCTCTTAAGGTTTTTGGGTTTGGGTCAAGGAGGACAACGAGAGGGAGGAGGGCAGCCTAAATGAAAGGCACTTTTATGACAAAGGATGGATCAACCAATGAGTGATAAAGACTTCTAATGAAGGAAGGAGAGGGGCAAGCCATTCCTTGTCCTTCCCATCTTTTCTTTGTAGCCAGTTTGATGTTGGCTCGACAGTTGGAACAAATAGAGCAAATGGCCCAACCACAAAACTTCTTCATTTCCATTACTTCCATTGTCATGCCTCATGGCATGGCAGTGCCCGTACTCTTGAAATATTTTGTCAGTAGAGATGTTCCCACAAGTTTTAAAATATATTTTTGAATCTTCAAAATTGAAGGCTTAGTGATCCGTGTTATGCTGCAACAGAAAGAGTGGGTTGGATTTTATCATGCTATTGATTCTTATTTTCAATCAAAATCATTTTTGCTATCGACACTATTTCAATCAGGGTCTATCAACATTTTCATCTTTGCTAATATATAACTTCTTTTGATTCTTCTGTTTGTGATTATTTGTCTAACTTTTTGTCACTTTATTTTTTATTGGTTTGTGATAATTTTTCTTATTTTTGTTACTTCATCTTTTTCTTGGTTAGATTGACAAGTTTGTTGTGAATTATATTTTTAGGACTCATTTTTAGAGTTGCTTTTAGCTGCTAGCATCAGTAGCCAATTGAAACTATGAATTGTTTCTTTGTTTCATTATTCTATGCTCAACAATTTATGCTTTCCTTATTTGCATTCTGAATTGTTGAGATGTCAAATACTCATAGTTCATACCTAATATTCCAGATTAGGTTCTCACATATTGAAACTAGGCAATTGGTCTATTGAGAAAGATGTCACTTGAGCCAAAAGTGTTTCCAGCTCTGATGTGTGCTCATCAACCGTTTCTCAAAGATCCAATCATCTATCATATGCTTGAAAACTTTTGGTAGCAGTCAAACTTGGAGTTACTAACCCATTTCAATGACTCAAATTTATTAATGTCTGTATAGGCTAATTCTAGATCAAGCACAGGATCCTGTATAATAAATATGAGTGAGCATATAGAAACATTCATTCTCATCAACTGAACTGCTTGATACCTCTTTAGGAAATTTTTCTTCCTAGGAAGTAGAAATAGGACCTCAGGAATTTACTGGGAAGTTCCCCAAAAATTTAGTGTCTTTAAGGTACTGACATGAAATATGATGGGATATTATTGGATTCTATACTAGGCCAAAGTGATTTGACTTGTATTTTCTTGTACGCTGAGTTTAACTTCTGATAATTTGGTGATAGGTTTTCATTTTGAGTTATATTATGAATTATGTAGAGAAGATAAATTAGTCTGCAATTTTATTTGTCTGAATTTATAAATGGAATGTGTGATTAGGTTAATTAGTGTTTTGCTGGTTAGCTCCTATGCATTTCTATACAAGAACTTTTGGTGCATCATAAGCAAAAGTGCTAGTAGATTATAATTGCGGATGTGCATTTTATATGATCCTTCGCAATTTAATTAGAAAATCAAGACTTCATTATTATTCCATTTCTTATATTTGGAATTGTGTTGAACCAGGCTCTATGCATTCGATGTGCACTGCAATTCTTTTTCCCTGTCTTTGTTGCGCTCTATGGTAATTTCAATAACCCAAGCATTTAGTGCTTGATTAGGTTCATGGACTTGCATATTTTTATTTAAAACCATGTTCTTGATTGTATAATTCTGTTTTTCATCCTGCTGTGATTAAATATATCTTTGCTGTATTTCTTACTTGTAAAATGCTTAGTTCATATGAATATAATTATCTAAAATTATGTTCTTGATTTGTATAACTGTGTTTTGTCCTGCAGTGATTCAATATTTTCTCTCACCCCTGTTACTTGCGCATGGTTTTGTTCCTCTTTTACTATCCAATCTGCTCTTTATGGTAGCTCTATCTTATTACCATTACTTGAACTTCCTAGGATATGATGGTAAGTTACTTTGGACCAAAAATTTCAGATTTACTAATCTGAATAATTCTTTTTATTATTTAATATACTGCTCTCCTGACATTTTCCTGTGCAATAGTGTTGCCTTTCTTGGACAAGACAACATTTTTCCTATATCCAATTGGATTTATCATTATTCTATCTCCATTTTGTAAGTGATCTGGATAACCTGCCAGTCCACGTTTCTTTGAATCATTTACATTTGGTTTCATTGTTTCAAGCACTTGTGTAATTTTTTCAGCATGTGTATATTTCTACATCTCTTTGATCTGACATGGGTAATACTTGGTTGTGTGTGACATGCACAGTGGTACTTGCTGGCTTCAACCCTACACGATATGTTCTGAATTTCTACTTCAGCTAGAATCCATGCCAAAATCAGTTTATTATAGGTCAAGATTGCCCGGGTGGGATGTCACCAAGATTGGAATATTTAGTTACAACTAGTCCTTTTGAAGATATTCTATTTGCATCTCGCTTATTGTAGTCGGCAGAATTTCGTATGAACTGACCAGACATCCATACAAACCTGAGTTTGACTTTGTATTTAACTTTAGGCAATTAATTTGATCAATAGATTTATTGTCCAATTTGTTCTCTCCCTCCCCCGCCTCTCCCCCACTGATTGCCAATTTCTGCCTCTTTCAAATCCCAATTTCATGTGAAATTTTTCAAGGTGATTGAACAGAAATGGGCATAGATATATTTGAAAAGACTCTATTGTATACTCATCAGTATTTTCATGTGAGTGGTACTCCACATCTTGCTGTTAAGCAGTATCTCCCTGGACGCTACCACATTGATTAAATGGTGAATGTTTATAAACACAATGTATAATATATGTTTACTGGAAGGTCAGGGCCATGTGGCCGTGACTCACGTCTAATCTTATATAACTTGAAGTTGTGGTGGTTAGCTTTGAACATGCACGCGCAAAATGTTTCTGGATTCTTATGTTACAAGCATGAGTCATAGTTTTATGGCTAGAATCCAACAGCAATGTTGTATATGTTGTGCCTATATTGTGATTTTCTTGTCACGAGAACTTCCATTATTTCATAGCAACTATGCCACAGCATTATTTTCCTTTACACTTTATGACTTCTGAATCTTGAGAATCTATGGGACATCTTAGTGTCAACTAAGGACATATTTGTGAAATCTTTATCAGCTAACATATAAATTTGTGTTATGTATTTTAATGATTAAGGCACATGCCTAACAATTTTGGATAACACAAAAGCTGATCGAATTAATTTGAAAAATATTAGTCTTCAAACGTTCTAATAATTTAATACATATTGTAAGGTACTATAGAATCATCTCAAGAATTTTTCTAATGCTTTGTTCCAAACATATGCTTCGTAATGTCTTCATCTAACAATAATTTGAAAGGAGTTCCCATGCCTTCCTTTTCTATCTGAAAGTGTTTGACCTGACAAGAATGATACTTTGAAGGGTCATGTCACATGAGACTGCTTCCTTTATTTTGACCTCGTGAGGGGCATACAAGCATGAAACAAATTGCTATTATACCAATGATCCAGAGTTTATTGAAAATGCGACACACAACACTAAATTGCTAAAGCATAATGTGCAATAAATCATGATATTGCAAGGTAATGAAGCTTTACTAAAATTGAGAGTAATTTATAAGATGACAACACTCTTGAGAAATGACATGAAGCTATAAAATTATAATTTTTACAATTGGATCACTATTCCTTTATTTACTTTGGAATATGAAAAGCTGCATGTGAAGTGCTTCCAAAAGTAGTGATTTGTTGTGACATGGAACTCAAAAAAACACAATTCCAATATTTTCTACATTTTGGTATTTTATGAGTTTGGGGAATTTTGAATCGTTTTATGGTGGAATTGTTTGTCAAAGCAACCATTTTGGTGGATCTAGAGGATAACCCAATATCTACAATGCATTAAACACTTGTGAATTTTGATCAACAATGGAGTTGTGCCCTTGATATGGTGACGTAGTTTTCCAATATATTCTCGATGATATCTTATGGAGTACGCCTACATAAAAATATCTAGGATTTTATTTCCATCCATGATTCAATATGAAGAAAAACATTAAAGGCGACTTTTAGATCCTAGCCTAGTCAACATATTAGTTTCACATATTAAGGAAACATTATATATAAACATGGGCCATAGGAGATACA
Source organism: Taxus wallichiana var. yunnanensis (assembly GCA_018340775.1). Lineage (NCBI taxonomy): Eukaryota > Viridiplantae > Streptophyta > Pinopsida > Cupressales > Taxaceae > Taxus > Taxus wallichiana. The sequence continues at coordinate 326,646,820 of CM031238.1, read as the reverse complement.
TGAATTGGCACATCTTTTAGTATTCATTTGACGATAAGGCTCAAGAGTGGATTGAGTTGTGTCAATTCACATGTCTCCTTAAGACCCATGTTGGAAGTACAAAGAAAATTTATAGTTCAATGTGATCGTGGTCGAATTTTAAAACATAGAACTACTATTTCTTAATTGATGGTTATGGTTAAATAAATGACTTGTATCTCAATGGACGAAACTCAATTCTATCAATTCTACCAAAACTTGAAAGGCGAGGATAGTTGTAAAACTAGATTTTCTACTTGTATTTCACCATTTTTTTGGAACCATATCAAAAATCAAATTCAACAATGGCTAGATGACACCAAACTCATAGTTGAAAGGATAAGTTGGCTTGAGGAGCCAACATTTTACTATAGATTGCATTTTCATACTTATTAATGTTAAAGACTATTGTCAAATAAACATCTTCTTGCTTTTGTTAATGTTAGAAAATACTTTGGCACTATCTTGACAGGGCTTAGGAAATGTTAAAAAATAATGTATTACCCATGATATTATAATACCCTTAAACATTTTATAAAATTAAGGTTGGTTAGAAGAAACACACTACAATATCAGAATTGGTATTATTATGTTTTCTGACCATTTTGAAATATGAAAGAAATAGATCAAAAAAATAACTAGAAGAGGAAGGATATGTAACAACCAACCCTAATTGTTTGACTATTATAACATCGTTATATTAAAGATCATCCTACTCGTTGAATAATTTGTAGAATTAAAAAGGGTTAGTCAAACATCATGCAATTTTGACAAGTCCAAAATCACAATGATCAAATCTAACCATCCAATCCTACTCTATGTTTTCCTTCAATAATGATCCACTTGAGCTTGTTTGCTCTTACAAATATACAAGCCTTTATTTTAATCCACGATTGCATATGAACCAAAATTGAGTATGAGTATTAGGTTCTAAAGTAACCAACACGTGGGAATAAAGAAACATTTTCGCTTATGTTTTCAATTTTTACATCTTTGAGTCTTCACCTTGTGACAAAGCTTGTGAGTCATTTACTTTGAGGCAATTTGCGCGTTTCCTTATGTCACATGATTAGAAGTGGAGAGAAACTGACACAAGTATATAATTTAACAATTTAAAAACATTCAACTACCATTTCTTATTTTGTGGAAATAGTGGAACAAATACTTGTATCTTGAATCACGTAGTTCACACTCTTCAAAATGTGCAATATAAAATTTATGTTTAACAAATAAAATAGTAGGAAAAGATTGAGAAGCATGTTCTTTTATCTCTTGATGAATGTCATAGGAAGGAAATTAGTTAAGGGATTGGGTTTGATAATAGAAGGTTGATCAAATGTGTTTGTTTTGCATTTAAAATCAACTTTGTATGTATTATGCTAGATGAAAGTCATCTAACTTCTTACATTTTTTTTTGTGCGAGTCATTTATTTAATATTTTATTCAACTTTTATTAATGAATCCCATAAAAATCTTATTAAATTACTAATTTTTATTAACAAAAATAGATAAACCATTTTTGTTGTTAGTAATTAATTTATTTAATGTTAAGGTGTTATCTAAAGTTCGTTTGTCTAAAGCTGTAGGTGGAGTGTTAGGATATGTTTTCAATGAAATAAGGTGGTTCATTTAAACAGCCAGGGCCTCTTTGTAGAAAACCCTATATTTCTATGGTGCCAGTGGACCTAAACAAACCAAGCTCAAAAGCATTTGCTCTAGCTACCATTAAAATAAAGAGGATCTCAACAAACAACCTCGTGAGGTATTGTAGGGTTTGTCACAAGTAGGGTTCCTTGGAGCTTCATTACAATAGAAAATGTTTTTTAAAATTACTTTAAGATAAGGAATCCTTTCAATACCCCAAGAAAGTTTAGATGTCCACCAATGAGCATTTTAGAAAGCATATTGTGAATTTAGAGAAACATGCTATGAAGTAGTACCTTTTTTTACTAGAAAAAGGCTCTTCTTCCAAAGATTGGGGCAATGCTGACTTGAGATGTGGAAAACTCACGAATTGAGTATTGGGTGTCAAATTTTTATGGAGAATTTATAAATACAAAGATCTATCGTAGGGTTTGTCACAAGTAGGGTTCCTTGGAGCTTCATTACAATAGAAAATGTGTTTTAAAATTACTTTGAGATAAGAAATCCTTTCAATACACCAAGAAAGTTTAAGTGTCTACCAATGAGCATTTTAGAAAGCCTATTGTGAGTTTAAGGAAACTTACTATAAAGTAGTACCTCTTTTTTTTACTAGAAAAAGACTCTTCTTCCAAAGATTCAGGCAATGCTTGACTTGAGATGTGGAAAACTCATGAATTGAGTATTGAGTGTCAAATTTTTATGGTGAATTGATAAATACAAAGATAAACATTAAATTAAAACACCTAACAAAAAATAAGCTCGAGAAGTTTCAAGAAAAAAATCTCGATAATTTTCACTCATGAGGATCTACGGAGTTTTTCTTTGAGCTACAATGAGTTTTCTTATGATCTAATAGTAATTTTTCATAAATGAGAAGGGAAAAGTGGGAAAATGACAAAGTTTTGGGGTAATGATTTAGTAATTCCATCTCCTTTAACAACCTTGGATTATTTTAAGGAATTGAAAGTCTTTCAAAAGGATTTGGGGTTGTAGGTGTGCAATTAAATTCAATAGAACATATCTACCCAAGGTACTTTGAAAGAGTGGAACATATCTACCCAAGGTATTATCATAAAAATCACAAACCTCCTTTCTTCTTTTCATGCTTCCCTATTCCAATGGTGAATGCTATAAGAAGAAATGGGAGCAAGTTAGTTGAATCTTTGACCAAGATTGGATGCAAGATTGGTTATGTCTATAATGTATGTTTTCTTCTTTCATCATTAACAAGTTTTAAATATGAGGGAATCTCTAAATCCAATTCTTGCCTTTATGTAATTTCCATATATAAGATATTGGCTCAAAATGTGTTACTGAAGCTTGTTTTATATGACCCATCTACATGCCCCTCATGCTTAGAAAGCAGAGACATTTAATCTCCTTTAGTTCTTATTCAACATACAAAGTGGCAACAATCATTATATTCTAAAATGAATATAACTTGAGTTGGCCAAGGAGATCTAAAGTAGTGGGTTGCGGGCATATAATTTTAATTGAAAGATTTTCAATAATTGGTAAGATAACTTTAACTTTGATAAGAAGCATCATCTATCTTGAAAGTAATGGGAAAACATTAAATTATAAGAATGGTCAAACTACTAGAATATGGAAAATATTAGAAGCATTTATGTTTGAATATACCAATACTTGAATTCATAAGGATATTTTTGAAATCTCAAGATTTGCAAATCTTTAAAATGACCCCTCCCTTGCTGAGGAGGTTTGTGAAAATATGGTCCCCAAGCCTTTGGTAAAAATAGATACCATTTATGACATCTAACCTTGACATTCAATTTAGGTGGAGCTTTTAAAGAAAACATTGGATATGCTAGGAAAGAGGAATCTTTTAATATTATATCTCAAGTGAATTTTATTAGATAAACAAATTCCCAATTTTGTTATTTGGTGAAGATTTGATAGATACTCGAAAAAATATTACATTTTAATATTTTTTTGGACATTCATCAAGTGACAACATTTTGTGGAGGTTATACGGAGATTTGATAGATAATTTAATGGGTCCATGTAATTTTTATTTTAAAAATAGTAAAATAAAATAAAAAATTAACAAGTTTACCTTTTTAACATTATTTTAGTGCTTTTACCGATTAAGTAGAAAAACCTATTATAAATTCATATACATATATATACAATAATTTAAAAATCAAAGAGAAGTTTAAAAAGCGATTTTATAAAAATATAATACAAAAGTTAATTAATAATAAAAATGATCTAATTAAATTCAATAAAAATAGTGTATCATACTCCTATTATATGTAATAATGATAAAATAATATTAATTTAGAGTAACCATTTGTCCACATAACTCATATTAATTTCAAAATACTAATCCCAATATCAATAGGCATACATAATATGATAACCCTATGGTTGAATACAATATAAACAATAACTAGTTAATAACCAGATTAGACCAATATACAATTCAATTGACATCGAGTTATACCTTCATCACTCCCATATGATAGGTGGAATTTTCAATGGAGTTTATGTTAGTTGAATGCCAAAACCATAATCCTCACCCTCATATTCATCTCACCCATCTTCTCCCTCATATTTTTCCAAGGAATCTCCCAATTTCTCACGTTCACCTCCTCATTGTTATGACTAGTAATCTTAGGGTCATCTTAATTAAGATAACATAAAAGAAAACTTTAAACTAATTTTAAAGCTACAACCTAACAATTTAAAGACAATATGAAAGTATTTTATTAGAAAATTGAAAGTAAACAATTCAAAAATGAATTGAAAGTAAAGTTGAGGCTACTCTTTACTAATTAAAAAGTGGAAGTAATTTCGAGAAAAATTGAAGGTAATTTATTATTTAAAAACAAGTTGAAAATAATTTTAAACAAAATCTCAACTTACATCACAATGGATCATGTCATTGATGGGTTAGTATCCTTCATTGGCCACCAACTACTTTAAATGCCTTGTAATCATTTTTCAAATATTTGTTTCGCATATTGTTTATCAATTTCCTCTTGACAAATAAACTAATTGAAATAATTATTGTTAAAGCAAAAAAATCATTCACCTAAAGATCCTTTGTGAAGTGCACATAATTTCTTTCCTCCAATAACACATTGGTGGCCTTTATTTGTTGGGAAGTACAAGTTACCACTTTCATATTATGAACTTCCTACTAATTGAACTCGGTATTAAGGAGTCAATCTCAAGATGTGGGATAAAAATTTCTTGTCCTTTGAACCCTTTGTCTCTCCTTGAAGTGTTGGGATAAACTTATTTATTATGACATTTGAGACGTCAATACATTAAATCGAAGTGTACAACAAATCATGATTTCAACTTCAAATTTCTTTACCATTAAAATACTTAAAACCACTTTAGGTTTTCTTGCCCTCTCCAAATAGTTTATGAGCATCGACAATTTCTACACCTCGTGCAATTCTTTGGCAATTCTTTGTACACCCACCAATTACAATTTCCACGCCTTACGAGTGTATAATTAATGTCTAAAAATTGTTTTACCCCTTTTACATTGGAAACTACATTTTCCGTAAATTTTCTTCCCATGTCTATCAAGATAAATAATCAATACAAAATAATGATTAAAACTATAATAAAAATTATAATAATTTCAATGTAATACAACAATTAAAAATCTATTTTTTTAATAGGATTTGTTGATTAAAATTACTCATGGAGATGTGTTTGTAAGCATATTACATGAACACAAATCTAAACTTGCATGGCGAAAAAGAAAAGAACATATAGGGTTTGAAAAGAACATATATTAATTACTTTACATTTAGTAATAAATACTTTGTGGGAAAGAATTAATACTTGTATCCAGTTTAATGTTACAGGCAAAACAATGAAGAAAAATTAGACACACAAGTTTGCATATCAACTTATAACAATACTAGAGAAAACAATTATATTAATATGGAAAACAATCTTTATTAAGTAAAGTTTTTTGGGATAATATTGTGTCTGAATTTTTCTTATCGACATTTCGTATCATTGCCCATTTACTCATTGTAATGACAGATTAAGAATAATAATCTGAAATACAATTTTATCTTAATTTTTTTAATCTCATTTTATTAACTGTGAGCTTAAAAATCATTAATGCTTATTACCTTCAATTGTTATTGGAATTGAAACGACGGAATATCAAAAAACCAGTAAATAATTATTGTGTCTAAAAACTAAAATTATGTAAGAAATATTTCAGTCTTGATTAAATACAATTTTGTACATAAAACCATCGAACTGCTACAGAACCTAAAATACATCAACAGATACTGTTGAGAAAATTTAGGGATAACATACGATCGTACTCGTACGTACCAAAATGTCCCTAAATTTACTCAGCAGCACCTGCTGAAATATTTTAAAAGAGGCAGGGGTAATTATTGTGAGAACTTGTATGGAAGTGAAAGGACGTTAAAGGGCAATGGCAATGGCGATAGCATGAGTAATTTGAGGCGATCGCAGGTGTTCATCATTATTAATAGCAGCGCTGCGCCTGCAAATGGGACAGAGCGATCTTTTGGAGAGCCAGGCGTCGGCGCATTGGAGATGGAAGGTGTGGCTGCATGCGGGCAACAGGCGGCACCGCTCCCCGCTCTGCAACAACTCCAGGCAAACGGCGCATTCCGATCCCGCCAGTGCGCCTTCTCCTCCTCCTCCGCCGCATTCCACGCTCGGGAGGCGGCGAAGATCCTCCTCCGAGAGGCCGTGCTGTTTTAGAGGCTTTGAGGGTGGCGGCGGAGAGCGGTAATCGCGCCGCGAAACGTGCCATACGAGCCAGAGATAGACCGCCACCACCACTCCAATGCCCGCACACAGCAGAAACAGCGACACCACCACCGCCAACAAATATTTGTCCATACCTATTCTTCTCTCCTCTCCTCTCCACTGTATTTCAGAGGTGAAGTTATTGACGCTACACACAGCGGCAGTGCAGTTTGTGGTTTCGAATTGAGTCCCCGTGAGTTGGGTGGTGGCCTCGCTCGGTCTTGCTTGAACATCAAATATAACGTGATAACCGTTACCAACAAATCGACGACGTGGCCAATAGTTACTTAACCCCACAAAGTCCACGAAAATGAGACGCCGCGTAAGGAACCTACGCCCATTAAAGTACACCAAAAACGTGTACTTTTTTTCTTTAAAGGTGGAAAAGGGAATAGCCTACGTCTCCCTAGCTCCTCTAGAGTTGGAGGTTCGACTCTAGTAAATTATTTTTGTACCTCTATTTCTACTTCTACTTCTATAAAGTTTAATTCAAGTGAAGGAGAGCTATACATAGTTGAGTTTCTAATCGGTTATTGTTAGCGCAAAATTATAGCACCCTTGATAACTCAAGTGTATGTGTATGGGTCATCAATGTAATCTGCATAACATTGGACCATCTCTCAAGATTTTTCAGGACTTGTGAACTTGAGATTGTCTTAGGAGAAGGTGGCTTCCTCCTCTTAATCCTAATACTACAACTACTCCTAATGCAGAAAAGACAACTACCTAAACCTACCCTAGAACTTCTAAGGAGACATGGAGAGGAGGAGTACATGAAAAGAAATCCTACATCTAAGGGTGGTGATAACACCAAGAAGAGGGGGTGAGATACTCTGTTGAGGGAGAAAGAAGAGGGAAAAGATAGAAGCAGGCGAGGTTAAAAAATAGCAATGACACAGGCCAAATCTTAACCCGCCATCAAAACCTCCATGAAACACAACGTCTTACACCCACAAGTAAAAAAACATGCACAAAATACAACAATAATAATAGAGAGGCAAAGAAATATAATAAAACATGAAAAGAGTTGGAAAACACCACAAAAACATGATTTTATTGCTCTATAGTATGCACAGACCATTACATTTGATGCACATAAGCATAATACGCTTGTCAAGCGCATGAGAAGGCTTACATCTCATTGGAGTTGGAAAAAATCCGTTAGGGTTTCCTGGCTCCCAAAATGTCTCTCTAAAAAATGAGGGTTTGAGTCCTTTATATAGCAATTTTGCCCTATTTTTCGCATTAAATGTCTGACATGTGGTTAACCAACCTCACCTACCATAATTAATGCCCTGCTCACAGCTTTGGTTGTTGAGTTGTCTTGTCACGCTTAAATGCTCGGACAGAAGCATTAATTATCGACGGGTCGCATTAAATATTCTAACAGTAGTTGAAGCTGTCTTTTCATATACGCCTTTAAGCGATCTATAACCCATCCATCTAGGAGGTGCTCGATTCTCGAGGCCGTGAGCCGTCTAACCTCACTGGGTCATACGACTTTGAAGCGCCGTCCAACCTTTCACTGTGGGATGTCCAACTTGGGGGGGTTAGGCGACGTCAACCTCCGTACAACACCACATCGAGACGCCTTTCTCTGCGAGTGTGAACCATCCAACATGTGTCCGTATGACCGTCCAACCTAGGTTTGGACGACCGTCTTTTTCTGTTTTGTACAATCTGTTTGGATGGTGGTACGCCCATCTTGTCCGTCCAACCTTGTCATACCATTGTCGTGCCGACCAACCATGCATCTAACCTTGTGTCGTCGTGCCCAACCTATCTCAGATGCGCTGCCACAACAGTCAGCCGACCAACCCAATTGTCGTCCATCCTAGGGGTCCAACCGCCGACCAACCCAAGACCCGTCCAACCCATCCATCCAACTTGGGGGATTAGATGGTCGTTTTACCTTTGTCCAACATGCGGGGTTAGACCAATGTATGCGCCGCTACCTCTTCGCCCCTGTGCCCACTCGAACGCCCGAGCTCATCGCCAAGTCGCCGCATCGTTCCTCTGTGTCACACTGTCGTTCGAACATCGCCCACCAACCCGGCCATCCAACTTTGCCGACCAATCTGACCATCTAACCTCTGACCAACCCACTTTGTGTCGCCTAACTAGCCATCCGATCTCAAGCCATCTAAGCGCCATCTAACCAAAAGATTCTCCGACTTGCTCGCGCTGACTTCGTGGCGAACTCGCCCATCTCGTTCGTAGCTCGGACATCATCGATTCAATCTCGACTCGCGCGACAACTCGGTCGTGACATTACGAGTTGTTTTCCTCTTACGACCTCTGGGGTTGAATTTGACAGTCATTTGCATGTCCCAAAATTTGAATGGCTAAGTCCATTTATAATGAGTTATCTAAATTAACACGGGGAGGGGGTAAATTTGGGATAACAATTATTACTTCACCATGCATAGTTGAGTTTACGATCGGTTATTGAGGTCTACATTTACTTGTGTTAAGTTTCTAATTGATTATTAGAGTCTATAAGCATATAATGTTATGCGTAAGTAAAATCACTTTTAAGTTATTATTATATTGTAAAATCACTTATGATGAAATCAATGTGACTTGCGTATCGAGTCCTTAGTGCATGATAGAAGGGTTTGAAGGAAAGGTAAAGGACGGTGGGTACATTAACATGTAAAATTACTCTCTTTGTATTTATTGGTTGTTAATTTAAATGTTTGTGTGTGTCGATTGTTGGACTAGGGTAAGTGCACTAAGTTGGGGGCCAAAAGGGGGTCTTAAGTGGATGCATTTTTTTGAAAAAAAAAAACTTCAACTTGTACAAGTTTTTCAAAATAGTTACACTCAAAATTGGAAGATGTTGTAGAAATATGAATCGTAGAATTTTGAGTCTAGTTTCTAAGCTACTAAATTTTATTGAAAACAAATAAGTTTAAGTAGGTCAAACAACTAAAATACCAACAGATGCTCTGTTTTTGTTAAAAAACATAATAGTGTGACTTTCATGCCCCTCACCATTTTTTGAGCACCACTCTAAGGGTGAAAATTTATTATTTTTGAAAACCCTTTGGTAGAAAGATAGCTAGGAGCATCTAGTTTGGGCTTCATTTTTTAAAGATTTTTATAGCGAATATTTTTTTATTTATGATTTTTCTAGTACAAAATTTTTATGTTTTGAAAAATAACAGAGCTCCGACCATCCCCTCCTAACTACCTCAAAAAATATCAAAAATTAGATTTTTTTTTAATATGTATAGAATTATGCCTAGTTTGGGCTAGTATAATTTTTTTAAAATTTTGATCACCCAAAAAAAAGATACACCATGAAAGATAGACATATTTACACTTCAAAAAATAGCTATAAAAAGGCATAGTTAGAAAATAAATAATATGGAAACCTTATATTAGTTAGAAAATTTGAAAAATTATATTTTTAGAAAGAATAAACTCTTCTCTACGTCGTGGTATATATTTTTTAAAATGGATCGATTGTTTTATTTTGATTTATCATAGAGGAAGTGGCATTTTTACATTTTCTTGCAAAAACACATTGTTTGTTGTGTTTGTACAAGTCCATGCCTTAGGCTTGGGGATCCAAACCAGATCCCAAGCCTTGAGGCATGGCTTGGAAAAAGAGAAAATACAAAACGCATACACTTTTTCTTTGTTTATATATTGTGGCCCCCCAACGTCCCTTTCATCTCTTTCACGGGAATTCTGCAAACATTTTGTTTTGTCTGCAATTTTCTCTACATTCTTGCATGATTTTTTAGTAGTTCATTTTGTCCCCTACCCCACTAGTTGATTTTTTCTAATCATGGGCGATAAACGTCGAGCTAAGGATAAGAGGAAAGTCAAGAACAAGACACCGAGAGCAATTGGAAGAGAAGAGAATAAAGAAATTGAAGAGAATGCAAAAACTTTGAGCAGGGAAAGGTACATCCACTATATCAAATGTAGCTAATGTATTAGAAAATGGGGATGAAATACATAATGAAAATGTAGATAATAATGATTTTGCAATGAATAATGATATTGAATTGAATGATAATGTTGGTATGGATGAAAGAATTGATATGAATCCAATTGTTGAACCCTTACTTGAGAATCTAAATGTTAACCCCAAAATTTGTATGAAAACACTAAATGAAGAAAGTAACCTTGTAAACGAATCTTCACCTATAAGAACACCTTCCATTTTGTGAAGAAAACCAATTCACTTAATTGAAATTGATGAAAACATTATAAAACCAATGCCTAACAAAATTTATGAAAGAAATGCGAGAAGAAAAGCTATTGGAATTTGGGATAATTACTTTGAGAATTTAAATGACACACAAAGATGTCAATTATTTGTTACATTGATGAAATTAATTAAGATGAGACCTATAATGAAGACCCAGAGGTTAAGAACATCTAATGTTGTTGATCAAAATACGTCAATTGTTGAAAACATACATAAAGCATACCAAAGCTGTAGGTGGAAAAAGACGCACCAAAAATAGTAATGCTACACGATGTGCATTTACTAATTGTATAGTAAGTGATAAAACAATTAATAAACGCTTGATTAGAAAAAGAAGCAGTGCTTTGAAGCTAAACAAAAAACAATAATGAAAGCAATAGAGAGACGCAAACGTCTTGAGTCAGTCAATAACACTGACTATTAGGCTTTCTCTAGCAGACTTCCACGAAAAAGACAAGAATACATTTGATATTCTAAAATAATTAATTGTAAAATTTTGGAATGAGAACACAAGGGTGTCACCGAGTAGAAGAGATACAATAAAAAGAATAATAGGTTCTCGTAATCATGAATCGTGTGCAAAACATTTCTTATATATGACTCAAACAAAATTGTTCTCTAAGTTTAAAAATGAAAATCCAAAAATTAACATTGGCCAAAGATTCTTTGAAATGAGAAAACCCTTTTATGTAAAAATCAATCACTCATGTACCACTTGTTGTTGCAGGCATCATGTTGAATTTTCAATGCATTATGATGTTTTTGTCAAATACATCGTGTTTTGCATACTAACATCATATTGTAGGAGTGTGGATTAAATGTCCCACAAAAATCTTCAAGGGAATTTATTCCGGTAATATTTTGTGAAAAATCAACAAACATTTTTTATAACAAAGCATGTTTAGATGGAATGTGCAATGTATGCGGTGGCTTGCCAAATCTGAAAAGTTGTATCCATGAGGAGAGTACATATTCAATATGAAAAGAATTGGTTGATTTCACCAAATATAAATCGGTGGCATATCAATTAAAAGATGGAAAAGAATCTAAGAGGTGTGAGCTTGTTAGAAAATAATTATCTATATCAAAATATATGGTCAAATTCAGGGAGGAAAATTTTTATGAGTATGCAAGGCACACACATAGAGCTCGATGGTTGGATGAACAATTCAAGTTAAGAAAGGACACATTCCCACTTGGTACTATTGTTTTAGTAGTTGACTTCGTAGAGAATTACACATTGCAGCCACAAATGGAGGTTCAGTCTCAATATTATAACTCAGTGCAAGTTTTTATTTTCGTGCATATAACATTCATGCACTCTTCTAAAAGCACTTGAGAAAGACCGAAAAATATTAAGAGAGTATCATTTTTACATCAGTGATGATCGGACACATTCTACAGAATATGTACAAGGGTGTTTCTAGGTGTTTTATGTGAACTTGAATGAGAGGAACATTAGTTTCAATCAACATTACATTTGGTTGGATAATTGCACATCACAATTCAAGAATGCACGAGATGTTTTATTGGCTAAACGGGATGCAAAAAGAAACAAATGTACAACATATTTGGAGTTTACCGAGGTAGGGAATGCAAAAGGAGAGCATGATGGTGCAGGAGAATGTGTGAAAAGAGCACTTGCAAGAGAAGAATTAAAGTTCAAGGATGGTGCTAAATTTACAATGCAAAAAATATTGTTGATTGGTGTGTCAAAATTATGGGCTATGAATCTCAAGAGAGATCAACGGTTCGTAGATATTTTTGGTTGATAGAGGAACAACATTTGGAAAACTTTGAAGATTGTATGATGATTTTGCATGATCAAGTGATATGCACTCATTATGTAGTTGGATGCAAATGCTTGGACTATTTATACTAGTTGCATGACATGTTTTTGTATATCATGCATTGATTTTATGGAATGAATGTGAGTCACAACAGTGGGTGGATGAATGGACTTATAGACCTCTAATTTCACTCGACACACATCAAGTTTCATGAGCATTACAACTTGCAAGGTCTTCAGATCAAATGACAACATCACCTGACTTTGACCAAGTCTCTGATTTAGTGCAACAAGGTACATACATATATGTGCATGCCATGTTTTAGATTTATAAATTATTAAATGGTCAACTCTTAATGTATTTTTAAATTGACTGAACAATTTTACTTTGTGATACATAGGGCACATTTTTGTAGTTATTGTGATGGAATTTAACGAAGAGGGAACATACTACTTCTTGTCTTGTTGTGTAGAGGGGAAATTTTTGACTTCCACAGTCATTGATGGTGAAGACCTTGAGTATCCCATTGGGTCAGTGGTAGTCACTGGAACTTGGCTTCGATGATATCCTATCAAAAAATCAAACATTTGGTTGTTTGAAGACTATGAAGTACATCGGAAGATACTTCACTATTCACATTTGGTCCTTGTAACAAATATTAAATTGATCAAATATCGAGGTCGGCCATCAAACAAGAATCTATGGAAGGTTCGTGAATCAGATCATGAAGCAATTCTTGCTACTATCAAGAATAGAGTTGATCCTTACGATTCATTGGATTGAATTTGCAAAGGTATGTTCTTCATGAATTTAATTTGAATATTTACTTAAATGATTTTGTTTAAATTTTGTATGATTTAAAATTCTATTTAATTGCTTACTAACATGTTTATGTAGGTTAGTGGTGCTAAAAAAACTTCCACCTTTACGTGGTTGTGGTAATCGAAGAGAGAATTTATTATTCCCAAAGCCAATTAAAGCTAAGAGAAATTAAATATTAGAAAGGAACAACAAACAGACCCCGCCAGGTGCGCCTTCTCCTCCTCTTCCGCCGCATTCCACACTCGGGAGGCGGCAAAGATCCTCCTCGAGAGGCCATGTTGTTTTAGAGGCTTTGAGGGTGGCAACGGAGAGTGGTAATCACGCCGTGAAACGTGCCATATGAGCCAAAGGTAGACCGCCACCACCACTCCAATTCCCACACACAGTAGAAATAGCGACACCACCACTGCCAAAAAATATTTGTCCATACCTATTCTTCCGCCTTGCTTCACACTTCTCCTCTCTGTGGCACTGTATTTCAAAGGTGAAGATATTGATGGTTAAGCGGTAGTTGTCGGGATAGTTTGTGGTTTTGAAATTAGTCCTCGTGAGTTGGGTGGTGGCCTTCGTCGATCTTACTTGAACATCAAATAACGTGATAACCATTACCAAAAAATTGATGACGTGGGAAATAGTTACTTAACCCCACAAAGTCCATGAAAATGAGATGTCGTGTAAGGAGCCTAGGCCCGTTAAAGTACACTAAAAATGTGTACTTCTTTCTTTAAAGGTGGAAAAGTGGAATCGCCAATGTCTCCCTAGCTCCTCTAGAGTTGGAGGTTCGATTCTAGTAAGTTATTTTTATACCTCTATTTCTACTTCTACTTCTATAAATTTTAATTCAAGTAGTGCAAAATTGCAGCATCCCCGATAACTCAAGTGTATGTACATGGGCCATCAATGTAATCGCATAACATTGGACCATCACTCAAGCCGTGGGACATGTGAACTTGATATGGTCCTCTGGAGAAGGTCGAATTCCTCCTCCTAATCCTAATACTACAACTACTCCTAATGCAAAAAAGACAACTACCTAAAACTACCCTAGAACTTCTAAAGATACGGGGAGAGGAATACATGAAAATAAATCCTACATCTAAGGGTGGTGATAACACCAAGAAAAGGGTGTGAGATACTCTGCTGAGGGAGGAAGTAGAGGAAAAGATAGAACTAGGCGAGGTCAAAATAGCGGTGAGTGACACAGGCCCTAATCCTAACCTACCGTCAAAACCTCCATGAAACACAACGTCTTACACCTACAAGTAAAAAATCATGCACATAATACAACAATAATAATGGAGAGGCAAAGAAATACAATAAAACATGGAAAGGGCTGGAAAACACCATAAAAACATGATTTTATTGCTCTATAGTATGCACAAACCATTACATTTGATGCACAGATGCATAATATGCATCAGCGCATGAGAAGGCTTACAACTCATTAGAGTTGGAAAAAAATCCCTTGAGGTTTCCCGACTCCGAATGTCTCTCTAAAAATGAGGGGTTTGAGTCCTTTATATAGCAATTTCTCCCTAAATTTTCACATTAAATGCCTGATAGGTGGTTGACCAACCTTACTTACATGCAATTAATGCTTTGCATGCAACTTTGGTTGTTGAGTTGTCTTGTCATGCTTAAATGCGACATGAAGCATTAATTATTTGACATGTCACATTAAATATTCTAACAGGTAGCATTAAATATTATGATAGGTAGCTGAACTTTATTTTCATGTCGCCTTTGCACGATGTAATCCGTCCATCCTATGAATGCTCAATTCTCGAGACTGTGAGTGGTCTAACCATGGTTGGGTTGGATGCCATCCAACCGCACTAGGTCGTAGGAATTTGGAGTGACCGTCTAACTAGGCGACCGCCTGACCTTTCACTATGGGCCGTCAACTTGGGGAATTGGATGTCATCTAACCTACGTCTGACACCACACGGGACACCTTTCTATGTGAACTACGAACCGTCAACTGTGCCCATACAACTTGTCAACCTAGGTTGGACGATGATCGTCTATCTTTGTTTCGTACAATTAGATGGTGGGTTATCCATCTTGCCCATCCAACCTTTCCGTACCACTATCGGTGGTGACCAACCATGTGTCTAATCTTGTGTCACCCAACCTTAGGAGGGTTGGATGCCATCCACCCCTGTTTTGCTGCAGCTGCAACAACAATCGCCCGACCAACCCGATTTTCATCCATCCTACGCGTCAATCGCTAACCAACATGAGACCCGCCCAACTTGGGGTGGATGACTGTCTTACCTCCGTCCAACCTATGGGGCTAGACAACTATCTCGCCGCTACCTCTTCGTCATGTGCCCACTCGAACACCCGAGCTCATCGCTAAGCCACCACACTACTCCTTTATGCCACACTATCGTTTGACCACATGATGACCCACCCGACTATCCAACTTGGTCGACCAACTTTGATTGTCCAACCTTCGACCAACCTAGTGTGTCGCTTGACCGACGTCGTCCAACCTCCGGTCATCTAATTGACGTCCGGCTAATTTTCTATTGACCTACTCGCCCTGACTCCATGATGAACTCACCCATCTCACTTTGTAGCTCGACCATCATCCAGCTCGATCCCGGCTCGCCAGACAACCCAACCAGCTCGGTTCTTCACGCCTCGGCGGAGTCGTCGAGCATGGAGATTTTATTCGATCATGACATTTTGAGTTGTTTTCCTCTTTTGACATCTGTGGCTGAATTTGATGGTCGTCTGCACGTCCCATAATTTGAATGGCTAAGTCCATTTATAATGAACTATCTAAATTAACCTCGAGGGTTAAATTTGGGATAATAATGGCGACCTCTCGGGGACATCTTCCTGCTAGATGAAGAGACTAGTAGTCTTGAAGCATCCATTGGGCATGGAGTCAATCTGATACACTTGTGAACTAGTCTTACTTTAGAAAACGTATCCCCTTGACTCGTGTGAACTTAACATCTAGACTTAAATCGCCTTGGCCTGCTCTAAAAGATGATCTTGGGATTTTGGATAAAACTTGTAAATTGTCCCCAAAACTAAAAATTTGACCAAGGAAAAGACACGAAGAAATCTAGACTAGCAATTGATCACATTCTACAATTTGAATATATGCTTTATGAAAGCCACTCCAAAATCTAATTTCCCTCATGAAAATGCTTTGGCTGAAATGTCAAAGATAGGAATGCTTCTACAATTGATTTTTGATACAAGGAGGGGTATAAGAGCTCAACTATGACTGATCTAAAGAGACATGAGAGATGAAAACATTAGAAAACTGTCCCTCAATCTGATTTAGTTTCTCTGCATTTGGATTTACTTGAATATAGCAATTGTTTCCTGCAACTTTGAACCCCTTACTACAACACCTTTCTCCCTCGGAAATATGATGAACTGTGCAAGAGAAACCACCATGCAAAAAATGAAAATCATACACACCCCAAATGGGATATGCAGAGTGTGCATAAGCACTTCTTTTGCAGAAATCAAACCTACACCTCTAGCCTAACCAAAAGCAAAATGGAAGCTCAAACACAACCTGCCACTAGTTGTGAGAAGTAGCTACCCTTCCTCACAAGATGCGGTCATGTAATGGATTTTGCAATAGGCATGGCCATGTGTGTGAGTGAAAAATTGAAGGACAATTCTCCACCCAACTAACCAAAGTATCAACATCAAATAAAAGGAATACCTCCTCAAGTTTCTCGTTGTTTGGATCCTGGAGGCTTCGATGTTGACCTTCGGTGCTTTGAATCTCGTCCTCATGCCCTAAATTAGACATGACCAGATGTGGCTTCTCCTTTGGCTCTAATGAAGCCAAGTACTAGATAGGGCATGGCACGGTCCACCGCATCTTCCCGCCGCTTTGAGCTCTAACTTTAAGAATGGAGTCCTTTTGCAGGCCTTCCTGGAAGAAAAGGTTGTCTGCGAGTGATTCTCCTTTTGTTTCTCATCTACAGACATTTTTGAACTTTTGCTTTGGTGACTGGTATGCAATGGGTGTAATCCTTGTTTTCCTTCTCTTTAGGTGAAAAATATGGAAGATTTGAATCCTCCAATCTTAGCTCCAGAGAGGGTTGTCATGAAACACAGTGCTATTCTTGAATTTCTCCCTCCTCGAAACAGTTCTTGTTGTTGTGTTAGCATATGGATTTGCATGCATGCAAATGACATGCAGCAGTGTGGAAACAAAGTCCCTCCTCAATGAAGGTGAGGCTGCCTTTATTGAAAACCAAAATTGTTTTACATCTGTACATTCAAAATTGTATGCGGGGGTGTTTTGGAACATCAATGGGAAGAAAAGTGAATGAGGGAGAGGGAATGGAATGAAGGAAAAGAGTGGAATGGAATGAGTTGAAAGAACATGCAAGAGTTGGGTAAAAACAAAGCCTAATATTGCACGAAGAGGAAAGATGAATAACTAACACAAATAAAATAGAGTTTGAGTTAGCTAAACAAGAATGTGTAAAAGGGAACACATGCGAGCAAGTAGATAATCAAAGCTTGATAACTATGAACTAGAGCAGATTAATAATGTTGAAAATAAGATCAAAGAAAATATTTGCATGCATGATTCAAACATCTAACATCTAATGAACATAAGAACATCAAATGTTATAAGAGACAATGAATGAGAAAAAAAGTTCGTATTTCATTAACTCTAAAATGTTTTCACAAAAGAACACAAAGTTTCTTCTTGAAACAAATCTTACACATAAAAGTATTTTATTCTCCTCTCTCAAAGTCACCATTTACAAATGAGCCCCTCACTTCCTTTTATAACCCAAAATTTGGTTACAAAGTAGTTAGGGTTTTACATGATCATTAAATAAGGCATTTAAGTGACCTTTGACTTTTTCTAATCAGCTTTATTGAAAAAAACTAAAAATAGAAATCACTTAAGTTATCCATAGTTTCTCGAAAGCAAATAACAACATCCTTTTCTTAAAAATACACTTTTTAAAATATACAATAATAACCAGTGCCTTATCCATTGAAATGGGGTCCGCCTATCTCAAGCGTATGAGAAATGGACTCTCCCACTTCATTAGATACCAAGAAAATTATCTCCCTGAACCGTGATGAAATTCGGATGCTGCGCTTTTCCAGTTGAAAGGATCTAAACCTTCCCAAAGTTTCAAACATCTTTTCTTCTTCTGGAGGTTCATTTGGTTGAAGAATAGCCTCACAAAATACCTGCAATTCAAGAATCCTACTTGGCATATCATTTAAATTAATAATATTTGATTGAGCATTCTCAAATAAGTTCTTTAATTTGATGCACCGCTCCATTGAAACTGATGAGAAATTGTTGGCGGGAGTGTACATGTCCTTAAACAATTGTGAAAATTGCTCTTCCACCTATTCGATGAACACCTTTGATTATGCTCATTTATGAGGTTGCAAGGAATCTCAGCTATGAATTCTTGAATCAAGGCGAGTGAAGTGAAGGATTCATTGCATATGCTCTCATAATGGATCATAGAATCCTTGAGAAGTGTCTTCCTTGATTTGAGATGTAGACACCAAAGAAAATGTGTCCCTCAATGTTCAAATTCAAGAATTCCTTCAATGGCTAAAACTGAGGATTCCATACTCATCATCTCCTGCAAACTGGGCAATATCTCATCCAAATTTGATATATTAGAAACAAAGGTTTCTTTGAAAGAAAGAATTGGATCAAGATACACACTGACATCTTCATGGAGCTTAACCACGGTTTTGATCATCCCTTGGCCTAAAACGAGAATCTTTGAAAGCCAAGTTTTAGTGAGATGGCCTAATGTGTTTATTTATTTTGAAAAATTGAGAGTTTCTTCATCATAGGCAGCCACTGCATCAGGTACTGGGAAAGTGGATGATATGGGATTTATCAAATGTTGAACATATTCCACCAATTGATTGTTTTTGACCTTAAGCTAAGAGTTCTGAGACTTATATTTCTCAAGTCTCTTTAGCATGATATTAATTGAATCTCAAGCCATCGCCATGTCACTTTCCAATGTGGACCTCCCAAGTCCTAGTCTAGAAACTTCATAATCAGCAGGTGTCATGGCATCACACTCCTTATCAACTTGTGGGATGGAGAAATCGTAAATTTGTTTCCGTCATTATCCACCATTATTCAAGAAAGCACCTTAGGCTTCTTTGGAATGATTTCATTTGAAAGTTTGAAAAGGGCATCAAAATCAATGCAATTTCCTTGACAACCCTCTTCCTTTTCTTAACCTTGGAATCAACCTAGGAAGGAGTATCATGCACTGTTTCCGCATACAAAATCCTAGGGCTCGAATCAATATTCTCATTGTTCTCGACATCATGAGGTCCTGCAAGAATCCTATCTACGACCTCGATTTGGGGAGAAACAACCTCAATATCCACCTCCTAATCATTCGGGAGATTTTGGGAAATCTCTTCATGAACTGCATTCTTTGAAGTGTTTGATATTTGGACTACCTGCACCTGAGTGGACGCTTATTCAAAGCATGGCTGAGGATCATTTTCCATGAGCTTCTAAGCACTATTAACAATGTGGGTAGAATAATCTCTCTTGAAGGTAGAAAATCGATACATGCTATCTTACTTCTTAGGTGCAGGATCTTTAGATTTTTCTCCTTTTGTCACATTACTTGGCGAAGTGAATTTTGCAACCACTCCTTTCTTGCTTGTTGTGTATGATTAGATGGTACGGAGGTTGATCGAGAAGAGGCTTTGGTTGAATGAAGGCCTCCTTGTGTTGGAAATTTTTGTGATCCTGAAGTATGATCTTGAATTGATTGTAACTTGGCAAGTTCTTTGTCGTACCAAGATATGATTCTTTCAAGAATTGGTTGATTCTTGCTATCAAGAGTAAATTCATCTCTTTTGGTCCAGTTAATTCGATAAAATGGGGTAAAAGCAACTGCATCATATGAGGGATCAATGACATCTTCATCATCATTTATGAATGAATCGGGAGGGTTCTTGATGCGGAAGGCCTTGATCTGAGCAAGTGTTAGGCGAGAAAACTCTTGTCTTCTTACTTCATGTTCGTCCGAACAGGCAGCCCAGAAATATTCCATGGTGGGGTTATGTTGATACTTTTCTCCAAGAATCTTCTACATATATCCATTGATATCAAACTGGGCTCTCTTCACATATGGATGAATTGTGATGAGAGTGAACTCTTTTTCCATGAGTTGTGCACTGAAAAGATTTGGACATTGGTATTCCCCGATTTGGATTGGGAAATGAATTCCCGAACGGTGCTTGTCACTGAGAAGACAATGAACTTGGAATAATTGTCACACAAGCTCCATTAATGCCCATCTGTCACTGACGTACTTAGGAAGCTTCCATGGAGTACCAACAAAGCCACTCACGCGAATGTAGGAAAATGATGAAAATTGAATAAACTAAGTTCCCCATTGGGAAATGACATTCATGGCTTCTTTAGAAAATCTTTCCTTTGTATTCCGATTCAGGTTCCAAATCATGTGGAAGGTGAATGAATCATTGACTCTTCTAAAATGGTGAGAGCTATTTTTGAAACTGAGTTGTGGGTAATAATGAAAAACATTGTTTGACGGCCCCATGACTCCTCTTGTTTGAGTCAAAAATAGCTTTTTCTTCTACTCTTGCATAAGTCAAATACGATGTCATGTAGAAGCATCTAGTCATCTTGACTTCTATCAATTGTTTGTGAAGGGTATTATTGATGATGGTGGCCCAATCCAAAAACTCTTTCTTGGCAAGGATGATACGAGATAACCGATATATCCATGGGTGGAAAATCCTAGCAGAGGGTAAAGCTGGCTCGGCTTAGGTGAGTAATCATGTCCCGATTTCTTTCATGAAATCTACATGGTACGATTCTTTGGGAAGGCGGTTAATTGAAACCTCTTCGTCACTAACTAATTGTTAATAACCATCTTGCTTGATCTCGGGGGTTCTTCATCCCAAAATTCTTTTGTTGGATGGCGAGTGATATCCACATTCTCGGGAAAGTCGGGTATCTTTGAGCAATTCCTCAATGTGCTCTGGTGTGATTAAGAGGAAAGTCTTGCGATTATCTTTAAAAATTCCTCACCTCTCGGGATCATAATGCTCCGCATGGCGATAACTTGTTCAGGCTGCACCAGAGACATGAAACGTTGCTGCTTGAGGTAGACCACTATGGTAAAGCCTATATGAGAATATGGTTTTGCCTTGAGTTCACTTCATTCATGAAGCTGTTGCACATTGATGTGACCCAGATTTGTATCAGTGATATTGTTGTATGCTAACTTAATGGAACTGGGAGGGATGATTACTTGGAATTCTTACTTGAGTGCGGACTTATTCGATTTCTCCACGGACTTCCTCGATCTACCTGATTTATTAGATTTCTCGGCCATTATGAATTTCACAGAAGAATGACTCGGGCACACAAAACAACACAAGTGGGGTCGGGTCTCAATCTCTGAAACCCCGCTAATGCAAGAAAAATATGACTCGCTTTAATATTATTATTATTATTATTATTATTTTAAAAATAATAATAATAACAACCAGTCCCGGTTACAATTTTTTTAATTTTTAAATACAAATATATCGAGACTAAGCTCGAGTTCGAATCTGGTGATACAACGATATATATATATATATATATATATATATATATATTTTCTTTAAAATTAAAATCTCCAGATTTTAATATTACTGCACTTGATTAAATTTTATGAAACAATGACCTTATCTTCTTTGGCCGCGTGTGAAAATGTTTTTCTCTGCCTGGTTTATTGCCTGGACAACTTCTCCTTGGCACGTGGGATCTCTATGCATGCGTTTAAAACTGTTTTATTAAATGTTATTGGTGCCTGAAGAATGCGTGGAAATTGGTATTCTTTTGTTGTCCCCCTTTTATTTTGAACTGTCCTCCTTCTCCAATGCGTGGGTAGTCTTCTTTGTCTTCTTGCTTGCATGGATAGAGTGGTGGGTGCATGGAAAAGTTGCGTGGAAATTGTTTTATGCCTTCACTGTTGACCTCCTACATGGTGTTTTGATTTCTCCTTGCCTCTTCAGCGCCCAACCTCCTTTGCATTTGATTTAATTTTTGATTTCTTTCTTCATTGAAAATTGTCCTCCTTCTCCAATGTGTGGGCTACGTGGGCTCTTACTTTCTCCTTTGCCACTTGGACTCTTGCTCAGGTAAATGCGTGGAAAGTTTCTCTCACTTCTTTGGCGTCCCTCCTATGTGTGGAAGCTTTATCTTTGTTGTCCCTTTGGCTGATTTGGACTGTCCTCTTGTTTAATGCGTGAGAAAATTTTTATGTTGTCCTCCTTTTCCAATTGCGTGAGAAACTGATTACTTTGGTTGTTCTCTCTTTTTTGCATGTATTTCTCCTTCACAATGGCGTTCACAGTTTGAGGAATGTGATAAAAATATTATTATGCTTCTTAGAAGAAGTAAGAAGCAATTTAGAAAGCTTCGTACGACTCTTTCCAATGAGTTTGATAGAGGAATTTATGAGGGTTAACCCAACTTCCCCTCTTCCGGGTAGTGGAATTAATTGCCAGGGGGAAATGGGGAAAGCAACGGCCAATTGCCCAATGGGAATGGCAAGGTGGGCTAACAATCTCCATTTAATTTCCCCATGTGGGAAATCGGGAGATCTTTTACCCATTTGCCAATTTATTAATTTGGCAATTGGGGGAAGAAATCCCATGAGCGGGGATTTAAAGCAATTTTGCTAGGAAAGGGGAAATCCGGGCCCGGGAAGCCAATTTGGCATCCCCAACAATGGGAAGCGGAAGCTTATTTTTCCCTAGAAAAACTTGTCGAATGAATTTTAATTAACATTTATTTAATTAAATACTCCAAAGTTATTAAAAATTAATTTTATTAAACAAAGAGTAATCAATTAATTAAATATTAATTAATTAATATTTAACGCGACTTGAGACCTGGCGGGAGGAGTTCTCGCTGAAAAGGATGAAACAAAGACCGGAACGATCACAAAAATGAGATGGTCGTGATGAAAGTGACAAACCACGCAAAGTAACACTTTTGAAAAATTTCAAAATTTCCATTTTTAAATTATTATTATTATTATTATTTTCTTATTTTGCGCGAGTCAAAATTAGTTGATAACATGTTGGAAGGTGGATGATGGAGGAGAAAATGATGTGATCTCTACGGGCTCCACTCCATTGAATCAATCTTCCAAGTCGGATAGATAATCTTCCTCCTCGTTATCATGATGCATCGGTTCAACCTCCTCCACTGGGTTGTCCTAATCTACAACTTGCTCACCATGGTTCCCCTCATCCTCGAACATGAAGTTTGAAAGCTCAAACTCTTCTTCAACATTAAAGCTCGAAGGGGATGAAGTGGGAGGAAGAATCGAAGGTTCTTCTATGGCTTGTTTTGTGCTTAAAGCCTCTGAAGTTGTATGACTATCCTCTATAGCATGAACATACTCTTCTTTTTCAGATTTGGAGTTGTTTGTTCTTCCCTCGTTGCCTCTGACTAGTGATGAGTTGACAATATTTGAAAAATAGGGTGCCCTCATGGACACTACACATGGAGCACATAGATTGTTGATCATCTTCTGCTCTTCTTTCTCGGTTTTTTGCGGCATCGCTTCCATCGCTTGTTATTCAACCCTAACCTTTTATGAAGGCTTGACCATCAAGGGTATCTTTTCTATTCCGAACCTAGCAACCCAACTCTTTATATATTCTGTCATTTCTTCTCTATTGGGATTTATCTCATGTTGTGCCTCTTGACTGATTTTCTGGATTTCTTCTCGACATGGACTCGAAAATGCATGAGGAGGGATGGGTTGGGATTTAATAGATTTTTGTGTTGCTTGTGGTGGATGGGAAGGTTTTGTGTTTTTCTCTTATGGAGAGGACTTGGATTTGGAAGGGAAAGGGCAGATTAATTGAGATGGGGTCGGAGACTAGAAGATGGAGAAGGGGATTCCACACTAGGGGCGACATGTAATGATCTTGAATCATGAAAATACTAAAATGGTAAAGATTGGGAAGGGGAAAAAGAAAAACAAGGAGCTAGTGGCTGACTTACCCATTGACAAGATTGTCTTGCACTTTTCTTATAGGATTTTATCTCCTCGATCCACTATGCGGTGCAGGGCGTCTCACCCATGAAATCAAGCTCTGTTGTGGTGAAATATCTTGGCATAGGGTCGACCCATGGACAAGGTGCCATATAGCCAATTCGAATGCCTTCATCTGTGTTGTTTCCGAGATTGAACCATGCCAACCTCTATTTGTTGGATCTTCTCCATCAAATCAATATTCTCCATTTGACATTGTCACTACATGCACCCCTCCTCTCTCGACATGTTCCATAGCCAAATTGATCTTGGTACTGCTCATAGGGGTAGGCATAGTGATTTTGGATTTTCTCATAACAATGATCTGGAGGAGTTGAGAAATACATTGGAGGTGGATTGCACTGCTTCTTTGTTGTAAGTGTGAATTCCATTGCGGGAATAAAGCCATGATTACACAACTTCATGGAGTGGAAGAAAACAAAAGAGATGGAAAGAAAATGGATGGAGATGTGTGGAAGGAAGAAGTTCTACAACTTAGAGATGGGTTTTTGACTAGATGGAGTTGTTAGATGTGCTTGAAAGTTCCTCCAAAGGCTGAAATCTTCACCAAGAGCACATTGAACTTGATGAAGTGAATTCTACTTTGAATGTTGAACTACACACTGTAAAAGTTATTATGACTAAGATCTATAGTGGAACACTTTTGAAGTGTAGAGCTTTCACTGCTTGTCCCACGTGGTGTGTCAAAACTGTTATCACAAAATTATAGCACCCCCGATTTCTTGTGATCTATGTGTTGTGCAATCAATGTAACTGCATAACATGGGATTATCCTATAGTGTGGGACCTTACAAGTAGGATAATCCTCTAGAGAAAGCCGACTTCTTCTCCTAACCTAGTGCCAACTTCTCCAAAGTGCAAATAATGAAAAACTAATCTAATCCTACCCTAATACTTTCCAAGGAGACAGGAGAGAAGGATTAAATGAAAGCGAAATCCTACACTAAAGGTGGTGATAGCACCAAGAAGAGGGGGTGAGATACTGTTGAAAGAGGAAGAAGAGGGAAAAGATAGAAGCGGGTGAGGTCAAAATAGCGGTGACACAGGATCATATCCTAACGCACCATAAAAAACTCCATGAAACACAACATCTTACACCTGCAAGTAAAAATCATGCACATAATACAACAATAGTAATAGAGAGGAAAAGAAATATAATAAAACATGAAAAGGGCTGGAAAAACCACAAAAACCTGATTTTATTGCTCTATAGTATGCACTGGACCATTAAATTTGATGCACAGAGGCATAATACGCTTGTCGACGCAAGATAAGGCTTAAAACTCATTGGAGTTGGAAAAATCCGTCGAGTGGTTTCCCTGACTCCTAGAATGTCTCTCTAAAAAATGAAGGGTTCGAGTCCTTTATATAGCAATTTTCCCTAATTTTTGCATTAAATGCTTGACATGTGGTTAACCAACCTCACCTACCGCAATTAAGTCCCTTTTCACATGACTTTGGTTGTTGAGTTGTCATGTCATGCTTAAATTCACGATAGAAGCATTAATTATCGACGGGTCACATTAAATATTCGGCGGTGTAGTATTAAATATTCTGATAGGTAGTTGAATTGTCTTTTCATGTCTTCCTTTAACTGATCCATAACCCATCCATCCTACGATTTTCTCGATTCTTGAGACCATGAGCCGTCTAACCACACTAGGCCATACGACTCTAAAGCGGCTGCTTGAACTTTCACCGTGGGATGTCTAACCTAGGGGGTTGGACGATGTCTAACCTCCATACAACACCATGCCAGGACACCTTTCTCTTAGAATCGTGAACCTTCCAACATGTGTCTCGCATGACCCATCCAACCTAGGTTGGACGACCGTTTATCTCTGCTTTCGCATAATTTGGATGGTGGGTTGTCCATCTTTTCTATCCAACCTTGTCGTACCACCGTCGGGGCAACCAACCTAGTCATCCAACTTGTCCATACGCACTACCACAGCGTCAGTCGGTGACAAACCTAACCGACCAACCCAACCATCGTCCATCCCAAGCGTCTTACCTTTGACCAACCCGGGACCCGCCCAACCCGGTCATTCAACTTGGGGGTTAGGCGACCGTCTTACCTTCATCTAACCTATGGGGTTAGATGAATGTCTCTGCCACTACCTCTTCGTCCCGTGCCCACTCGAATGCCCGAGCTCATCACCAAGCCATCACACCACTCCTCTGTGTCACTTTATCGTCGCCCACCATCCAACTAACTCGACCAGTCAACTTTTTCGACCAACCCGACCGTCCAACCTCCGGCCATTGTGTCACCCGACCAGCCATCCAACCTCCGTGTCGTCTAATTGACATCCAATTAGTCATCTCTTCGACTTGTTCGTCCCAGCTCTATGATGAACTTGTCCATCTTGCTCTGCAGCTTGGCCATCATCTAGCTCAATCCCAACTCACTGCATACAACTCGGTCATGACATTCGATTTGTTTTCCTCTTGACCTTTAGGGCTGAATTTGGCGATCGTGTGCACATCCCGAATTTGAATGGCCGAGTCCATTTATAATGAACTATCAAATTAACCCCAGGGGTAAATTTGGGATAACGATTATTACTTCACCATGCATAGTTGAGTTTCGATCGATTATTGAGGTCTCAATTTACACAACGTGTTAAGTTTCTAATCGATTATTATATTCTACAAACATATAATGTTATACGCAAGTAAAATCACTTTTAATTTATTATTATATTGTAAAAACACTTATGATGGAATCAATGTGACTTGCATTTCGGTCCTTAGTGCATGATAGAAGGGTTTGAAGGAAAGGTAAAGGATGGTGAGCACATTAACATGTAAAATTACTCTCTTTGTGTTTATTATTTGTTAATTTAAATGTTTGTGTGTGTCGATTGTTGGACTAAATCAATTTTATTGTTGTGTTTATCGATTTATTTGATGGTTCTCAAACCTTCTTTTAAATCCTTTTAGATGACCCTTTTTCTCTCTTCCCGATCCACCCACCTAAGGCTTGTCAAAGCATCATTAACACTTCTAAACATATAAAGAACATTAATGAAATTTATGTCATCTTGGTGTGGCCTCTTTTGGCTTGCGAGCATACTGACCCCCTTGTTCCATCTTTTTGAATTTTCTCCTAGTTTGATTTAATTTTGTACATAAACATGCAAACATTGTAGTTCATGTGTATAGATCTAAACATCTTAAAAATTATAAAGCATTTGTTTATCGTTCACATGAATATTTATTGATCACTTGCAAGTATTTTAGTGAAATCGAGCATTTATTAAAGCATTTGATATTCAAGCATCCAAGTTAATGTTAGAGCAATTATTTAAGTACACAAACAACATTGGGTTTCAAACTTATTGGATTCATTCCAATTATTAAGATGGGTTTCAATATTATTGGAGTCATTCCAATTATTAAGATTGGTTTCAATCTTATTGGATTCATTCCAATTATTAAGATTTATTGTTTTCAATATTTATACTATTTAGAGTCCTAAACAATATCAATATAGTTTTTGTTAGTCATTAGTTTGTCACATGTCCCAACACTTATGTTGTTTTCCTTAAGTTTTCAAATATTGCTACTTTTCTTAGGAAAACATATTTTACTTGTAGTGATTAGACTCACAACATAGAAATATAAAATTGATTGAGGTTGTTGCAGATGAGATCCAAGCAAAGATAATCATCAAATCAATGCATAGATTTTTTTACCTCTAAGGAGCATTATTAAACTTCGGACACTTTGTCAAGGGCATTTTTAACACTTTTCTAGGTGTTGTCACTATCACTTTTGGGTGCACTTTTCCACTATCGGGTCTTGATGGCTATCCCCAAATCTTATGTTATTCAACATACATCTATAAAACTTACATGATTATCATTGTATAGTTTTGAAAATAGTCAATTAGCCTTATATTATTGTTTTGCACATATAATCATTTCCCTAGCTAAAGGTTAGTGGGTATTTGGGTCATAATTTATTAAAATATATCTAATCATATTATATGTTCATGAGTGTGTTCTCTCTTACACCACCCTATGGTTAGATATTGATCACATTGTGTTAGATCCTAGTTACTCACATTTTCAAACCATAATGTGCTTAAAAGTGAGTATTTTTCATATTTTCTTTACATGCCACCTAAATTATCTAGATCTTTGATTGCAACTAGGAAGGGTCCTAACATTGATCGAGAACTTATTTATTTTTATTAAAAAATCCATTACTAATTTTAAATCTAGCTTGAAAAAAATAAAATAAGAAAATATGTCAATTGTTCTTCCAATTGTAACTTCTAGATTTCAAGTGATAGGTTCTATGTGTCTTTGCAAATACAAATTCTTCTTCTGTGAGTGATAATGTTGCTAATAGATCATGAGACGATAATGCGTGTGAGAAACCCTTAGGAAACCAAGATAGGTTATAGTTTAAGATGCAGCATATAAGGTATATAATAGGTATATGAGTGCTCATAATGTTGATCATGCCACTAAATTTAGAGAATATATTTTTATAGACACCTAATTTTTGCACCTAACTAGTTTTTAGTTATTACATTGTATTGTTCAAAGGTAATCAGGTATTTATAGATTATTGGTCCATGCTAGGATCTTAGTTTCCAACTAACCTATTTTATGGATATCTTCTAACATGTTCATGTAGTTCTCACCACTTTCTAGTATTGTGTCTTAGATTATGTTGGCTCGTGTTTTTTTCCATCTCATGATATTGAGATTATTATATTGTTTTGATTACGATTAATGTACATGACATTATGCTTTTGATGGATATATGATGTATATTGTGATTATACTAACTTGTTCATAGGATGTATGGTTAGTTGTTTGACATTATGAGCCTTATGATGACTATATAATGGATGTCTATTTCATAATGATTATTTATGGATGCTCTTTGATTTCACTTATGTTTATGGTAGCATACATGATGTAAGGTGGTGTGTATCATGTATTGGGATATACATACCTCTTGTATGTGATTGATGTGTCTTGCATTGATGGCATGTTGGTTGTTGATATGCATGTATTTTGTGTTCCTCGGTTATATTATATGGAGTAGGTATGATGTGTGTGTGTGAGTGCATATATTACAGGGCTGGCAACACATGGGTTGTAGGATATTTCTCTCATGTTGGCACAATTAGCCATTGGCCAAAATTATAATCCCTTGTGTATTGTCATCGTACGGTTTGGAGTATTGATTTGGGAGCATTTTTGGCTTGGTTATCATTTGATTTATTATGTTTTGCACTTACTTTTTGTGGTATGGATATTTTATCTTGAGTTTCATTGTCCCTTCATAGCCTTGATTTATTTAATTTATCTAAAGTTTAATTGTAAGTATTATTTATCTATTTCATTTTCCCCCTTATCTTTTCCTTAAATTTTAATTGAGTGGATTTTTCCCAATATTTTTTAAACCTTTCTTATGACCTTATTACCTTGTTTAGTGGAGGCTACACTCTTCCGAAGGCACCCCTTCACCCAAATTTGGATTTGGGAAGAATGATATTTTTGGGAAGTGTGCATGGCTTGTAGAGGGCCTCTTTTTCCTTGAAAAGAACCCACAAATCCATAGCTATTGCATTGGGAATTTTTCACCTCCCCATGTGAATTTACTCACCCACATTCTTTATTTTTCTTGGTCTTTCCAAGATTAGTCGAGGTGATTTGACTTCACATCAAGTGGGTGAATAACTCTTCTTGGTTTTGGGAAATCCTCTATTATGGCTTCCTTTCTTTTGTCTTGGGTATGTGGGAGAGTAGTGACGTGGAACCTAATTGGATGATGACTAAATGCCACTAGGATATCTCTCTCCAATGGCTCCCATTTTGGTGAGTTTTTCTATATATCTTCCAAATTTGGGGGAATTGAGGTTCCACTTGCTTTGATTCTTGTTTGAATTTTTAAAAATTGGGAGAGCTTTGTGCCTGCTTGGAGTCTTGTTTTGGATTTCACTTGGATTGGCTTATAGAGCTCGAGATGTTTGGACTTGTTGGCTTGATTTTTCAAAGTATGCCTCTTATCATGTAATACTTAATTTTTGATGAATGCATATGTTTTTTTATTTGTTCAAAAGTGGTATTTGTTATGATACTTTTTTATTCCATCCTCACCAATTTGGATGGGGATTTTGGACAAGTGAGGGATTTGAGGATCCCCCATACATGGTTATTTCCTCCATCCATATGGTTAGAGTAGGAGAACCTATTTCCTATGGTGGAAGGAATATTTCCCATCTTTGTTAAGGAAACCAAGTAGGGGGTGGGTTTGAAAATCCTTACAAGGAGGAGAACGAGAGCTATAAGGAGGTGGAGGCATGGTTACTTATTCTCTATATTACAAGAAAAAATAATATATTGAAATACCTATGGATATGTATGGATTGCTACCCTCTCCTTTGATTGTTTTGGAAGATGTTTTTGGGTGGTTTTCTTGTTGTTTGCATTTTGTGGTTGTGTGTGAACCCTTGTGTCAATTTGAGAAGCATATCCTCTATCCCATGGGCCTGGAGGGAGGCTAGTATGATCATCACCTAGAGATTTAGAATATGATGATGCCTATACGTTGGGAGGAATCCAATCCTTTACTTGTTTTGGAAATCTTGGAGCTTTGCAATGAAGTTTTGGGATTGTTTTGGTAAAGTGGCAGTTGTTGAAAAATTGGGCATGTTGTTCCCTCTTTGGGGAGGCTTGTCCACTTGCATTTCTGCATTGTTTTTAAAGTTGTGAAGTTCACTTAAAAGATGGTTTATTATATGGTAAAATAAATGATTCAATGGTTATTATGAGTATGCAAAAAAATGAAGTTAATTGTTGTTTTTCTCCTTAATTGTAATGGTAGCGATGCATTGAAAAGTTGTAATACTAGTTTATTAACTACATGTTGTTTTGGGTTAAAAGAGAAAAGTAGATGTGAAAAATTTGGGATATTCTTGTGCATGGTTAATTTCCATATTCCCTTTGAATTGCTATGTATTAAATTACTTTGGGAAATTAATAAAAGGAAAGTATAGTTGTTCTTAAATCTAAATGGAATTAGAAGGAATTGTTCTTGTAAAAACTCATATTTGGTGATGTAATTTATCTTTGTAAACTCATTCCAAATTAAATTCTAGAATTGATTTAAGGAAAGTGCCCCCTCCCACACACACATGCATATATGGATATATTCCTATAATATAATAATGATTGTTTTTTATATATTGAAATACTTCAAATACTTATTGATACATTGTCTCTTGCACTTTCATTTAAAACTATATGCAGATTTAAACCAATAATGAGATTGTGATTAAAACCCACACACACACACACACACACATATGGAAAATAGAAATGGCTTTTTTTACATGTTTATTCCCTACAACATTGTTCTCTTTGGAAAATAACCACTTATATTTTAAAATAGAGGGATTTGCATACATATTGATATATGTAAGTACACACACACACATGTTCTTATTTAAATTATCTATAGACTATAGTATATGTGTTTTTAGTATTGTGAGTGTGTATCATCTATAAAGGGTCATATGAATATAGGCGTTCAAACCCTTGATTGCTTTCCTTAAGAATATAGCGTCAAACGATTGCCACATTTCTCTAAAACATAGGTATTTTACACACACACACATACGCACGCACACGCGTGCTTGCGCGTGTGTGTATGCTCGCGCGCGCACACACACACACACACACACACACACACACACACACACACACACACACACACACACGCGCGCGCGCGCGCACGCACACACACACGCACGCACGCGCACACACACACACACGCGCGCACGCACGCACACACGCACACACGCACGCACGCGCACACACACACACACACACACACACACACACACACACACATTGAGACAAGACTTATAGCTAGGCGCAATTGTCTATATGATTGATGAAAACCCTCTATTGGTAACACACACACACACACACACACACACACACACACACGTGTGTGTGTGTGTGTGTCATAATGGCTCTGCAACATGTATGTAAAAGAAATAAAAGAAAACGAGAATCCATAAATTTGTTATTAAAATACAAACCCCATGAAGACTAGATTAGGGAAAAGATGCAAATGAATAATATATAGGCAAGAGTGTTTCTTTGGAGTGTGGATCAAAATGGAAAGCTTATCTCCATATCCATGCTCCCATGAAAGCTCCAAAACCTGTAAGTAAAAATGAAGAGAGGAAAAGAGTTAGCTTTGAGAAGAAAACTTAATATAAACTAACACGAATGATTTTTAAGTTTTGAGAGATGCCTTAAGATCTAGGGAGGAGATTTAAAATATCCAAGGGTGGGAAATGGATGTTTCATCTTCCACCCCACTTAAATAAATTAGCTAGAGAATATAGTCCCTCATTTTAATTTTGGAGTTGAGGGTTAATTGCTCACTAGGGATTAATTTGACTTATCACTTATAAAGTAATGTATTTTTAGGGAAAAATAAATTAATCAAGGGCATGTATTCCGAAATTAAATGGATTAAAAGGATTAAATTTTTTTTTCTAGAAATTCAAAATTTGTTTAAACCAAGTGAATTAATTGAATTTAGTGAAATTAAATTAATTAAGTAAATTAATTGAATTAGGGTAATTAAAATTAATCCAGTGAATTAATTTTAAATTGGTCAAATAAAATTAATCAAGTGTATTAAGTTAATTTTCATAAATTAAATTAATCAAGGGGGCATTGTTCCCATGACTTAATAGACTTGATTTATTTAAATAAATCCCAAATTCTGTTCTCTAGCTTTAGGGTCTTTTTTGGCACACACGGAGTGGGTACTACACACAGTATCTGAGCTAGTTTTCAACATTGGGAGCTCTGGGGATTTATTTTATTATTTTGGTTTTAAAAGTAACATGATTAATTAACTAATAATTAGAAAGTCTAATTAATCAAACCTACTTAGAGAAATGTTTCATGCAACTCGTCATTTGGTGAAGTGACAAACCCTAATCTAGACCGCAACCCAAAATTTGACAAAAACTTTAAAATTGTTCAAAACTCTAAAACCTTACCTTGAATGGCGATCTAATTTCATCCTTGTGTGATTATAGGATTCCTAGGAAAATGAGAGGGCATCAAATGGCTAGAGGTGAGGACATGGTGCATGTGGACCACCACTCGTGTCACCACTCGATTTACCTCACGTGGACCAACTGCCATATATTTTGGACCACAAATTATTTAGACCCTTCAAAGAATGATGGGATTACTTCAATACCTCCTACCTAAACAACATGAGGTCATGGAGGCCAATGTGTCGTACCAAATAGTAGAGATTCCTCATCACAAGTAGTAATCTCGTGCTTCTTCGTCTCAATTTATTTTCGGAGCGGTGGGTGAAATCTCATAGTCTCGTAAAACCTTTAGATAGGTGTACATCATAGCACAAGATTCACTCGGTGGGTGTTGTTAGGTGATGATCATCGGTTAGGGCACCATCTCCGTGAGACCATCATTGCCACCTTTGCAGGGATTGGTAGAGCTACGTACTTACATTTCGGGACCAACAAACATGTTCAAATAATTGCTTAGGCCACGATCACCAACATTTGGAGGTTCTATGAATGGTTTGGTGAAAAGGTATGGTTGTTGAGTTTGGAAAGTTTTTTTGGCTTTAAGTGTTTGAGAGTAACATCAAGCCCATATTAAGTATTCATCTTATGAGAGACAACATGAATCGGTGGAGATCGAGAGGAGAGGAAGCTCCATCTATTGTGTGAGACAATCACTTGGGATTTTTTTGAGGAGAACTTTCGAGTGTGTTATATAATGAACACTTCATACATAAGAGGATAAATTAATTTCATGACCTCCATCAGGATTTTGACACAATATCATAGTATGAGATCCATTTTATAGACCTATTGTAGTATGTGGACTATCTCCAAGAGGAGAAACTATAGGTAAACCATTTTATCGAGAGGACTAGATGCAAACTTGGCGGGTTCATTAAGGATTTTGTCTCCTCTGACCCTTGAGCAAGTGGTGGAGAAGGCATATTTGGAAGAGGAGATCAAGGGTAAGGCCTAAGAGTTTATAGACAAAAACATGGCCCGATTCCAAGATAGGGAACCTTTATAGCAAGAAACTAGACCCAAGAATACACCACAACCTTCATGAGGAGATTTTAAACCTTCACGAGTTAGCTTCGAGACCCATGAAGTCTTCTCATCGGTCATTTTGTGACCTAGGACACCTTAGGATGTTTAGAGAGGTAGGGTTAGGATACGTTAGGGGAGTTTCGGAGATAGAGGATAAGGTGGTCAGCAGAGATAGGCCACTCGGAATCTTGATGAATTAGGGTGAGACTCACATGATCAATTCAATAGAGTATATGTGGTTCTACACTAGGGTGGGCATATTTTGTTTTCGATGATCCTGGTCATTATGCTCATAATTTTCCTCATATATTACTTTTGAATAGACCACCTTGTCTCACCTCCGAGTAGATAGTAGCTAACGTAGAGAAAACTCATTACATCTATCCCCCATATTTGACTATGATGTTGAGCACTAGGCCACACTTATTGAGGTTTTAGGTATGATCAAGAATGTTGTAGTTTCCATTTTTGACTCTTTGTTTTTGGATCGATGTGGGTTAGTGGTAGGTAGATAGTAAGATTGATTGTAGGTAGATTTATCCACTGGGGCCAAACTCATCATGGAAACCTATGTGGAGATTTGTGGATTGTTGGCTCAAAACCATAGAGTATAGAGATTACATGGGTAACATGACTATTATTTCTAGAGTTTAGATACCAATATCCCTACACATGATCACCGTTATATGTAGATCAAGTGGTGTATGTACCATGGATGCCAAATGTTTTCCATTACGATCAAGTGATATATCGAGGAGACCCATGATAGCTCACCCTATATCATTACCCAATTTTGTGACTATTTTCTGATGTGTTCCTAGAAAGCTTCATGGGATGCCACCACGTCGTAATGTAGAATTCACCATATATCTAGTGTTGGTTGAAGATCTTCTCTCCCAAGCACCTTATTAGATGACTACACCTAAGCTTCATGAGCTCAAGATCCAGCTAGATGAGTTATTGGAGAAGGGACATGTTCATCCTAGTGTGTCCCCTTGGGGCACACCGATGATCTTTGTGAATAAGAAGGATGGATATCTATTCCAATGTGTGAATTTCACACAAACCGAATAAAGTAATGTGATGAAGAACCGTTACCCCTTACCCAAGATTGATGACCTTTTTGATCAGATGAAGGGATCCAGTGTATTCTATAAGATTGACCTCAAATATGAGTACCATAATCTCTTTATTGTAGAGGTATATATCCATGAGATTGCTTTCAAGACTCACTATGACCATTATGATTTCACGGTGGTACCCTTCGTGGTGGCTAATGCCTAAATTTGTGTTCATGAATGAATCTCATGAATGGATTCATCAATACTTTATTAGACCATTTTGTGTTAATTTTTATTAATGACATTTTGATCTACTCTTGCACATAATAAAGGATCATGAGGAGAACTTGGGGAAAGTTTTTCGGGTAGTACATGAGCATCAAATTTTTGGAACCTAGAAAAGTGTTCCTTCTTTCACACTTAGACTCATTATTCGGGAATTTTAATTTTAGCAAGGGTATCTCTTTAGATCCTTCAAAAGGTACAAAAAATTCTTAATTGGCCTATCCCCATTTTGGTCACTAGAGTTAGGATTTTCATGGGATTAATAAGGTATTATCATAGATTTATTCGGGACTTCTCCCAGATTGTTGATTGAGTCACTTTTCTTCAATAGAAAGGGAATAAGTTTGTTTGGTATGAGAGGTGAGTGAATTCATTTAATCTTCTCAAAGACCACCTAGCTTTCAAACCTATCTTGGTATTTCTATATCCCCTTAAAAAAATTTAGTTTGCACATATGCTTTCTTAGAGGGACTTGGGGCTGTTCTTATCTGGGAACATGTGTCATCACGTTTTAGTCTTATAAGCTCAAGTATTATGAGATTAATTACCCCACACATGATCTTGAGCTTGCGGCAGTAGTGATATATTCCTTGCACCATTGGAGGAAATTTCTTCTTGGCAAGTGCTCCATTTTGAGGGCTAACCACAAGAGCCTACAACATATTTTCACTCAACCCAATCTCAATGCCTAACAACAACATTGGATGGAGTTCCTACATGAATTCAACATGGATATTCAGTACATCAAGGGAAAGGATAATTTATTTGCTCACACCTTGAGTAGGCAATAAAATGATCTTTTTCCTTAACCCTTAGATCGAAATTTTGAGATAGGATTTTGTAGCACTTTCTAGGAATTTTTTTATAAGGGTGCTAAACAAAGGGTTCAGTTACAAAGACCCTTTATGAGAAGGTATATGTCCTTATTTGCTTCAAGGGGAAAACTTATGTGCCCAAGGTAGGTGATATTCATAGTTTGATTCCATCGAGGCTCGTCGGGATCCATATGCAACACATCTAGGGGTGAAGAAGATGCATGTCGAGATTCACCACTTATTCTTTTGGCATGATTTACTTGAGGATACAACCAATTTTTCACCCATTACTTGGAGTGCCAATATGTGAAGGTCAA
The DNA here is from genome assembly GCA_018340775.1 of Taxus wallichiana var. yunnanensis. Classification (NCBI taxonomy): domain Eukaryota; kingdom Viridiplantae; phylum Streptophyta; class Pinopsida; order Cupressales; family Taxaceae; genus Taxus; species Taxus wallichiana. Next base: position 326,609,794 of record CM031238.1, on the reverse strand, counting down.
GCATTCCCATCCCGTTGGTCTTCTATAACCCCATGTTATTCTAGAGTGGAAGTGGTACGTGGTTTCGGTGTATTTTATTATTGGTCTCTATGTCCTCTTACCATCATGATGCCATCATGGTGATGGTGGAAAAGTTGACCAAATTCACCCATTTATCTCCCACAAAGACAACATATAATATAGTTATGAGAACTAAAGTGTACCTTGATGAAATTGTGTGATTGTATGGTATTTTAAGAAATATTATTTCTGGTTGGGACATGATCCATACGTCAAACTTCGGACTACTATTTAGACAGCGTTGGGAAATAAGATAAAATTCAGTTTCGTTTATCACACGTAGACATATGGTTAGACATAGAGGGTGAATCAAGTTTTAGAGGATATGTTGAGGATGTATGTGATGGACCGGAAGAGCGATTGGGAGGACTACCTTTATCTAATTGAGTTCACATATAACAAAAATTTTCATGATTCGATCGGTATGACACCATATGAGGCATTGTATTATAGACACTATAAGACACCTTTGAGTTAGGATAGAAATGAGGAAAATATAGTTAAGACCATCCCACTTACATTACTTAGAGTAGAATGTTGATTTGATTAGGCATGTTGTCAGAGTAGGCACGTGTGTGAAAAAAGACATATGTGGATTCAAAGAGGGTGGAGTGTCATATCTTGGTGGGTGATAATGTGTTTCGAGAGTGTTTCCACACAAGAGTCCTATGCATTTTGTAAAATTCTCTAAGATTTTCCCTCACTTTGTTATGATCCAAAAATGGATCTGAAAATACCCAATTCTATGTATTCTCCATATTTGATACTTGTTGCATGCAGATTCTTGTCTTATTCTTTCCAAGAGATGGTCCAGTCAAGTTGGGGTTATCCAGACACCTTCGAATGATGTTCCATGCCATAGGTGATATTTTCAAGGGATTTTTCAGGTGAAGGTTATACAACCCTACGTACAGCGGTTATGTAATTGTCACTCTTCATAGAGTGGTGGTTATGCCGTCGTCGTGACGGTTACGTAACCTACGGTCTATGTTTAGTAGTTCTGTCCATGACGGTTCCAGAATTTGGGATCTCAATAGTTGTAAATTCTTGAGCTTCCAAAATTATTTGGTTCATCTTTCCATACGTCCTTGGGTAGAAAAACAATAAATACAAGTTCAATTATTCATTCTAGCAAGTGATTTTGAGTGAATTCTAGTGTGAGAAAAGAGGAGTTGAATTTCTTTCTTGTTTTATTCATTGAGAGTGATTTCTTCATTGTTGAGAAGTTGTGAGAAAAAAATACAATTAGGATTGTGATTCCTTCTTGAAGGCCAATTGTTAGTTGTACTTTTTATTTTTGGAGAATTATATAGTGGAAGGGAAGCATATTTTCTTACCCACTGGAGTTTTTCCTACATTGGGTTTCTCCAGGATAATTCTTGTCTCCTTGTCTCTCTTTTCTCAATTTTGCAGGATAAATCTTGTCTCCTTGTGTTTAATTCTTGCACATTATATTAGTTAAAAGAAACTTAATCCAATTTTCATTCATTTATCGCTAAATAGGATATGTTAATTGTTAGAAAACAAGACAATTTACTGGATCATGTTGGTATCATAGAAGTTAATATTTCGGTTTTTATGTGGTTAACTTGTGTTGAAATTATAGTTAGATGCCCCTTACCCAAAAGGGAAAATAAATTATTGAAGGTATTCTTATTCCTTTTGAAGTAGATATTTCCACCAGAAGTGGAAGCAAGGAATAAGAGACATGACTCATAGAGATGATGTGGATGAGACTAGAGAAGAACATTTCTACAAGTTGGAGAAAATGTGGAAATTTTGTCCAAGGATGTGGGGAGGTATTTCCTTGTCCATAGGGAAATTGGAGTCCATCATGGGTTTACTCATGGAGAAACTTGGTGTTCAAAATGAGACATTGGAATCCATAAAGAAGATACTCGTGAGTATGAAGAAGAGAATCATGTGCCATCCCTACACCTCCTCCATTCAAAGAATAGGTGAAGATAGAGATTCAACCTTATGATGGAGATGTGAATGCTGAGAAGATAGACCATTGGCTAGCTCAACTAGAGGTATATTTTAGTTTGCATCAAATAATGAGAGTAGCAGATTTCCTTTCAAGGTTAAAATTGACCAATCATGCTTTAACTTGGTTTGAAAGTTATGTTCATTCATTGGTTGTTAAGAATCTTCCTCCTATTACTAAGTGGGATGATTTTAAAAGGCTAATCAAAAATCAATTTTATCCTATTTGTTATGAGGAAGAGAGGTCCATGTATTGGAAGTATCTCATGTAGAAGCAAGGCCAAAATGTGCAGGAGTACACTAGTGAGTTCGGAAGAAAGCTATCCAGATGGGAAAAGATGTAGCGGACCGGGACCTTTAATGAAGTATATTGGTGGAATCCATAGCCACTTGAGGAGACCAATTCTCTTGGCCAAGTCAACAAATGTAGATGAAGCTTGTTCAAAAGCCCACTATTTAGAGATGGACAAGAAGAAGAGTTCATCTACCTCTCAACATGCTTTGAACAAACAAGGTGACACCAAGCAAAAGGATAAAGGAAAAGGAAAGGTAAGAAAAATGCTACTTCCATTTCTAAGAAGGATACTAAAGTTCATTGTGGGCATTGTGATGTTGACACTCATTTCGAGGAAAAATGTTGGAAGCTCCACCTAGAATTACATCCCTTCAAGAATAAGAAAAATAAGAAGAAGGCCATGGCTTCCCTCTAGGGAGAGGAAGTATTTTGTAGTGAAGAGGTGGATGAGACTATGTGTTTTACCTCCATCCAGAGAGGTATGTTTGGGTAGTAATAATGTTGTTCAAGAAAAGGAACTAACTAAGATTTTTCATTTAAAAATTCAAGTGAAGAAAACTAAGGTGGATTCTCTTTTTGATACATGTTCTCAAGCTAATTTGATTAGTAAAGAGTTAGTGGATAGGATAAAGTTGGAAACTTACAATCACCCAAGTCCATATTCATTGGGTTGGGTAAAGAAAGGTGTAGACATCAAGGTTACCAAACAATGTAAAATCACTTTTGGCATTGATAAGAAATTTATTGATGAAGTCACTATGTAGATGTTGTTCCCCTTGATGTGTGTGGTGTAGTGTTTGGAATCCCATATTTTTATATCAAGGATGTTATCTTCATGAGGAGAGCCAACCAATATTGTTTGGTGAAGGATGGTAAGAGCTACATCATTTCAGCCTTTTCAGGAGATTCAAATATCTCTTTGGTAAGTGTCACCAAAGCCCAAAAGCTTATTAATGCTAGTGGTAAATTTGCATTACTTATTTTGAGGGATATGCTAGAGATGAGATTGTTGCATCTAAAACCACTTGTAGCATGTTTTCTAACAAAGAGAAGACATAGATAAAAGAGTTGGTTCAAAAGTTCGAGAGAAGTTTTTCAAGAACCTATAGGGTTGCCCCTAGTCAAAATTGAGCATGAGATCCATTTGCTACCCGATAGTCTACTTTCAAACTTGGGATTATATAGGAAGTCTTTAAAAGATGCCAATGAGGTAAAACAACAATTTCATATTTGATTAAACAAGGTATAATCCATCCTAGCACTTCTCCATGTGGTTCTCCTATTGTTTTAGTACCTAAGAAAGATGGTTCATGGAGAATGTGTGTTGATTATAGAGCTTTAAATAAAATAACCATCAAGAATAGGTACCCTCTTCCTCGCATTGATGATTTATTAGATCAATTACAACATGCTAAATATTTTACTAAGCTTGATTTGAAATTTGGGTATCACCAAGTGCGGATCAAGGAAGAGGACATATGGAAAATAATGTTCAAGACTAGGCAAGGTTATATGAATGGTTGGTATTACCATTTGGGCTATGTAATGCACCAACTACCTTCATGAGGTTGATGAATGAGGTAATGAGACCGTTTATTGATTCCTTTTTTATTGTGTACTTGGATGACATTCTAGTTTTTAGCAGAACTTTTGAAGAGCATATTGACCATTTGCATCAAGTTTTGCAAAGTTCTTAAGGAGAACTGGACTAGTGTTGAATGAGAAGAAGTGTGAGTTTTCTCAATATCACTTGTCTTTTTTGGGACATGTGGTTGGAGATGGAGAGTTGAGGATTGATCGGCTAAGATAGAGGCCATTCAGAATTGGCCTACACCATCAAGTTTGACCGAGACCAGGAGCTTTGTTGGAGTAGTTCAATATTTGAGGAAGTTCATCAAGAACTTATCATCCATAATAAGTGCCACTACTACATTGAATGAACATAGGGGAAACACTTTTGATTGGGGTAAGAAACAATATATTACTTTTGAGTCATTTAAATATAATATTAGTCATGCTCCAATTTTGGCATTACCTAACTTACAACTACCTTTCGAAGTGGAAACCAATGCCAATGACTATGTTATGGGGATTTCCTACTTCAAGGAGGTAGGCCCATATGTTATCACTCGAATTATTTCATGGTGTAATTTTGAATTATTGTACATATGATAAGGAATTATATGCTCTTATGAAAAGTAGTCAAGAAATGGAAACATTATTTGATGGGTAAAGAAACTATCATTCACACGGATCATCAACCTCTCCAATATCTGTAGGCTCAAAACAAACTTCAGTAGGCTAGACACTATAAATGGATGGGTTTTTTACAACAATTTCATTTGATTATCAAATATAAGAAAGGTGTGACTAACAAGTTAGTTGATATGTTATCTATACCTCCTTTTCTTTTAGATATGGGCACGTTAACTCTTCTTGAGCCTTTTTTGTGTGAAGCATATCAAGAAGGTTATGAGCAAGATCCAAATTTTGTAAATATTTTTAGCAGAAACCTCCAAGTGAGGGATTTGCACCTAGAGGAGAATACTACTTCTAGGATGGTTTTACTCTACAAGAACGAGAAACTTTGTGTACCTAAGGGGAAAGAGTTTAGTTGATGAGGGAAGCACACACTTCTAGGTAGTTGGTCACTTTGGTGTGATAAATATTATAGTACACTTACAGAGGTATGTTTATTAGCCAAACATGCAAAAAATTTTGCTAAATTCATTAGGGGTTGTGTTTTGTGTAGTACAAGCAAGCCTAATAATAGGAAGTTGGGGTTATATATGCCATTTCCAGTTCCTTCCCGACCATGGGAAAACATCTCCATGGATTTTGTGGGTGGTTTTCCTACTTCTAAGAAAGGTCATGATTATATTTTTGTGATAGTAGACCGATTTAGCAAAATGTGTATTATAATTCCTTTGTAAGAAGACCATTAAGGATAGTGATGCAACTGAGTTATTTTTTTCTAATGTGTGGTTCATTTTGGTTTGCCTAATTCTATTGTGTCAGATAGGGACTCATGGTTCATAGGAAATTTTTGGTCTACTTTGTGGGAGAAAATGGATATGAAGTTGAAGAGGTATACCGCTTTTCATCCATGCAGACAGATGGGAAAATAGAAGTGGTAAACCGTACCTTGGTCCAACTCTTGAGAGGGTACAAGAAACATCCGAGGACTTGGGATGATAACTTGGTATATATCCAACATTCTTATAACAGGGAAGTTCATGCTTCTACCAATAAGACTCCTTTTGAAACATGTTTTGGTTATTTACCTAAGATTTATTTTGATGTTGTTTTGAGATTACCATGCAGAGATAATGGAAAATGTGGAACTGGAAGTCCACAAATATGATAAGTTCATTGAGAAAATTTAGTAGATACACCTTTAGGTACAAGAGAGGTTGGAAGAGTTATAGACCAAGTACAAATCATGACATGATCAACACAGGATTGAGCATTCCTTCCTTGTTGGAGACAAGGTATGGTTGTACTTGAGTAGAGATATGATTAGGAAAAGTAAGAATAAACTCAAACCTCTTAGATATGGCCCATTTATATTCTAGAAAAGTGGGTAAGAATGCATTTTTGCTTGGATTTTCCACCTTATATGAGGATTTATTCAGTTGTAAATGTTGAAAATTTATGTCTCTTTGAGCCCTCCATTTTGGATGAAGAAGAACAGGATGTATTGGTTCCATCTATCAAGGATATTGCTCCAAATAGTCATCTAACATTGGAGTAAGATGTGGTTTTACAAAGTGGAAAGAGAGAACGGCAGAGAGAGGAGTGCAGGGTAGGTGGTTGATTGGGTTGAAAGGCCAGTTGCCTACCAAGACAAAGTAGTATGTCAAAGAAGATGTGGGGAAGAAATTTCCTCACCTCATTAGTCCTTGAAGCTTTTAGGGACTTAAAATCCTCAAATTAGGGAGGTATGATCCAAAAATGGATATGAAAATACCCAATTCTATGTATTCTCCATATTTGATACTTCTTGTATAGATTCTCAACTTATTCCTTCTTGAGAGATGGTCTAGTCAAGTTTTTTCCTATTTTCCTATCTTAATCCCATCATTATTTCATATCTTATTATTCACCCCTAATCACATTTAATCATCCCTAAACACATATATTATCTTAATCACATCCCTAAACCTCTCATTTATCTTCCCTAGACTTATCACCTATCTGCATTTAATGTTTTCAACCATCCAACCACTCCTTATCTATATACAATCGTAACCCACTAAATCAACTCAAAACCCTAATTTAACCCTAAGAGGGCCTCATGTCTCAAGTTGTGCATCATCCCCACCATCTAAATCAATGGTCCTCGCAATCGATGATGACCCTATCGGACTGCGTAGACCTTATAAATATATCACTACCCCCTCCTCAAAGAGAATGAAACTTTGGAGATCTAACTTTTAGCAAGATTTTTGTAGATTCCTTCTCTTCTTGTGAGCTACCATCAACATCTTGAAGTCATCCTAGAGCCCTTATCAATCATTTTTTGAGATATGAAGCTTGGAGTTTGTTTGGATACCTAGCTTTGTTTCATCACTTCTTCATCAACTTTGTAGGCTCGTTTGTCATCTTAGAGCTCTACCATCATATCAACCATCCTTGTTTCTTTCTAATAGCATGTTTTCCATTAATCAAGCATCACCAAACCCTAATTCATCCTCAGTCAATGTCGATTTTTCCCTGGTTTTCATTTCGACACGATATGATATATATTAGTTATTTTTCCTGCATTCTATCCCCCTTGCCATTAACTCCTCGGTCTACGCATTACCCAAATCTTTCAGATCCTACATCCTTTATGTTTTTCATATCGACACCCCAGGACCTTACTTTTTAGCCACATTCATCGTTGAATTTCTTTATCTACCTTAAATCATCTTTGACTCTCTCTACTCTAACCACATATGCCTTCTTTACGGGTTTTTTTTTTCCTATGTTTCTGTACCATATCTAGGACATATTCAACATCCAAAAAGTTGTTCTTGATCCAATGTTTCTAGTCTTTATATCTTCTCTGTTCTCATTCGATGTCAACTATCTAAAGTCGCGGTTGACCATGTCTAGTTTGCTTTTTTTTATCTCAATTTATTATTACCATATCTCCTCTTGTTATCACATCTCTACATTTATGTTCTTCTTATTTCATGCATGTTATCTATCTTTCATTTTCGATCAATATTTTTAAGAAAAGTGGGTTGACATCCTCCCTAGGAAGTTCATCACTTCTGGGACTAGCTTTAGTTAAGCATCTCACCATATAATCCACTAATATTTTCTTGTCTAGTTTTCCTTTGTGTTTGCGAGTTAACAAGCTCACTACTGGAAAGGATTTTTGCACACGTATCTCATCATCCATCACTATCACACATCGGAGGTAGCCTTAAACCATCCCATATTTTTTAGTTTTTTTTTTTTGCATACTACTTCATTAAATTGGAACAGGAGCAAAAACTCGTCAAACATTTCGGCATGGCCGGTGGGACCTACCTTCTTCTTTAGTAAGTTCCTTTTTCGTTTTCAATTTATTTATATATTCTATTTTCTCTTTTTGCTAACTCTGCAAGTTCAGATTTTGTCACTTGGGCTTGGGGTTTGTTTGCTTACTCAAAAACGTGTATCTAATTTGGAAAAGGAAAAGCGTTATCCAGGTATTCTTCTTTTGATCCTTATTTTCTCCTTTCTTTCATCATTCTTCCCTTCCTTTGCTTTCTTTTCCTCATCAAACATCACATTTGGGATTTGGATCTAAAACAAACACTTTTGCATGTTTTCTTGATCACATAGTTTAAGTAGGCGGTAAACACTTTACATTCACACTTCTTCACACACAACCAAACCACACACATAAAATCTATATATCTAAACAATTCCTACCCAGGTGGAGCTATTGGGATTTCATCACCCAATAAGGAAAGATGTTCCAGTCATGTAACAATTTTTGTTGACTATTGGTATAGTTTGTGTAACTTAATTTTTTTACTATTGATATATCAAGCCATGAACCAATAGTCATCACATTTTTGTGCCTCATGTACCTTCAAGTATATCGATGAATCCATCCTTAAAAATACTTGAAACCATCCATAGAACAACCATTTCTTTAGGTTCCCTTTAAGCCTCTTTCCTCTTCACATTTCTATAAATAAACAAGATAAACAAAATTTTTTTTTTGACTTTTTGTTGCATTAATAGTTTACATAGGGTTTTGCTTGTTTATTTCATGCCCATTATTACTCATTCCCAAGCCAATAAAATGGAACAATCAACCTCTTCTAATGATATCCCCACCTCAAACAACCCCTCACAACAAACATCCACACTTTCTCTTATTTCTTCCACACCTTTGATCACTTCATCTTTGGTCTCCCAACCCATTATTTATACAATTTATCCTCATGAGCCTCATATGATTCAAACCAATCCTTGTATCAAAACCAATCCCTTTGTCTACCATCACTCCATTCCCTCTAGATAGTCCACACCTCCTTCTACTACTTCCTTAGGAGCATTTGGACCTCCCACTATCCCTTGTGGATGCTTGGAGTTTCAGGAACTCCTTGATGCTAACCTTGTCTCCCTCCATGACTACTTAGCTCGTAAATCCACCAATATTCCTATTGATGGACCCCCTCTTCAACAGCTTTATGTTTATCCCCCACACTCTGAATCCACTGAAGTTCTTACTTCCTAACTTGTCGTCTTCTTCCCTAGGGCCTATAATGAGATAACATTAGCCTGAAATGAACATGTCCCTCATGAGTCTTCTACTATGGTTTCCCAAAACCATCAGTCCACACAATTGGTGGTTCCTATCCCACCTAATTTACCTCATATCAATACCATCCCTACATCTTCTATCCATATTCCCTCCTCATCTACCGTTATCATTAACGCTCCTACCCAAACTCTTCAAGATACCAATATACCTCCTCCACCACTCGAGAAACATGTTCAAAATAATTTCCCCTCTTCACATCTCAAGTCCATACCAATGGTGTTATCTCACAACCTCTACCTTGAGTCGACTCAAACTAATCAACCTCCACTCTGAAGTTTCTTTTGACATATGTTTCCTAATAAATCCATTCAAACATCCCAAAAACCTCATACACGTATCCCAACTCATCAACACAATACCAATATAATCCTCCTATCACTCAACAACAATGGCCATAATCTTACCCATCCAATCAATCCCTTCAAAACATCCTATTTCGCAACCCATCCAATCAAAAACTTTCAATTATGTTCCTCCTATCAACCACCCCCACAAACTCCTAATTATACCCAACATTATCAATCTTATCCACAACCCAATCCATCTACCTCTTATAATCCACAACCACATCAATTAGATCCCCATCCTCATACATCAAATGATCCCATGCAAGCCTTGTTAAGTAGAATGGCCAACCTAGAGGTCGTTACTTTGGGCCCCAAGAGCACATTCACCTATAAGAAAATTTGTAATGAACCTATCAATCCATCCATACCCATCAATCCATATCCTCTACATTGGGAGCTTCCTAAGTTCTCTAAATTCAATAACAAGGAAGATCCCCAACAACATCTTTGTGCCTTTAGGCACTCATGCTATCTTATTTCCCATGATCAAGATCTTATTCTTCGTACCTTCCCTATGTCATTGGTCGGACTTGATCTAGATTGGTACAATGGCATTCCTCAACATTCCCTCTTCTCCTTCACTCAATCTACACAAATTTTTCTTAAACACTTCTCCATCAATATAGTGCACAAAATAACCATCACTTATCTTTATCCCATTAAAAAATTTGAGGAATAATCAATCACATATTTCATCACTAGGTGGCATGACATTATCAATCAATTATCTTTTGGCTACCCCAAACTGAAATCATTGATATCTTCTCTAGATCATGCAATAAACACATTTAATCCACCCTTCATATTCATCGTCCTTCCAAACCTTTGAGGAATATTTTACCATGGATCACAAATTAGAATTAGTGCCCTTAAGTAAGGCCATGTTAATCTTCACTCCAATAAACCCAAGACTGAATTCACCAAATCATTCACCCATAATAAAAAATCCAAAAATGCGGAAAATTCCATTGTTGTCAAAAACTTCCTCTACATCCACATCTCATGTCGAGCCTCTACAAATAGTTCACTGACAAAACCCCAACTATAACACTCTTAGTGAATCTTATAGCTCCACCTTTGACAAGCTCATGGTTTCACACCTCATCCAACTTCCTCCCATCTTCCTTGTTGATGACTCACATCCCAAACCCACATGGTATCATGAGGACCATTATTGTAAACATCATCAAGTTTGTGGCCATGATATCAAAAAATTCCATACCTTTAAGGACTTATTGTAACATCTTATCAATCATGGGGACATCCAACTAGACAATCCAAATGCATTAAGAAATGTCATACCTTTAAGGACTTAGTGCAACAACTTATCAATCGGGGACCTCTAACTAACAATCCAAATTACCCCTAATCAACCATTGGATGTCTTCAAGCAACTATTTTTGAATCATCCACAAAAAAACCAAGCCAATCCTCTCACGTTTCAATGTCCGATGCTCGCGTAATAAATACTTTAAGCTACAGCTTCAACATCACCACCCACGTCTACCTCATCTACTTCAATATCTATACCCTCACCTATATCTACATCTGCAACTATTCCCAAACCTACACCTTCATCTATAACCATATTCATACCCATGACCTTCATCTATACCTACATCAAACCTCTACCAAAAAAATCTCCTCTTGATTTTGTTGCAAATGATGTCTCGATCCCATACTCATCTTCAACAAGTACCACAACTCCTATATCAATACTTCTCAATTCCACACAATCTGTAAGCCCTCTAATTTTATTGATGATACTCAAGAATCACCCCCATCTTTGACCAACACATATACAACATAACCCACATCCAAACCATCTAATTTTTCCTTTAAATATGAATCTACCATTGAAATCATTATGATCCATGTCAAGGGTAAATATTCATGACAAACATCTAAGAAACTTGACACCCCCATCCAAAAACATCTTACTCATTCGCACAAGAAGTTATAGCTTCTCCCTCTAAATCCCCATCAAACAAAACAACCCACTATCCAACCATCCATCTTAGGACCTTGACCATCTATTTTGGGACCATGTCCTTCATCCAAATCTCCCATCACTACCACATCCAAACCAAAACCATCTACTCCTCCTTCTAAGTCCAAATTTGAATCTAAGGTCCCTACCAAACCCCATAAGAGTAGGGAACCTCTTTTTCCTTCATCCTCTTCTCCTAAATAAAATCAACCCAAATTCCATAAGACTTCATCTTTCAAAACCCCCATTGGGTCTTACACCAAAATCATTCATCACCTTATCCAAGAATCTGTGATTACCCTTCCCCCATCAAGTCCTTTGACTCATGTGGGTGGAAACCCACATGGTTTGATTACAATTTTGTCTACGCATGTCACCATGTCCCATGCATGGCATGGAGCACTATAATACTCTCAAACCCTCATCAATAATTTCATAAAAGAAGATGATCTTCTCATCGAATGATATCACCCTATTCCATCCATTATCCTATCCACACCAAAGCACAACCCTTAAACCAAATTTTCCACTTCCAAGCCTTTAAATCTACCCTCTATCCACACCTTCAGTCACAATCCCATCAAAAAATCTACCCATTCTAAATAAGGAACACCTCTTTTCATAAATTCCATTCATGTTACCACTCATTCTTACCCCCATGATACTCAACCATTTTCCCAACTAAAATTGATATTCATCATCGTTGTTCCTCCTAATGAGCCTATCTCATATCCCTCTTCATCTAAAACTAAGGTATCTATTCTATCTACTCCACGAACCCAAAATCCTATTTCTATATAACAAATTATCATGAAGTAATTGCATCGGGATCTATCAAAATGTCCCTCTATGAGCTTATCCAAATCTCCCTAACCATCAATAGGATCTCATCAAATCTTCACAAAGACATCCCAATCATAACCGATGAACCTCAACCTTTTGTGTCCCTCATTGTAGATATTACAACTTCTACTTTTATCTCCATTGATGATTATGAAATTCCTAACATCTTACCCGAAGATCATGACCTTCCCCTCTTTATCACCATTCGTATCAATGAAACTTTCATCAAATGATCCATGATTGATAATGGTGCTAGCATCAACATCATTTCAACCCACACATTCAATCAAATCAAGATTTCTGACACTATTTCCACCCAATCACCCACATTCCTTCACGCTTTAACGACACCATTGCCCCTACATTGGGAATGGTCATCCTTCCTATCCACGTTGGTGAAAAACTCCTTCATGAACTCTTCTACATTGTAGAAGGGGAATTCTAATATAACATTTTTCTTGGACACCCATGGATCCATGCTATGTATTATGTCCCATCCACCCTTCATTGTTTCCTTAAGTATGAGAAAGAAGGTAAAATCCACACACTCCCGCCAATCTTCCTCCTTTCAAAACATGTCATATGACCTACAAACCAAATGATGTGCTCATCCCCAAGCAAGACTCATCTTGAAGCATCCACTAGTTCATCGTACCTACATCCAAGCTACCCAACGATGAATCTCTCGACAACGTGATGCAACATCTCTCACTAGGGGAGTATCAACTCCTCACTCTTAATGCTCTCCCCATACCCAATCGATTTGGTAAACCAGATAAAGCTCCCATGTATCAATCCAACATCAGGGATATCATCTCCTTGATCCACCTCATTTGAAAACCAAACTTGTATACGGTGGCATTGATCTCCCTTCTTCCCATGCCGACAATATACCCCATACCAATCTATACACCAATGGATTTGAATTATTCTACAAAAATTCCTTCGCCTATACCTATCTCCACCATGTTGCGCATGGAAAGAGTTTGTTATAGAACGTTATGAACAAGGCATGTATGATCTTGTCCTTGATCAATACCATAAACACCACAAGAAATTTATATTAGGATTCAAGAAAATCCCCACCGACTCTCTCGCACATACTTCCTCTACATCCCCCATGCACATAGATCCATCACCTCCTTCTTCATCCAATGACCTCATGGACACAAATGACACCATGTCCCTTTCTTCTAACTTTTTTTAATCTCCACAATCACTCTAGGACCGGTCACCTATCAGTGAAGGTGAAACTAGGTCCCTTCCTCTTAAATTCCCCAACATGGTAGAGGAGGATTCCTCTACCATTGACATTATTCAATGCAATGATGATGACTCTATCCTTTCCTATATGGGGGTGGAATATTCTCATCTTCATAAGGCCTTACCTCTTGATACATCCACTCTCCTTAATGAATCCACCATCGATATCAACATAGGGACTTCACAAGAGCCCCACATGTTCAAAGTCTTCTAATATCATGATTCACGAGATCTATAAGCCTTCACCGCCTTCTTATCTAAGCATATACATACCTTCGCATGGTTGTACATTGATATGGAAGGCCTCGATCCTAGTATCATTGTCCATAATATCATCACCATCCCCAACACCAAGCTGGTTAAGTAGAAGCTACACCGCATGCATCCTCGCATAGCCGTCCTTGTTAAAGAATAATTACAATGTCTTCTTTCCGCCAACTTCATCCAACCCATCAATTTTCCGCAATGGGTTTCTAACATCATTCCCGTTACTAAAGTCTCTATAAATCTTTGCATCGTATGGATTTTCAAGACTTAAATATTTCTTATCCTAAAGACGATTTCCCCCTTCTTAACATCAATCAACTTGTCGACATCACCGTCAGCCATAAAATGCTTTCTCTTATGGATGGTTTTCTTATTACAATCAAATCCTTATCGCACTAGAGGAACAACATAAGACATCCTTCATCACCCCTTGGGGAAACTTATGTTACCACGTTATGTCATTTGGTTTGAAAAATGCAGGGGCCACCTATCAACACATCATGACTTATATCTTCCATGATATCATCCTGTAGACACAAAATCACGCACTTTAGACATTATTTAGTCTCGGTCTCATACTACTATTTAGAAGGTTTTGAGTGAAGAAAGTACTAATTAACCCCTATCTCTTGGTCATTTTTATTTGATTTATGTCATCATTCCCAACCTCCACTACACACATGCCTAGTAAGTTTCTATCATCTTCCGTTATTTTATCCTTGGTGGGAACCCATGGGCACCTAGGTCCCACTAGGGGCACCCCGATCCTTTTACACTTTCCCACCACTTTTTGGGCTCTTTCTAGCCATTTGAGATCTTTATCTTTTTGGTGGTTGGCCATTTCGAGGTTAATTACGAAATTAGATCAAGAGAACCCTATAAATATAAAGTTATGAGACCATAATGAGGGACCAAACACTATTCACTACTATCATCCATCTAGATTTGTATCCATTTGGAGATCATTTGCATCCATTAGCTCCATCACAAGGACAAGGCTAGTTCATCTGCATCACACAAGCATAGGGGAGGGATTCTATTCTATTCCATGCACACATTCTATTACATTTTCTACATCTAGTTATTGCTCGCTACTTCACAAAGTAAGTCGGCATAAGATAACCTAGGGCACATTATGAACACACTCACCAGAACTACATTTGGGTCTTAAATTTAGTGTAGTGCTCAGTTAGTAAGCCCACTCTTATACATGACTAAGGCCGATCAACCCATTCATTTACATTCTTATTTTTTTAGGGTTTTGATAATCTTATTTGGTATTTTTCATGTCTTCTATACATCTTGGATTATCAGTGATACATGAACAGTCAGAGAATCTAATGCGACAAATAACAAAGGTTTGAGACCACCATACGAACCTATGTAACTCATATCGGATCTTTTGCACGAGAACAAGGTGCCCATTCTATAGACTAGAGTGCCCGTAGGCACCCCATTCCCTCTCTAGGCACTCCAGTCTAGCTAATCAGCCCATATCCATCCTTTTCGGGACTGTGCATAGTCATTCCTTCTTTTTTTTTCCTCCAGGTCATTTCTATGACACAATCCTACAAGATCATAAAATCAGATGAGTTCTTTCCTCTTCTATCTTACACATTAGGGTTAACATTTATTTTTACACAGTTTCTTGGGTCATTTTCCTTATTTATATTAGAAACCTATTTATCTAGTGTACTTCTTATATTAACTCTAAAATATTTATATTTTAGTTAATCATTTTGGTGAACCCGACTCGATCATTCACACTTCTAGATTCTTCATTCATACTTTACCATTATAGGCTATATTCTCCTTTTGTCATTGCTTACATCGTACGATGGAAAAGTGACAAGCAAGCATGGGAATCTACAAGTAACTCTTCCTCGCACCCGACCTCCCAAGGTCGTGGCTTTGAGACAGACCGATGGGGATGGACTATATGTGGGATGCAGACAAGCTAGTTAGGAAATCTTATGTCTTCGACGCGCACTAATGGAATTTGTGAATCTAAGGAAAAGAAGGCCCTCCTAACTTGAACTGGCATGATAGATCGGTTGGCGAGGATGACTACTCGAAGGCTCCAATAAATATCGAGCTCTAGTGTGATCCGATCTATAGGTTATGAGATATGGGAAAATGACCTGGAATTGTTTCGTGTATATCTCCAGATAGGGTCATAGGATGGATGATGGATACGAGTGGATTCTATGGTTGATTCTCCAGTCTAGTCCAGAAATCTTTAGCTTTGTTAGCTGCTATATCTAACAAGGATAACTGTGTGATAATGGTTGGTGGAAGTGGAGTGGATCTAAATACTAATGTGCGTAAGCCAACATCTACGTCTGATTGACCTGTGGACTCGTTGAGTTGTGGGATTTGTGGATCACAACCGTAGATTCGTGGTTGTTGTGGACCTGCTATGGTCATACGTAGAATTAATCTCTAATCCCTAATATCTAGTAGTCATATGCCTTTTCCGCCTCTATATTTAGGACTGCAAGTTGTGTAATCTTCTTAAAGTACCATACAGTGTTCTCAGCAGCAACTGAATTCTTAAGCTAGTGTCATGTCGGTGAAAATATCTCCAAATGTCCATTTGTGGGACCAAAGGATCACAACCGAATGTTTTCTCTCTTTCAAGCCCTTCTACAGTCATGTGGATATTTATCTAGGGTAATATGTAGTTTGGCTAGTTTGACCAAAACATGTGTGCTTGGTCGTCTTCTATATTTAACCCTCTTAACTGTGAGCTGATCTGTTGTAAGTCTGCTGTTGTTCAGAAGACTTGGATTCTAAGATTCTGATCTATATCGTTATTGCCGTAATGTGAGATCGGTGAGGCACTATTGGCTCGAATACATATTCTCTAGGATCCCTAGGTCCCGTGATTGTCATGCAAAAGGAAATGGTATAAAGCTAACTAATGACAGAATAAACTAACTACGCAGGATACATCTATGTATATTCTTCTATTTTTATGTTTTTCTGATGAAATATTTGAACAAAATGTTAAAGAGAAACTATTTAAGATATTTAGAAATTGGTAACTAAACTAATAACGGAATTTCAAACAAAGCACCGAGTATAGCTACTTTGCAATGCGTTGTAAATCTATTCTAAATAACCAAATAACTGATCTAATCTATTTGAAAGACTCTCGACCCTACCTCGAAGTGAGGAGTGAATCATAGTTTCTCGAAACTATCAATCCCCCCATGACTTCACTGGTAATATCGAAAGTGAGATTAATTGAAATGAAATGATTGACTACTCTATTTGATATGTTTTAACTAGAACTTTGAAAGATTGAACCTGGATTTTGTAGAACAGCGGTGAATCCGGTTGTGTGTGGCTTTGTCCCCTTAGTGAGATCTCCTCATTCCTTCGTGCTCACGTGAATCCAGAAAAGTGTGTGATGTTAGCATCAATGAAGTTGGTATCAAAATAATGGCAGCTTAGGATGCAGACTGAATACAATGCGAGTAGGAGAGGGATAGCGCAAGAGAACAGAGCTTGGCTTATGCAATTCCTAGCAGGATTTATTGTGAGTCATACAACATAATATGTCTAGAACCTGAAACTAATCCTTTTGACGAACAAGACCTGCAACTTTAATGGCTTCCTACTAAAAATCAAACTATCCTATTCCAATGAATTGCATGAAATAGTAACAACACTAGCACAAGAAGATTATGTGGCTTCCTAACAGCTAAACAACACTAACCATGCATGCAACAAATGAAACTATGAATCGTAAGAAAAATTGAAAGACTAAGCTATTGAAATGAGAAACTGAGAGGTAAATTTGAGGGGCCATTTGCTTGAGCACAAGCCAACTATTTATAGAATTCCCATTTACCCAAAGGTGAAAACCAAATTGAACTCTTTAACCATAAACAATGCAAAAAAACTATTCTAGGGAACCAGAATCATAAATACAAGCAAAGGCGGTGAAAAAAGTTAGTAAACGCTGAAAATTTACATGATTCACATTAAAAATAACATTTGGAAAATGCGTGAAGGACCACCGCCATGGCGGCAGCAGGCGGGGGCGCGGTTTCATCTTGAAGACCAAAAGCAAAGGAAAAGAGGGGGAAGGAAAAAGAAAAGCACGCAGGGGCTAAGCGGGGCATGCGGGATGTTAACGCATACTTGGAGAGCTTTTCCGGATCCCAAACACCTTGCGAGGAGACATGTATCATCATTGGGGTATGTGTAACGTTGTTTCGGTGGTGCAACACCCTACAATTTTGGGTACGTACATATTGCCCCCTCGGAGAAGCGTTTTAGCCATGAAGAGGCATAAAACGGTGGATCCGAGTATGGCGGTCCCGAAATGGGAAGTTAGAATTTATACCTGACACGTCCGTGTGTCGAAATGACGCCCTCCCGCTACCTGCAAAATGAAAAGAGGACTCAAGTGCAGATAGATAAAATTAATCGAAAATAACCACTAAAATAATATGAAATGAGGACGTACCATTTGTGCGGGGATAAGAACTTACCTCTGTCGGCACTCCAAACCTATGGAAAGGGCATTCAAAACAAGTCAGGATGTTATATATGTAAAAGTGGACCCATTTTCCTATTCATTTACACATGTCGATTTGATTGATTTTGAGCTCTGGGACCCACGGTGACGGTTTTTGACGAGAGTATAGTCAAAACATTTGGGATGAGATTATGATCATGCCTCCACGAGCATAACACCGACCTGCGAGATCACATGTTAGTTTTTCTTGATTTACCATTTTTATCCCCAAAATGTTAAAATGGTGAAATCTTCATCATGGGGGGATTATTTTTGAAAATGTTAGTTTTAATAGGGTCACTTAGTGGGGGCACCTAATGGGTAGGCTTTGTTTTAGTTAAAATGGTTTTCTTTTTGTGTTTTTAGCCGTTTTTAGGGCACGTGACCCGTGCATAATTTTGGGACATGACCATTGCCCTGATCGGGCGCGATTACCACGACCACGCCTGCTCAGGGTGGCGGTTATGGAATCGCCGCCCTGCTCAGGGCGGCGGTTCTTCACAGAATGCTAAAAGAGTACTTGTTTGAAATTATTTTTACATTTCTAGCATTCTTATATGTCTTAATGATTTTTCTAATGTCATTTTGAATACTAACTTACTCCTTTTGTGTGTTTTTGGGTGTATGTAGGTGAAGGAGGAGTATATCAGATGGAGTCGAGAGAGAGAGTGTGATTGGCTTCCAGCAGTATTGGATGCACTTTCTCAGGATGAGTAGGACACTCTTCAGAGGGCCGGTATATTGCGTATATCACGGGTCCCGCATGTTACACCTTCTAGTCACATACTTTGTGACTTGTTTTCATATTGGGATGTTGATCGGAACACTTTTCGATTTCCAGGAGTCAAGGGTGAGTGGACCATTACTTTGGAGGATGTTTACCACATCTTGGGGGTCTCGATCATCGGGAGATGGCTCACACTTGAGACAGCAGGGTCACGGGCTCAGATAGCACAGTGGGCTTCATATATGGGAGACGCAGTTATCTCCACTGGTTCGAAGAAGGGGGTGAGGGTCCGATCTATTCCTAGCCTGCCTATCCCCTTGATTCGGCAGGCCATTATGGGGATCCTTACCTCGAGATTGATCGAGAACAAGGGAGGGGGCACTTTACTTTATTGCTAGTCCCCCATCATTGCACAAATTGAGGGACATGGCGATTTACGCTGGGAGCGACATTCTTGGGACCATTTATCATGATCTATACCGGGTGGTTCGTTTATAGGGGTAGTCATTGAGTCATCCGACCCTAGTTATGAGTTGGGTCTATGAGCGTTTTATCCCTTATGGGAGAGGTGTAGAGGTGGTGGATCTCGGAGCTGTAAGGGCAGCCAGATGGACAGATATGTCGGTGCTCAGAGCACCCCACCAACTAGTCACCTCCTTGACTACTAATGATATGGAGGCCACACCCTATCAGGCCATGGTAGGGTTATGGGGCGAGGAGGCCCTTGATCTCTTGCTCTACCACAGGCAGCTTGTGGACGGGATGGGAAGGTGGAGACACATCCTTTTGCTCGAGTGCCTCAATGAGTTTGGCCTTCCTTACATTGATATGCTTCCCCTAGTGGTTCCAGTGTTTAGATCAGTCCGGGAGGCTAGAGGAGGTCCTAGAGGCCGGGGTTGGACAGTTGTTACCCTAGCATCCCTATTGCAGCTAGACGGGTGGTACGTGCTCGAGGAGAGTCGGTGCTCCTTGGGTACCCCTACTTGGATTGCCGCCGGTCCCACCCCATAGTAGTGATGACCCCATTGATATAGACTCTGAGTATGAGGAGTTCACAGGGTGAGAGACAAAGGAGGATACCAAGGCTAAGGTCAGTGAGTTGGGCGGAGAGGAGGATAGTGATCCTGAGTGGCATGATACTCAAGATATTTTACAGGCGGAGAGGGCGGAGAAGAGTGTGGAGAGGGTGACCCTAGCTTCAGAGGAGCCACTTTCTCAGGGCTTGGGTGGAGAGGATGAGTCCGTAGTAGGATGTTATGTGGCCCTAGGTACAGGAGGAGCACATCAGTTAGCAGTGGCATCTGTGGCAGGTGCTGACCCTAGAGACCCATCTTGGAGGCCCGGAGATCCGAGTGAGTTATCATCCTTCTCTTTAATGTTTGTTTTTAGTTATGATTGTCTTAGTTGCTATCTCTCCTTTTGTTTTTTGTTTCTATCTTTTGATTATTTCTAATTCGTTTTTCTCCTTTACTTATAGAGGCTGGCGTGAGTGGCGAGAGACGATTCATCGGGTATGCACTAATACATTGATGATCCCCATAGAGAATACCCATGTGGAGTTATCCATGGATGCAGGGGAGCCCTCAACAACCGGTAGGCATACCGACATTTTTTCCCCTGTCTGGCATGTGGCTAGGATGGTGTCTACCCTCCATACCGAGTTGGCAGGATATAGGATAGTAGAGTGTCTAATGAGGAGTCACTCTCATGGCGAGGCTGCAGCTGCTCCTCGGGATCGTGAGCCCTCCATGCACTCAGAGCACCGGCGTAGCCGGAGTCCTAGACGTGGGCGTGCACCTTCGGAGGGATCTCATAGGGGTTGAGAAGCCACTTGGCTCTCTTAGATTATTTGTATGATGTATTTTGTATTTCTCGGGCTCTTTGAGCGTTTTGACCATGCTTAGCGCATGATGGCATTATATAGGAAACATTGATTATATATATATATATATATATATATTTTTGGATCAGACTCTTGGTATCTATGTTTTTGTGATTCATTTCCACATGTAAACTATAATGTTGTTTTTATATGCTTTTCAGAATGTATGCAATGGAGAACAAATGATACAAGTGCTTCCTTTCTTTTTGTATTTCGCAACAACGATGTATGATAATGTAGACACAATGTGATCTTGAACTTTACTTTCTATAAGCAATTTATCGGTACTTCATATTTGTTTTGAAAAAATGAGATTATAAACCGGTATGATGAGTAGATGAACTTGCCCTAGTCCTAACTCCACATAACTAGTAAGATGTGAGGGCTCATCACCGAGAGCTAGAAAGGACACAAGCTATGAAATTTGTTGAATGATAGTGATGAGAGATAGACAAAGATTTGGAAGAACCAAGTTAGGATCCTACAAACCTACTCTACTCGAGTGACTCCATAGTTTAGAATGCTACTTGCTTTGTGGTTTATCTAGACTTAGATCCGTAGATGGCCACATGGTAGACAAAATCTAGTTTTCGGGGTTTTGAGCTCTCTTGGAATTTTGGACATCTCGATTCATTTTTTTGACTCAAGATTTCAAAGGTTCATTTGAATTGTTTTCTTATGACCTTCAACGTTTATTTGTCAAGAGGACCCCTACACCTTGCCCCATGTTACTCGTAAGAATCGTGGGCTTATCACCATGGACGAGGTACAGGCAAGTAAGGGCATTCCCATCCTTTCCCAACCCTACGTCACTAGTAAGAGACGCAAGCTCATCACCGAAGGTTGGTAGGGCAAGGAAATGTGTAAAAATAATTTTTGTTTGATCTACATTTGATTTATATATTTGAGAAAAATGTCAGTATGTTCTTATTTCCAAAGAGATATGCATACGGGATAGATGTGACACGATGAAGCTTCTAGAACAAACCATAGGCAAGACACCTATCCTAGGAAGAGACCAAAAGTGAGAACAAGCATGTAGACCTTGGTATGGTTACCGTTTAAGACTTTGTCATATCTAGCTTTATTTGATGAGATGATTCAGAAACAGGTGATGTGATTATGAAAGTGAAGAAGTATGATTTGCATGATTATGTCAATACCATCAGAATTTTATAATGAATTACTTTGAGAATAAGTTCCTTGATCACAAAATTGTACAAAACAAGTGGACAAAATGAACCTAACTATATGAAGATGCAATGTAGATATAATTATACAAAGAGTGCGGGTTGCTTATGCATAGAATCGTTTAAGATGCAAGGAATTGACTGTTTCATTGAATTCCTCGCCTTCCAGTGTACATAAGAGATATGCACCATTTCCATATTATTTCATGACTTAGTATGGGCCCAACCATTTGGGCGAGAATTTCCTTCCTTCACCGGTCTTTTTGCCAATCCAGCTGTATAGTCTCAGAACTAGATCTCCTTCATATATATCTCGTTCATAGACCTTTTTGTTATCTCTTGGCACATCCGATTAGCATAAAATTTATGCCATTGTTCAGCGTCTAGCTTGGCCTCATCTAGGATTTCTAGTTGGGAGAGACGTGCTTCTCTATAATCTTCTTCATCCAAAATCCCTTTTAGTGAGATACGAAGACTGGGTATTTCAACCTCAAGTGGGAGAAGCGTCGCTCCGAATACCAATGAGAAAGGATTTGCTCCTGTGGGTGTTCTTATTGAGGTTGGTGGGCCCACAAGGCTAGGTATAATTTTAAATGCCAATTTCGTTTCTTTTCTTTTACCGTTTTAAGGAGAATAGCTTTTAATGTTTTGTTTGTTTCTTCAGCCTGTCCATTGGCTTGAGGGTAATACAGGGAGGCTGTATGATGGTTTATTTTAAATTTACTACATAGCTCATGGACTTCGTCATTCTTAAAAGAAGTGCCATTATCTGAGATAATGATTTGTGGGACACCGTACCTGCAAATGATTTGGTTCAAAATGAACTTGGCGATCATGACACCTGGTACAGTGGTAAGAGGCATAGCCTCTACCCATTTAGTAAAATACTCGGTGGCCATGATTATGAATTTATGGCCATCTGTAGATGAGGGAGAGAATTTCCCTATCAAATCTAGGCCCCATGTAGAAAAGGGCAATGGAGTTGCGATTGGTTGTAGAGCTTGTGCGGCATGTGAATCTCGTGGGAAAATTCTTGGCATTTATGACACTTGCGTACAAACTCTACTGTGTCGTGCTCTAGAGTGGGCTAGAAATAGCCCATCCGATGTATTTTGCGAGTGGTGGCGTGACCACCGAAGTGGCCTCCACATATTCCACTATGAGATTCATGGAGAATCTTCTTGGATTATTTTATGTCAACACACCTTAGAAGCATTCCATCGAAATCCTTACGATAGAGCACTTGTTCTATAATAATGTATTTAGCTACGATAATGCGTAACTACCTTCTTTGTTGCGGTGTAGCACCTTCTGGATATGCATGGCCCATGATATAATTAATAATATTAGTATACCAAGGACATTCAAATATGGGAGGTCTAGTTTCGACGTAATATATGCATTCATCGGGAAAGTCCAGATCTACTAGATCACCTCCGTCCAACGGGTTATCAACTAACCAATCTGCAATGATTTGTCCCTTAACGGACTTCTGGTTTACAAAAGTTAATTCGAATTCACCCATTAAGGTTATAAAGTGTCCAACCTTTTTAGACAAAGATCCTTGTGTGAGGAAAGTTCATAAATGGTTTGTTTTTACAATGACCCTTGTTTCTTGATTTAGCATGTAATTTCTTAAGCATTTGGTTGCGAAGACTATGGCGAGGCATTCTTGCTCTACTTGCATATAACATGTCTCATAATCGAGTAATGTTCGGCTAATAAAATAGATCACACGTTCTCGTTTTCATCATCTTCTTGGGCTAGCATGCAGGCTAGCAAGACATTGGTAGCTCGTGAATATAAGATTAAAGGGCGGTTTGGCTTAGGAGGCATTAGCGTAGGTGGTGACAACAAGAAACTCTTAAGCGCTTTGAAATCCTCATTGCGAGTCTTCGGTCAATCGATCTTGTACTCTTTCTTGAGTATATTGTTGATTGGATGAATGGAAAAGCTTAAATCTGGGATGAATCTTCGGATTGCACTGAGTTTCCCAAGAAATGACCTGATTCCAGATTCATCCGACGGTGGGATCATTTCAAGAATATCCCAAATTTTAGCTGGGTCTACATCGATCCCTCATGACGATATAATGTAACCTAGGAGCTTCCCTCCTGTCACACCAAATACGCATTTTTTGGGTTTAGTGTGACTCGTATTCTATCAAATGTGAAATAATGATACGGAGCACTTCCGGGTGATCACAACGCTTCCTGGCTTTAGCTAACAAGTCATCTACATAGGATTCCATGATTTTGTGTATAAGATCATGAAATATATATGTCATTTCCCGTTGGTATGTAGCACCAGTGTTCTTGAGACTGAATGGCATAACAGCGTAGCAATAGGTTCCCAAGGAGTTATAAACGTGGTTTTGGCTTGGTCTTGTTTGGATATTCTGATTTGATTGTATCCCGAGAATCCATCCATGAGAGACAAAATCTCAAACCCAGCCATTGCATCAACGATGACGTCAATGGATGGTAATGGGAAGTCATCCTTGGGGCACGCTTTGTTAATGTCTCAGAAGTCTATGCAGATGTGTATCTTCCCATTCTTTTTTATAACGGGAACGATATTAGATACCCACTGAGAATAATCAACTAGCTTGATGAATCCTACTTGGAGGAGTTTCATTACTTCTTCTTTCACCATGAGAGCTACCTTGGGTTTCATTGGTCTCAATTTTTGTTTAATTGGCTTTGCATCTGATTTGGTGACGAGGTTATGTACCGCGATGTGTGGTGCAACCCCTGTCATTTCTTTATAATTAAATGCAAAATCCTTCTGATGTTCTTTGAGGATTTGAGTGTGTATTTCTATTTCTTCTAGAGTTAACGAAGATCCTAGTTTTAAGATCTTTGGTTCTTCTTTGTTTCGATGTTAATATCAATCGTTTCTTTGATTAAAGAAGCGTTACCTTCTTCAAACTCAGGCGGGGCTGGAGGTAGTTCCAAATCTTCTCCATTCTCTACCGCATATATGTCAAGTTCCTTTTGCAGGGGAAGCTCTATCATGGGGTTTCCAAAGTAAGAAGACAAATGTGGGATTAAAGAAAATCTACCACGTGATGGGTGAGATGTAACGTTGCATAGGTGTTTAAGTAATCAAGAGTAGCTCTATCACTATCAAGCGTGATCTACACTAGTAGATTTGTTCCAGCTATGTTCATTAAAAGTGGGTTTGACATTTTCTTCACTAATGGTTTAGTGCAAAGGGATACCATGAAACGGGTGTCCTCCAACTCACTGCTTGGAGTGAAACGTGAAGCTGAGGTTGCTATCAAATATGTGAGAAGATTTTGTTCTCGTGGGATTGCTTCAATTGATATGAAATCAAACTCTTTGCTAAAATCTAATACTGTTGTTTTGTAGAGTTGTAAATGTTCAGCTCTAGTCTCATACACCTCAGAGACATGGTTTGCTACTAATTGTGAGTCTCCTAACACTCTAATGTTATTAACGCCGAGCCTTTTAGCTACGATGAGGCCAAGGAGGAGGGTTTCATACTCAACACTTGTTGTTTGTACATTCAAAATTCAATTTAAAGGTGAATGGTAGGGATTTTTCTTCGAGTGAAGTAAAGATCACACCTGCCCCAACCCCATAATGACATCTAGCTCCATCAAAATGAAGAGTCCAATATTTAATTGGGAAGATGGACGTTGGGACATTTGTTCTGTCTATTTCATCTGCTTGTTACTTCTACCATGTAGAGTTCTTCTGCTGGAAGAGAACCAACTCCTAGGGTATATCCCATGCCTATAGAATCAAATGGCAAGAAAATTGGTAGATCCTGTTCTAGCAATTTGACAATTTTTTCCGTAGTTCCTAATGATACTGTTTCTACAGTGTTAGCCTCTTCCTTGAGGGCTGGGATATTCTTGATTAGGTTCGTAACTTCTAACTCCGTTGTAGGTACCAACTTTCCTTCCGGTTTCAAGTCGGTTGGCTTGTTAAGTTGGTTTGTTGGGAGTTCAAACTCAGAGTGAACACTGGTCTTTTCTTCAGGTCTGCTAGGTGTATATTGAATGGTTTCGGATCACCTTTTACTATGAATATCTTTCCTAAGTGCAAGAATCTTACTTCTTGAAATAACGTAGAAGGGATTGCCTTTATACGGTGTATCCACGGTCGGCGAGGATCATATTATAGTTGGTTTCCTGATCTATAATATAAAACTCGATTAGGATTGTTTTGGGTCCTAAGGTGACTGGTAGTATTATAGTCCCAATTGACATGGCTTTAAGGCTATCATAGCCTCTTAGCATATTCCGAGTTGTGGAACAATTTGTTTCTCCATACCCTAGCTTTTGAAGGAAAGAGAAGGGGACTATGTTAACTGCTGCCCCATCATCAACCATTGTGCATTTAACGTAATTGTTATAAACCCACACTTGCAAATGTAAGGTTGGATCACCTCTGCATGTAATCTCAGTGTCTATTGGCATTTTGTTTATTTCGAATATAAAATCGGTATCCCTACCGGCTGCCCCGGAGGTGGATATCAAAGTCTATATGGTTTACTGTGTTTGGGAGGTGGAGTGATGTTAATTAAATGACCTAAACCTAATGCTTCTAAAAAAGAGCAGCCCATGCAGGTAGGAGAGTTCTTGATAAATCCACAAAGGAGATATGAGAGAAGGTCTTTGTTAGGTCATTAATTAAATCATAGGCACCTAAGGGATTTACTAACAGTATTTGTTGAATGTTATCCGTTTCTAGTGGGTAACTTGGACTTGGTTGAGAGGAATACTCTCGTGTCCTTGTTCTGACTTCCATGGGTAGCTCGGTGTCTAACTCCACCAAACTAACTATCTTGGGTCATAGCTGATTTCCTAATTGCGGTGCGACATGTGGATTTAGCGAAGTCGAGGCTTTATGATCATTGTTTCTGTCGGTATACCTTTGTTCATCCCATTTGGATTTAATTTGTTGTTATTGTGATTTGGGAGCGGATTGTTGAAGATCTTGAGGGGTGCATTTTGAGGGGAAGCCCTTGTAAAAGTATTTAGGTATTTGGTGATGCAAGATCTACCAAGAACATATCTATGAAAAGTTGTCTTTGTTCCTCTGACAAACGTTGCATGAACTTATTGTAATCACGACATGTTCTAGTGTCATGGCCTCAAATTTTGTGGAAACCACAATATGAATTGGGATTGTAATTCCTAGGTTGCTGGTTTGGCGCATATTGTGGTCCAAAACTCTGATTAAACCGTTGACCATTAGGATTTTGCGTTTGTTGTCTTTGGTTTTGGTTTTGGTTCTGATATCCAGTTGAATTTTGACTTGGACCATGTGTCTGGGTCTGCCTTTGTTGTTGTTGTTGTTGTTGTGGATGATTAAAATCCACTGTATTGATTGTCGGGGTAAAGTTGTTGTTTTGTTGATTGTTAATTGGTGGTGGAGCATTTACAACATTTATTTTTTTTTGTTTGGTGGTTACTCCATCTGTGGTTACGCCGTGATTTTTGTTAAGGATTTTAGGTCCTTGATTGACATTTTCGGTAGTAGGATAAGTCGTAGTATTCTGGTTGGGGTGATTAGCCTCCCATTTTCTCCATATGTCTTACGACCGCCATCTATTTCTACTTGATCTATTCGGAGAGCGCTCTCAAGTACTTCATCGTAATTCCTTAGTGGGAACTTCTGGACTTCTTCCTTTACTCTCTCTTGAGAGAGTGAAGGAATAAATCATATAGTTCCATTTGGTCCATATTTGGAGCACTTGTCGAAGAATAAAGGACTGTACGCCATCTTTGGATGAAGTGAGCAACAGATTCATTGTGTTCTTGTTTAATGTGCAAGAACTCCCTGATTCCTATTCTCAACAGTTTGTTCATGTCAAACGCCTTGATGAACTCTGAAATGAGTTGTTTAAATGAATGTATGGAAGCTTCAGGTATTCTATAATACCAATCAAGGGCAATTCCCTCTAACATTTTGGGAAATATTTTAGCAACAACCCCGTCCCAAGGGAGCAATTCTCGAATAGTTATGGCGTAGGCCTTAATATGTGCATTCGGGTCTCCTTCCCCTTTATATTTGGGAAAATCAGGAAGAGGTCTTGGAAGCATGATGCTTCGTATAGTGAATTCTAAGGGTTCTTTCTAATATTCAGAATAAGTCCCTATCGCATAGGTTTCGACCATTGAGGGTGCCTTGAGGGGGTGGAGGTGGGATGGTTTGTTGGTATGGCATGGCATGGCATATGAATTTACAGGGGCATAAGGCAATCCATGTGGTTGAGTGAACATGTTGGGAGAAGAGAACATATCTCCTTGTGGTGATTTGGAATATATGTTCAAGTATGGAGTAGTATTGCCCAGGAATGGATTATTTTATACTAGATCAGGAGGTGTCATATTTTCCACCGGAATGGTGTTAGAAAACATGGTTCTAGTTAGGGTTTGTTGTGAATACTGAGGAGGCATGCCCAACATGCCTATTCCTGTGAGGAGGTCTACTTGGCTGGGACGATGCGGAGGATTGGAATTTCCTACCTGCATGAATTTAGAATTTTGACTTGCTTGAGCAAGTTCTAACCCTCTAACTTTTTCTACTAAAGTTGAGATGACTTCATTTGGTGAAGTCACCGTATTTTACCTTAGTGGCATTTGTTGTATATCCTGAGGTTGTATAGGTATGTGGTACCCCACTATGAACTGATCGTTTCCCTGCCAAGTTTCACCGAGGGCATTTCCCATAGGTAGCGGTATGGAAGTGTTTTCTTGAAACGAGACCTAGGGTTGTGTTTGTAAGCTTCCTATAGGTAGGTACATACTCGAGAGCATTGTTCATTCTGGAATAACGTACTAAATGTTCATCATCTAAAAACGAGATATGGATCGATTGTCTACTAATTTGTGGTCTAAACAACACTGAGGAGACAGGCAGATTCTCCGTAAACATCATGGCGTTCGAGCACAGAAGGCTTTGGGTGTTGTGTTTGAGCGAGCTGATCCAACTCCTCTATTTGGAAGAAGAACTATATCTAGTCCTCGGGGTGGAATTTGTGTTGACAATTGGTTAGTTGAATAGTTGTCACCCCATGCCGAGAGCGAGGGTGATGGTTGTCTATTCGGTTGATCGTAATCTGCTTCAAGACCTAGGAGAGGTCGCCATATGCATCGAATCCCAACATATTTGGGGGGTATATGAATACCCACAGAATAATGGGAAAGAGCGAAGGTGGATGGAAGAAATATGAAACACTAAATGGGGAAAGGTAAAAGAGAAGCAACTTTTCCATTTCACGTCAAGTTCACTGTTTTGTGGGTGAAGTTGATGTGAAGGCTAACGAGGTGGAAAACTAATGAGATGAACAAGTAGAAATATGACTCCGAACCAGAAAGTAGAAAGTTTCACGTCGGATCCACCAATTTTGTACGATGGAAAAGTGATAAGTGAGCATGGGAATCTACAAAATACTCTTCCTCGCACCTGACCTCCCGAGGTCATGCCGAGACAGCTGGTGGGGATGGACTATACGTGGGATGTAGACAAGCTAGTTAGGAAATCTTATGTCTTCGACGTGCACTAATGGAATATGTGAATCTAAGGTAAAGAAGGCCCTCCTAACTTGAATTGGCATGATAGATCATTTGGCGAGGATGACTTCTCGAAGGCTCCAATCAATATCGAGCTCTGGTGTTATCCGATCTATAGGTTGTGGGATATAGGAAAAATGACCTGGAATTGTTTCATGTATATCTCCAGATAGGGTCATAGGATGGATGATTGATACGGTGGATTCTATGGTTGATTCTTCGGTCTAATCCAGAAATCTTTAGCTTTATTAGCTGCTATATCTAACAAGGATAACTATGTGATAATGGTTGGTGGAATTGGAGTGGATCTAAATACTAATGTGCGTGCGTAAGCCAAAGCATCACGTCGATTGACTGTGGACTCGTTAGGTTGTGGGATTTGTGGATCACAACCGTAGATTTGTGGTTGTTGTGGACCTGCTATGGTCATATGTAGAATCAATCTCTAATCCCTAATATCCAGTAGTCGTATGCCTTTTCGGCCTCTATATTTAGGACTGCAAGTTGTGCAATCTTCTCAGAGTACCTTACAGGTATTCTGGCAACCTGAATTCTTAAGCTAGTGTCTATGTTAGTGAAAATATCTCCTGATACATTTGTGGGACCAAAGGATTAAAACCAAATGTTTGCTCTCTTTCAAGCCCTTCTACGAGTCATGTGGATATTTATCTAGGGTAAGTAGTTTGGCTGGTTTGACCCAAACATGTGTGCTTGGTCGTCTTCTATGTTTAACCCTCTTAAGCGTGAGCTGATCTCGTTATAAGTTTGATGTTGTTCGAGAAGACTTGGATTCTAAGATTCGATCTATATCGGTTATTGCCGTAACGAGATCGGTGAGGCACTATTGGCTCGAATACATATTCTCTAGGCTCCCTAGGTCCCGTGATTGTCATGCAAAAGGAAATGGTATAAAGCTAACTAATGACAAAATAAACTAACTATGCAAGATACATTTATGTATATTCGCTATTCTTATGTTTTTTTACGATGAAATATTTAAATGAAATGTGAAAGAGAAACTATTTAAGATATTTAGAAATTGACAACTAAACTAATAACAAAATTTCAAACAAAGTAGCCGAGTATAGCTACTTGCCTGTGTAGTTGTAAATCTATTCTAAATAACCAGATAAGCTCGATCTAATCTATTTGAAAGACTCTCGACCCTACCTCGGAAGTGAGGAGTGAATCATAGTTTCTCAAAACTATCAATCCCCTGACTTCCCGGTAATATCGAAAGTGAGATTAATTGAAATGAAATGATTGACTACTCTATTTGATATGTTTTAACTAGAGATTTGAAAGGTTGAACTGGATTTTGTAGAACAATGGTGAATCGGTTGTGTGTGGATTTTTCCCCTCGGTGAGATCTCCTCGTTCCTTCGTCCTCACGTGAATCTAGAAATGTGTGTGATGTTAGCATCAGCGATGAAGTTGGTATCGAAATAATGGCATCTTAGGATGCAGACTAAATACAATGCGAGTAGGAGAGGGATAGTGCAAGAGAACAGAGCTTGGCTTATGCAATTCCTAGCGGATTTATTACGATTCATACAACATAATATGTCCGAAACCGAAACTAATCCTTTTTACAAACAAGACCTGCAACTTTAATGTCTTCCTACTAAAAATCAAACTATTCTATTCAATGAATTGCATGAAATAGTAACAACACTAGCACAAGAATATTATGTGGCTTCGTAACAACTAAACAACACTAACCATGCATGCAACAAATGAAACTATGAATCGTAAGCAAAATTGAAAGACTAAGCTATTGAAATGAGGAACTGAGAGGCAAATTTGAGGGACCATTTGCTTGAGCACAAGCCAACTATTTATAGAATTCTCATTTACCCAAAGGTGAAAACCAAATTGAACTCTTTAACCATAAACAATGCAAAAACACTATTCCAGGGAACCAGAATCATAAATACAAGCAAAGCGGTGAAAAATCTGAAAGCGTTGAAAATTTACATGAGTCGCGTTAAAAGATCATTACGGAAAATGCGTGAAGGACATGCCATGCTGTGCGGGCGGCGGTTTAAATCACTAAAGAATGAAAAGCAAAGGAAAAGAGGGGGAAGGAAAAAGCAAAGCATGCAGGGGCTAAGCGGGGCATGTGGGATGTTAACACATACTTGGAGAGCTTTTCCGGATCCCAAAACCTTGCAAGGAGACCTATATCATCATTGGGGTACGTGTAACATTGTTAAAACGGTGCAACACCCTACAATTTTTTGTATGTACACTTACTCTCATACTAATTTTATTGAAGAACGTCTTAAGGCCATTAATTATCATATCATTGCACATCCACAAGATCTAGACTTACTTTTACATGTGTCTCATGAGGAGGCTACTAATTTGGTGGAACTCAATGCTTCTGCGGCCATACCCACTTCTGTTGCTACTCAACCACTTACTTCTACTCTTCCACCTATTTCTACTATTCTTGTTTCTATTACTACTCCTACCAATAATTTTACGCCACCCTTAGTTTCTCATATACGAAAAGTTTCATCCATTGGAAATCAAGACTTAACTTCTCTTTATCATGATCTTCAAGCTCAAATTCGTAAGTTACAGTAGGCTACTTCGCATGCATCATTGTCTTTAGATTCTACCTTATTGTTGCATACTCCATTCGCACCTACCATCTCTACTTATCCACTTCCTCCTAGCTTTGTCACCCCTAAGCTTCCCATTTTCAATGGGCATGGTGACCCGCAGGAGCATCTTAGAGCATTTCATGTCGCTTATCTAGATTTTTTGACGATTATATTATTTTAACTAAAATATTTCCTTGTAGTCTCCATGATTATGCAATGTGTTGGTTTTATGACATACCTATTCACTTGGTAACTTCATTCACACATATATCGATGCATTTTTACTCATTTCTCCATCAATACAGGCTCTAATATCTCTTACGCTCAACTAGCAAAACTTAAATAGGGATCAAATTAACACCTCGCTAACTATGTTTTGAGATATAAGAACAATCTAGCTAAGATGAAAAATGTACTTGCGGACTCTGAGCTTTAGGACTTGTTCATTCAAATTCTTTTACCACCTCTCTAAGAGAGTGTTCTTTTTTAAACCTCTCCTTTGTTTGATCAGCTTTGTCATACTCTTAAGCTTCGTGAGAAAAACTCCTATCCATAGGC
Source organism: Taxus wallichiana var. yunnanensis (assembly GCA_018340775.1). Lineage (NCBI taxonomy): Eukaryota > Viridiplantae > Streptophyta > Pinopsida > Cupressales > Taxaceae > Taxus > Taxus wallichiana. Next base: position 326,576,877 of record CM031238.1, on the reverse strand, counting down.
AAGCTTAAGTATCAAGAACAGGCTTCATCCTCCACTCATTTTCCAAATAAGATGCCATTCAAACCATCTGCCACTAAGCCAGCCAATTTTAAAAGCATCGTCGATGCGTCACTCCTACTAAATAGGTTTAGTCACACAACAATGCAGTGGCGCACGTTTAGTCACTTTCAATGGATCGACATATCATATTGAAACAACTTCTCGAAAGCAATCTTATTACTCTTCCCCACCACTTGAGTTAGACCCATCACGACCCAAAGGTAGGAACTACAATGAGAACTTCCATTGTGATTATCATCGATGTGTAGGACATTCTACAAATAGATGTTTCAAAATCCGTACAATCATCCAAGATCTAATTGATGACAATAAACTAGATTTTTCAAAATCTACTAGCTCTACCCCGACCAATAACAAGGGTAAAATCAAGATTTTTAACAATGAATCTCAAAAACGTGACAAGAAGATATATGACTCTTCTTCCAATCATACATATCGCACAGTGCCTCCTCCTAGATTAGGAGCTCTATATTTCTTAGTAGAAAACATTGACACTTTGCCACCAATCATTTCTTTTTCGATGTTGATTATCATGCAAATTTCTCATCTAATCATTTACATATCAATGCATCTATTGGTTTGACCTCCATTAACAACACTAAGGTTGACCCATCATGGCCCATTAGTGCATGCTCTATTTCACTTCTCAAGGCTATTGATTATCCTCCATCACAAATTGAGTTCCCTTTCAACAAACCCTTTGGTGTTGTCAAACTACATGTTACAATCGGTCCTCTTACAATGTTTGTGTCTTTCCTCATTGGAAACACAGTTGATGGATGTGACATGCTTCTTGGTCTCAATTGGATTTGTCGCTCTCAATCTATTATTTCTATGAATCATTTACAACTCAAATTTATTCACAATAATTAGGTTATTTCTATTGATGGTGTCCCTCCATCTACTCCATGGTCATCATCTTCTCGCACAATGGCTAACACACCACCTACTTCATCTAGCGCATCACACTCTATGTTACTCAAAGCACAATCTACGCCTAGTTCACCTACTCACACATTACCTACACGACCTCACCACTTTGTTAGTCCTACGCATAGGTATAGGCCCATTCCTAGGACAGTTACTGCATCTTGACATAGATCACCACCTTGGTTTATCCACGCAGGTCTTCATCACCTTCCCACTCATCCTTGCATAGATCTCCATCACCAACACATTTTACTACGCCATGAGTTTCATCATATGTTCATCCCTCACATGCACATATACTTCATTCACCAATACAACGTTTGTCTACTATACCACCACTATTATCCCATAGTCATACATTTTCGTCATCACATACATCGGATGAAGGACCTTCATCCTTCACTTTCATTGGATAGTTCATTCCTATATACAGGCTTGGGGGAATAACATATAATACACCCCCACTCACCTTAGCATCTACACATGTCTCATCTTTGCATTTTCATATGTCATCATAGGCATGCTCACCCTACATTTTAGCATCATTATTACCCGATGACACACTCTGGTGCTTTGGTGACTATTGAGGGATTACTACACATGGACCCCACACATTGCACAATAGGTCTTATACACCGCATCTATTCACATATCATGCATCATACCCCGTACTATTTTTCATTATACATCCATCATTGTTTACGTGTCTAACATCATACATATTACATTACTAGCATATCTACACATTTTACATTGCATTTTATCCATTACACTTTATGCACTTTACACATCTTACATCTCATTCTACATATCACGTACATTACATATTATATACAACACATGATCGTATTTCATCATAACATATACAAAATCATATCCTATGTGCTAAACTCACTACCCTATGATGCACTTTAGTTCCTTGGTCCATACTTGACTTCCAAGGGTTTACAAATCAAATGGACCTTCTCTTCATCATGAATTTATCATTCAACCTTTCATCATGCGACATTACTAGGTTAGTGTCATACACTTTAGGCTAAATGGTCACCCATTCTATCATTTTGTAGTGGTATACACCTTAGGTTACATCACCACTCCCTCTTTTCATCTCGTAGTGATATACGCTTAGGGATAAATCATCACTCATCCATTCATCTTATAGTGATATACGCTTAGGATAAATCATCACTTATATATTCATATTTTTGTGATATACACTTCAGCTATAAGGGTCACGCATGCATCATTTCTAGGTTACATTTTATCAACACAGATATACACATTCATCACAATGAATTAGACACAACACACATTTTGACATTTCTTGATGACGCACTCTCATTTACGGTTCATTCTTGAATGTTGAGGGGGAAAATTAAATGAACCTCACTACATACATTTCCATTCACTTGGGGCACGTGGCTCCTATCACTCCATTTTTCATTCCATTACATTCATCCATAGCATATTGCATATTGTGGTTTCTCTTACTCTTGCTTACTTTTTTATCATGGTCACTTTATTACACATGCTAGTTAGATTGTTTGTATGTCATTTATCTATATCATCCACACATGCACGTTCACATCTTTTTCTAAGTTGCGATCACAGATATGGGTCTCTTACATGCAACATGGATGTTATCCTTCTACTCTTCCTACACTAGTCACTGGGGCATCCACATTCGTCTCTTCTAGGTGCTATTATTTAATTTTGTACTTAGCACTTTACATTACTTGGTTATACATGATTTTGACATACTAATTATCTTTCTAACATGCTAATGGGTGCTTCATGTGCAACATTTGTTATGTAGGGATATTTTCTTCCATACTTGTTTTTACATTATTTTATATTGTTTGTTCTATTATGCAAACATTGCCCTATGTTTGGTATGCACACTTGTTTGTTGTTTTTGGCCATGATGGCCTTATGTGTCTTGCTGACATCATGAGTGATGTCCCATGTTTGCAACCCACTTTCGCGGTATAATTTTTTTCTTGCATGTTTACTACTTGTTTGTTTGGTAGCTTATACATTGTTTGTGTAGCTTACACATTATCTTTTACATGCATGTTTTTTCATACTAACACTTGTTTTTGGCTAGCCATCCTTGTTTGTGTGCACCTTGGTTTCTACCAAGCACATTCCCTTCCCCCGGGAAGAGTTTCAAAGTACATGTGGTTGGTCCTCTTTTGGGGCTGCATTTCTCCTATCATCAACCTTGTATGAGCCCCAAAAGAGGTGGGGGCATCATTTGGGGTTTTTCTACACACTACACAGAGATTATACACTAGTTTGGTTCAGTTATATACAACAAGTGGGTTCATACAGTCTACGAACCCCATACACAATGGATTTTACAGGACATGGTTGTCCTTAGCATTACGGGGAAGCGATTACGAGGCTTGTAGGTTACAAAGTGGGTGTGCCTCCTACACTTCTTCATCCAATGGCATCGGATCACCCAAAAACTAGGACATACAGAGATCTCTTCACACACATTCAGGGAAGAAGTTACAAGAAGGAGAATAATGCAGCTTTCTCCCTACACTTCTTCAACTAGGGTGGCGTGAGATCACCCAAAAAACTCATAGTATATGATATCCTTCTACACTCTCTTTCTTGACATGGATCAGGTGCACATGTTCCATTTACATTTTTCATTTGTGTATTTTACATTTACATAATTTTACATGTGTCTTTTACATTTTTTTACACATACATACATACATATTTGACTACTTGATCATTTTCTCCTTACAGGTTTGGTCGTATGAGAAACAAACAATCAAATGGGGAAACAACAACAATAACAATGTCAACAACAAAACTTCACAGTAGCACACACCATACTAACCATGTAGGTACATCACACACATCAAAACTACACACATGTTTCCACCCTAGGTTCACTCTCATCACTCTTTTTGTGCATTTTCATATTTAGTTTCCATGCTCCATCATCTTTTTGTCATTCCACACTTTGTCTAGTCCTTCACTTTTATACTACAATCTTCATGGACATCAGGTACACATCTCTATCTACTTTATGTTATTGAGCTTTCCGCTCACCAACATAAAGTGGGGGAAAATGTAGACACAAAATCATGCACTTTAGACATTATTTAGTCTTGGTCTCATACTACTATTTAGAAGGTTTTTGAGTGAAGAAAGTACTAATTAACCCCGTCTCTTGGTCATTTTTATTTGATTTTTATCATCATTCCCGACCTCCACTGCACACATGCCCAGTCATTTTTATCATCTTCTATTATTTTAGCCTTAATCTGGGGGTGCCCATGGGCACCCTAGTCCCACCAAGGGTACCCGATCCTTTTTGCACTTTCCCACCACTTTTTGGGCTCTTTCTAGCCATTTGAGATCTTTATCTTTTTGGTGGTCAGCCATTTCGGGGTTAATTATGAAATTATATCAAGAGAACCCTATAAATATAAAGTTATGAGACCATAATGAGGGACCAAACACTAGTCACTACTATATCATCTGTTGCATCCATTTGGATATCATTTACATCCATTAGCTCCATCACAAGAACAAAGCTAGTTCATATGCATCACACAAGCATAGGGGGTTTTATTCATTGCACACATTCTATTACATTTTATACATCTAGTTATTTCTCACTACTTCAAAAAGTGTGACTGGAACAAGATCACCTAGGTCACATTATGCACACACTCACCAGAACTACATTTGGGTCCGAAATGTAGTGCAACGCTCAATTAGTAAGCCCACTTTTTTGGTAGCTAAGGTCAGTCTGACCCATTCATTTGCATTCTTCTTTTTTAGGGTTTTGATACTCTTTTTCTGGTCTTTTGCAGGTCTTCTATACATCTTGGATTACAATGACACTTGAAGTAATGAAATGAATCTAATGCAACAAACAGCGAAGGTTTTGGACCACCTTATGAACCAATGAAACTCATATCTGGATCTTTTGCACACATCGAGGTGCCCATTCTATAGACCAAAGTACCCGTAGACACCCTAGATCCTCTCCAAGTGCTCTAGTCCATCTAATCATCCCATATTCATCCTTTTCAGGACCTTTACAGTCGTTCCTATTCCCCATTCATCCAGTCATTTTTCTACGACACGAGTCTCGCAAGATCATCAAATCGAGATGAGTTTTTCCTCTTCTCTCTTTCACATTAGGGTTAGCATTTCCTTTTGCATATTTTCTTGGGTCATTTTTCGTATTTAGATTAGACACTTATTTATCTATTGTACTTCTTAGATTAACTTTAAAATATTTAGATTTTAGTTAATCACATCCATAAAAACATGGAGGATTATGTCAACGAACTCTTGGTTAAATCCAAGCGTCGACAAGACCATCTTACCATCCTTGAGATCCTCTTTACGTGCCTTGTTTGATTCTTCCTTCACCTCAATCCTGCCAAGTGCGTGTTTAGAGTTCTAACTTGAAAACTCCTTAGATTCATTATTTCCATCAGGGGTGTTGACCCTGACAAGATCAAGCCTATCCTTGAAATGCCTCCTCCTATCAATATAAAGAAACTTCCTAATCTACAAGGCCAAATTCAATCATCTACTACTTCATCTCACAAATTTCAAATCTTTACCAACCTTTCCATCATCTCCTCCGAAAAGACACCCACTTCAAGTGGGATAGAAATCACCAAAAATTTTAATGAACTTAAGCAATGTCTTCTATCCCCACATGTTCTTGCACCTCTACACGAGGGGGAACCATTATATCTTTACATCTCTTCCACTGACCATACTCTAGGTGCCATGTTGGCACACCATGATGAATAGGATAGGGAGTAGGTTGTTTATTATATCATTCACACTCTTCATGACTATGAAACTCACTACACCAAAGCCAAAAATTTGTGTTGTGCTCTCTACTTCGCCACTTCTAAACTTCACCACTACCTTCTTAATCACAAAACATACATTGTCACTAGCTTCAACCCCCTTAAAACCATGCATTCCAAATCCTATCCCAAAATTGCATCACTTAATGGCTCATGCTCATGATTGAGTTTTACCTAGAGTTCATCTCCCAAAAATCAATCAAGTTCGACTATCTCTCGATCAACTCATCGAAGCCCATCTTCCGATAATCATCTCCCCTACAAGAAATTTCCTGATGAATCCATCAACATCATCAATCATGAGTATTCTCCCCTTAAAATAACACTATTATTTAATGGTTCTAAGTGTCGAAAAGGGGGAGGTGTTGGCATCATCATTATTCCTCCTTGGGAAACTCTTATTCTCATCGCCTATAAGCTCAAATTTGAATGTACCAATAACATGGTTGAGTATGAGGCCCTTATCTTGGGCCTCCAAACCACTATCATGCTAGGCATCCAAATCCTTGACATCTATGGTGATTCCCAACTTATCATCAATCAAATCAAAGGAGTCTATCAATGTAAAAAATGAAGTCCTTCAAAAATACAAGGACATTGTCAATTTTCTCCTCGAAGCCTTCGATCAATACACTATCCAAACCATTCCTCATTCATCTAACCACTTTGAGACACCATGGCATCCCTTGCATCACTCATCCCTCGGACAACAAAATAATTTAAACTTGTTGTTATTGTGCATCACATTGATCAACCATCCCATACCAATGAGCTTCCTTGTATCAATCTCATCAAAACCAATCAATCTAATCTCTAGTATACCCAGTTCTTCAACAATCTCTCTCCATCCAAAATTCCCTCCGACCTATCCAAAAATGGTAGGATTTAATTCCTCCAACGTGTCAACCATTATGTTATTCTTGGTAGCATCCTCAAAAATGTGGGTTTGACGATATTTTACTATGATGCCTTAAATCTCATGAATCTATCCGAGCCATACAAAAAGTCCAAAATGGAATATGCGGTAGGAACTTTAGCGATTTGGTATTTTCCAAGCATGTTCTTTGGATGGGATACTATTGATCCACCCTCAACCAAGACTGATGTGAATATGCTTAGAAATGTGTCAAGTGCAGCAACATTCCATCTCATCCATATCCCTAGCTAGGATTTACAACCGGCTCAAGATCTATGAAATTTTTGACAATGGCGGCTTGACCTAATTGGTCTCATTAATCCATGTTGTTCTCAACATCATCATTACATCCTCACAACTACCAAGTATTTAACTAAATGGGTAGATGCCATTCCACTCGCATCAACTAAAGCTGACAAAATCATCAAATTTTTCTATCAACACATCATCTATCACTTTGGAATTCCTCACAAAATCATCACAGACAATGGGAATCCTTCAAAACAAAATACCTTAAGAAGATTTTTGGTAGCTTCAACATCAATATTAGCTTCTCTTCTCCTTACTATCCACAAGCTAATGGCCATGCCAAATCTACTAACAAAACTCTCAGCAACATTCTTGCCAAAACTATCGATAAGGTGATTGAGATAGAACCTTTATATCCCCTTCACTCTTTGGGCTTATCAAACTAGCATCCATACCTCTACAATTGCTAATCCTATCTCTCTTGTTTATGGCTTTGAATCCATCGTCCCTCTTGAAATTCAAATCCCATTATTTCATGTTTCTCTTCGTGACTTTGTCTCCAATGAGGACTATTGCTAAGAGAGTCTAACACAACTTGAAGCTGTTTTATGAACGTTACTTAACCACCCTCCAACATCATCACATCTATCAAGAATGCATCAAACAAGCCTACAATAAACATATCAAAGAACATGACTTTAACATTGGTGACCTTGTCTTAAAATAAAATCAGAATGTCACTACTCTGGAAAGGAGACAACGTGGAATTTTTCTCCAAATTGGATTATACCATACATTCTAGGGCCTATTGCTTAGCCTCCCTTGATGGTAAACTAAAAATAGAACCTCTCAATGTCTTTCACTTGCGGCCTTTCTATTGTTAACACACCTACTAACATGTCATTAGTCACATTAATGATCTCATTTCCATCATTAGCCTTCTCCATTTTCCATCGTAATGATTTGGAATCATGTGTTCTTTCATCACTATCCTATCTGTGACCTTAAATATGAGCACCATGGATCTTCTCATAACATATTCCTTATGGACAAGTTCCTCCTTTTAGGTGGGAACCCCACAATCATTACATTCATCTCCTTATTATCTACCTACTGGAACCATGATAAGGGTCCACATGTGTAGCTTGCACACATTACTTCCCCTCCCCAAGTGGTCTACCATACTATCCTTAGCTCTATCATAAAATTCAAAAAATCATGGATGTTCAAATCAAATTTATATTATCCCAAATATAGACTCGCTCCCTAGAAGGACAATTGTTCGTATAAAGTGAATATTGTTAAAGTATATATTGATCCCTTGAAGTACAACTATCATACTTTTATTTTTCCATCTAAAATCAATAGTAAAACATCCTAAATAAAAAATCCATCATTGTAGACCATTCCCTCGAAGTATGGATATTTTATTATATCATGGCATTAAAGGCTTCCCGCATTGATCAGCCTCCAAAATATCCAAAGCAAAATGCATCAATCCAAAATCAAGCATCCTAAGAAATATTCCTGCATTGATCATCTTTCCCATCATAAGAAAACTTCCCACATTGATCAGTTTGTGCAATAATAATATATCTAGGGCATAGACCTAGGACAACCACCTAAGGAGAAATTATTTCCCCCATACAAGCTACATCTAAACCCCTTGTCGTGTCTACAACAAGTATATAAGCACACCTTACATATTCCCCTCACAGCCTTATTTATTTGACTAACTATCATTAGTTATGTGTTAACACCTATCATATGGATGTAAGTGCATTTCTTTGTTCATGTTCCTTCTCACGTTTTACCGACAATTCAGTTTCAAAGAATTTATCCTACATGCACTCCTTGGTATGATGAAATTTTAGTTCCTATATTTGGGTCACCTTAACAACGTCGTGTTCTATTTGTACCTTTCACTTTACTAATTTTCATTATCCAATCATATTACACTCATTCACATTGAACATGCATTTCCATTTTGATCTATGTTCTAATCTATCACATCCAATCCAATCCAATTACATCATCTTATCTCATATTCAATCCAATTAACACATCTACATCTACACTAAGTCCATCACATCTAATCTACATCCATTACATCATGTCTAACATCTAAATCCATCACATCTAATCTAAAATCCATCACATCATATCTAATCTAAATCCATCACATCAATATTTTAATCAACATCTATATTAAATAAATCATTTTCACATCCATAAGCTACTCAACATAACATCATCATCATGATCATTTTTTCCTATCTACATATCTTGTAAGCCCACTATGTGGCCATCTCTATGTCCCTCTTGGGGCACAATATCTCAGCTTAATTCCACCATTCTCGCCATTTTTACATTTTTGTCTCACCAAGATGCATAATTTCTCAATTCCTCATATCTAAAGGACATCGCATAATATTTTTCCCCACTTTGTTGCCCTATATTCTCGCGAGCCATTGTCTTGACCATACTTGCATTTTTACACATACTTTTGATGTCTTCCTTTGACCCATTGGTCTCATTGCTTGTACATCCATACAAGAGGATTCCCATTGGATTTCTTCCATACTGCAGTTGATCTTTTCTAAATCATGGGTCCATAGGACATAAACGTCACCTCTGTTGAGGTAGTGCTATGTTCCCTACCGATGTGTTTCCAAGATCACTGCCATATGCATTTATATTTTTATCATATCCTTCTTGTAATGGCCATATTATTATCAACTTTTCTCATTTTTCCACTCTTTCCTCATTTCCTCCATCTATCTTTATCAACCTAGTAATCGATTCCCCTTTGTGTCATCGATCCCTAGTTTGAGGGGGAACACCTCAACAATCATCTTCTATCACTTCTAGTTTTTCTCTCATGTTTTCTTAACATAAACCACTTGACAAAAGGGGAAAATGTAAACACCAAAATTTGGTTCACTCCTTCCCCATCTCGCATTCTCTTGTTCCATTTTCATCATCATGCATGCTCACACCCATATCCTATTCAAAATTCCTTTCCTCTCCTAAATCATATTTATTTCCCATAGTTTCTTAGTTTCATGTCTTAATCCCATCATTATTTCATCTCTTATTATTCACCCCTAATCACATTTAATCACCCCTAAACACATATATTATATTAATCACACCCCTAAACCTCTAATTTATCTTCCCTAAACTTATCACCTATCTCGCATTAATGTTTTCAACCATCTAACCACTCCTTATCCATATATGCAACCGTAACCTGCTAAATCAACTTGAACCCCTAATTTAACCCTAATAAAGCCTCATGTCTCGAGTTGTGCATCATCCAAATCAATGGTCCTCCATAGTCAACGATGACCCTATCGGTGTTTTGAAGACCCTATAAATACATCACTACCCCCTCCTAAAAGAGGATAAAACTTTGGAGATCTGAATTCTAGAAATATTTTGCAGATTTCCTCTCTTCTTGTGAGCTACCATCAACATCTTAAAGTTATCCTGGAGCCCTTATCAATATTTTTTGAGATCGAAGCTTGGAGTTGTTTGGAGGCCTAGCTTTGTTTCATCATCTTTGTAGGTTCATTTTTCATCTTGGAGCTCGCCGTCATATTAGCCATCCTTGTTTCTTTGTCATAGTATGTTTTCCATCTATCAACCATCAAAAACCCTAATTTAGCCTCGGTCGCCATCGATTCTTCCTTGGTCGTTTTCAACCCAATTTGCATCAGTTCTTTTTCTTGTATTTTGTCCCTAGTGTCATTAACTCCATAGACTTTACATTATCCAGATCCTGTAACCTTTCTATTTTCTGTTTGACACTCCGGGATCTTAATTTCCTACCACATTCTCCATTAATTACCTCTGTCTACACCTCGATCTCCATCGACTCTCTCTCTACCCTAACCACATCGACTTGTTTTCTCAATTCTTTCTACTTCTTGTGTTTTTATACCAAATCTAGGACATATTCAACATCCAAAAAGTTATTCCTGATCTGTTGTTTCCAACCTCTAAATCTTCTTTGTTCTCATTCTTTGTTGAACCTATTTGTTTTGCTTCTTTTATCTCAATTTATCATTACCAACTCTCCTTTTGTTAGTACATCTTTGCATTTCTATTCTACTTATTTCCTACATGTTATTTATCTTTCATTTTAGATCAATATTTCTAAGTAAAGTGGTTTGACATCCTCCCTAGGAATCTCATCACTTCTTGGGACTGGATTTAGTCGGGGAAGCATATCATATAATCTGCTAATAGTTTTCTTGTCTAGTTGCCCTTTGTGTTTTACATGTTAACAAGCTTCTGTGAAAAGGATTTTTGCACTGTATCTCATCATCCATCACTATCACACATCGAGGTAGCCTTAAACCCTCCCATATTTGGAGTTTTTTTTTCTTACATACTACTTCATTAACTTGGAACATGAAAGGAAAAATCGTCAAACATAACCATCAATCTACGTTTATCGGTGGTTTTTTCCACAACAGTTCTAGAATTTGGGATCTCAATAATTGTAAATGTTTGAGCTTCTAGAATGGTCTGGTTTTTCTTTCCATGTGTCCTTGGGTAGAGTTCAATTATTCATTCTATTAAGTGATTTTGAGTGAATTTTAGTGTGTGTAAAGAGGATTTGGATTTCTTTCTTGTTTTGTTCATTAGGAGAGAGTTCTTCATTGTTGAGAAGTTGTGAGCAAGAAAATACAATTAGAAAGAGTGTGAATCCTTCTTGAAGGCCAATTATTGGCAATACTTTTTATTGTTGGAGAATTACATAGTGGAAGGGAACCAAATTTTCTTACCCACTGGAGTTTTTCCCACATTGGGTTTCTCCAGGGATAAATATTGTCTCCTTGTCTCTCTTTTCTCGATTTTCAGTATATTTGTGTTTAATTCTTACACATTATATTGGCTAAAAGGAAATTAATCTACTTCCATTCATTTATCATGAAATAGGTATGTTAATTGTAGCAAAGAAGGTAGTTTACGGATCATGGACCCTTTGATATCTTGGAGGTTATGGTCATGTTACTTACCGTCTAGAATTTTCACCACACTATCTTGATTCCATGACAATTTTCATATTTCTTTGTTACATTAGAGATATGTACTTGATAGTTATCATGTTTTGGATTGGTCAAATTTATAGGTGGATGTCGACGGATAGTGGATGATGGAGCCCATGCACATCTTGGAGAGCATGAGGCTATCCCTACAAGGGTGAGACCGGGACTAGTTTAGAGTACCGTGTGATATGTACACCGAGACAACACTTACTTGGGAGGATGTAGGGGCATTGAGGGCATAGTAACCTTATATTTTTCTTGACGAATAGGAGGAAGTCTAATTCTAGGAGATGGGATGTAGTGCTTGCCTATTTCTAACATTGTGTCTTATATTATGTTGACTTATATTTTGTTCCATCATATGATATTAATATTATTACATTATTTTGATTATAATTCATATACATGACATTATGATTTTGATAGATATGTGTTGTATATTGTGATTAAACTAACTTGTTGGTATGATGTATGGTTAGATGTTTGACTTAATGAGCATTATGAAAACTATATGATGGATGTCTATTTAATGATAATTATCTATGTATACTCTTTGATTTCACTAATTCTTATGGTAACATACATGATGTAAGGTGGTGTGTGTCATGTTTTAGGATATACATATATGTCGTATGTGATTGATGTTTCTGCATTGATGACATATTGGTTGTTGATACACATGGATTTTGTGTTCATTAGTTATATTATATCAAACAGGTATGATACATGTGCATTGAGTGTACAAATTATAGGGTTAACGAATGTAATTTTCAGGAGATTTCTCTCATATTGGCACAATTGGCCATTAGCCAAAATTATACCCCCTTGTGTATTGTCATCGTATGGTTTGGTGTATTGATTTGGGATCCTTTTTGGCTTGGTGATCATTTGATTTATTTATTTTTGCACTTAATTATTGTGGTATTGATATTTTATCTTGGGTTTCATTGTCCCTTCATAGCTTTGATTTATTTAATTTATCTAAAGTTTAATTGTAATTATGGTTTATCTATTTCATTTTTCCCCTTATCTTTTCCTTAAATTTAAATTGAGTGGATTTTGCCTAATCTTTTTTAACCTTGCTTATGACCTTCTTACCTTATTTAGTGGATGCTACACTCTTCCCAAGGAACCCCTTCACCCAAATTAGGATTTGGTAAGAATGGTATTTTTGGGAAGTGTGCATGACTTGTAGAGGGCCTCATTTTCCTTGAAAAGAGCCCCCAAAGCCATACATATGGCTAGGGAAGGCTATTTCCAATGCAAAAGGGAATTTTTCACCTCCCCAAGTGAATTTACTTACCCATATTCTTTACATTTCCTGGCCTTTCCAAGATCACTTAAGGTGAGTTGAATTCACCTCAAGTGAGTTAATAAATCTTCTTGGTTTTGGGAAATCCTCTATTATAGCTTCCTTTCTTTTTTCTTGGGTATGAGGGAGGGTAGTCACATGGAACCTAGTTGGATGATGACTAGATTCCACATGGATATCTCTCCATTGGTTCCCATTTTGGTGAGTTTTTCTAGCTATCCTCCAAATTTGGGGGAATTGATGTTCCAATTGCTTTGATTCTTGTTTGAATTTTTAAAAATTGGGAGAGCTTTGTGCTTACTTGGAGTCTTGTTTTAGATTGTGCTTGGATTGGTTTAGAGAGCTTGGAAGCTTGGAATTGTTGGATTTATTTTGCAAGGTAGGCCTTTTATCATGGAATACTTAATTTGTTTACGAATGCATATGATTTTGAATTATTTAAAGTGGTATTTGTTGTGATAATTTTTCTAGTCCATACTCACCACTTTAGATGGGGATCTGGAAAAGTGAGTTATTTGAGGAGCCCCCATACATGGGTATTTCCTCCCTCCGTATGGTTGAAGTGGGAGGATATCTTTCCTATGGTGGAAGGAGTCTCTCTCATCTTTGTTAAGGAAACCAAGTAAGTGGTTGGTTTCAAAAGCCTTACAAGGAGGAGTTTGGGAGTTATAATTTTATGGAGGAATAAGGAGTTGGAGGCATGTTTACTTATTCTCTCTATTATATACAATAATATGTTGAAATACCTATAACTATGTATGGATTGGTACCCTCTCCTTTGATTGTTTTGGAATATGTTTTTGGGCAGTTTTCTTGTTGATTGTATTTTATGGTTGTGTGTGAAACCTGTGTGCCAATATGAGAAGGATTTCATCCCTCCCATGAGATTGGAGAGAGGATAGTGTGCTCATCACCTTAATATTAGGAAAATGATTATTCCTATAGGTTGGGAGGAAACCAATGTTTTGTTGTTTTTGAAATCTTGGATCTTTGCAATGGATTTTTAGGAATTTGTTTTGATAAAGTGATGGTTGTTTAAAAATTGTGCACGTTGTTCTATTTTTGGGGAGGCTTGTCCATTTGTATTTATTCAGTGTTTTTAAAGTTTTAAAGCTAAC